>CM031238.1:775120877-775720877 GCA_018340775.1 Taxus wallichiana var. yunnanensis | reverse complement strand
TTCAGTATTACACCAACACGCTTCTCATCACTGAGTTCAGCCGATCGGTCAGCTAGAAGTGCCTCGCCTCCATGAAAGAACCATTTTTCACAAGGAGCCTCCACATCCCTTTGCAGTGCTTTGTTACTCAACGGAACCACACTCCCGGCTCATGCATCCTCTTTCCATATTTTCAAATGGCAGTACCATGGGGAAATGCTATGGGCCCTCTTGCATTGCCACATCCAGTTCACACGCACTCCCTCATGGAAACCGCAAGAATTTCCCAAGATTTGATGGGAGTGGAAACCAAAGCATGGATTCACATATATCTACATTCATTATGTCATGCAACATCCTGGATGTGACCCATGAAGATGTGTCAGTATGCCTCTTTCTAGAGACCTTGCAAGGACCCGCAGTGGTTCCAACATTTGCCCCGGATCTATCACCAGTTGGGCCACATTACGAACTACATTTGAAGATAGGTATAAGCCTTCAGAAGATGCGTTTGCATTATTATCAAAGATCACTCACCTGAAGAAGGAAGTCAATGAAACCATGCATGATTTTATCACTCATTTTCAATTCACTAATTAACCATGTGCCACCTGCCATGCTGCCCACACCAGAAAATCAGAAGTGTTTCTTTGTGAATGCCATGAGCTCAAGAGTAAGTTTCTTACTCTTACAAGAACAAATCACCACCCTGGTTCTCACTCAAGCTATGCAGCCATTCGGATAGAAGATAACCTGCTTATATCTAGCGAGTTAAAATGAGAGTCATCCAAGCCTAAAACTTCAACTCCTTCTCAAGCCACTTCATCAGATCCGGCATTCCAAAAGATGGTGAATGACTTGCTCGCATTAAAGAAGCAATTAGCTCAAGCTTCTCCTAACACTTCATACCGGGATATCCCACGGAGAAATTTCACTTCCAACAATGCCCCACAAAGGCCACATTTTCCTGCAACTACTCCACGGTTGGCACTTGAGGCCCCTCCGGTCAATGCCCTGTCGAGGTCGAAGAAGAGGAGAAAAATTATGAAGAACCTTCATCGCAAGGGTGAAGATGATCAAGATGTCGGTGAACCGACTGGTGACTCTACAATTGGGTATATGGAATTTGAAGATGAGGAATCTGATGAAGAAGAGGGTACCCAAGGGTATGCAAGTGGACAATCATATGTTGTTTTCACCCACTCCCAAGGAAAAGAAGCAGAAGTTGCTTTGCCAGGATACAAAAAGAGAAGGTTGTGTCAAACACGCCTCCAACCATTGCTAAAAGAGGTAATCCTCTTCCTGCTCAACCTCCTATTAAGTCTTTTACAAAAAAATATTTTCCTCCCATCTCTCCTCCAAATCAGCCTTCTTCTATTCCCATAAAGACCAGTAACCCTACCCTACCGCCATGAAGTGAGGACTCATTCCTTCATCAACGCAACCCTTGGCCTCATTCGATATAATCGATCATGCTAAAAAGACCAAGATTCAAATGTCTGAGGCTGAATATCTTTAGTCTAATCCTGAGCAACTTGTAAGATTGACCAAATATATCCAAAGCCAAGCTGCCATACCCTTCATGCCTCCCCTAAAGGAATCCTTTCCACTCCTCCTGCATCTCGCATAAATGTTGCCTCGACTTCCATGTCAGGAAAATTGAACCTTTTTATCTCTCCCTCCTAATCAATGGTCACAAGCTAAGAAACTACATAATTGATTATGGGGCTTCCGATAATGTCATGCCAGAAAAGGTCACCCTCATGCTTTGGGCCTCACTCTTACCAAGCCTTTCGGTAGATGTTACTCCATGGAAACCAAACAGGTTCCATTGATTGGTCAGATCAAAGATGCACAGTTCATTTTGCGGCGTTCCCAGAGAAAAGAGTAAAGATGACCATCCTCGTTGTTGATATCCCAACAGGCATATGGAATTCTACTAGGAAGAAGCTTTTGTAGAGAAGTTGGTGGAGAGATCCATATGGACTGGTCCAAAGCCAGAATCCCCATCAAGGGTGTAATGCAGACATTGGAGCCTGAATCACAAAAGAAGTACTTGGTCACCAATTCTGACGACCCCAAAGCCCAAATTCTCTTCGAATCATCAGGGATGGGGAACTACTTCTTATCCACTGAGTCTGATAAAATGGACGTTCTCATCTAGGAGGAGGACCTTAACAAGATATGGACACTGCAGTTTGATGGCAGTTGTGCAACTAGCGGATGCGGTGCTGGAGCTGTGCTAATATCTCCTGAAGAGGAGATTTTTCCTCTCTTTCAAGTTGTAGTTTTTCAATACAAATAATACTGCTGAATATGAATCTTTGCTACTTGGCATGCAAGCTGCAAAAGAAAGGGGAATTAAGAACCTAAAAGTACAGGGTGATGCCGAGCTGATCGTTAATCAAGTGAAAAGAATATACCAAGTAAAGAATGAAAGGCTCAGACATTACCACAATGCAGTATGGGACAACATTGAGGAATTTGACACTTTCTCAATAAAAGCCATTCCAAGAGCTCAAAATGACATGGCCGATTCATTGGCCATCTCAGCATCTCTCATGCTCCCTCACCTAGGGTTGAAAATGGACACATATACCATTGAGGTAGTCTTCCACCCAAGCGTGCCAGACAATTCTCAACACTGGCAGGTATTCAACAATGACAATCAACTTATTGCCTTTCTAGAGAAAGCAAAAAAATTTTCAAAGTGAGCTTCATTTTGAAGGATCTACTTCTGCATGTCGTGTGAATCTATTACTGATCAAGCAAATGAATCAAAAGAAGGTGATGGCATATGTCAGCTCAAGGGAAATAAAATTCCAAAAGGTTTAGTCTCTCTGGAATGATTGTTTGACAAACATGATCATTTTGTCAAGAAGAAGTGACAAGATGATCCCAACTCCTCTCCAGAAACCAAACCGGTCAACTTGGGTACTATGGAACATCCATAGTTTGTGAACATCGGGAAATGTTGCACACCCAAGAAAAGTGGAAGTTTGTCAAATTGCTGAAGAAATATATGGACGTATTGGCATGGTCTTATGCCGATCTAAAGTCTTTCAAGCCAAAGGACGTTCAACATGACATCCCGTTAAAAGATGATGTCAAACCTTTTCACCAGAAACAGAGGCACTATAATCCCAAGATCTCGGGTACCATCCAGGTGGAAATACAGAAGATGTTGGATGCGAGGATTATCTTTCCTATCCATCATAGTACCTGGGTCACAAACATCATACCCGTACAAAAGAAGAATGGTGAGATACGCATATGCGTAGATTTTCACAATCTAAATCAGGCATCCTTGAAGGACAACTACCCACTACCCATAATGGATCAAGTTCTACAGGCAGTAACTAGTTCAGAGATGTTGTCCATGCTTGATGGTTTTTCAAGCTATAATCAGATTGAGGTCTCACCTGAAAGACCGATTCAAAACAACATTCACTACTCCCTGGGCACATTCACCTATAGTAGGATGCCTTTTGGCTTGACCAACGCTTGGTGCCACCTTTCAACGAGCAATGGACTTCACATTCAAAGGTATGATGGGAAAGGTCATCATAGTTTATTTAGATGACTTAACTGTGTTCTCTAAAAAGTGAAGTGATCATTGTGATCATTTGGAGCAAGTATTGATTAGATGCCGAGAACACGGGATTTCCCTAAATCCAAAAAAGTCTATTTTCGGGGTCACTGAAGGAAAGTTGTTGGGACACGTTGTCAGTAAGGAAGGAACAAAGATAGATGTCAAAAGGGTTAAGGCTATTCAGAACCTTACCTTACCCACAAGCAAGACCGGTGTTCACTCCTTCTTCGAAAAAGTGAATTTTCTCAGACGCTTTGTTCCCGACTTTGCTGAAAAGACTCATCACATATCAAATATGATGAAAGGGTCACAAAATTTCCATGGAGTGAAGAAGGAAAGACATCATTCGAGGATATAAAAGCCTCCATCACCATGCACCCATCCTGGTATGTCCCGACTTCTCCAAGGATTTTATCATGTACAGTTATGCATCTGAGCATACTGTATCAGCCATCTTAATGCAAAAGAACTCTGAGGATGTTGAATCTCCAATCACGTTCATGAGCTCTCCTCTCAAGCCTCATGAATTGAAGATGTCTCAGTTAGAAAAGCATGCCTTCACCATTGTCAAAGTAGTCAAGAACTTCCGGTATTACATCCTAAACTCTCATACGGTAGTGTTGGTTCCTGACACGGTAGTCAAGTCTATCCTAACTCAACAGGAGTTAGGAAGCTTACGAGGGAATTGGATCACAAAGGTCCAAGAGTATGATCTAGACATAAAACCAACCAAGCTGGTAAGAGGCAAGGGCCTATGTCAGCTTATGGCTGAAAACAAAGGTTCAGAGGTCCCTAAAGAGAAGTTGATTGCATCGATGGAGCACAAGGTAAACTAAAGAAAGTTGATTCTCTACCTATGGTTCTATTTGTTGCGACTAGCGATGAATGGTATTCGATATCACTTTCTTTCTCACTTACGGTGAGTGCCCACCTCATCTAACTTCAAAGGAGAAGTGGACTATAAAGCTCAGGGCAGCCAGATATGTCATATGGGATGACGGTTTATACAAACGTGGTATTGATGGCATCTTCTTGCGATGTGTTGACAAACCATAACAGATCAAATTGCTTGAAAGTTTTCATGACTCAGCCTGCGGTGGTCACTTCTCCTCATCTGTGATAACACATAAGATCATCCGGGCCAGGTACTACTGCCAACACTATTTCAGGATACAACCACCTGGGTAGCAAAATGTGAGCTCTGCCAACAGTTTGTTGGCAAACCAAAATTGGCTACTTTTCCCCTCAGGCCCATCATTATTGATGAACCATTCAGGCAATGGGGAATTGAATTTATCGAGCACTACATCCCCAATCAAGTGCGGACATAGTTATGTCCTAACAACAACAGATTACTTCACCAAATGGGTGGAGGCCATACCTGTTAAGAATGCCACCTCTGAAGTCATTTTTGCAACTTCATCAAAGAAAATATCATTGTGAGGTTTGGCATCCCACACAAGATCATTGCTGATAATGCTTCCAACTTCTCCTCACGGGAAGTTATTGGTTTTTGCTATGAATACGGGATAACCTTGGCCCATGCCTCGATTATTACCCCCAGGGAAATGGTCAGGTAGAATCCAGTAATAAGAACTTAGTAACCATCATACGGAAGCTAGTCGATGAGAATCAGCGGTCCTGGCACAAGTCATTGTATGATGCTTTGTGGGTAGACCGTATTACTCCAAAGAGGTCTCTCGGTATGTCACCTTTTCAAGTATTATATGGAATCGACATTGAGCTTCCCATTTCTGCGGAACTTCCCTACCCTGCGCACTTGGCACGAGCGATCAAGATGAGACTTTCCAGAATTCTCTTGAAAAGAGGATCATGTATCTAATAGAACTTGAAGAAAAGAGAGTAAGAGTGGTCGACAAGATCACCGAACATCAGAATCAAGTCAAGAGACTGTTTGATAAAAAGGCTAAGCAGAGGGATTTCTAGGTGGGAGATCTCATCCTTTTATGGGACAAGCGAAGAGAGCCAAAGGGCATGCACATGGAAAATTTGACTCCTTTGGAAAGGGCCTTTCAAGATCAAAAAAATCTCAATGGAGAGAATAGCTTCTATCTCTCATATCTAGATGGAATTGAGCTCGCTTCCCTATAGCGGGCAACATCTCAAAATATTCAGGAAGTAGAGCTTGCTCTCTTCTTTGTATAGTTTTCTTTAGTTGTGTGTTTGTTTTTGTCATGTGTTTTTTTTGTTGTTGTGTGTTTTTTCCTTTTTCATCACCCTTGTTTTTGACTCTGTAACCCAATGGATAGGCACATGTAGATCTGGGATTCTCTACCCTTAAGCTTCACTCAAAGATAGTCCCCAAAAAGAGCCAAGCTTGTTATCCTGTAAAATTGACAAGGGAAATTTTGCAGGTAACCATACCAAATTTTTGTTTTGGTTCCCCATTGAGGTCCCTTAACATTCGAAATGGCATAAAATCCCTTTCTAAAAAATCTAGTTTTTCGAACTTAGTCATTTGGTCCTTTTTTTGGTTGGGCATAGTTTTATTCATGCAACATCAAATGAAATTGCACCCCCTTTTTCCTTTGGCGCATCCTTTGGAGTGTCGACATTCCAAATGTTGCGCCTTCCCATGATGTGCCTTTCAAGCCTGCGCCAAGGCACATGCGCCATCTTGTCGACATTCAAAATGTTGCGCCCCTAAATGGTGCGCCAAAGCGCTAAAAAGTAATGTTGACAATCCCAAATCCGCGCCTAGGGCACAAATATTTTCATGTTGGCATCTACCTAGGTGCGCCTTACAAAAAGTTTGGTGGCACATTTATTACACCTTTTTCTATATAAATAGGCGCATCCGACCTGTCATTTTCATGATTGAAAAAATGTGAAAAAGTTATTCCTCTACACTTGTCAGCTCTCTGTCAGCCCCGTGTGTTACTTTTCATCGTATTCATGGACCCCACATCATTTCCTCCATCTTATATATTCCTGGTAAGTGGTCCTTGCTCTTCTTGTTTTGTTGTGGAGTTTTGTGTTGTTTTTGGAGGTTGTTATTATTAAAAACAAAGAAAATGAACCTAAGAAGTAATACAACCCCAGCCCATTTTGCAAATCAACCCACCTCCAAACCGGTTTTACCCTCCTTCCAGATCTGCTAAACTGGGAGGCCTTGTCTCAAAAATGAATCCTTGACCCTCTTTTCCTCTTTTCCCCTCACTATCAAAATCTGTGTTGGAAGAGTTAAAAGCCACAAACCTACCAAAAAGGAAAAATTTCTAAAGTTATTAAAATCAAACCCATGGTTTTTCTTTGGCACAAACGCCATCATTGTTACACTAAACACAATATCGCCAAAGAGGTGCACACTTGTCCCACATGCAACATGCATCTTTCCCACCTTATAAAAATTCCTAAAACCTAACACAGGTGCAAGCGCAACTCACCTACACCTACATTTGAATGTCATGCAGACCTTTCCCACGCCACGCCAAAAGCTCAAAACCTTGGCGCACCTTAACTCAATGATGCACCCTTTGAACCTACGCCCTTTGGCACATCATAATGTTTTGCAACATGTACCATATCTGCGCTAAAGGTGCACCCTGAATCCTTGCAACACCAAAATAATCTGCGCCCATTAAAACCCTTCATATGGCATGCAAGCGCACATCATATGACACCAACATCTGAATGTTGTGTAGTATTTTTTGCCCTATGCCCCCCTTTTGCATTGTTTTTTCTTCCATGCAACACTCTCCAGAAGTGCACCTTGCTTTTCTAACCTGCAGCCTGCAATAGAATTGCGCCTTGCACCCAGAGGCTTGTAAATTGATAACTTTTCATTCTATAAAGCTTTGATGGATGATTTAATAGCTAACATGGCTCTTCTATGATGGACTTCCCTGCTTCTTCTTGTAGATCAGCAACTGAACTCAGATTCACACATGTCTTCATCAAGTAAGAAGCCAACCAAGTCTAAGGGTAAGGCCAAACTCACAGAAGAAGAAATGAAGTACAAATACCAAAGGGTCAGGATGCCTGAATCCCTTGCAGAGTGTGACCTGACATCAGGGATTCAGAACTTGGTCATATTGATATGGAGGACTTCTGGCCAAAACTAAGAAGGTCACAGGTAGTCCATGGATGGAAAAATTGGTTGGCAGTGGTTTACATTTCACTGCAGGAATTCCCGTGAGCGCAGTAAACAACGAGTTCATGATGGTGGTGGGCGTTGTTATAATAAGGACACAAGATGTGTCGAAATGAGAAGGGTGAGGTAATAATCAACCTCACTTCCCGACACTTTGAAATCATGTTGGGTATCCCCCACCACCAGCATTTTGTGGCAATAAGCCAAGAAGACTACATAAAAGCATGGAATGAAAATGAAGACAAATGCATGCAGCTTATGAATGAAGTATATCTAAAAACAAGAAGGTGATAACTAGGTGGCCGCAAGTTATTCATCGCAGTGACTTCTCGAAGAGCTGAGTGACACCATCACCTTCCTGAGTAGGGTGTTTGGGCTTCCTGATGCCCATTACTTTCACAAATGGATGCTCAGATATCTAGAAACAATGAGCAAAAATGTTCCTGATCAACGTTTTGAATGGGCGAGATCATCAAGCAGCACCATCTCCGAGCAACTTCAACAACTCTCAACAACTGGGAGGTTCTACATGAACTCCTACGTGGTATATGTTGCTACTCTCGAAAGAGACTACCCAACACTAAACCGATGCGGGTATGGCCCCAAGTAAGAATATATGAGTATTATCCAGAGTTGAGACTAGAAAACAACATCACACAATTCAACAAAATCAATGATGCCTTCTTCTACGGCATCATCTGCCTCTTGAGGCCCAATATGACTCACGGTCGGATGACCAAGAGCATGGTTACTACCACAGAGAAGTGGGGTGTTATTTACGTAATTCCCCACTTTCACTATCTCAGAGCCACCAACTTCTTGGGGGAGCCCACCAAGTTACCGAGGTATGCGGGACCCAAGTTGATCCTATTGGAGCTATCCAGATAGCTTATCACATACCACGAGAAGTGTCTAAAAAGAAAGAAGGGTGGAACTCCATTCCCCCTCACAGTGGGCAGGTACACCTACACTTCTCATAAAAAAGCCCGGAAATGTTTGCGGAGCTGGAGTTGCTCAACTTGAAACACAATTTCCCGGCAAGGCCAACCTTTGATCCTCAATTTCCTTCCAAGGGAAAAGCTTGATCCATTCACATCCCACAGATCGAGATATCTACATCGATCTGTATCACGAGGTCAAGCTCAGAAGAAAGGATCACTCCCACCTGCCCCGGCAGAGAGATCATCCAATATGGTGTGGCCATTGTCCCGAAAGGTTTCCAAGTGACTGATCAAGAAGTTGATCAGGTCTATCTAGATACGGATGGGGACAATTGGCCATTTTCCGAGATTGATAGAACAAAGGCACCTCAGACTATTGAGGAAAGGGTTAAAGGCACTCTGCAGTGCACAGAGCATTGGTGCAGGAAGAATGGTCTCATCTACCTTGGGGTAGACTTCACCACGTCTCCTTTGGGTGATGCACTGCTTAAGCCAAAGCACTTGCCAAAGGGAAAGGGAAAGACAAAGAGGGAGAATCAAGCACTGCTCAGGAGAAAGCTCCCGAGAGTCCTCCTTCCACCCCCAGGAATAGGTAGTAAGCCTGGTATCCCCTGAAAAAGAAGAGGCGGTAAGTGTTCCAATGGGCACATCCACTCAGGATGTTGCCACTACTAACTACTAGTGAAGTTCCCACCATCCCATCTCCCACTCCTCCTTCCCCTCCTCACGTCACTCAAGCAACCACTCCTTTGGTTGTGTCTTCTCCCCCATCTTCTACTGTTCCCCCTTCCTCTTCCTCCATCTTCTCTTCCCTCACGGATCTGTCCCCCAACATTTCTTCCTCATCTCTCAGATCCCTTCCACCCCCACGGTTTCCTCTCCTACAGTGACTCCTACCCCTGTGAGCATTGGAGGGTCGGCTTCTTTATCAATGCCACCACCAGTGTCTCGACACATTTCCCCATGTTCACTGTAGTTGCTCCTTCTTCTACCCCTCCATTTCCCTCCTCCTCTCTGTCCACTCCCTTAAGTCCAGAATGGATCTCCAAACACCTGAGCCAACACAAGAGGAAAGTCCCCATTACACCTATGGACTTCTCCATCATTCCAACTAAAGGAGCTAAGAAGAAAAAAGCCAATAACCCTTCTCTCAAAGCACTTCAGGTGAAAGGGTTATGGAGATCGCATACCCTGATCCCACAAAGGATAAAAAAGATCTGTCTCCTACAGATTATACAATGACACAGGTCACAATGGGAACATCCTCAGAAATCCTACAGGGAGAGGCCTTATCTGCTAGTGGATGCCCTTTGCAAAAAGCTTCAGGAAGCAAAGGAAGAGAAGAGGATACTGAAAGAACAGAACAAACATCTTCTCCAAGCCCTACAGAAAATGGGCAGTGCACCTCCTGTAGCTACCACCAAACTCCTGAAAGCCCTTAGTCAGGAAAAGATAAATGAGTATGCCAAGATTGGTGAGCAAGGTATGGCAGTATCCACCTGGAGAGACCAAATCCTCAAGGATAGTGAGGAAGTAATTATAAAGTTCACGAGCTATATCAAAATATTGATCAGGCTAATAAGGAACTCCAGGTGATTGCAGGACCTATCTCCAAGAGTTGGACCATGCCAGGTTACAACATGAGACATTCCAGAAGATGCTCACTACCCAGTCGATGACTTAGTAAAATTTGGTGTCTTCGATCACCCAAGAGCACCCAACAAAGTCCTTGCTGCTTTGGACTATCGGGTTGACCAGATGGAATTTGTCTTGGAGAAAATTGATAAAATCAAGGAGGAAGCCTTGGATGCAATGCATCAAATGGAGCAGATCATCCTAAGGATGTCTCCGGCTTGCTCACCCCATCATACCTTGAGGAAGGCAGATGACACTATTCGGCTCTTTAAGGAGATCGTCACAAGGTTTAGGGTCAGAAGCCACTTTTGATGCAAAATCTATCAACAACCTTCTAGCCTGCCGTGATTTTGTTGGATACCTGATGGAGGTAGGTAATGAATACTTCAAACTCCCAGAGAGACTCAAGAGATGAATGGGAGACTTGCGAGGTCATCGGTGATCACACCAAGGGTCCCGCTCAGGATCAACTTCAACCGATGATTAGCAAGTTCATGGAGTATCGTGCTCAATTTCACATTTCCTCTCCTGAGCGAAAGAAGATACTCCTTTCCAGCCACGTGGGATGATGACGAATAGGCTCCTTCCTCCTAGGATTGTTCCCATTTTTGTAAAGTATTTAAAAGTATGTTGGCACAAATGATGACATCATCCATGTTGCACCATGAGATGTTGTCATCCACCAAATTGCCCCAAAGTCAACAGTTGACTTTTAGATATTTTGTAAATATTTTGTAAATAGTTGTTGGTTCCTTTTTGCCTTCTTTCTCCTTCTCCTTCTATATATACTTGGATACTTGTTGTATTCAAGGGTGGACATTTTTTAGATGAAAAATAGAAGTGAGAAGGAAAAGGCTTTGTACTTTTTGTAACAGAAAATATTAATACAGAAATTAAGACTTTGTGCTCAATGGATGTGTTATGTGCATTAGATCTTTCTTAAGTTAGATCTATGTTGCTTTTCTGTTAGATCTATCTCTACTTTTTTGTCATTTTCTCATCGATTGCTCTATAGATCTATCTCTACTTTTTGTCATTTGCTTTCTCATCAATATTGCTTTTTTCATTTATGCAAGTAGGTTTGGCTCTGTTTACTACCAACCCAAAACATAAACCCTCTCGACCTTTCTACTTTGAATTCATTTTTTTCTCCCTTCGGATCTATCCTATCTCCATGTGTTTCTTACTTCATTAGCTCAATAGATGGTCGATAAATAGGTGCCTCTAAGATATTAAATTATTACATTATAATTCTATATATAGGATCTCTTAACTTGAAATTCAAACCCTAGTGTCGAAAAATTCCAACCCAAAACATAAGAAAGGTATCATAAAAAGAGTAACCAATAGACTAAGAAGATAAAAAATAGAGAAAAGAAAAGGGGGCTAGGACCGTATAACTAGATCAGACCGTATGTATGATCTTGACCCATCTGTATGGTTTTGGACCAACACAAGATGGGATAGAACTAAAGAAGGACATAACCAAGGATACCTATAAACTAACACAAAATCATGGTAGAAGAGTGTAATAATGACAAAAGATCAATCAAACTAAGCAAGTAGAGAATGGAAGAATAAATGGTTATGTCACTACACTCTAGTTTCAAGGTTCAAAACACGTGCATATACAAGTGTATAAAATCTTGATGTAATAATGATTTTTTGCATATTTCTGGTGTCTTCATTTCCCCCCTCTATGTTAGTAAATGAAATTAACTAGCGTAAAGGAGAAGAAAAGTTGTGCTGAGAGAATTTAAAAGCAAGAATAACAACAAGCGTGTTGAGAGAAAATTATTGTGTGGTGAAAATGTGAGTCATCAATGGACCCATGTAGAGACAAGGGAGAAGCATGTCATAGGTATCGAGGAGATATCATGATTACAAGAAGAAATGTTTAGAGATATGCAAAATCATGATTAGCATGTTTATAGAGTTGGGGTGATCAAATCCCCAACAAGGTGCTTGATTTTGTAATAATGTGGGAATTGGGTGTCCCGACACCAAGGGAAAAGTGTCACAAGGATTTTTGGTCACCCACTATAATACTTCCTAATAATGATACCACACCACTATAGATAGATATAGGTCTCAAATATGTAGAAACCCCTATAAGGTGAAATGGAAACAATGTCTCGTTTCCCCCACCGCGTTTATATGGGCTTCTTGTTGTAATATTGCTACTTTTGTAAGTTTAGAATACTTTTTTTTTGCCCCAAAATTTTACCAAATATAATGCTCTTATACATTTGTGACTATGTGTGTTTAGCATGTAGTACACTTTTGTGCTCAAGTAATGTAGCCAAATTCTAAACAAACTTGATATACTGCAAATAATATGAACTCCAAAAGAAAATAGATCTCCTTCTTCATTATTGAATAATCAATTACAATGTTTCCTAAATAGGAAAACAACTCCCAACTCGAGTTGCCAAGCAAACCCTAACTAACTTTGACTAAATCTACTCTAGGTGGCGAAATTTACTATTTTTAGCAGTTTACTAGAACCTGCTATTCTTAGTAAGTTCACATGCTTATTCATACAGGCACAAAAATTGCCACGCATCTTCTACATTCCTAAATTAGAGGAATTTCCAACTTTCTAACTCATAATGCAACTAATAGACTAAAATTAACTAATGCCCAAAAATAGGAAAAAACCGAACTACAACTTAAATCCTAATTTTTGGCCTCAAGATGGCGGATTTAGGGCCGAAAATGTGCGAAACTTTTTCCTCTCATCGAAACATGTGGTTTAAAAAAGCAGACTCAAGCAGACACCGGAGCTCAAGTTACGACTGTGTCAAGTTCTTGCCAATTTTGGCACATAATCAAGAGTGACTATTGGGTGGTAGAATTAGATTTGAGTAGTGTAACAATGAGAGAGAAAGGTGACCTTGCATATCCAACCTTTCTAGATCTGTGTATAATGTATGCAAAGGAAGATGGAATTGTATGAAAATTCCATTTGAATTTGATTGTTGATTTGGGAGAAGAAGATGATATGAATAGGTATGACATAGTTTCATATTTGAGGTATGACATAGTTTCATATAGAAGAAGAATAAGAAACATTATTTACATGCATGACATCGTTTCATCTATTCACTTTCACCCCAAAAACATTATTTCACAATTTCCCCCTTTTGGAAAAAGGGAAAGTGCGAAACAATGTTTCTTGAGGTGAAAGTGAATAGATGAAACTATGTCGAGACCACATAATGGAGAGGAGAGAGATGTAAGTAGTGAAATTAGAGGTTCTAAATAGAGTTATTAAAAAAAGATAACGAAGTAATATGTGAGCAAGAGAGGTAGATGCAAATTTCGTAGAGAAAACGAAGGCACCAATATAAACGACATGTCATGTAGTGTAGTGATGTATGGATGTGGAATATGTCATAAACATGATTGTGATGTCATTAATGGCATGTAAATTCTATGTGGAGGGCCCTAGATATGGGTTGAACAACTATGAGGCTATAATTGGAGCATTAGGGAAAGTAATGAATTGGGGTACCATGTGCCCAAGTAATTTTTTTATAAATAGTAAAGTGGAAAAGTAAAAATTACTTTTCATTGTTTGATTGTGATTAAGTGTTATAAGATTTCTTAAGATTGCAAATATTCCATGAGAGAGAGAGAGAGAGCCCACGTAGTCACGATTCGAGAGGGTGGGAGATGTCATTTAGGAACAAATAACCCACAAGTAGGTAAGCATAATTATTGTTGGTGGTTTTAAGTGAAATTGTAGAGTTTTTTTAACCAATTTTGACCTAAGATATAATGAGCAGAAAAATCTCAAAATATATTGATATGAATGTGGTTTGGATAAATTGGTTAGAGTTTTTTATGTATGATGACATTTTATGCTATTGATATGGGCTAATATAGTGTGTGGTTTATTTGTGGTTACATAGAGATTTCCATTCATGGGAGTTTGTGGAGGGTGTCATATGATGGCGTTGTTTGCATTGGGCATAATTGATGCGAGGTTAGGACATTTTGGATAGGGTTAGGTTACGACATATGGCTAGATTGGTGAAATTTACCCCAAATATGCATTTGATCATAGCATTATGTGAGAGATGGAATACATATATGTCCACATTTTGGATCCTAACAAGGGAGATCACGGCGAGATAGGAGGATGCGTATAATATTTTACGGTTACCAATTATAGGGAGAGGATACATGTGTTTCCCTCGGACATGCCCTACCATATGAGACATACACAGAGGTTTTGGGTGGGGAGTGGGGGTATTGGAAATCCCACGATTAGGTTGATGAATTTGGTGACATCTGGTGTTATGTGATTGTGGAAATATACGTGTGTTATTGGCCTCATTCATAGCAGTGGATGGAATAGGGATATCAATGTCATATAGGATGTGGTAGATTTTTAGGTGATAGAGGAGCATGGGACCTGATATGTATAGAGTCATTGTGTGTTAGCTCACTTGTACAAGGATCTCTATAGGTTCACATTGGAGAACCATGGTGGTGGTGTAGTAGTTGGCTCTTTGTTACATGTGTGGGCCTATGAGCACATTGTTTTTGTGTGGCTGATAGGTGGGCCACACCTGATTGGGTCCATCCATAGATTCAACCCTAAATAATTTTAATTAGGTTTTATGAATGATACTACAGTAACTAATATTATAAATACACTCAAATTTATGTTAAATTCCGTATAGAAGAAGAATACAACACGATAATCACAATAGCTAACCAATACATGCAATTTGGAATGTAAACAAGATGGAAAAGGGCACTTATCTTATTCAAAAATTGTCAAAGTGTGTCAAAGAGTGATATGGGAAGGAAAAAAAATATGGAAACTTGTCAAATCAATTGTTGTAGGTGTAGATCTCTATGTTCATGACAGATAAAAGGGCATGAACATATGGTACAATATAGGATAAACTATACGATCTTGAACCTATATGAGTTAAGCATCTCGCAAAAAGTAATTATTTCTCTACGTCATTATTTTTCATCCTTCAGTGTCTTCAACTTTTATAAAAACCTTGTATGTCACACCGAACCTACAAAACAAACCCTAGCTATCCTTCAACACACCTAAGTAATCACTAGATATAAAAATAGTGACATCGGATGCTTGATTCAAACAGGACCTCGGTGATCACCCCGTATGTGAGTCACCAAGTGTTGAACTACATTTTTAGACTCAATGTGGTTCTCATAGTGTTTTTTGTTTATGTGTATGCAAATAACCATTGACTTAGTCTATTCCTCATGCCTCAACATCGATAGTGGGCTATGTTATTTCATCCCAATATAAATACTTGTGTGTAAGTGAAAAATTTAGATTTTTGCGCTCCTATGTTATGTATGCAATATGTAGACGTGTCTCTTGCTTCCTTAACTCAATATATGATGGGTAAATGGGTGCCTCTTAGATAATAAATTCTTACATTTGAATTGTATGTATAGGAGTTCTCAACTTAAAGTTCAAACCTTAGTGGTAGGAAAGATTGACCCAAAACATAAGAAAGGTGTTTCGCTCGGAATGTTTCGGCTTCTGGGAATAGAGTTGCTTCTATCCTTTCATTCCTTTTAGAAACAGATGAGGTTAGGGTTAGGAGGAATACCTGTTGAATGTCGAGATGGTGTGCGCGTACCGTAGAGAAAGATCAGGCTGACTACGGAGAACTCCTTTTTGTCTTGGAAGGACTACCTGCAAATAAGAACACAAGACCACAAGATTTTGATTAAACAATAAATGAGGAAACTGCCTTGGGCCCAGGAAATATAAAACTTCCCTTCGAAGGTGGTCAGTTCCCCTGCTAATATGAATTAACACAAAAGACTGCAAAATATCAATTAAATTATTTTGTTAAACTGGGTAGGGGGAAAGGCTGGTTTTCTGGTTTTGATCAGAGGAACCGATGGCGGTTATTGATGACCGATGCCGGTTACTGATAACCGATACCGGTGGGTTATAGGATCTTCTTGGTAGATATGGTGTTTGTAATAGCTGGTTTTTTTGGATGGTATTAGGAAATGGGATGATTAGGAGTGAAAGAATGACAGTTAGATGCAATGGCACGTTGGGTAGTGGATTCAGAAACGGATTTAGGAGGACTGAGATTCAAGAAGCATAAGAAATGTTATAACAAAAGGACATGTAAGATCTGACTTACTGGTTTTGACCGAGAGGCAAGTTGATCTCCTTGGTTGTAAACACTTCTGGTTTCTTTACTCGTCTCTGCTCTGTCAAGTGAAGATCTGGACTCTGTTCCTCGCTCGCAATGCTCTCTGTTTATCCAGAAATCCTTTGACTGATCTCCAAAATGAAATTCCGATCCGTTGTTTTGGTTTGGGGAGCCCATTTACAGGGAACCGATGGCGGTTGCGTAACCGACGGCGGTCGAGTAGGAACCGGCATCGGTAAGGAAAAAGTAGGCTATTTTTACTAAAATAGCCCACCTTCCCTGCTTTTCTCCCGAGAGATCAGTTGCGGGCTTGGTCAAGTGGCTAGAAGGTCGGCTTTTGGTGCGAGTAAGGAGGCATTAGTTATGGATGTGAGTCTAGACCAAGTCATGGGTCTTAATTAGGTTAGTTTAGGGTTAGGGCTAGGTCATGATGAGGTGGCAAAGTGAGGTGGCGGGTAAGGTGATGTGGATTTATCAATTACAAGGTAATTAATAAATAATTGTGTAAAGTTTAGGTAATGAGGTTAGGTTGCGAAATGGGATGCGGGCCACAAGGGGTCGTGAGACACGAATTTGGTGTCTACAAAAGGTACCATAAAAAGAGTAATGAAATGGATTAGAAGATAAAAAGAGAGAAAATAACATGGGTCTAAGACCATATGACTAGGCTAGGACCGTATGTATGGTCTTGACTCATCCATATAGTTTTGGACCGAAAACGATGAGACAAAACTAAAGAAGGGAATGACCTACAATCCTTGTAGCTTGAAATAAAATCATGATATAAGAGTGGAACATTGACACAAATTAGTCAAACCAAGCAGCATAGAACAAAAGGGGAAGGTGTTATGCCACTAAGATCTAGTTTCAAGGTTTAGAATGTTAGGAATTAGGGACTCAGTAGAATAGTGTTATGATTCCATGACAAACTAAATCATGCGAAATAAAGATCTATACAATTCCCCAAAATCTACAGTAGTGGAAGTATAAACTAGAAAATCCAAATAAAAATAGAGTACACACACATAACATAGCATGTACCATGGTTCACCCAATGTGGGCTACATCCACCAAAGATAGAGATCTCAATATATAATAAACAAGAGTACAAACCAAATCTTCATATAAGATTATAATGCATTTCTCCAAGAGTATCTCCTTCTCTCCTCCGCATCTCTAAATGGATCTCCACGAGTGCACTACAAACGTACCTCCAAACACCACCATATCTCACATACCATGAACTACTACATCTCCCACTATGCGGTCAAGCTCTCCTATGCATCTGCAAACAAGAATACAACCTCCTCTACAATATCTAGATACTATCTACACCCACAAGCTCTCCAACGAGCTACAATACTAGATCTCCAATGGACCAACAATATAACATGATCTCATGGATCTACAATATAAGATCTCACAACAACCTGTGGATCTACAAGATGAAAGACTATGTTCTTTTCATGCTATGCAACCCATTACATTGAGACAAGACAATACAAAGGAAATACAATAGAAGAAATAACATTCTACTCACTATTTAGATGTACCTTCTATTTAATTTTGTCCAACTTCTCTCCATTGAAGCTTTGTCTTCATGTAACCTTTTTCTTCTTTTTCTTCGTCTTCATCTTCAACCAAGGAGAATTAACATTCTTCCTCTATCCTTATATTATAACCCTAGTTTTCTAGCTTATATAAGATTATGCAAACTTAGGAACCTTTGCATGTAATTACAACCTTTATATCACCTTTACAATCAACCATCGATCAAATCCCACGTCTAAAATAAAAACAAACATGCACAGTAATCAAGTGTCGGTTCACGACCATTACCAGCTTCTTCCCAAGTCACCGATTTCCATTCCTGTGTAAACCAATAAACCTCAAATGCATGCCTTTGTGAAGAAATTCAACTCCACAACCTAACAATCTCCCACTTGGAGATAATTCGTTGAGCCTGTACATGTACCTGTACATCATCGTCCTCTACATACCGTGAAGACCAACTATTGACAATTTTTGCACTTGTGCAAAAATGGGAAACTTGAAACTTTGTTTTCGATGGAATGCATTGATGAATGAACCTAACTAAGGGGGTACATGTAGTTTTGATTGTGTTTTCAGTTGCAGTAAGTGGATCAACAAAGCAAAATGCAGCTATGTGTGCTATTGCAGAATGCAACACCTCACATATGTTGTTATTCCATGTTCACCTTCATCAAAGTTGCACAAAATCTCTGAAGAACTAAATTACAACCTTGAGGAAGGTGGAAATAGATGCAAACCTAAGGATTTGGACTCAAAAATAGCAAACATAGTCGTTGTTTGCATTGCAAATGTTAATTATTAAGTTACGGGTATTTTCAATTTGATCATTTCATATGATTAAGTGTTATTAAGTATGTTATTGAGTTGTTAATTCATTGTACCATCATTACATATCATAAAATTTGAAAGTAAAAGGAAGTACACAACTCAATTACAGAAATAATATCATTTATTCATTAAGGAAATTCAATGTTTCCCACACAAGTGTGGGATGTAACTTATGATTATTGAAATAAAAGATACATGTGTGTAAAGATAAAAGAAAAAGAGTATAGAAGAAACCTATCATTGCATTGGGTTTTCTTTGGTTTTCATTGCTCTAGTTCTAGCTCCATTATTGTCTTCCGTATCCTCCAACAACTACAGTGTACCTAAAAGATAAAAGAGAAAAGGGATCAATTTTTTGAGCTCAGGGTTTAATCTATACTCATGTGCTATCTAGTTTAAGGAAAATGAACAATTTTGAGATTAAAAAGCATAAGGTACATCAAGGTAATGAGATATAGATTTGAGAAAGTAGTCTCTTGTAGTAGCACATAACATTCATAGAAATTATGACTGACGATGAAGAGGAAAAGAGAAAGAAAAGTTACTATGGAATACAAGAGAGGTTGCAAGCCTTATTTTTCTAACAATTTTCTTTAATATGGTTATATCTACAATAATGAAAATCTCCTTACAACCAACAAAGTGTTGCATAGAAGTAACTGATTTCAGTTTCAAAGTTAAAGACTTGTGATTATTTAGATTCCAAGTATAGTGATCAAATTGAGAGAAATTAATTCAAACTCATCAATGAAAATCAAATGAATGGACTAGCTAAATCGATTCATCATGCACAATAGGTAGAACATAATACAAGAATGAAAATATTTATTCTAAATATTTTTTTAAAATGCTAGTTTTTATATGAATTCCTTTTAGTATTATAAGTTAAATATCATTTAAAGCAACAAGAGAACAAAGATCAACTACAAAGGTTCAAAGAATTATGTTACATCAGCAAATTGAACACATTACAAGCTATCAAATGTTTAAAGTAATGCAAAGGTTCTATCTTTCAACAAAGTGGAAATGGAGATACAAAACAATGTACAACTGTAATTTTATAATCTACAAAATGGTTTCGAATACATCCTTTCTAAGCACCATCGAATAGCTCCAAGTAGGGGATTATTAAGAGATGAAGGTGACCGAATAAATAGAGTTACAAATATGCTACAAGACGGATGAAAAGTGCAATGTTACAAAGTTGAATGGATACAACTCATTAACCTACAAGTACATGTTTTCAAAAAATGAAGGATAAGAAGCGATTCAAACTTGAATGTAATAGTCATCCAATAGAAAAATAGCTTCCGGAAGAGATTTCCTTGGTTACAACATTTTAGAATGCCATCAACTCTCATAACACGTATTGCAGCCATGGCAGAGGAACAAGATGAAAAAACAATTATAAAAATTTTGTGGCATGGTATAGTAGAGCATTTTCACTATATTATTGAAAGAATCTCACAACAGAATGAAGATTTACTATATACAAAATGAAATAGTCACAGTCATCAACTTTCAGAATTATCATCAAAGCCTCAAGTCCATAAAATATTGCATATACAATTGGAAAAGGATTGCATCTTTTCATAAGAGTTCATATTTATAAAGAAATATTCAACACCAGAAATTACAACCATTAGATACCAAATGAAATCTTTGTAAAGTTTGTTGTTTGGAGCATGGAACAATGCAAATTTTTCAACAATTCAAATAATGAGCTCACGAGTTGTTGGATACATAACAATGGCGAAATTCGAATAGAGTCGAGCTACCATGTTAGAAACTAAATAAAGTGCATCGCCAAGATTTTCACAAGGTAAAAGCTCATAAACAACAAGTACCCAACTCAAAATCTATGACAGTCGATAGGAATGGAAAATAGACCTTCAAATCGGGGAAGATTATTTTACCCATGAGCCGGAAATCAAAACGATTCATTTTTGAGAAAAATAAATGAGCTTCTAGGTGGCCATTAAAGAATGAGAAAATAATCTAAGAAATACGAGATACCTAGAACTTGAAATATGTAGATCTGGAATTTTAAGGCCGGAAAATGTGACCTAGAAAAGCAACTCTAGAACAAAGAAGAAATGAAAACCCATCTCATTATAGATCATATATAGCAAATAATAAATTAGATCTTCATATTTTCGAGATCAAAATGCAACAGAGGGCTTACCTTGAGTAGAAGAAAAATTTATGGCATAACAAGCTTACAAAACCACAAAGCAAAGCACAAGCTATTGAATTGAAAATCTACAATATAAATTAATGAAAAAAACATACTTAGCTCAAAGAATATAGGCATCACGGCTAGCTCACACTCTATGTGACTAAGTTAAATCAACAACAAAGCCCGAGCTATAGTAAATGATTTCAAAATCAAAGCGGACCTTCCATGCAAAAATTACCTATAAGTCGGGTGAGTTCATAGCTTGAAAATACAAAACAATGGCGGATCTATAGGATAAGAAAATAATGAAACCCCAATAGCTTCCAAATATTAATAATGGCCACGAAAAAGTTAAATAAATTGGAATCTCACGAGCTCTTACCTTTTATTCATAGCAAAACCATCGAGATGAAGAAAAAAATCTCAAAAGTCTCCAACTGGTGACCATGTTGGAAAATTGTAGAGACACAAATCCTTGCACTGAAAGCTTAAAATGTTGAGCTCAAAGTCTATGATAACAACAACCATAGGAAACTCAAAACACAAAAGCAAATAAATCCCCACAAGTGATCAAGGCAATGGATTCAAGCTCCAAATAGATGGCACAAAGAAATGGAATAAAATTTACACACTCATGCATACCTTCACACTAATGAGCTTGAGATATCAAAAATGGAGGCCACATGGAAAAAATTTCAGGGCTTCACCCACAAAGCAAAAAATGAAAAATGAATAAAGGATAGGGTTTCAAGTTCTTTTACTCAACCCTAAACGCAACAACTTTTACCCAACTCATCAAGAGTTAAGAATCGATATAACAAATCAAAAGGAACAATATCCGGTGATCAAAATTCAAAATTGTTGTTACAAGTGAATCAACGGCCAAGATGCAAAAGGATAGAGATCAACGATTGAAAACCAATCACCAATTTCTATATAAACCACCATGGTTACAATTTCACCGACAAAAGGGAAGGGTTTATTCATCATGAAGAGGGGACCAGCCCCAATTTATATAATTATTTACTTGACCTTATCTAAGTTCTTATAATAATGTATGAGTCATGTACTTTACAAAAGGGGACTGAACTATATTTAAACAATGATTATTTCCTTACCCCAAGGTCCTAATTATTATATGTGCCATGTGATTCATTAAGGACTAACAATGTCAATTATTATACTCACCAATGGTCAAAAGGAACATCATGATTTCAATCATATAATATGCAAGGATGTCATAGCTAAGTGTATGACATGCCCAAGTCAAAAGAGGGGAAAATTTACCTTCAAATTTGCTAAAGGAAACCTCGTACAAAGGAAAAGAGGACATTATTTTAGCATGTGCACATGGACAGGTGGTCCCCACGGTGGGTGAATTTTTGGTAAATTATTTTACTAAGTGTTGGATCAAAGGCATTATTTTTGCTTACACAATAGTATTTTTGCATGTGATCATAAGAGAAGACAAATCGAGAAGAAGATAAAATACCGGTCAAGTGGATGAGGAACACATGTGTCACATCATGCAGAAGAAGAAAAAGATCATGCACTTGCAAAAGAAGACTTGCACATCAAGCAAAGGCTAAAACTGGGTAAAATATTCACCCATAATTATTGTATTTGAATTAAATCAATCAACTACACTTTGACTAAGTGTATTTTTTAACTAAGGCTATTAATGGCTCATTGTAATCAGCATGTCTATTTTATTCCTTTATTTATTCTTGATAAATACTAAAATTAACATGCATGGGTGAGTACAACATGATCTCAACCTATTTTTATGAGGGGTTGAGTGAAGTATTTTTGCTATATATTGTGTGCATTAACAAGGCACAAGGAGGACTTTTTGATGTTGGAGTCTTTGAAAAAATGTTTTTCTAGTTTTTCCCTTGAATGAGAACCGGTT
This sequence comes from Taxus wallichiana var. yunnanensis, assembly GCA_018340775.1. Classification (NCBI taxonomy): domain Eukaryota; kingdom Viridiplantae; phylum Streptophyta; class Pinopsida; order Cupressales; family Taxaceae; genus Taxus; species Taxus wallichiana. The sequence goes on along the minus strand of CM031238.1, from coordinate 775,697,967 downwards.
ATTGCCTTTCCAATTATTTGTAGTGGTGTGTATCTTCTTATTAGCTCTTTTGAATGTTTATTCCCTAATTTAATTATCTTACCTCACTGAAAATTCGGTGCTTTCTATACAGATCTTAATGTGCATGTTAGTTGTTGTGTTGTTGTGATTTATTCCTTCAACACACAAGTGTTTGCCTTAAGATTAAGCTGAAAATGCATTGGTTCATGCATCTACAATTTTTTTCTCAATTTTATTTGTGCATGTACTCAGTCAAATCCCTCAATCACTTTGGTGTATCACCCCATTTCAATTTTAGTTACAACCATCTTTCTTACCCTTAAAACTCTAAAAAATCCCAAAAATTAGTTTAGGATACATCAATAAGGAACCGACCTTGATACTGGAGACTCACCTCAACAATAGGTATACCCACAAACTTGAGGTGCTTCCATTCTATATATAGAAGTGAGAGAGGGAATAAATCTTATAACCCCTATTGTTATCCCTCAACTAGGTTGGGTTTACGAGAGATAACACAAAATATTCTTAACTTCAACAATTCTCTCAAATGAAATCAGGAAGATTAAACCATCTTCTAAAACCAATAAGATAACAAACCCTGACTTACCATATACCTACATGAAGCTACTACTAATCTGTGATACATGAGCTATCCATACATCAAGCTCCCACTGAATCATAACACCAAGCCTCTCATGCAACCAAGCCACCATGACTAACACACCTGCAAGAGATCCCACTCAAAATGAAGTATTGAGCTTCAATCACAACCATAGCCATACCTATAAAACCAACCATGTTCTCCAACCATCTATCCATGTCTCCATGTAACCACCAATGCAACTGACCAAAGACAAGTCAAACTAGAATATGCATAAGAAAAACAAGATCCTGGGCAAAGACAACCCAAAAATGAGTTCTACATGCATCCAGTGGGTAATTACTCCACAACACCTACATAACTCAAAGAATCCAACACTACATTCTACAAATCCAACCCTACATAAACAACTTACATGTCCAAGACAACCATATGTAGAAAACATATCTATCATGGAGTAACATAGTAACAAGAGGAAATTCAAACATCCCCTACTCATGCTCAAGGGCATCTAAACCATGCTCATAGGCATCCATGTGCAAAAAAAAACATCTGCATCATCATAAACTCACAAAACAGAATCTATCCACATGTACAAAACTCACCATGTACATCCATCCATATCTCCAGGCTCTCTAGAAGCTCCAAGTCTGCCACCGACTAACTCCAAAGCCACTCATGAATCCTGTGCTAATCAATGTCAACAACAACAACCTTGCTAACCATGCTACTAATAATTAGTGAAAATACCAACAAAAATGTCATCAACCATACTACACAATTATCCAAGATGAAAGCAAATAAGGGAAACATCAATAAACTATAAATACACATTGTTGTCACACCTATAACCTAACAAACCATGGCAGATCCTGCCAATCACCTATCAACTGTAACAAACATATTTTCCTTCTTTCACCCTTAAAACTCTAAAACATTGTTCTCTCTCTTAACCCAACTGAACAACCATCAACTTTCATCCCATAAGGATATCCAAGCACCACAAAATAAAACTAGAAGTGATGTCAACATGCACTAAACACAAAATACCTGTAAAACCGTGAATGTCCTCAAAAATAACTTGTGCCTCATGCCACTCTAAATAGTAACATACTCCTCTCACTCTGCACGTGCATATGTGTCCAACATGTAATGCAAACAACCATGGCTTGCTCCCACTCAAAGTGAACTCCCCGCACTACCTCCAATGATCAAGCTCAAAAGATATATATATCGGTTATCAATAAAACAGATGAAAGAAAATATAAAACCGATTCCCTTATTATCAAAGAATACTTCTACATCACAGAATTTTGAACTTCTTGTGAAGTAGGCTGAACCACCTTCTTTTCATCCATATGTACTCAACATCTCCCATTACCTGTAATTGTGTCTAAACATGACTTTCATTGAGGATCTCATCCTTAAACTAGATACCCTTGTCCTCAAGATTCCAACACATCCTATAAATAAAAGTCAAACACACCAAATATCCATGGTGCATATTTTACTTGTGCACACAATCCAAACATAATACCAGTTTCTTCAAACAAAAGAAATAAAACATGAACCGAATAGAGATACCTGAATTTGACCCAAGTCTCACTGGACTCCCAAGCCAACTTTATCCTCTTTATGATTCAAACATTGAAGTGATCTACTCTATTTCTTCTTGTACACTCTATGCAAGAAACTTGATCCTCCAAACTGGACACTAAAACCATTTGTGCCCTCTTACTACAAAAACCTTGTATAGATTCACTACCATAGAGACCGACCTTGGTTTCTTGACTAGTATCGGTTCCTCAATGATCAACGTCAGTGTTGCTGAAATGAACACAATGCCACAAAAATCGGCATAGTACACTAAATCAGTGCTTACTCCGACCAAAGCGATAGTTATGTGATGAGCCATACATTTCAAGAAGCACCCAAATCTTGTACAAAAACTTAACAACAACAATACATGCAAATAAATTACACCAAGATGAAATACATCACCTTACCAGCACCAAGACACTCACCCACATCTTCAACTGAAGTACTTGCCTCTCTAATGGAAGCCTTGTCTTCATTTTGTGCTATTATATTCTTCCTCTATTACAAACCTCATGCATCTAACTACACAAAGGATGCATAAATGCTCCTCTATCTCTTACTCAAATTTGCAATCCCAAACCATGCATGCATGTGCTAAAAATATACAAACACTGCAATACCAAGATAACAAAACTATACCTCTATACTTCAAATCTACAATCTAACCAACATACATGTGCCTCTAAGAACTAGGGACACCTTAGCAAACAAGACAAATTCACTTCATCTTCTCAATTTCTTCATATCTGTGATTTTCTATTTAAACAGTCGCAATAGGTTGCTTCACATCATTTTCCCACTAACCAACCATGGTCACTCTCTAACTGATCATGGTCACCTTGCCGACATCGGTTAGGAGTGTCGACACCGATTTGACATACCGATGCCAAATGACATACCGATGTTAGTCACCTGTCTTTTCTAGCAACCTTATATTTCCAGTGCCCACTTGATCTTAAATCTCTTCCCCGTAATTTACACATTAGGAAAAACAAAACCCTTCTCCCATACATCATCAAGAACACCACTAACAAAAATTAAAGCAAACCCTTGCTCTAAAAAGCTAAAATCCATTGTTACGATACCATTGTTGGGAATTAGGGACTACAGAATAGTGTTATGATTCAACAACAAACCAAATCATGCAAATACAGATCTATACAATTCCCCAAAATCTACAACAGTGGAAGTATAAACTAGAAAATCCAAATAAAAAAAAGTACATGTTGGTTGCTCAAACATGCACCCGTGTCTCGTATCTCTCGAAAAGGGTGAGATGTCTAAGACCACAATGGAACCATCCCCAAGTTGTGGGACCTTGCACACTTGAGACATGTTAGGAAATAAGAGATAAAATATGCGGAATAATCCCTTACAGAATCGCAATAGTAGAAACTAATATGCAGAAAATATTACAGATCTCAAATAAAAGTGCAGAATAAATAACACAACATAGAGAGACAATATTTAACATGGTTCACCCAATATGGGCTACGTCCACCAAGAATCACTTGCTCAGATTTTATTACAAGCCTCCACTCTCTCAATACAATACCCAGATCCGTTTGGAGCTATGCTTAACAAACTCTACAAAATTCACACCCGAATTCAAAGCACATCTGCAATACATTTTCTTGTATATCTATCATATGCATAAGACCATATAAATAGACAATTGCTTAAGCAGTTTGATACAAAACCGTGGGTATCAAAACCATGGGCAAAAAACCGTGGGTATCAAAACAATGGGTACCGAAAAAACCATGGGCCCAAAAATAGCCCATAACGGTTACCCATTACCCATGGGTTAATAAACCACCCATGAAAATTTTCTTCGGGCTTCGCCCTCGAACCCCCTGACCCACTCACTCAGCAAGCGGACTTTGCCAGTAAAAATACCCGAGTGTAACACATAGAAGGTGTACGACACTCTAACATTAAAATAGGCTCCACAAACATAACAATCTCCCACTTGAGACTGATTTCCACTAAGAAAGCTTCTTAACCCTTCACTCTCATCCGAAAGGCCAACCAAAGCTAAACATAGCTTTAGTGTATCCCTTGTGACCACCTTAGTCATCATGTCTGCGGGATTAAGTGGTATGAATTTTCTCCAACTTCAACTTATCTTCTTCTAAAGTTGTCTTGATGAACTGATATCTCAACCGTATATGCTTCATCCTAGAGTGGAAAGTAGAGTTCTTAGCTAGGTGTATAGCACTCTGAATATGACTATGCATCTTACATTCCTTACGCTTACGCCCCAACTCCTCAAGCAATTGTTGTAACCAAATCATCTCTTTGCTTGCCTCTGTGCGTGCAAGACATACTCGGCCTCCATGGTTGATAAAGCCACCGGCTTCGTAGTCGTGAAATCTAGCTCACTTTGTTGTCCCACCTACGGTGTAAATATAACCTGTCATGCTCCTCCTCTACATCACAACATCTCTAGCCATGTCTCGAATCTACATAACCATGTAAAGTGGTGTCGACCCATTGTAGCACAAAACTGTCCCCATGGTCCCTCTCAAATACCAAAGGATCCACTTTACTGCTTTCCAATGCTCTTTACCTAGATCACTCATAAATCTACTCACAACTCCCCTTTGCATGGGCAATATCGGCCTAGTGCACACCATAACATACATTAAACTACGCCAACCGCTAATGAGTAAGGTACCATGGACATCTGGTTTCTTTCCTGCTCTGTCCTTGGACACTGCTCCTTTGATAACTTAAAATGGCCTGCCAAAGGATTCCCAACCGGTTTAGCATCCTACATGTTAAACCTATCCAATACCTTCTTAATGTACTCTTCTGAGATAAAGTCACTTCCGTTCCTTCCTATCCCGAGTTATCCTCATACCAAGGATTTGTCTGGCTACCCCAAATCCTTCATATCAAAGGATTCACTTAGTTGTTTATTGAGTACTTTTATTTCCTACATGTTTTTACTGCAACCAACATGTCATCAACATATAAACACATGATAATATAACTTCCATTCTCAAATTTATTTGTATATATGCAATGGTCGAATGACATCTAATATAACCTTGCTCCATCATAAAGCTATCAAATTTCTTATACCATTGACGTGGAGCTTGTTTCGTGCCATACAAGCTCTTTTTAGTTTGCACACCATCTCCTCTTTATCTTTGACTTCATATCCTTCAGTTTCTTTGCATATATAGCTTCTCCCTCCAAATCACGATGGAGAAATGTAGTCTTTACATCTAACTGATCTAAGTGCAAGTCTTCTGCTGCCACTATTCCAAGAATAGTTCGATAGAAGTCATTTTTACTACGGAGAACAAAATTCATCAAAATCTATACCTTGTTTAAATGCAAACCCCTTGACCACCAACAGGGCCTTATATCTTTTATTTCCTCCTTCTTCGTCTTTAACTCTATACACCCACTTGTTCTGCAATGCTCTTTTGCCTTCTAGTAGCTTCACCAAATCCCAAGTTTAGTTCTCCATGAGAGACTTATGCTCCTCATCCATGGCTTGCTCCCACTTCTTCCTAACATTTACCTGCATTGCTTCATCAAAGCTCTCTGGCTCTCCACTATCAGTGAGTAATAAATAATAAAGAGAAGGAGAAAAACATTCAGGTTCTCTTATTACCCTAGAAGATCTCCTCAATATAGGAGTTTGGGGTTCTTGTTGAGGGGGTTCATGAACTGATTCATGTGTCACTTTCCCATCTAGAAGATCCTCTACCATTGCATATTCTTTCTTGGATTCTTCCATGTTTTCCTGCAACTGTTGCTTATACATGACTTTCTCATTAAATACCACATCCCTAGATCGAATGATTTTCTTATCCTTAATACTCAAACATTTATATCCAAAGTCATCACCACTATAACCAATGAAAGTACATTTTTCTAATTTAGCCTCTAGCTTGGTCCTATCATCCTTGTCTATATGAACAAACACCTCACATCCAAAGACTCTAAGAAATGAATAATCAAATTTCTTACCATACCAAGCCTCCTCAGGTATGCTTCCATCCAAGGCACTTGAGGGTCCTTTGTTTATCAAGTACACAGCTGTGCTCACCGCTTCTGCCCAAAAAGAAAGAGGCAGTCTTGCATGTAACCTCATGCTCTAAAGCGTTCCATTATTGTTATGTTCATCCTTTCGATACCCCATTCTTTGTGGAGTTCTGGGCCATGTCTTTTCCTACGGATTCCATTCTTAGAACAATAATCATCAAATTCATTGTTGCAATACTCCCCTCCATTATCTAACCTGAGACATTTTAACGTAAGACTGTTTCATTCTCTACCAAGGCTTTACATTTAACAAAAGTATCAAATACATCAGATTTGTTTCTAATATAATAAACCCAAACTTTCCTTGTTACATCATCAATAAAAGTAACATAATAACGTGAACCCCCAAGAGATGATACCTGAGCCGGTCCCCACACATCAGAATGTACCAGCTCTAACTTACTCTCTTTCTTCATAGGTCCAACCTTGAGAAACCTTACTCGCTTCTGTTTCCCATATATGCAGTTCTCACATAAATCCAAACCTATTTTTGTATATCTAGGAAAATTCTTCTTTATGATGTCCATGCCCTTATGGCTCATATGACCAGAGTCTATAGTGCAATAATGTTGTATCTGCATCTGAAGCCACAAGATTACAATCATTAGTACTATCAGTGGATAAATACAAGGTTCTAACCTTCTTACCTCTTGCCACCACAAGAGCACCCTTGGTAACCTTCCAAGAGTCAGCTGTAAATATCACAATACAACCATCACTTCCCAATTTCCCCGCCGATATCAAATTTCTCCTTAATGTAGGCACATGTCTAACATCCTTCAATAGCCATGTATTCCCATTCTGCATCTTAACCTGAATAGAACCTTTTCCAACTATATTGCAAGGCTCATCATCACCAAGAAAAACATGCCCAAAATCCCCTTGAACATAATCAACAAAATAATGCCTATGTGGAGTAGCATGAAAAGAAGCCCTGAATCTAAAACCCAAGATTTAGTAATATTATGCAAAGAAAGAATCAAAGCATCCTGACATACATTACCCGATGCCACATTTGCCTCCTTGTTTTCTTCATGTTGTTTCTTCTTGTCTCGAAGCTCCCAACAGTCCTTCTTTGCATGCCCAGACTTTCCACAGTTCCAACATACAATCTTGCTCTTGGATTTTGACCTTTCCCGATCTTTCGATTTTCCATGGTTTCCTTTGTTCTTTTGTCTCCCTCTAATTTCCACTTGTCAAAGCATTCCCTAAAGTAGAAGATTGCCCAGGAGCTTTTTCTTCACGTCTCCTCGCTTAGAATCACCCCTACAACATCCTCAAACTTCAACTTTGAGTTAGTTGGAACCGAGTTACTTCTTTGTCATTACAGGGCTATTCCAACTTTCGGGTAAAGAGCACAAATTAATAAAGCCCTAACTTCTTCATTAAATTCTATTATGTAATCAAAGCTAGCATATTCACAACCATATTAAAATCATTTAAATGATCTGCTACTGAACTATTCTCAAACATCTTCATATTAAACAACTTTTTCATTAAAAATATCTTGTTAGAGGTAGAGGTTTTTCATACAACTTTCCTAATGCATCCATTAGATCTTTTGTCATCTTTTCCTTTGAAACATTAAATAATACCGAAGATGCAAGACACGGCCGGATCGTTCCAAGTGCCTTCCGATCCAAAAATCCCATTCCGCATCATCATACTCAAGAGTTTGTTCACCTTCTCGAGACATCGGAGTATAAAGATCCTTCGATAAAGGTAATCTTCCATCTGCATCTTCCAAAGACTTAAATTCTTCCGTTGAATTTATTCTCAACCCTAGATCTTCCATCATCTATCATAGCTCCCACTCAAGCTAAAAACTTTCCCTGCAATTCAACACTTCAGCAAACCAAACTAGGCTCTGATACCAATTGTTAGGAAATAAGAGATAAAATATGTGGAATAATCCCTTACAAAATCGCAACAGTAGAAACTAATATGCAGAAAATATTACAGATCTCAAATAAAAGTGCAAAATAAATAACACAACACAGAGAGACAATATTTAACATGGTTCACCCAATATGGGCTACGTCCACCAAGAATCACTTGCTCAGATTTTATTACAAGCCTCCACTCTCTCAATACAATACCCATATCCGTTTGGAGCTATGCTCAACAAACTCTACTGAAATTCACACCACATCTAACATTCAAAATCATCATCTAAGACCATATACATTTGCTTGTAAAACCATCTATCATATGCATAAGACCATATAAATAGACAATTGCTTAAGCGGTTTGATACAAAACCATGGGTATCAAAACCATGGGCACCTAGACTAAACATGCCCGAGGTACCACATAGAAGGTGATAGAAGGATGTGTAGAAGAGGAAATCCTAAGCTAAGGAAGGTGATAGCGCGAAGAAAGGTGATAGGAAGGAAAGGGTTGATCTCTCTCCACGAGTGGCGAAGGAGACAAAGAGGGCACGGGAGAAGAGGGTGGACAACGTGTGCCACGCAGATCAACACATGGGTTGTGCCTTCCTAGCATGTGTGCAACACATGAACATGGGGAATGCAAGCACATGAGTACACATAACATGCTAGAAAATGCAAACAAAGAGGTGAGATGCAATGAAAATGAGAGGGAAGACAAGAGTTCCACAAAACATGATTTTATTGCTTAAGGGATGCACAATCATTTACATTCATGACGGAGGTGAGAATACATTGCAGAGACCATGCAAGGTCTGAGACCCATGGGAAGTTCGGCCACCATTTTGGCATGGTGTCGTTACAAAGGAGGGATGATTTTACAAAGCAGAACTCTGTTATTTATAGAAGAAGGAGAGAAGAGAAGGAGAAAGGGAGGGAAACTTAATTCAAATCTCAACCACCATCATCAATCCTATAAATCCACCCCAAATCTATCATGTCTACATCAATTACTTGTTCGGTGCCTCGAAGGAGGAGGAATGGCGATCAAATCAAATCTGATCTGGTTGTTGGGGGCAAATAGATCCTACATTAATGGCACAAAGAAGATGTTTCTTCATTTTTTCCCACCTAACCTCTCCAAAATTAAAGTTTTAGATCTCCATGGCATAGACGAGGCTGAGATCTTTCCAATGGTGCTAGATTTGTCATTTTGAGCACTTGAGTCAAAAGATATGCTCATTTGAAATTTGAATTGGGTCCATACAAAATGGCGGGAACCAACTACCAAAACGGGCCCCCTTTTGAAACCGACACATGGAGGGTTGGCGCATGTCTAAGGGAAGCCTTTGTATTTCACTTTTGAAGTTACGTTGGGATGACACATGGCTTCTTCCATGGCTCGCTTAGTTTCTTCATGTTTTGGCTAAGTCTTTTGCTTGGTGGAGGTCATATGTGGAAAGGGACACGAATGCGGTAACTGCATTTGTTTGGAAACCCTCCCCAATTTTTCTCTTGAATTAGTGTCATCAAGACACTTGAAGAAATCATATCTCAATGCTTTGACTATTCAACCCCCTATCCTTTTTTATGAAACCGGATGCGTGGAGGCTGAAGTGCTCATTTAGAAACCTCCACTCGGGATTTTTCCTTTGAAGGAGCATCAATGACACATGAAAGAACACGGAATGTGGGCAAGTAGAAGTGGAAGAAAGAGGAGGTGAAGAGAGGCGAGTCTATGTAAGAGAAGAAGCACAAGAGGAAAGGAAAAGGGGACTTAGCTCATTTTAGGCATAAGGAAGTCTTTAAAGAAGGTGCAGAAGAAAGAAATAAAAGAGACAGAAAGGAAGGTGCACAAGAGGAATAGCATTAGATGATGGGATAGGAGAGAAAGTGGGCACGCAGGAGGAAGGTGCGCGAGGGAAAATGGAAGGAGATAAAAATGAAGAAGGGAGAGGAAGGCGCGCGAGGGCACGCGAGGGACTACAACTATGCCAAGGTGTTTAAAGAATAATCTTGAGTGCACAACCTGAAATGTGAAACATCGAGTCAGGATGAAAATATAAGTTATCCAGATAACTAGGAGAGTTATTTGGATAACAGATTTTGGTGACTTTTGGGGGCCATCTTCCTGCTAGATGAAGAGACCAGTAGCCTTAGAAGTCCATTGGGCATGGAGTCGGTGCACTTAATTTTGAAGATCTAGTCTGTAACTTGAAGAACACCTGGAGTCACTTGAAGCTCTGTCTGAACTCTTGAACTAAATTGTTGCTCTCATATGAAGATATTCTAAATTGGATTGATGAGAGTGGAAGCTATGCATTGACCATTGGAACTACCTCTACCAAAATTGAACTCATCCCAGAAGAAAAAAAAGGGGCATGTGCGGGTGTGACAGAAAGGAAAGGCACCAGGGGAGCACAAAAATAAGCAAGCACAACACTATGTACAAAAGTTGAAAATCATACATGTCCCAAATGGAACATGCGAGTGTGTGCATGAGCACTTGTGTTACTTGAAAGAAAACCTAAACTAACCTAAACTAACAAGAGGCAAGGGCTCAAGTAAAACCTACAACAGGTAGGGAGAAGTAGCTTCCCTTCCTTACAAATTGTGACCATGTAGTTGATTTGGTGTTGAACATGGTCGGAAATGAGAGTGAAAAACCACCTTGCAGATGGTGTTTCACCCTCCTCAAAGTATCAACAAATAAATATATACCTCCTGGAGTTGTTTTGTACTTGGATCTAGGAGGTGTTGTTGCTGACCTTTGGCATGCATTTTGAAGCTCTACCTCATGCTCTGAAATGAGCATGACCGGTGGCAACTCTATTTTTGGCTCTAGGGTAGCCAGATATCTGATTGGGCATGGTCTGATCCTTGTGGTTTTCCCATTGTTCTGAAATTTAACTCCAAAAATGGAGTCTTTTTGTGGACCTTCTTGGATGGATGGTGTGAGAGGGATGATGACATCTTCTTTCCCTTTTCCTTCCTTCTCCTGTGAAGAACATGGAAGACTATGATCTTCCAACCTTGGTTCTAGAGGGTTGTCATGAAGTGCAGGTTGTTGTCCTTGAACACTCTCCTTCATGGCAGTAGGCTCATGTGCTTGGAAGGTGGATGATGGAGGAGAAAATGATGTGATCTCCATGGGCTCCTCTCCATCAAAGCAATCTTCCAAGTCTAAGATAATAATCTTGCCTCCTTGTTGTCCTGTTGCATGTGTTCGACCTCCTCCATGGTGTCCTCTGGATCTGTAATTTTCTCACCATGGTCCCCCTCATCTTCAAACATGAAGTTTGAAAGCTCAAACTCTTCTTCAACATTAGAGTTTGAAGGGGATGAAGTGGGAGGAAGAACTGAAGGTTCTCTTGTGGCCTGCTCCACACTTGGAGCCTCTAAAACTATATGGTCCTCCTCTCTGAAACTACGCCCTCTGGAGCTAACTGATTCTCCTTTGGAGTAGGCACCTGTATGATTTCCTCTTCCCAATTGGAGTCACATGAGTCACGCCATTCTTCAACTGTCTCTGCAGTCATCGAACATGATGACGTTGGTTGGGAGAGGCACATTGGTTGGGGGTTGTTCATTTATGGTACAACTAGACAGAGGGGACTCGAAGAAAAAATGGAGGATGGATGGATGTAAAGGGATGGAAGGTGTGCATGCAAGAGGAGTAGAGGCACGCGCAGGGAAGGGGAATGGAAGAGAAATGAAGGTGAGATGAAAGTGAGGGAGAAGGGATGGAATTCTCAATGGGGGCAGTGCACAAGAAGCTAGGAACACGCGTAGTGGGCTGAGATGATGTAAGTTGGCATGGAGGAGTGGGAGGGATGTAAGATGGTAGTGCAGAGGTTGCCCCATTGATAGGTTTCCACACTAGATTTTGAGCCTCCATTTCTTCCACCAATCTGTAATCTGGGGCAACATCTTAATGATGAAGTACAACTTCTGTTGGGTGCTAAACCAGCTTGGTATAGGGACCCATGGACAAGGGACCTTGTAGCCAACTTTAGCTACCTTTATAGAGCACTTGACTCTGAGCTTACATCATGTCCATCTCCATCTCTTGCACTACCTCTCAAAATCAGCTTCGGCCAAAGAGTTTCCACCATCATCTGCATAAAACATGTTCTTCATAAACATTTTGGTTAGAAAAAGGTGGGTTGTATGCACTTTCGGGATAATGGGGCTTATAAAACTGATTTGGAGGAGGATTTTGAAACTGTGGGGATGGAGGGAAATAGTTTTGCTACTGCAAATGAGAATTCCATGGTGGGAAAGAAGTCATGATTGCACAACTTCAAAAGAGGAATGTGGAATGATGAAAAAAGGAGAAATGAATGGAGGAATGAGGGGAGACTAGTCTGCACATGAGATAATGGGTGCGTTGAATCAGTGGAGTCACCAGATGTGTTGAAAAATGCCTCCAAAGGCTGGATCTCAGCAATAACACATCGAACTTGCTAAGATGAAGATGTAAAGCTCTTCACTCTGGTCCCACCGGCATGCAAAAATTATTGGTTGCTCAAACGTGCACCCATGTCTCGGATCTCTTAAAAAAGGACCGAGGTGTCTGAGACCACAATGGAACCATCCCCAAGTTGTGGGACCTTGCACACTTGGGATGGATCTCTGAGAAGGCTGGTTCCTCTACCTACCTCTAACGCTACTGCTACTCCTAATGCTTGAAAGAAAATCCTAGACTAAACATGCCAAGGGACCAGGGATAGAAGGATGTGTAGAAAGGGAAATCCTAAGCTAAGGAAGGTGATAGCACCAAAGGAAAGGGTCGATCTCTCTCCATGAGCGGTGAAGGAAATAGAGAGGGCGTGGGAGAAGAGGGCGGACGATGGCACCATAGATCAACACATGGGCTCTGCCTTCCAGCAGTGCACAACACATGAACGTGGGGAATGCAAGCACAGAGTACGCACAACATGCCAAAAAATGCAAACAGAGAGGTGAGATGTAATGAAAAATGAGAGAGGGAAGACAAGAGTTCCAAAAACATGATTTTATTGCTTAAGGGATGCATAGTCATTTACATTCATGACATGAGGTGAGAAAACATTACAGAGACCATGCACAAGGTCTGAGACCCATGGGAAGTCGGCCACCATTTTGGCATGGTGCCGTTACAACAAGGAGGGATAATTTTACAAAGCAGAACTCTAATATTTATAGAAGAAGAAGGAGAGAAGAGAAGGAGAAAGGGAGGGAAACTTAATTCAAATCTTCAACCACCAATCAATGCCTCCTATAAATCTACCCCAAATCTATCATGTCTGCATCAATTACTTGTTCGGCACCTCGAAGGAGGAGGAATGATGGATCAGATCAAATCCGATCTAGTTGTTGGGGCAAATAGATCCTGTATTAATGGCATGAAGATGTTTCTTCATTTTTTCCCCACCTAACCTCTCCAAAATTAAAGTTTTAGATCTCCATGGCATAGACAGGCCGATGAGATCTTTCCAACGGTGCTAGATTTGTCGAGATTTCGAGCACTTGAGTCAAAAGATATGCTCATTTGAAATTTGAATCGAGTCCGTATAAAATGGTGGGAACCAACTACCAAAACGGGCCCCCTTTTGAAACCGGACATGTGGAGGGTTGGCGCATGTCTAAGGGCAAGCCTTTATATTTCACTTTTGAAGTTGTGTCGGGCTGACACGTGGCTTCTTCCGCGGCTTGCTCAGTTTCTTCATGTTTTGGCTAAGTCTTTGCTCGGCAGGTCATATATCTGACCAGGGACACACCGCGCTACTTAGCGCTTGTTTAAAACCCTCCCCTAATTTTTCTCTTGAATTAGCGTCGTGTTGACACTTGGCATCCTCCGACCTATCGGCTTTTTATGAGGAATGTGTGGAGAAGCTTGTGCTCATTTAGAAACCCGCTCAGGATTTTGCCTTTGGAGATGCATCGAAATAAGTGACTAGAAAAGTTGAACACGTGCAAGGAGGGCGAGGGCATGCATAGAAGAAAGAGGCACAAGAGGAAAGTAGAAAGAGGTGAATGAAAGCGTGCAAAAAAGGAAACATAGGGGTGGTGCGCATAGGAGGAAGGAATAAAAGAGGGTGCACGAAGGAACTAGGTCTATGTAAGCGCACAAGAGGAATGCTAGGGACTTAGCTGATTGGAAGGCAAGTCTGCAGAGATGCACACAAGGAGTGCATGACGAGATAGGAGAGAAAGTGGATGCGCAGGAGGAAGGTGCGTAAGGGAAAATGGAAGGAGATAGAAGAATTCGAAGGGGAGAAGAAGGCACGCAAGGGCACGCAGAGGGACTGCAATCGTGCAAGGTGTTTAAAATAATAATCTTGAGTGCGCATAACCTAAAATGTGAAACATCAGAGTCATAATGAAAATATAAGTTATCTAGATAACTAGGAGAAAAATAATATGTATCGTGGTTCACCCAATGTGGGCTACATCCACCAAAGATAGAGATCTCAATATATAATAAACAAGAGTACAAACCAACTCTTCATACAAGAGTATAATGCATCTCTCCAAGAGTATCTCCTCCTCTCCTCCAGATCTCTAAATGTATCTCCATGAGTACACTACAACCATGCCTCCAAACACAACCACCGATCTCACATGTCGGAACTATTACATCTCCCATTGTGTGACCAAGCTCTACCGTGAATCTACAAATAAGAAGACAACCTCCTCTATAATATGTGGATATTATATGTACCCACAAGATCTCCAATGAGCTACAATACCAGATCTCCAATGGACCAACAATATAATATGATCTCATGGATCTACAATACAAGATCTCACAACAACTTGTGGATCTACAAGATGAAAGACTATGTGCTTTGCATACTATTCAAGTCATTACATTGAGATAAGAAAATATAAAGGAAATACAAAATAAGACATAACTCTTCTCACCATTCAAATGTACCTGTTATTTCCTTCATCCAATTTTCTCTCCATTGAAGCTTTGTCTTCATGCAACCTTTTTCTTCTTTTTCTTCTTCTTCATCTTCAACCAAGGAGAATTAACATTCTTCCTCAATCCTTATGTTCTAACCCTAGTTTTCTAGCTTATATAAGCTTATACAAACTTAGGGCACCTTTGCATGCAATTACAACCTTTAGATCACCTTTACAATCAAATCGGATCAAATCCCATGTCTAAAATAAAAACATAAACGCATAGGTAACCGGTGTCGGTTCCTAACCGGTGTCAATTCCTCCTAGGTGACCAATGTCGATTACCCAACCGGGCCAATTCATCGTGTAAAAACAAGTAAACCTCAACTGCATGCCTTTGTGAAGCAATTCAACTCCGCAACCTAACACGGAACTCATACATATGCAAGTGTAATAAAATAATGATGTAATAATGGTTTTATGAAGTTTTTTGGTGTCTACACATAACTTTGTCATATCGACTTTCAACATCTCCAGATTCTTCCTCTATCCTTTGACATTTCCTTATAAGACCCCATGATGACACATTACCTTAATTCAATGATATCAATCATTGTCGATGCTTCCAAATTTTATTTCTAATCGGTGACTACATCGATCATGGTTGATGTCATTGGTAAAAAGAAACTACACAATGCCTAATCATGATCATTATTTTCTCGCAACATTTAAGTGCTTCCACCATCACATCATTAACAATCATTAGGTTTGTTTATGCTCGCAAATCTACTATTAACATCTTAAAGGTTTTGAATTAGTCTTTCTTATCTTTTGGAGTCTATTATTGGAGATTGGGTATTTAATATTCTTTAGTATAGGAGCTACCCTTGCTATGATTTTCACAACCTTTGGAGTCTTTAGGAAGTGGTTTTCTAAATCTTCTTCTAATTTTTTATGATCCCCCATATCAACTCTCTTATAAGGCATTACTAATTATGGGAGAAGTTAATGCCCAATGCACAAAGGTAAGTATTTCTAACCTCTCATTTCCTTTATTTATTTTAGATTTGATTGGTTGTTTGAATGATCATACATACGTAAGAATAAAGTAACATATTCTTAATTTATTGTACTATTATCAATCATCCTTACCTTACAATCCGCCCTTTGGGCTCTACAATCTATTGATCCTTACAATCCATGTCTATAAACCCATCACAAATATTTTATCTTGTTACAATATTGCACAAACCGAGTCTATGATCTAGACCTAGTTAGACGTCACTCCCTATCTTAAATGTATGCTTTGTAACCCTATATCTTTCAAAGGGTGTGGGCAATCACCTTCTAGATCCACGTCTTTAGAAACTTACAAACCTCTTATGTCTAGCTTTATAATAGTCCCTTTAGTATCCTAGTCTATAATATCTAGAAGAGAAAAAGATAATTTATTAAACCATTCTTTACTTGCATACACCTTGTGGAGACAAAAATTTTCCAACTTTTTAAAAGATGGAGGCTTCTTTTGAAAGAGCCTCATATAGAGCACAAATTCTTATTTTGACTTCGTAGTCACAACAAACTAACATCCATGTATTCCAAGAAGATGGATTGGCATTTATAAGGACACTTAGTATTACAATGTATATTTGTACATGGAGCTATCTACATTGGGTTTTTCTAAGTTCACACTAGAATATGGTTAAACTAAAATTAGGTCAAGTTACTAGTGAGATTTGTTGTGCACACATAGTATTATCCTATGGTGCATAATTAGTTATTTCTACAATCACTTATAGTTTTGTAAAAAAACTTGCCTTGGTTATTTATACCAAAGCAACTATTGTATTATCATCATATGTAAGACTAATATACATAGATTCATGGCACATGACCTTACTTTTGTGTATAGCTTTACATAGTTATAATGATATGTAAAAGTGATTCAAGTGTTAAGTGTTATCCACTACCGCAAATTTGACAATATTAACACTTATCAGCTTTTAACGAAAAGAAATGGAAGATGCAGAAAGAGACAAATGGATTAGAGGAAGGAAAAACAACTTCCAACCAGGCCGAAAGGTTTAAAAAAAATTGCAAAAAAAATAGTTATGGAAATGTGAAAAGGGAATTTCAAGCTTTGACATCAACGCACAACATCAATATCACTTGATGTGAACCAAATTAACTACTATAAATAAATAAGTATAGAAAGATATTGATAAAATACAAGACCAAATGGCCATTTTTAAGGTATTAGAAGGGGAGTGCACCCACTTTTCGCTCACCTAACACTCATGGGAGGGGAAAGGACGCTCTGCAGTGTACACACTCGAATTTGGCCTTGGGGCAATTAAAAGTTCAAAAAAAGTGACGTGGACAAAATAACTACTTTTCCACACTCATAACAACTTTAATCACACAACGTAAGAGTCCAATTTATTTAGACTTTTTAAATAAAAAGGTACTTGACATGACATTTATTTCGTATCGACCAATATTATTTTTGTCCAGTTCTCTGTCTTTTAAAACTGCTATAGTTGCAAGATGACAAGCAAACTTTCTTACATACAACAAGAGCAATCTAGTTTTGTCGTTGGATATTCCACAATGTCAATAAATGTGTCTGTCAAACAGTGAGAAGCATCAAATTAAGAACCCTGGTCATATGCCCGCATATCCTGCTGATAAGAAACTAGTGATTCTGCTAGGAAGGACTCTCCTCCGTCCAAAACCTGCCTGGTTTGGATGTTTTATCCTCACCAACTCACATGAACACACAACCTCGAAATAATATTCTTGTCCAGTCATTTGGAAGACTGGTTCTGAGGCAGGTATGGCAGGATTGGACTTCACTTAATTTATAAAAAAATGAAACAAATCCTATAAAAAAATTTGCATCCATAGCCAATATGATTGATTAGTATATATCACACTTCCATGTATACATTGTATATATTCTGTACCATGGAGAATCGAGATCAGACAATAGACTCAATAATGTATTAGATTAAAGCCCCAAGTGGTCAAAAAAACCTGCAGTGTATTTCCACATCCTGTCACAGTTTGATCTTTTATGGACACATAATGTCTCTCTTCCCAAGGTCTGTCAAGAATATGTATAAAAACAGTAAAGCTAGACAAAAAAGCCAAAGCTATTGAGGAGCTAAAGTTGGCAAACTACTGTGAATTACTATATTTGTGAGTGCATTTAAAACCCAGGAAGAAAAGGGTCAAGGGTCTTTTTATGGTATGCATTAATGACTGCATCCTTCTACGCTAGAAACACGGTAAGGTGGGGAATGTCTGATATTGGAAGGTGTTCATGTTCTGGAGAAACTTCTGCTAAATTCTTATCAGCAATTAATGCTTCTGTATCTGATCTGAAAGACAAGAAGTCGATTTGCTATAATGACCCATTTTGTACCATATTCTCCTTCATCAATAAGGATCCGTTGAAGAGGGAGACATTTAGAATGAGAATGAGAATACAGTAGAAACATTTTGACATCAGTCTCTTGCGAATGAGAATACAGTAGAAACATTTTGACATCAGTCTCTTTCATTCAATTCAAGATGTTGGAATGAATTATACTGAAAATCTGATGCACTGCTGTTGCAATTTCATCAGCCGAGGTCAGCTGGCACTCATCCTCAATCTACAGACAACAGAACAAATATGAAACTTCATCTTTAATGACTGATGAAACAATGCTTAAATAACATTTTAAAAAATCAATTCTCATTAGTCTTTTTATTCTAATGATGGGTTCTGAGAGATGATCCGAAACATAGGTAGAGACAATTTTTATCCACAAAAATTTGATTCAATCTTATGAATTATGAAAACATAAAATCGACAAATTTGAATGAGGTTATAATTTGCACCAAAAGGAGGAAAAAAACCAACTAGAATTGAATCATTGAAAAAAAAAAAGCTTTATTCAATCTTATGAAAGCATAAAATCTACGACCTTAAATGGTGTTATAATTCACACCAAAAGGGAAAAAACCACTAGGATTGAATCATTGACCACCCAGTCATATAACACCGTTTTGTGTTATTTTTTAATTGAATGGTCAATGATTCAAACCAAACCTAGTGATGGCTGCCGTCAGCTACCATGAATTCATTTGGTCAATGCCAATATGGGGATGTTTTAATTTTTTCATGTGCATGTCACACAAATAAGTTCTTTGAAAAGTGCATAACACCTTATAAGGTGCAGATAAAGATTAAAAACTTGACTAGAACGAAAAGAAATTGTATATGCTTGATCTAGAATACATTATTTCTACTAAACTAGGAAAAAGAAGAATCTTTGTGTGTGTTTTTACCTTGACATTGAAAGAGTAAAGAACTGTCTGGTCTACAGTGGTTATGTTGAGGTGCAAAATGGTCATACGAAGGCTCTGTAAAGCAGCAATGGTTTTTAGCAGCTGTGCAGGCCTCTTCTGAGATAGAATTTTGAGGCTGGCATGAGTTTCAATCATGGTGACTCTATATCTGCCACTGCAGACTTATTTTCTGCTGTCAGATCGCTGGTTACATCATTAAAAGAATCATTGGAGTTTTTCCACTGTGCAGAGTAGGATGTATACTGTGGAGATTGGAAGAAGCCATTGAAGGGAATGGGAGAATTGGGACTGTAACCTAATTCCTCAGATTCCCTCCTTCGTTTCTGAGCTTGAAGTGATTGTAATAGTTGCTCCAGCTCCTTCACAAAATCTATGGCACCACCAATAATAGATGCCTGATCCCCCTGCACATTATAGAAAAACTCTATTAGAAGGCTATGCATATTATTAAGTATAACTACAAAATTATTTTACAGTCTAACCTTATCTCAAGATGAAGTCTTAAATCAAGACTAAGAAAACAAAGCCCATGGAACAAAGCAAAGAATATAATTTGTTTCGATATGACTGCGTACTATAATATTTTCAAGACCACTACTAAATCCATCATCAGGGAGAAGAAGCCTATGCTACCGGACCCATCTATCATGATATCAGAACTTAGAGTACACCACATACACACGTTTAGTTACTTAAATCAAGACAATCAAACAAACTTTACAGAACTGAGTTCAAACTTTTAAACTCAGTTCTGTAAACTTTACAGAACTGAGTTTAAGCATGACAAAGGCCATACTCTTTGAATGTAGGAACCAGGCATGAGAGAACGCAAGACAGCCAGATGCTCGTTCATCTGCTTGCGCCTATTGCGTTCCACGGCAATATGAGTCATTCTTTGGCTCTCTACTTCTTCACTGTTCTTGCAGGTTTTAGACCGTTTTCTCTTCCTTCTGTCCCTGCCCTCCATTCTTGTACCTGCAGATAGATTTCTTTTAGCAAGGTCTATTTGAAGAAACTATACTAGCAATGGTTACACAATCTAAAATCAAATGCAAAGCATCTGGCAAGCCCAGCAGATCCATTTAACTGCAATGATTAAGCAAATAGACTTAGAGGTGTCTCACTTCTTGCTGAAAAATACTAAATAGGGCTATGGATGTTCAAGTACAAAATATTTTCGATATTTATAGGAGTTTTTGTTACAGCGACTTGGCACACTTCAAGGATCGAGCTAAACAGTTTTCTTTTAACAACTAATATCCTGATGATGGGTCACAGATTTTCTAAATTACTATCCAATTTCTTTGAAAAACATGCAACTATCTTGGAGATAAGAAAGTAAGTTATGCTAGAATTGAACATAATTGAGTGTTTCAATGTTATTTGCTCATAACTGGGAGAGTTTATTCATACCTACAAACTGGGCCGGCTTAGTCGCCAGCTCCGGAGACTTAACAAATGCCCCACCGGTGCAATTCTCAGAAGAAGAGTTTACAGTTACACAGGAATTTGGCTCGTGTATTGTAGAGGAGCTAACACCTTCCTCTACTGCCTCAGACCCAGACTGGTCCTTGACCTCGGTCTTCAAGTCAGAAACATGTGTGATGCAGCTTTCTAGCTCGAAAAGCTGCTGCTGCTGCTGCTGTTGCTGCATCTGTCCCAAAACGTTCATGTTCTGGGGGCATACAGCAACTGATTATTTCCATGAATCCCAAAAACGGATTCATCATGAGAGAGAGGGAAGTTCAAAAGTTGCTGAAAGCTATGTTGCCATGGCTTGTGTTGTTTTTCCAGTTGTTCCAGAGCAGCCAGCTTTTCCTCCATGTCGTCAGCGAAAGAGCAGGTGTTATTAGAGATTCCTTCCAACATCTGGAAGAATGCCAGGCCTCCTGTTCCTTCTGGATGATAAAAGCCTCCTTCTTCAGGAGACCCAAGAAAAACATGTGATGATGAGTTTAAGGCTTCTAACACCATGTCTTTTTTTCCTTTTCTGCTAGACAATGTCCCCGGAAAAGTGATTCTATGTCTATCACAATGCATACAATTCTGGCTTCTTTCAATACCTGCAAAAACAATGCAGACATGTTCAATGAATACAATATTCTTTCATTAATTCACGTATTCTATGCTACGATGCAATCTAATAATTCATTCTGCAGTAAACACACGAAGTGAACGTGGCAGTAACTTGCATTCCTTATAACTTTCCCTTCAATGAACACGTTGCAGACATTCACAAAATGAGGAATTTATTAGCCAAAAAGGACAGCTAACTTGGAACCTTTTATTGCTCGCTGCAAAATAGGCTCTGTTACGTCTGTCATAAACTATTTTGATGATGTAAGGAGCCCTTTACTGCATGAAAAATGTATCAGGCCCTGATCTTATGCATGGTGCACTGATCAGAATAAGGTCTGGGACAAAACTTTACAATTCAGCTGCTCAATCAGCTTATATTTCAGGCAGAAAAACTGTTCAACCTTCATCAAACAATTGAGTGGCTGCAAAGGTTTTACACACAATCTCATCACTCATTTGACTGAAGGGATAAAGGAATAAGGAGTCATGATAGACCCTTGCAGGAAAAAAATACTACCGGCTATGGAAAATGGTACTTAGGTTAATGAACAAGAATCACATGGGAGGACAATCAGCTAGTGAAATGATCACATTGGGAGAATATCTGATGGTTGAACAGGAACTACTCAAGGGGATTCTCAACCAAGAAAATATGATATGGATTTCCTTGCACGCAGTAGAATAAATCCAATAATATATGGATTTCCTTGCACTAGAATAATTATGGTATAAGTCCTTGTTCCATTTTTTTTTTTGACATTCTTCTACAGCTGGAGATAAATAGATGGACCTAAGAAGAAAATACCTAATTGAGAATCCCTTTATGGACAACAAGAATGAAATGGAGAGGACAGCTACTAAGTGAAATGATGAAATGGGGAGGACGACTAATTAATGTACTTATGAAAGCCCATACTGATCCGAGCAATATAGCATATGGTATGGATTTTCTTGCAGAAGAATCATTCCTATTCATATCTGAGCAATTACGGTCATATATAGATCCTTACCAAAATGTTTGGCACTATACAAAAATCAATCCTAGCCAAAATGTTTGACACTATTCTAGTTCTAATCAAAGATGAATAAGTGGGTTCCAAAAACAATTATAAGATTGATAGTTCCTTCACAAGGTGGCACAGACACAAATACTCCTCCATTGAAAGCTTGGTCCTGGTGAAGAAAGAAGAAAAGAAAATGCAAAGAAAACGAAATGGGTGTTATCTATTCTTTGTGGACTCACCTCTAACCAGAAGCATGGAGACTTGGCTATCAAAGAAAGAACCAAAATGAATTGGAACTTCCCAAGGGAGTGTATTAACGTGGTAGAAAATGGTATGCTAACACCTTGGATAAGGAGGGTGGTTCTCACTATACATGACACCAAATTGGCACCCAAAAGAACAAAAATGGAAGAAAAGCAAGTTGTCTTTACGAAAAAAAAGGTATGGTAGACTTGACTATGTAATTTTGCAGGCCAAAAAGTATTCTGCCATTGAAGAAGAATTCAGTCAGCTCATCATAGAGTGTGCAGCGGCGGCAGAATTCAGAGATTTACCTTCAAAAGCTCTGTGACAAATAGACCATCATCATAATCATGCAGTTGTTGATAAACAGCTGACACCACATGACAACATCAGGATTTTATTGTCCTCATCACACAAACCATATCATCCAAAATCTTATATATACATCACTCAAACACCATTTTCTCAACCCTAATCAGATACCCACAGCCAAAACCAAACATGAATTTTTATTTGGGGGACCTGAGAACTTGGATCTAGATACAGATTGCACTCTTTTTATGATAAGTTGGATCTTATACACCCCTGGTGAGGTGGAAAAGCGTGTTGGACAATTAAACAATTCCTTGATATATAAAAAAATATCTCAATGGGTCACTCTCAATCCAAATTACCCATTTCAACACACCCACAAAATCAATCAACGTCCACCTTACTTTTCTTTTCCAAAACGCATTAATATTCTACAAGGACGCGAGACAAGGCCCATTGAGGGACCTACTTTTATAGAAATGGTATCCATAAACAAACGACAAATAATGAAAAAAAATGTACCCCCTCTTTCTTACACTGTGTACTGTCTGTACAATAGCTCAGGTACCCTTAGTCTGATGTTACAATACTCTCGTAAACAGTGCAATTCAACTGCACGTAATTCTAGCTATACAATATTACTTCTATGGGCCATTCTCCATAGTTGAGCTACAGTTGACATCTCACTCTCCCATCTCTGCTGCAGTACAGCAGTAATTTTAGCCTTTTCTTTCTGTCAGTTGAAGAAGTAGAGTATCTCTTCTTCTCTCTGTCCGCCTTTCCTTGCAACTGCCAAACCTTAGCGTTAAAAACCTGCCATGGACAATAAGTTTTACATGTTCTACACTGCTACAATCCCACACACATTTGGTTGGCCACAATTGTGTGTTTTTATTCAAGGCTTTGTTTTTTTGGCTTGTCATCAACGGTGTTCTATCATCTTAGCTTTTGAAGTTGCACGTAAGACATTACACTTTTGGAAATCACACCTTTATTGCCATGTGAGATTTGGTTTTTATTAGGACAGGGTGAATCTCTTTATCTTGAATGTTTAAATTAAATGAGCACAGTGAAACAGCCACCTTCGTTGAATGACAATTTCCATTTATATTTTATATTCATCTTAAGTTATTAGAGTAGTTTCATGAGATTATACGACAGTTTCGCCATTTATATATATATATATGTGTATATGTTTGTATAAATGTTGTATTTTTATACAATTTAACTAAGTGAGGTGCCTTTGATTATAAAATTAATTTATTAAATCTAAAATAATAGGTTTGTCTTTCAAATTTCTTCTTTTAATCAAATGGATTATAGTACAAGAACGTGCATGATGGCGTAAAAGGTGTTGTCTAACTATTCACCAAGGTACAAATTTCAAGAGACACTAAACCAAGGTACAAATTTCAAAAGACACTAAATAATAAGAGATGAAGTTCTTGGAAATGAAGTCTAAAAAATTTATGTGTCTAAGCTTGAATACAATTAAAAAGAATAAAATCTTTTCTTTATCATATAGATTGCAGTCAACGGCTAGGCATCCACTAAAATACAAATTCAAGGAGATACTAAATAATAAGGGATACGGACATGATCATACCTTGAATGAATGTACATAATGGATACCCGTTAATCCTTGGTAGGTAAGCCTAACAATTGCACCGACCTTCACAATCTTTAAATTAAATTATTAAAAAAATCCTTTATATTTAAAAATGGTAAAAATAATTTTTCATTTCTATATTATATCATAAAAATCATAACAAATAAAATGTGACAAAAAATAAGATCGATTTTTTTTTTTAATTTTGAAAAAATTATAAACTTAGATATTTATTTTTATATTATATTGTAAAATAATAATCAAAATCACACTAAATACATTTATGCATGATAATAAAACACTCATTATATATTATTTTAAATAATAGAAATTTAAATTTAATTCATATTTAAATTTATTTTTAAAATTTTAATATATTTTATTTAATAATTATAAATTTTCACACTTAAAACTTTTGAAATTAGGGAAAAAAACATAAAATTAAAACTTTCTTGAGTGTGGTGTGGTCACTCAGCACTTTTGCCAGTATGAAGATTAAGAACAATAAAATGGTGCATTGTTATTACAAAGCCTCTACATACCTAATAAAAAGTTTTTTTATTAAAAGATAACAACCAATTTACCAAATAAAAATTGTAAGTTGAACTTTTATACCATAAATTATATATATTTTGAGATTCCATACAGTGAGAATGAAGGGAAAAAGAAGAGGTTGCTTTCTCACCATGAGATTAAAAAATTTAATATTGAATATCTGAAATTAATTTAATTAATTTCCATAATATACAATATCAATGTTGTATTTATCTGGACAAGGCAAAAAGGGGAGGTAATCAACAACGTACAAAATTTTGAAAAGTGATATAGTTAATATTAAAGTTGCAAACTAATAATGACTGTTTTAAAGCACCAAAAAGAATTCAGTGTTAATAGACATATTTGACCAAACCTTTTTAATAGGGAATGGCAGCTCAATAATTAAAGCCGCCAAAGGAAAGACTTTGGTTTAAAATTAATTGTATTTTTCCATCTACTTGATTCCATCTTCACGGATCCACAAAGCTAAAGCAAAATGTCTTTACAACAGTATGTGCACTCGATAACAGAGCACTACTAGGTTTTATTTAAATAAAAAATAAAAAATTATATGAGAGAAGAAATCAGAATAACACCATGTGGGAAAAGAATATAGAATGAAATAATACCCTATCATTTCATATTTATTATAAAAATTAGCTCATAGATTTGAGGTGGTGGTTTCTAAAAGATCAGCCAAGCTGGACACCAATTTGATATGGAGGCTTTCACCATCAAATCTGTTCATAATGTAGTAATGGTAGTACAAATATATTAATATATCCATTTGAAAATTGGCTGTAGATAATAATATATTGATTTTATTACATCATTTTCATATATGTAGTTATTTCAAAGATATCTATTTGAAAAAAATCTTATTTTAGATTTTAAGAGTTTTATATAGATTATTAATTTTATTGCATTTTATATTCTTTATTTGTCGGTGAAAAGAAATATATTTAGAATAAAAAAGAGTGTCAAGATCATCCATATATTCAAGATATTATTCAAATTTACAAATAGATTTGTAGTTGACGGTGAAATAGATGCCAATTTTAATGTACAAAGTATAAAATTTTATATTGTCACACCATTAGGTGCCACCCTTTGCTCCCATAGTAGAATGCCTATCGTAATAATGAAATGGATGTCAAATTTAATGTAGAAGATAAAATTTTAACACAGTCACACAATTAGGTACCACCCTTTACTCTCATAATAGAATGCCTATTGTCGTAATTGACAAATGATTATTTTGTTATGAAATGTGTAAACTTAACTTACACTTGCAAGAGACATAAAATTCTTTGAAAACATGAAGATGACACATTTATGAAGAAATGAGGATTTTTAGTGTTGAAGAAGCAATTTTAGGATGTACATAGACTTGGGATGGTAAGACATATATAAGGTAATAATTTTTTTGATATTATAAAGTCACACATGAAGAGATGGGAAGGTTGAGCAAACAATTATACTCATCATGGAACCATTCAACCATAATGCTAGTAAGAGGGTTGCTTCCATTATGGCTTCACCCCTATTAGCAAAAGAAACACTTGATTCGAATCAATAAAAAAGAAACTACGAAACAACTTTGTCCTTCATTTCAATATTTTTGGATGGTTAATAAGGTCCACACATGATTTTTGGATGGTGAAAACATGAAGATAACACATTTATGAAGAAATGAAGATTTTTAGAGTTCAATAAGCAATTTTCGGATGTACATAAACTTGGGATGGTAAGGAATGTATAATAATATTTTATGTATTATAAAGTCACACATGAAGAGATGGGAAGGTTGAGTGTGGGTTGAGCAAACAATTATACACATCATGCAACCAACCAACCATAATGCTAGTAAGAGGGCCACTTTGATTGTGTCATCACCCCTATTAGAAAAAGAATCACTTGATTCGGAATAAATAGAAAAAAACTACAAACATATAAAGGAAGTAAGAAACAACTTTGTCCTTCATTTCAATATTTTTGGATGGTTAATAAGGTCTACACATGATTTTGGATGGTGAAAACATGAAGATAACACATTTATGAAGAAATGAAGATTTTTAGAGTTCAATAAGCAATTTTCGGATGTACATAAACTTGGGATGGTAAGGAATGTATAATAATATTTTATGTATTATAAAGTCACACATGAAGAGATGGGAAGGTTGAGTGTGGGTTGAGCAAACAATTATACACATCATGCAACCAACCAACCATAATGCTAATAAGAGGGCCACTTTGATTGTGTCATCACCCCTATTAGAAAAAGAATCACTTGATTCGAGAATAAATAGAAAAAAAAACTACAAACATATAAAGGAAGTAAGAAACAACTTTGTCCTTCATTTCAATATTTTTGGATGGTTAATAAGGTCTACACATGATTTTGGATGGTGAAAACATGAAGATAACACATTTATGAAGAAATGAAGATTTTTAGAGTTCAATAAGCAATTTTCGGATGTACATAAACTTGGGATGGTAAGGAATGTATAATAATATTTTATGTATTATAAAGTCACACATGAAGAGGTGGGAAGGTTGAGTGTGGGTTGAGCAAACAATTATACACATCATGCAACCAACCAACCATAATGCTAGTAAGAGGGCCACTTTGATTGTGTCATCACCCCTATTAGCGAAGAATCACTTGATTCGAATAAATAGAAAAAACTACGAACATATAAAGGAAGTAAGAAACAACTTTGTCCTTCATTTCAATATTTTTATGGTTAATAAGATCCCACACATGATAAGATTAACATCATTCCATTCATTTTAAATACATTAACATAATGGTTCATTTGTTGCAATGAGTATACTTGTTTGCTTGGCATTACATGATCATATTTCATAGAAGAATACACTCACACGCCTATAAATACATGCCTTGTTGAGTTATATATTTCGAGTCTAAAAGTTCCAATGGTTGTCATAAATGTTACAATTTAAGTCACACAAATAAATATGGTGAAACATCACCACGTTGAATCAATTAACTACAAAAATATCAACCTATAGTCCTCCAACGAACATAATAATAATTAAAAGTTAAATGCATTTTACTTGATTACCTTTTACTCCTCCAACATTCTCCTCTCCTCCTACATAACCTCGTAATCAAAATAACTAATATTAAATTAAATTACACAAATAACCTACACAATTACAACACTATCCCATACTTTACCCCCCACACAAAAAAAAACATACTTTTTGATTTATATAAATTTATTTCAAACCTGCGACTAAACAGACTGCTTTCTTGTGAGTGGAGACTGGAGGCCATAGGACAGGGAATAGGTCAAACCTAAAATCAAAATCAGAAGTGATTAACCTGAACCAATAAGCCGTACCTCTAGACTTTCCTCGATTTAATAAAAAAATTAAGTCCAAAGTAAGCAAGGCCGTACATGTGGCTGTAAAATCCGGATAAAGTAAGATAAAATTACTTACCCATCGCAATAGTGGGGAGGACTCTCATGGCCTTGATAGTTGAGCCCTGACCGGAGACCGGTGACCGATATGACCACCCGCTGCCCGCCGGCTTGGATTTCAAGCACATTGTTATGTCAGCTGTCAAGTGGCCCCCGCAAAAGGCTTTTTCGAAAAAAATTGTCAGCTAAAAGCCTGGTCACATGAACCTCCCCCAATGGGACCACTGTTGCAATATCTTTTGTTGGTTCCACGGTCACAAGCATGACGTGTGCATATCATGTTAGCCCCCAGTCCCACAGGGGTCTGCCAGGTTAGAGCAACATGTCCTACAAGTAGAGGGGGAGCCGCTACAGTCGGACAGACAGTTTAGCGGCAGTAAATTCCCACTAAACCGTGGTTTGTGCAAAATAGGAATCCCACAGATTGGTGGGCGGTTTTTTGTTCTCGAGAAGGAAAGATTGCGCTTATAATTAGGACGCCGCTTGGTATGTACTATTTCTCTTTAACCGTGTACTAATTCTCTTTAACCGTGTAGATGTAAAGTCCTATAGAAATCTTATGGAAATGCACTAATCACAGATTCACAAATGATGCCTACCTAGGTAATCAATATAAAAATGGCATATCTTGTGAAATATATAATACCTGCAGTTTAAGGGCAAAGGTCATTAGAGAGTGTTCTAGGTGTGCAAAAAGTTATAGAATATCAATGTATGCCTATTTAGTTTTATATAGATCATATGATTATATCTAACCCTGCTTTAGGATAGGGTGTGGTTCAATTCCAGCTCAATTTGTAGCTACAATTCAAGAGACGAAGCACCTCTAGGTCATTTATAATGTGTATAGTCACCCTACATAGTTAGATCGCATCCATATCTCTGCATAGCCAACTAAGGGCAATTCTCCCCTTTTATTTTGGGCAATCATATCTATCATTAAATAATTTGTAAATTGTTTTGGAACTATATTTTGATTTATGTATTAATGTTTATTAATTCATTTAAATATAGAGTTGTTGCTCACCCTTATGCCTTTATACAAATAAGAACCACACCTCAATACTAAAAGTTATTTATCTATCGAGAAAGGGTAAGGAAGAAAAAACTTATACTTCAAATCTTTTAGATAAGCAACTATCTAAGATTGGGAAAAATGAAGCACATAACTCACAAGATAAATCCACACAAAGTTTCCTCAATGTAATTTTTGTTCTAATTGAACATTGATTTTTTTTTAAATATTTATAATAGCTTATGATTTGATACAACCTCATCACCTACAAGGTTGTATATGAAACAATTTAGTTAGAGAAATAATTTGATGGGAAATAACTAATTCTCCATAATCCCAATTTGTATGATGTCTAGAAAAATCCCAAAATAGATGGATAAACTGTGGCCAAAATAATCTAATTACATGTAAAGTAAATAAGCATAATAGCTAAGCATGTAACATGACCACATATAAAAAAGAGTAGTACATGAAGATACCACACAATGATTATGCAACTTCTTGTTTCCCTTTTTCTTTAGCCTTGCTTTTAGGGTCCCAATATCTCAATCTAGCCTAATGAGAAAGAATAAGAGACTCGCATATTGTAGACACTCAGAAATATCTCATTATGCATTCGAAACCTTCAAAATCATCTCGTAATCACTTCATGACTCATTGCGACCATTTATGACTTGTTATGACCATGTTTGATACAATCCGCTACTTTATGATTCTTAACAACATTCTACGACATTGTCCCAATCACATACATCACCCACAACTTCCTAATTGCTTTTATCGTTTGCACATAGTCCTGAATCATTAAATATTCGTACTACGCACTTTATTATGTTCATACCCCACTCCTAGGATTAATTAATTAATCTTGTCACTCTCATTATACATCCCTTATCCCATTAGCTAATTTAATATCAAAATAATTAAATAAATCATCGACTTATAATCCATTTCTACCTCATCTTTAACTCACTTTCACCTCACTAGTTGACATCTCAAAGTTGACTAAAGTAAATCAAATCATCATTAAGGTGAAATATCCCTTGTGGGATACCACTTAAAAATGCACAAAATATATGAAAAATTGCAGTAAAAAGTAAAATACGATTTTTACCTGAAAATGTCCAAATAGGACAACAAATGGTATTAAATTGATATCACACAAAATATTTGCCCACAAAGGTGCATGAAATTTTGAGGAAGCTTCATAATGAAGAATAATAAACACTATGAAAACATTTTTGGAATAATATATTGGTGCACGAAAAATACAAGACATGCCCTAGGCGGCTAGAAAACTTTAGAGGTTCGTGACCCTCTAAATACAAGAGCAAAAATAAGGGTCTTTGGAAATAACATTAATAGATACAGGCAATAACATTTCCACCTTCAGATCTGAAACAACCGACTGGAAAACCCCCAAATAAAGGCTGCAAGTCATCACACTTGGAAAGGGATCAGAAAATGATGGAGGTGCCTTGATGAGTGCTACGCCCGCCCAAATGGCCGCCGTGAATCTGATCCGAAGCCCACTGATTATCTTCCTCAAATGCCCCAAAAACCCTCAAAATCCGTCCTCTGAAACCTCAAATAAGATCTTTATGCAACCTACAAAACGGCTCTAACATGACGTGACTAGGGTAGATCTCTCACTACCGAAGAATGCCCTGCTAGCTAGGGACGAGTCTCTCACCACCGAAGCTAGGGTCCCTATGGGATTTGATTCCACAAGTTGTAGAAGCGTGACAACCGCAGCTATATGAGAAGGGGTCGATAAAATGTATATGCAAAAAGTGCCTTTTCTTCCTTCCCCGTCTCCTTATACTTTTCCTTGGCAAATGAGCCCCGTAACCCTAGGCGCATTTCATTCCATGGAGGGGCCACTAACATAAAAGTAACTATAGTTACTTTTTTCCTTTTTGAGTCGCCATGTCCAAAAGTGACCCCCAAACGCAAAACTAGGATATTAAAACCACGGGGCCCCTTCCCAAAAGCTTCCAACGCATCCACAGCCCCCTAGGTCTGACCACGTTTTGGACCCGACTTGGCCCTTGGGCCATTTGGCGTAGGAAAAAGGGGACACTACAGAAAGGGGACATTACAGTCCTCCCTTCCCAAATTTTGCTTGTCCTCAAGAAAATGTAAATTAGGATGCTACAAAATTTGCTCCCCCTCCCAAGTAGCATCCTCAAGTGGCAGTCCCTTCCATCGCACCAAATACTCGGTGATTACTCTGCTCCTAAGCCCCTCTGTCGTTTCAATAATGGCTTCTAGCTCCAAAGACCAACTTCCCTTCCTCATCTAGTGGCGGTAGCTCTGTAGATGGTACAATATGCGGTCTAAGCACCTTCTTAAGGCATGAAACATGGAAGACATTATGTATCTTATTGTGCTCCAGTAGCTCTAGCTCATATGCCACTGCCCCTACTCGATGAACTACTCGGTACGGACCATAAAATCATGGTTTCAATTTCTCTGCACCCTTCTACTTCAGTGAGGACTGCCTATATGGTTGTAAACGTAGGAACACTAGATCCCCAGCCTCAAAAGACCTCTCTGTCCTGTGCCGATCTGCGTATACCTTCTATTGATTTTGTGCCTTCTAAAGATTCACTCGAGAGCCTTGAATATCCTGGTTCTCATGTGACTAATCTCGAGCTTTGGGAGCTCGGCTATCTGCAGTAATACCAAATCTACAAATGTCCCGGCATCGTACCCATACGGGGCTTAGAAGGGGTTATGCTGTGCTCATTTGGTAGGTGGTATTGTGCAATACTCAACCATGTGTAACCATTTAATCCATGCCCGTTGGTGTCTGTTACGTAATTCCGCAAGTAGCCTTCTATCCACTTATTGACTATTTCATCTGCGCATCCTGTCATCAGTGGGTGGTAGCTAGTCTTGGGGTCAACTATGTACCTACTAGTCGAAGATCTCTTGCAAAAGGTGTTGTTATCCAAAATTCACCCCCAGGGTAATTTTGATAACATGCATCGATTATTCGATCTCCAAAGAAGTAAGATTGATTCGAGGCCCAAAATCATGTTTTTGGGGTCCCCGGCCTTTTCTAACTCCCCACCCAAAAGAAATCCCAACAGTTGAGAAAATGGAAGAAATGCAAAAATAAGGTTGCGGATTTGTGTTAAGGCATTTCGGGTTTGAAGGGTTTGGGTTGTCTGCGAGGTTAATTGTACCAAGCTTGGGGCCAAAAAAATGAAGAAAATCGGCTAAGTCCTAGTCCAGCCGTCATGGGACGGTTGGGACGTCGGACACATGGGACGTGAAAATCAATCAGCCAAAGAGGGAAAAATTGCCTAAGTCTTTTGTTTCGTGCGATCAGGGACAGATTGGGACAAAGGTATGCGAGGTACGCGTGGGGCACGAATCGGCCGGTTTGCCGCAAGAAGGTCCATTTCGGGCGGTTCGGAGGTTTTCATCCGGGACAGCCGGAACAAAGAGTATGCGCGGACACAAAAAGGCGAAAAGGCCACAAAAAGAGACAAGGAGGCCCGTGGGCCGAATCGGAAAACGTGCAACGTGTCGGAAGGTTGAAAAGTTGCTAAGTGTTTGCACAAGGTAAAAATGCGCCCCTCAGGCCCGAACCAATAAAATAGTGCCACATGTCCAAGTTTAAGGGCCCGAAAGGAATTTTTAGAGGATGAACCCGAGATGAATCAAAGCCTGACACGTGTCATCCAAGTGGCAGAGCGCGGGAAAAATTCAAATATTTTCCCGCCAATCCGTTTTGGTCTGTTTTTGCCCTAAATCTTCATATCGCCATAACTTTCGATCCAAAGCTCAAATTTTCACGTTCTTTATATCAATGGAAAGCTGGTGAAATTCTCTACACGATTCCGAAGGTCAATCTTGCATTTTGGTTTAGTTTGGAGAGAGAAAATCAAGAAACATCTCTGGCACGTGGTAATGGCCAGAACTGACATTTCAACAACCAGTTTTAATGCAGAATGGGTCGCATTCTTCTTCAGCACGGTTAAAAATGTCAAGGCATGGGTTTGTAAGGATGCCCATGTTGTTTTAATGCATCTGCATTCAATGAGGAATGGCTCCCATGTTTTTACATGTTTTCTCTCTCCTGGGCTCGACCCATGCATTGTAAAAAGCCAGATTTGGCTCATTTTTCAAAGGTGGTTCATCTTTTCTGCTCTGCTCTCCTTTCTTTTCTTCCCGGGGTTGAAAATGGAGTTTGAATCTCCTCCCCCTTTCGTAATGGCATTTTTTTCCTTTTACCATTAAAATGATGTTACGTGTAAACTTTCTGAGCAACAAAAACGTGTTTTGTGATGCATCTGTCCATCCTTGCTCGTATTTTTGCTTGTTTTCTTCTTGCCTCTCTTCATTGCAGGTATTTGTGCACGTTTAAATGTTCATTGCAAGGTTGGAGCTGTGTTCATAGCAATTTTGATAGATGTTCACCACTCCTTTTCTGGTGTATCACCGCTTTAGTGTAGGCTTTCATTTTATGCATTCTCTCTCCCTGGTCCCTTGGAAATTTAGATTAGCATAGTTAGTTTCCCCTGCATTAGAGTAGATTGTGGCAGGTAGTTTAGGAGCAAGAACCAGACTTTCTCTGGAGATTCCTCTCTCACCTTACAAGTCCCAACTTGGAGATAGTACCCATGTTATCCAATCACACCGTGAGTTCAAATATATGCGCTTGTATAAACCATAGAAGGGTGCTGTGATTTGGTGATAACAATTTTGGCACGCCCGATGGGACCTTAGAGGTCTTTCACTTTATCTTTGACAGGTTGGTGTGTTCCTGTTAAAGATTCAGCCTTTTGGAGGCACTTTCAAAAGCACATCTGGCGATTCCATCTGGTAAATAACTCATTCTCTGAGTTACAGACCCTTTTCCATCCATTTCCATCCATATTTCTTTCCATCTCTTTCATTATTTTCCATTCCATGAAGTTGTGCAATCATGACTTCATTTCCATCATGGAATTCACATTTTCAACAACAACAATATATCACACCTCCAACATGTTTTACAAATCCTCCAAATCAACATTTTGATCAAATTCAAAATCAGCATATCTACCCATATGAGCAACGATGCTAAAGTTAGTTTGGTTGTGAAACACATCAAGAACAAGAATGCACGCATGCAATGAAAACAATCAAATGGAAGATGCAGATTTTGTGGAAAAAATCCAAAGATGGAGGCAAAGATGTTGCGAATCAAGAGCAAGCGGCTCAAATGAAGGCTTTCGAGAATTGGTTGCGGGACTCCTTGTCCATGGGGAGGCCCTTTTCCAAGACACTTCACCCTCGGGAGAAGCTGGACTTTATGATGAAGATCTTTGCCCCAACTTGCACAATGGACATCGAAAAGAGGCCTATACACTTGGTGTTGAACAACCTTGTCAATGGGCAGTGCGTTCTACACCATCATCTAGTTTTTCTCTTCCCATTACTCAAGCAACATCATCTCATTTGGAATTTCAAATTCTAAATCCAGTCAATGCTGCCCTAGGAGTTAATTCCATTTCT
This sequence comes from Taxus wallichiana var. yunnanensis, assembly GCA_018340775.1. Lineage (NCBI taxonomy): Eukaryota > Viridiplantae > Streptophyta > Pinopsida > Cupressales > Taxaceae > Taxus > Taxus wallichiana. Next base: position 775,662,792 of record CM031238.1, on the reverse strand, counting down.
CCATTCCCTAGTCTTCCACCACATCTCGATTCTTCTGTCCTTTTCCCTTCCAAACAGCCATTCCCTCCAAAGAAACAAGAGTTTCTACCTCCTCCACCACCACGAAAAATTGCCAAATCAATTGAGTTACAATCCACTTCTCCTCTTGCATTCCCAAATCCATGTTGGGAGGATAAAAATCAGAATGCCAGTCAAGGAAAACAACAGCAGAAAGAAGAGCCAAACAAAGATAAAGAAATTCAAAGTCTGAAGAGTTGGGCTCTTAAATTTGGGATGACAAAGATCCCCTTGATGGTTAAGCCTTCGAAGAGGTCGGAGTTAGAGAACAAGTAGTGGTTAGGACTGAATTTGTTGCAGCAGGAGAAGAGCAAAAAGAAGCGAGATCAGCAATCGGTTTGCTCGAGAAAGTAGTGTCCATGTTAGCATTCTATTTGAAGAGAATGCTAATTCAATTCAAGTTGCACAATTAGCCATGGAGGAAGAAAGCTCAAGAAGATTCTATAGTCCCAACTTTGTCCTCTAGAAGCGAGATCGAAGAGTTTGACTTAACAAACTTCGTCTTTAGAGGAAGAGTTCTATCAAGAGCAGGATTGTCTTCAATTAGTAGAAGAGGGAGAAGCTGCTCCAAATCCAAAAGAAGAGGACCACATTCTAGTTGTGGAGGAGAAAGTTGCAGATCCAAGGGCTTTGAGCACAAAGCAGGCAACAGGAGAACCTTTAGTTCTTCTTTCTACTTCATCTCTCTCAAGTTCTAGTGTTGAAGAAGAGTTTGACCTCTCAAACTCAATGTTGGAGGATGAAAGAAACCATGATGATCAAGTTACAGATCAAGAGGACACCATGGAGGAAGTTGAGCATTTGCAGTAGGACAACAATAAGGTAGTTTATCTGTCAGATTTGGAGGACTGTTTTGATGAAGAAGAACCGGTTGAGTTTCCACCATTCTCTCTTTCATCATCCACGTTCCAAATACTTGAGCCTGCGGTCATGAAGGAGAACATTCATTTGCAGCAGCCTGCATCTTATAGCAGCTCTTTGGAACTAAGATTGGAAGATTTTAATCTTTCATGTTCTTCATTGGAGGAAGAGAAAGGGCAGAAAAGTCCTACCATTGCTTCCACATCACCCACCCAAGAAGGTCTACAAGAAGACTCCATTTTTGGAGTTGAAAATCAGAGCTATGGGCATATCAAACGGATCATACCTTGCCCAATAAGGTATTTGACTTCATTGGAGTCAAAGGAGAAGTCACAACCAGTCATGCTTGCTTCTAAGCGTGAGGGTGAGCTACAAAGTACCAAGGATCAGGTGGCATACCTCTTGATCCAAATGCGAGCAACTAAAAGAGGTATTGAATTTGCCTTCAGCTGATACCTTGATGATTTGGGTGGAAGACCAGCTTCTTGTTGATTTTCCATTCATCCAATCAGCCATGTTCAATGCCAAATCAGTTGCATGGTTGCCAATTTTGAAGAAAGGAAGCTATTTTGCACAACCAGTTGCAGGGTTTGTTTAGCCCACCTTTGCTTCCAATTAGAGTAAAGTAGGTAGGTTTGCTTTCAGTAAAAGAAGTGCTTGTGCACACTCTGCATGTTCCATTTGGAGCATGTATGATTTTCAATTTTGTACATAGTTTTTGTGATCTTTGGTCTTGCTCTTGCACGGTCCATTTCGGTGGGTTTCTAAGTGGCTCAAAGAGGAGGTTTTAAAGTTCGGATCGGTTTGCGAGGCTACAACTATGACTCCATGCCCAATGGATGCTTCAAGCAATTGGTAAATTCATCTAGCGAGCGATGACCCCATTGTTGAGTCACCAAATTGTTATCCAAAATTCACCCCCCAGGGTAATTTTGATAACATGCATCAGATTATTCGGTCCCGAGCAAGTAAGATTGATTCGAGGCCCAAAATCATGTTTTTCAGGGTCCCCTCGGCCTTTTTCTAACTCCCCCACCCAAGAAGAAATCCCAACAGGTTGAGAAAATGGAAGAAATGCAAAAAATAAGGTTGCAAGACTGTGTTAAGGCATTTCGGGTTTGAAGGGTTCGGGTCGTACTGAGGTTCGTTGTACCAAGCTTGGGGCCGAAAAAATGAAGAAAATCGGCTAAGTCCTAGTCCAGGCGGTCTGCGGGACAGTTGGGACGTCGGGATGCGTGGGACGCGAAAAGCTGAATTGGCTGAAAGAGGGAAAAATTTCCTAAGTCTTTTGTTTTGCGATCAAGACAATTGGGACAAAGGTATGCGAGGTACGCATGGGGCGCGAATCGGCGGTTTGCCAAGAAAAGGTCCATTTCGGGCGGTTCGGAGGTTTTCATCTGGGATAGCCGGACAAAGAGTATGCGCGGGGACGTGAAAAGGTGAAAAGGCCGCAAAAAAGAGACAAGGAGGCCCGCGGACGAATTAGAACTTGCCATGTATGTGTCGGAAGGTTGAAAAGTTCTTAAGTGTTTGGCGCAAGGTAAAAATGTGCTCCTCGGGCTGAACCAATAAAATATTGCCACGTGTCCAAGTTTAAGGGCCCGAAAGGAATTTTCGAGAGGATGAACCCATGGATAAATCGAGGCGACATGTGTCATCCAAGTGGCGAGCATGGGAAAAATTCAAATATTTTCCTGCCAATCCGTTTTGGCTTGTTTTTGCCCTAAATCTTCAGATCGCAATAACTTTCGATCCAGAGCTCAAATTTTTGCGTTCTTTATATCAATGGAAAGCTGGTGAAATTCTCTACACGATTCTGGGGTCAATCTTGCATTTTGGTTTATTTTGGAGAGAGAAAATCAAGAAACGTCTCTGGTACGTGGTAATGGCCAGAAGCGACATTTCAACAACCGATTTAATGCGAATGGGTCACATTCTTCTTGACCACGGTTAAAAATGTCAAGGCATGGGTTTGTAAGGGACGCCCATGTTGTTTTAATGCATCTTCATTCAATGAGGAATGGCTCCCATCTTTTTACATGTTTTCTCTCTCCTAGGCTCGACCCATGCATTGTAAAAAGCCAGATTTGGCTCATTTTTCAAAGGTGGTTCATCTTTTCTGCTCTGCTCTCCTTTCTTTTCTTCCCCAGGGTTGAAAATGGAGTTTGAACCTCCTCCCCTGCTCTGTAATGGTGTTTTTTTCCTTTTACCATTAAAATGATGTTCTGTGCAAACTTCTGGAGCAACAAAAACGTGTTTTGTGATGCATCTATCCATCCTTGCTCGTATTTTTGCTTGTTTTCTTCTTGCCTCTCTTCATTGCAGGTATTTGTGCACATTTAAATGTTCATTGCAAGGTTGGAGCTGTGTTCATAGTAGTTTTGATAGATGTTCACCACTCCTTTTCTGGTGTATCACCGCTTTAGTGTAGGCTTTCATTTTATGCATTCTCTCTCCCTGGTCCCTTGGAAATTTAGATTAGCATAGTTAGTTTCCCTTGCATTAGAGTAGATTGTGGCAGGTAGTTTAGGAGCAAGAACCGGATTTCTCTAGAGATTCCTCTCTCATCTTACAAGTCCCACACTTGGAGAGAGGTTTGATGTTGTGCGATCCTGCTGGATGCTTAGAGTGATCAAACTAGAAATCGATCAACATCCGGGTCTTTGCTGATTTGCACTAATAGGTGCTCATGAAGATATTTTCCTGTCACTAACAATGTTTTTAAGTAACCTATGTAGCCTAAAAAATTGGTATAGAAGATCAGGCCACATCCACCCCTCATCATGTCCCTTAGGTAGGGAAAAGAAATGAGCATACTTGGTTAACCAATCAACTACAACATAAATGTAGTTATGCCCATGCACCAAGGGAAGCCTAGTGATAAATTCCATATATATGATTTCCCATTTCTATTCGGGAATGGGGAGAGGTTGAAGTAATCTTGTTGGGAAAGAACACTTGGATTTGGTTTGCTGGAAAACCATACACTCTCTCGACATGATTAAGGACATCATCCTTCATTCCCTTCCATGCAGATCTTTTCTTGATGAACTTTGTATGTTTTGAAATACCAGGATGTCCACTTAGTGCTTTGTGTATCATGTCTTGCGCATGAAGGATATTCTCCTTCATTTTGGATCTGGTACAAGGAAAATCCTATCCTTGTAGAAAATGAGATCATCCACTACTTTGTATTGGTCATCCTGTATACTACCATCCATGATCTCACAGAAAAACTGGTTGTTGGAGTACTCAACAAGTATATGAGCCTTCCAATCCATTGAAATCTCAGACATAGAACTAAGCATAGCAGTGAGGTAAGGCTTCCTAGATAAAGCGGCAAAAACAATATTATTCTTACCTCTAGTGTACTCTATGTCAAAGTCATAGGTTTGCACCTTGTTCACCCATCTTTGCTAGTGATCATTGAGATCTTTCTATCCCAGGAAGAACCTCAAACTATTTTGACTTGTATGGACCACAAATTTGCTACCCACAAGTCTTGTATGAACCTAGCCAAGGTATGCATGATGGCCAACATCTCCTTATCGTAAATTGAATACCCTCTCTCCATGGGTTTCAATTTACATTGTCATAGGTGATGGGATGCCTATCCTACATGAGAATTGCCCCAACACCCTCTCTTGATGCATCACACTCTAGAATGAATGGGTGGGAGAAGTCTGGTAATGCGAGGATGGGACATGAACTCATCACCTCCTTGAGGTGATCAAAAACCTATTGTGTTGCGTCTATCCAAGCAAAAGCCCCTTCTTGGCAAAATTGGTCAATGGAGCATCCAATCGAGAGAAATTCTTCACGAACCTCTGGTAGTATGTGCACAACCCCACGAATCCTCTTAATTGTGTCAATGTCCTAGGTGGCGGCCAATCTAGGATTTCCTGTATCTTCCCTCTCTCCACCTTCACTTGTACCCCCAATTACATATCCCAAGTAAAGAAGTTTGGTTATGCCAAACTCGCACTTAGAGGCTTTCACATATAACGAGTTAGCTTCTAATATCCCCAATATCTCACCCAGGTGCCTGATATGGTCCTCCCATGTCTGTTGTAGACTAAAATATCATGAAAGAAAACAATACAAACTTCCACAAGTGGCGATTGAACACATATTTCATGTAAGACTCGGGAATGTAGGCTGGAGCATTAGACAATCCGAAAGGCATCACCAAGAATTTAAAGTGACCGTAATGGCATATGAATGCTATCTTATACACATCTGCTCCTCGAATTTGATCTCGATGATATCTGAATGCAAATCTATTTTCAAAAAATAGATTGCACCATGTAGCTCATCCAACAACTCATCAATGCGTGGTACGGATACTTGTTCTTTATTGTCTTCTTATTTAAGGCTCGGTAGTCCATACACATCTGCAAGGTCCCATCCTTCTTCTTCACCAAAACCACCGAAGAAGCAAAAGGGCTAGAACTCGGTCTAATATGCCCCATGAGCTCCTATATAGTCTTCTCGATCTCATCCTTAAACCATTTGGGGTGATGGTAAGGAGAAGTGACCACCGGTCTAGCATCCTTGAGCTCAATCACATGCTCAAATCCCCTATTTGGAGGTATGCCTAGAGGTATGTCACCAAACACGACATTGTGTTTGTCTAATAGGCCTTGTATATCCACATGGTACTACTATTGTCCCTCCTCTGATTTCTTGGTCGAAACCAAACAATGTACTGCCCAATCCACCTCGTCGTGCCTATAGATCCTCTCGATCCTCTTGGCCATAACAACTTGGGGTGCCCCTGAAGATAAGCCCCTCAAGATCACATTCCTCCCTTCGGACTTAAACTTCAACTCCATCATCTGGAAGTTAGTTTGAAATTCACCAAGGGAATGGAGCCACTATACCACAAGTGCTATGTTAGTCTCTCCAATACCAACAATATAGAAATCATTGGTAACTATATAGTTACCCATCATGATGCTCAATTGGGGAACTTGTCATGTGCATCTCATAGAATCTCCATTGGCTACAACCATGTTGAAGCCCTCAAATTCCTCTTTCTATAACCCCGCCTCTCAACTAGTGAGGCATCAATAAAGTTGTGGGTTGCCCCACTATCAATGAGTGCCACCACTCATTGTCCCTATAAAACTCCCCTAACTCTGAATGCCTTGCACCTTGGGGTACTTAGACAATGTGACAATAATCTCACAGGGGAAGGTCTCACTATCCCTCCACTCCACACCTACACCATCTAATGCCTCATCATCATCATCCTATAATGGATGTATGTCTAACTCCTCATCACCATCACTCTCCTCGCAGACCTCTATGTATTGGGCCCTCCCTCTACCTTTGCAATCATGTCCTGGGACCCAAGGTGTGTGGCAATCAAAATATAGTTTCTTTCACTTCAATTCCTCCTTGTCCTCACTAGCTTTAAATGGTCTCTAGGCTGTATCCTTCCTAGGTGGAGGTACCTTCGGCTGTGAACCCCTGGTTCTTGAAGGGAAACCATTAGGCTACACTCGAGGTGGAAACATTGACTCGGGAGTGGATAAATCCAGGTCACGAGCTCTCATAATAGCCTCATACAACGAAGAAGGCTCAAATGCCCTAAAAAATCTAGTGAGAGTGTCTATTAATCCTGTTGTGAATAGGGAAATCAACCTCATCTCTGTAACATCAGGTACCATGACTGATAGTCTCTAAAAATTGGTGATATACTGATCCACAACTGGTTTTCCTCAGATGAGTCAACTCTCTAAAATACCTGTCGGGGTCCTTCTTATCAAATATGCTCACTAGCCTCTTTGTGAACTTTGCATAAGTCATGATGTATATGTGTCCCTGTGTAATCAACCCATGATGCCACCAATCATGAGTGTCTCCCTCTAGATGTAATATTGTAAACTTAATTACATCTTCCTCCCGTATAGGATTCAAGTCGAAGCATGTCTTCAACTTTTGCACCCAAGACTATGTAGTACACTTCTTAAAACCTGTCAAAAGGTGGAACAAAATTTTTCCCAACCTCCTTTGCATCTCTGGTACCTATGCCTGGTAATCTCTCCTAGGCCTGCTACCAATATTCATTTTGCAATATTCTTGGAATGACATGTTGTCATGAAAGCCATCACTTAAAGTCTGGTACCTTTCCCAACAAGACTCCTCATCTACAACATCCCCTAGCTACCATACCTGTGAAACTTCCGGATCCTTCAAGAAAGAAGGTTCGTGAGACCCCAGAGGCTTGGTAGAAGAATGGGGGACCGTTGTCTGAATGTCCACCCTCACCTCTTTGACCATATTGTCCCTTGTTGCTATTTTCTCCTCTTTCCACATGAGTATCAGACCTTTCCTGTGCTAATCTCCCAGTGAGTTGGCTCAAATAGAGATTGGTAGTCTCCTGCTACTTTACCATGTTGGTGAATAATTATTTCATCAGCTCTACCCCTATATTCTCACTATCTTTGTCCCCCATCTTTCAATCCCAATAAGCTGGAGAAATAGCTGCTCTGATACCACTGAAATATCCCTTGTGGGATACCACTTAAAAATGCACAAAATATATGAAAAATTGCAGCAAAGTAAAATACTATTTTTAACTAAAAATGTCCAGCTAGGACAATGAATGGTATTAAATTTATATCACACAAAATATTTTCCCACAGTGCATGAAAATTTGAGGGAAGCTTGCAACAACAATAATAAACACTATGAAATTTTTTTGGAATAATATATTGCTGCCCAAAAAAGTACAGCGTGCCCTAGGTGGCTGGAAAACTTTAGAGGTTCATGACCCTCTAAATACAAGAGCAAAAATAAGGGTCTTTGGAAATAACTTTAATAGATACATGCAATAACGTTTCCACCTTTAGATCTGAAACGGTTGACCTGGAAAACCCCAAATAAAAGCTGCAAGTCATCACACTTGGAAAGGGGTTAGAAAATGATGGAGGCGCCTTCAATGAGCTTCCACACCCTACCCAAATGGCTATCATGAATTTGATCCAGAAGTCCACTAATTATCTTCCTCAGATGCCCTGAAAAACCCTCAAAATCTATCCTCACGAAACCTTCGATAAGATCTCTATCGCAACCCGAAAACGGCTCCGGAATGACAGGACTAGGGTAGATATCTCACAACCGAAGAATGCCTGCTAGCTAGGGATGGGTCTCTCACCACTAAAGCTAGGGTCCTGGGGATTTGACTCCACAAGTGTAGAAGTGCGACAACAACAACCGCACACGAGAAGGGGTCAATAAAAGGTATATGCAAAAAGTGCCTTTTTCTTCCTTCCCCATCTCCTTATACTTTTCCTTGGCAAATGAGCCCCGTAACCCTAGGCACATTTCATTCCATGGAGGGGCCACTAACATAAAATTAAATATAATTAATTTTTTCCTTTTGAGTCGCCATGTCCAAAAGTGACCCCCAAATACAAAACTATGATATTAAAACCACGGGCCCCTTCCCAAAAGCTTCCAACGTCCACGGCCCCTAGGTCGACCACGTTTTAGACGACTTGGCCCTTGGGCCATTTGCATAGGAAAAAGGGGAAACTACAGAAAGGGGACATTACATAAGGCTAAAAATCATTAATTACATTCAAGAGGACAAGTTTAAATTAAATCAAATCATAAATTTGAGTTAACTAAAACATATCCCTTGATTCATGACTGTCCCCAATTAAAGAAAAAATCTCTCCAAGCTAAAACTCACATCACTTTTTGGGTGAATAAAACAAAAGACATAAAATATTGATTTAAATCAAACCTTTAAATATTCAAAAGATATGCCACCTTTTCCAAACTCAATGACAACTCACCCAATCAAGCTCAAAACAACAATTTATCTTGCCAATCAAATTGGAAACTTAGACAAATCATTCCAATCATGTTTTAGTTAGCTTCATATCAAAAATCAATCACACAAATCAAGGATATGGGATTCTCTTCCCTCATTTATAAATAAACACTCATTCATCTCCATTAATCATCTTTGGAATCTTGAGAATATGTGTTGTTATTTTGTCAAATTGTCATTCAATTTTAAACACTATTACGTTCTCCATTTGATTAAGAGTCTATCAATCAAATCAAATCAATCATTTGCATTACTCATAGCTAAAATCTACTTCCATTCGAATATTTTTAGAACAACCACATCTAATTGATCGTAGAGTTTTAGCAAAATCGACACTTCATTCCAAGCTTTAGCCAATCTCATCTGAGCTTGTAAGGAGATATGAAGGAAGAATCAAGTTTACACATTGTATTTGTGTTCTTTCTTTATTTTGTATTTTCTCTTGTATACATTCGCACACGCTTGGTGGGAGACCCACAAAATTTTAAATCATTTTTGTCAAATCTAACGTCATTCTTGTGTTCTTTCTGTTTTGTTTGGAAGCTTTCGACAAAAAATAGCTTGCATGATATATGAAGCTATTGTCATTTCAGAGCCTTGATTTGATGCATGCCAAGAATAAGCTTACAATGATATATACCTCTTATGTATTTTCCCTAAGAGTTCAAGAGGACAAGCTTTAGATTGGTTTTTGCACCTTCCTAAAGGATCATTACTACTTTCGATGACTTATTAGATAAATTTGTCAAAAATTTTACCTTTAAGCTAGATTCTTAGGTCACTATGATGGACCTTTGCAATACAAAGCAAAGGAATAATGAAACATTCACATCATTCCTCCAAATATGATGATGGATTGCAAGCCGATTTCCTTGTTCGATTCTTGAGAAATAATTGGTAAGCATTTTCATACCAAATCTCAATCCAAAATTATCATTTCAAATGCAAATGCATTTCTTAAATAATTTTTAAGAATTAATCGAGAAGGGAAAACAAATTGAGAGAGCCCTCATCGCTAAGGGTATCATCAAATTTCCTTCTGTAGAGATCAACCTAACAAGAATAAGTATCGGTTGGTAATTCAAACGTGCACCCACATCTTGGATTTAGAAGAGTGAGTTGTTTGAGACAATAATGGAACTGTCTTCAAGTTATGAGGCCGTGCACACTTGAGACGGATCTCCAAAGAAGGTAGGTTCCTCTACCTATTTCTACTTATACTACCACTATTAGAAGGGAAATATAAGCTAAAATTACAAGGACCAGGATAGAAGGATAAAAAAGGAAAGCTAAACTAAGGGAGGTGATACACCAGAAAAAGAGGGATGAACACTATATGATCTAAGCGGAAATGATGGAAAAACATCGAGGGATGCTAGGCACATATAACACAAAACTGCATGTATTTACACAATCAGTTCCATGAAACACAACTAGAAAATGGAGCTGCAAGGGATGTAAGGTGACACATAAAAACAAAAATGTAAAAGGAAGGAAAGAAGAAGGAATGCAAACATGTTAGGACAAAGAATAGCCACAAAACAATACTTTCATTAGTTCTAGAAATACATAGACTGTTACAATGGCAAGAGAGGTTGATATCCACAAGCCAAGTCTAGAGGTTTGCAACTCAAAATATAAAGATATGAAGCCTTTAACAAAGAGCTTAAGGATCTAAAATGTCCAACATTAACAATGAGCCCAACTCTTACATTTATAGATGAATCGATGGAAGAAGAAGAGGAGAAGGAAGGAAAACCCGAATTTGAAATACAAATACCAAAAAAAGCATTAAATGCCTACAAATCCACCTACAAATATGTCAAATGTGCCTCCCTAAGTCTGTTTGGTGTGTAGGAGAAGGAAGGAGGTGAAATCCATGTCAAATCAAGTGGTTGGAGCAATCAGATCTACTCATCAATGCCTAGAAAGACATTTTCCCATTTCTCACCTACCAGATCCACCAATTTTTTGAATTTGAATATCAAACACTGTAGCCTATGTCAGCAGCTATTGATTGAGACTAAACATACACCGATCGAGCTCTGTAGCAAAAGATATGGCTGTCAGAAGATTGTTAGATCCGTCTGCGCATATAAGACATGTAGCGTGCATGGATTGGAAACTATTTTGTTGTTTTTACCACATGTTATATAGCGGTTGGTTACAAAGATTTGATACCCAACTAACATGCCTTGGTTGGCTGCGTGTAACACACTAAAGCTTGTCATAAGATGACATGGCACGAGAAGGGCGTAGAAGAAGGTGTGAAGGCATGCACGCGAGAATAATGAATCGTGAGAGGAAAACCGAGGAAGGGTGCATGCAAAGGTCACACGTGTGGGAGAAATGGGAGAAATTACCAAGGAAAAAATGGATGGTCAAGGTGTAACTATTACAAAGTAATGTGTGGGGCATGTGAGAGGGCTAGGGACTTCGCTGATTTTAAAGAAAATGCATGGTGCATGTGCGGGATGTATAAAATGATTGGAAGAAGGCGGGTGCATAGAAAATGTATGCGAGGGGAAAATGGAAAAAAGAGGAAAAGGAAAATGAAAGGATGGAGAAAAGGGGAAGCACGCAAGGGTGCGTGAGGAAACTGTAACCAAGTGAATGTGCCAAAGGGATAACTGAAGTGCGTGTAATTTGTAATGTAGAACCATAAAGCTAGAATGTGAATACAAGTTGTCCAAATAACTAGGGAAGTTATTTGGATAATAGTTTTGGTGAATTTCGGGGCCATATGCCTACTAGATGAAGGGGATTAGTATCCTGGAGCATCCATTGGGCATGGAGTTTGCTATGTAATCATGAATATCTGATCTGGGATCTTGAAGAACTGCCCCTGAAGTCACTTGAAGAATCATTTCGAATCTTGTAAAAATTGTTGAAAACTATTGGAAGATAACCAACATCCTGGAAGAAAAAGAAGATTGTGCACAAGAAGCACATGAGAAGAAAGAACCATGTATAAACAAATAATGTGTGTGCAACACACTTGGAGGAATTGAAACTACTCTAATAAGTATAAGATAATGCAACAAACTTAATGGAAGGGTTTGAGATAGACCCCATTCATTGGGATTTGTAGTGCGTCTCCATCAAGATGAGAAAACTCAAAAAAGTTAGCCTTCTTGCATGAACTAATGATATATGGGCTATCAGAGGCGCATCAAAATTTGAATGGCGTATTGGTTTAGCTCTATCAAAGCATCCTATTTCAAGACCAAGTCCCTGACTTCAAAATCTTAAGGCCTAGCCTTTCAGTTAAACCACCTCTTTGTTACTTGTTGATGTTGTTCTAGCTTGATCATGGTAGAGTTTCTTGATTCTTCAAGTTTAACCAGCTTTGCCATTCTGATTTCTCATTGGTCCATGCCCTCCATTTCTAGCTATTGGGAAAATTCTAATGAAGGAAACTCAAGAGATAAGGGGAGTCTAGCTTCCTTACCATAAACTAGCTTGTAAGGTGATATACCTATTTCCTTCTTGGTTGTGATCCTATCTACCCAAAGCGCGTGTGAGACCTTTGTATGCCACTATTTTTGGTTGATATTCATTGTTTATTTCATAATCCTAATTAGGTTCTTGTTTGTTGATTCTATCAAACCATTTCCCTGAGGGTAATAGTTGGAAGAAGTCTTCAAATATATTCTAAGACTTAGCACCCAATCAGTAATTTTGGTACCAAGGAAGGATTTTACATTATCAAGAGATAATGGTTTGAGGAACACCAAACCTTGTTACGATGCCCTCGAGAAAGTCCAAGATGACTGAATCGGTTGATTCCTTGAGCGCGACAACTTCTTTCCATCTTGTGAAGTAGTTTGTAGCCATCAACACCCATTTATGTCCAGTGCTTAACGAAGGATTGATCATGCTTATGAAGTCAAGAACCCATTGCGTAAAAGGCTGATCTACTTGGATTGGTTAGAGGGGAAGCGCTGCTAATATTTTCTTACCTGTAAAGAAAGTGCATTCTCTACATTTTGTGACCCACTTGTATGCATCCACGAACAAGGTAGGACAAAATAGTCCTGCCATCATGATTTTCATTCTTTGTAGATTTGGAAGAGAAGTGTGCACTAGAGAATCCAACGTGAAATTATGCTAACACTTTTTTAGTCTCGCACACCATCAATACACCTTAACAACATGCCATCAAGATTGTTCTTAAAGAGAAGACCATCAATAATGATATAAGGGATAGATTGCAGCCTCAAATGTCTCCCCTTTATTTTTTTAAACCAGGAGGGTATGTTCCCTCAGAAAGGAATGTGATCATCTCCTTAATCTAGTTGCATGCGTTAGGGGCTACATTTTGTTCAAGTTTTGCGTGTGGGAGCTCTTCATCTAGAAATAATGAAGTCTCAGGTTCATTCTATGCATCCTCGGCAAGTCAAGCTTGCAGAGTGCACTACCTCTTATCGGCTTTGTGGCTTTGGTAGTCACATAATACTCCATAATTTTTGTCACCCATCGCACTCTCTTTTCGCTTATTTTTCTCCCATGATGAAGTCTCTAACACTTGTGTGTGAAAATAACACCTTAATATGTTTTTAGAGAGCATGCTTTTAAACTTATTAAGCACACACATGATGATGTAGACCTATTTCTCCATGTGATTGTATCTTAATTCATAGTTCTTTAGTGTTTGACTGAAGAAAGCCACTGGTTTCTCTAGCCCTTGTTGATTTTCATGTGTCAAGACAACAACAACACTTGCATCAATGCCATAAGCATAAAGGAAGAAATCCTTTGAGTAATCTAGGTTGATGAGTGTTGGTGCACATACAATCTCTTGCTTGATCCTATTGAAGATTTTTTTCCTTGTTGTCCATCTAAAAGCTATGTCTTTCTTGAGCATGAGGGTGATGGGCCTTACCAGTCCTACAAAGTTAGGAGTGAAGCACCTAACAAAGTTAATTTTGCTGAGAAAGGATAGTAAGGATTTCTTGTGCACTTGTAAAAAGTAAAGGCCAAGATGGCTGAAACACACTCAGGATCAATTGCAATGCCATCTTTTGAGACCACATGGCCTAGAAGCTTGCCCTGCACCACTGCAAAATTACACTTCTTGGGGTTAAGAGATACCCCAAACTTTTTGCATCTCTCAAAGACTCTCTCTAGGTGCACCATATTATCCACGCTTTGCTTTGAGAAGATTGTGATGTCATCAAGGTAGACCAAGATGAACTCATTGATTTATCCTTTGAATGCAATAGCCATGCAGAGTTGAAATGTTGCACTTATGTTTAACAAATTGAAGGGCATCTTTTGATATGCATATGTTCCCACTTGGTTGTAAATTTTATTTTGAATTGATCCTCTTCCTTGACCAAGATATGATTGAAGCCAAAGTACTGTCCCAACATTGAGAATCTCTGTCGCCACCATAGTCGTAAAATATGCTCCATAAAAGGCAAAGGATAATTATCCTTCAATGATGCCTTGTTCAAATATCTCGAAATCAATGCAAAGTCTAATTTCACCATTCTTCTTATGTCTGGAAAAACATTTGTGACCCAAGTAGAATACTTAATCGAAATATTATCTTCTCCTCAATGTGTTTCACTCGGAAATACTTCGTTCCTTTTAGAAACAGATAAGGTTAGGGTTAGGAGGAATACCTGTAGAATGTCGAGATGATGTGCGCGTCATCGTAGAGAAAGATCGGGTTCATGCGGAGAACTCCTTTTTATGCAGGGAAGGACTACTGCGAAATAAGAACACAAGACCACAAGATTTGATTAAACAATAAATGAGGAAACTGCCTTGGGCCCAGGAAATGTAAAACTTCCTTTCGAAGGTGGTCAGTTTCCCTGCTAACGTGAATTAACACAAAAGACTGTAAAATATCAATTAAATTGCTTGGCTGAACTGGGTAGGGAAAAGGCTGTTTTTTCTGGTTTTGATCAAAGGAACCGATGCGGTTACCTATAACCGATGCCGATTCTGCGATTCTTGATAACCGATACCGGTGGGTTCTAGGATCTTACGGGCTGGTTGTGGTGTTTGTAATGGCTGGTTTTTGGATAGTATTATGAAATGGGATGGTTAGAAGCAAAAGAATGGCGGTTAGAGGTAATGAGTACGTTGGATAATGGATTGAAACGGATTTGGGAGGACTAATTCCAAAAGCATAAGAAATGTTATAATGGAGGACATGCAAGATGTAACTTACTTGGTTTTTACGAAGGTGCAAGTTGATCTCCTTTCTTTGTAAACACGTCTAGTATTTTCACTCGTCTCGCTTGGTCAAGTGAAGATCTAGACTCTGTTCCTCGCTCGCAATGCTCTCTGTTGATCCAGCAAATCCTTCCCGATCTCTAAAATGAAATTCCGATCCGTTGTTTTGGTTTGGGAGCCCATTTACAGAGGAACCGATGGCGGTTGCGTAACAACGGCGGCGGTCGAGTAGAACCGGCATCGGTTAGGAAAAAGTAGGCTATTTTTAGTAAAATAGCCCACCTTCCCTGTTTTTCTCAGGGGATCAATTGCGGGCTTGGTCAAGTGGCTAGAAGGTCGGCTTTGGGTGCGAGTAAGGAGGCATTAGTTATGGATGTGAGTCTAGACCAAGTCATGGGTCCTAATTAGGTTAGTTTAGGGTTAGGGCTAGGTCATGGTGAGGTGGCCAAGTGAGGTGGCGGGTAAGGTGATGTGGATTTATCAATTATGAGGTAATTAATAAATAATTGTGTAAGGTTTAGGTAATGAGGTTAGGTTGTGAAATGGGATGCGGGTCACAAGGGGTCGTAAGACACGAATTTGGTGTCTACATTAGCCCCTTATTGTCGTGTAGCTTGTTTTGTTAAAGCTGCGAACAATAATATGAAGTGGTTTCTCATGTTAAGGACATAGGTAATCCCCTCAAATCTATCACCGATGGAGTGAGCGGAAATCGGGGATAGGGTTGATAAAGGGTACATGTTGTAGAGAGGATGGTAAGGTGGTAGGGAAGGTCCAAGGAAGCAGACGCATGTTGAAATGCAATAAGACGACTAGGGTATATGATTTGACGAGCAAACCAAATGATGTATAGGCAAAGGTCGATAGTTTATCCAAACAAGGGTGATATAATCCTGGTATCCAAGGCATAGGAAGTAGCTCGGGGTATATAACGGGTAAGGTACGAGGAGCGTTTAGGCATGTTCGGCGGTACGAATGGTTGGTTTGGTTGAGATAAACGTCACGGTCTAGGTCTAGGCAAAGTTGGTCGACAGATCAAGTCAAGGACCCTAATCGTGCTAAAACACGAACAGGTGAGCTCGATTGAACACAAGGTACATGATGGATGGATAAAATAAAACGTTGATTGTGGGTATGGTATGGAAGTGATACGGCCTTGGGTCGGGCCAAGTTGTTGGGTTGTGGCCTTGGGTCAGACCATAACGGTAGAGTGAGGCCTTGGGTCGGGCCAAATTGGTAGGGCGAGGCCTTGGGTCGGGCCAAATAAGTAGGTTGAGGCCTTGGGTCGGGCCAAATGGTTAGGGCGAGGCCTTGGGTCGGGCCAATAGGTAGGCGAGGCCTTGGGTCGGGCCAATGGTAGGTTGAGGCCTTGGGTCGGGCCAAATAGGTAGGGCGAGGCCTTGGGTCGGGCCAATTGGTAGGTTGAGGCCTTGGGTCGGGCCAAATAGGTAGGTTGAGGCCTTGGGTCGGGCCAAATGGTAGGTTGAGGCCTTGGGTCGGGCCAATAGGTAGGCAGGTCGGGCCAATTGGTAGGTTGAGGCCTTAGGTCGAGGCCTTGGGTCGATTGGTAGGTGAACAAATGTTGTCGGGCCAATAGGTAGGCGAGGCCTTGGGTCAGATTGGTAAGTTGAGGCGATTAGGTCGGGCCGGACCAAGGAACAAATGTTGTGCAGCGGTGGATGAGGCGATATTGGTGAAAAAGAGGCAAGGAGTAAAGAACGGCAAAGAATGGGGTGAAAGTTGGGTATCAAACCGATGTCGATTCCGCATGACCGATATCGGTTAAGGGACCGATACCGGTTTCTTAGGGCAAAAAAGAAACCGACATCGGTTAAGGTCGAAAAACCTATAAAAAGAAAAATACGGCCTGTCATTGTCACTTTTGTTATTTGCGTAATCCAAATTGACTTGTCTGACGTGGAGAGTTTATTTGGAGGGGTATTGAGTGAGGTGGAGCTATTTGATTGGCGGAGAGAGTTGATAGTGGGCCCGAATAGTTGAGGAGGCAGCAGGTGATGGATGCGGGAATGACGAGAGGCCTATAGATTATGGTGGGTAGCGAGAACTACGAGGTGTATGTGAGCGCCACGACATAGTGGTGATTACAAAGAGAGAGGATCGTCTGCCTGCAGCGTTTGGTTCAGCAGCTCCAAACGCAGGTGAATGAGACAAGAGGATTGTTAGTGGTTGCGGAGTCACGGGCGGCGAGACTAGAGGCTGGAGTTCTCCATGCGAGAGGGCGTATTCATATGTTACAGGAGAGATTGGCAGATCAGTGGGCGGTACCAATAGCCGCGGTACCTTTGAGGACAGAGAGGCCTGGCGAGAGGGGTCGACGATCACGATCATCACCTAGGTCGGGATGAGGCGTGAGGGTCTAAATAAATGTTAGCAAGGTATGAGGATAAATAAGAGTACCGACCTGCGTGTCGATGATATAGAAGATGTATTTGTTTAACATCTAAATAAAACGAGATATGTATGTTGATTTGTGTTATAATAATAAGAATGTTGTCATTTTGACTTTCGGTGTTTTGAAAAAGGATCAAAGAGGAATGTGATTAAATAGAAATACACCAAAATATTTATATTTACCACACATGATAGGTTATGGTAGGGGATGGTCGAGCTAACCTTGGGAGACCCCATGTCTCCGAAGTGCTACCTACATAGCCCATTGCACAAAGCAAGGAAGGGCCTCAGACCGATGTAGTTCTCCCTTAGGATCAGGGAGGGGTGAATTTAGGCAATTTGGTATGGTTTAGGCAATTTGTCGTTTGGTAAAAAAATTTGATGTTGGTAGGGTAATGTTGTTGGTGCTGGTAGGATAATGTTGTTGGTGTAGGTATAGGTAAAGCAAAGGTTAGCATACCCAAGTAGTAGGGAATAGTGTCCTGATTAAGATCAACACACAATTCTAGATGCGAGGCAAAGCGGAAAGAGTGCTCCGTAGGTGAAAAGAGCTAAACAAACCACACAACGTAGAACGAGCCTGAAGCCCTAAGTGCCGTGTATAGACGAGAAGTCCATAGTTGAAAAGAGTTGTATGATCACAATATATCAGGTGTACGTTACGTCCCTTGAGTTGAAACAAATGGTGAGGTGATGTGGATGATATAGCTGAGGTACAAAGAACTTGTTACAACGAAAGAGAACCTACCCTAAATAGACAAGTCCATGACCCAAAAAGTTCTTTTGAATGAGGCTTTTATTTTATTGAATGTAGACTGATCGATGCGGGAAGTCTATAAGGGATATTGATTGTTTTATTCTTGAGGTCTTCACGAAGCTGATCAATGCGAGAAGCTTATGATAAAGGTCGACCGCATGTGTATAAATGTCCTTCGGGGCAATGATCTATTTATAGTAGCAGAGATGATTTTAGTGCATAGCATTTGTCCTTCGAGGAGCGATCTATTTATAATGTAGCAAGAATAGTTTGGCATATAGTTGTCCTTCGAGGAGCTTGATCTATATTTAATTTTAGATGACTAGATGTTCTTTTGGCGTGAAGCATCTAGTTTAGTAGGAAGTTTGACTCAAGAAAATCCCATAAGAATACGGCTTATTTTAATACTTTGAAGTCATGGACTAGACTAAAAAGGGAAGGCATCATCAAGGGGAGGTGCGAAGTGATTTTGATTTTATTTAGAGATATAGAAAACAAAGTGTATGTAGCGGTAAATGAGCTCAAGGGACGAGCAGTAGGTAGATAAGAAGTGATATAACACTAGATTCAACAGTAGAATGGGCGAAGATGTAAGGCATTAAGGGGTTCAGGCTCAGGTTTACCATTAAGCGAAGCTAAACGATAAGTGCCTGATCCATAGGTGTGAGTGATTATATAAGGCCCAATCCAATTGGGAGCAAATTTTCCACGTTTGCTCTTTTCTAGTTTGGTGACATGTTGATTCTCTTTGAGGACAAGATCACCAACCTTAAAGGTACGCTCATGAAGTCGCTTATCATAAGCACGCTTGATGCGTTTTTGATAGATTTGAAGGTGATCGAGAGCTGTAAGACGTCGTTCGTCAAGAAGCTCCAATTGGGCTAACCGCTCTTGGCGGAAATCATCGTTGGTGAGAATATCCTGAAGAGATATTCTAAGGGAGGGTATTTGTATTTCGAGAGGCAAAACAGCCTCGGTACCATATACCAAAGAAAAAGGTGTGGCATTAGTAGAGGTACGAATGCTAGTACGATAAGCCCAAAGGGCAAAGGGGATGTGATCGTGCCAATTTCTTCCAGATTCATTGACAACTTTCATGAGGATTTTGGTTAGAGTTTTATTAGAAGATTCAGCCTGACCATTGGCCTGCGGATAGTAAGGCGATGAGAAACTAAGTTTGATACCAAAGTTGTCACAAAGGTTTTGTAACAACTTGTTTTTGAAAGATTTACCATTATCTGTTATTAGGCGATGAGGAATACCAAAACGACAGATAATGTGATGGTTAATGAATTCGACAATTTTTTCTTTTTTGATTGAAATGAGTGGGATGGCCTCCACCCATTTTGTGTAATATTCGGTCGCTGTGATTATCCAACGGTGACGTTGTGAAGAGGTCGGGTGAATCTCACCAATAAGGTCTAAACCCCATTGTGAGAAAGGCCAAAGATCACGAGCGACTTGTAGCGGGTGGCTAGGAGTATGTTGAAGATTGGCATGTTGTTGACACATGACACAGCGCTTAACATATTCGTAGCAGTCGTTATTGAGAGTAGGCCAATAATAACCTAGGCGAAGGATTCGTTTAGCCACGGCAAGGCCACTAAAATGTCCACCACAAATCCCATCGTGTACTTGTTGGATGGTATAGGTGACCTCTGCGCCGGTTAGACAGCGAAGGAGGATGCCATCAAAGCCACGTTTATAGAGGAGTCCTCCCATGACAACATAACGCGAAACACTTTTAAGAAAAGCACGTTTTCCGTTACTAGTAAGGTCAGGTGGGAGAACCGAGATTGTAAGGTAGTCGTGAAATTGGTGGTACCAGGTATCCTGCGAATTAGTAGACACAGTATTTATCATGCAAACTACCGGGGTTGAATAGGATGGTGCAAAAAGTTGCTGGACCACAACGAATAATTCAGAGTCAGTTGGTGCGGCGGGAATCTGCGAGGCTAAGCAAGCCATAGTATCTGCAAATTTGTTAGTGGAGCGGGGAATGGTTTGGATAGAATAGTGAGTAAATAAGGTTAGAAGTGATTCCACGTGGTGTTTGTACTTCTGAAGTTCCTCGTTTTTACATTGGTAGATGCCCATAACTTGATTGACTACCAATTGAGAGTCACCAAAGATATTGATAGATTTAATGCCTAAGTGTATCGCAACTTGGAGACCCAGAACAAGGGCCTCGTATTCCGCTGTATTATTAGTGCAGGGGAAATCAAGCCGGAATGAAAGAGGCATAGGTTCAGCGTCAAGAGGGATGAGAACAACGCCGGCTCCTCCGCCGCGCTGGCACTTAGATCCATCGAAGAAGAGGGTCATTTGATACGACTCTTCTCCGAGCGAAAGAGTGGCGATGAGTTCGTCGGGGAAGGTAAAATTGGTAAATTGTTCCCGGTAGAGGGCCTCCTCATGCAAGTTGGTCTCGCGAGTTTGTCCTTTGATTGATTTCTGTTGTATAAACTCAAGGTCAAGGTCGGCGAGGAGCATGAGCCATCGAGCGATGCGTTGGTTTAGGTGTGGTTTGGTGTACATATAATGAATGGGGTCTGTGTTGGTGATGACGAAAGTTTTGTGATTCAGGAGGTAATGTCGGAGTTTGGTGGCGACGAATGATAGGGCCAGGCACAATTTTTCTACATGTGTATACCTAGTCTCGTAATCCACGAGGGTACGACTTATATAATAAACGGCCTGCTCTCGGCGTGCCGAGTCTCGATGTGCGAGCATAGCTCCTATAGCATGGTCAGTGGCGGAAAGATAAAGGTAGAAAGGGCGGTCGTCCTGGGGTGGGATAAGCACGGGTGGCTGCAAGAGATACGTTTTGAGAGCTTCGAAGGCTTGGTGACACTCCTCACTCCATTGAAAGGCAACGTCCTTTTTTAGAAGGTGATGAAAAGGGTGACATCGATCCGAGAGTTGGGAGATGAAACGCCGGATGGATTGAAGTTTACCCTGCAAACTACGCAATTGTTTGAGGTTTTTGGGTGGGGGCATTTCTAGGATAGCTTTTACTTTAGATGGATCGACCTCAATGCCACGCAAAGAGACGATAAAGCCAAGAAGTTTTCCCGAAAGAACACCAAAGACACATTTCTTCGGTTGAAGGCGGACAGAATATTGTAACAGGCGATCAAAAATAATGGTTAAAACATCGAGATGTTCACTACGATGTTTAGACTTGCCGAGAAGATCGTCGACATAGTCTTCAAGGATAGTGTGCATAATGTCATGAAAAATGTAGGTCATAGCCCGCTGATAGGTAGCACCAGCATTCTTAAGGCCAAATGGCATGACACGATAACAGAAGGTTCCCCAAGGAGTTATGAAGGCAGTTTTGTGTTGATCGGCAGGGGCAACCAAAATTTGGTTGTATCCTGAAAAGCCATCCATGAGAGAAAGCATTTCATGGCCCGCAGTGAGATCAACAAGTTGATCAATACTTGGGAGGGGGAAGTCATCCTTGGGGCAAGCAAGGTTAAGATCCCAAAATCATGCATATCCGAAGTCCCCCCGTCGCTTTCGTGACAGGTACGATGTTAGAAATCCATTGAGGATAGTCAATAGGCGAATGAAGGAAACAGAAGGAGTCGTTGGAGCTCCTCTTTGACAAAGAGAGCAATGCGTGGATGCATTTTCTCAATTTCTTTTGATGGTTTGGAATCGGGGTTTAGGGTGATGTTATGGGCCAGCTGATGGTAGGATCAATTCCTGGCATGTCAGCGTAAGACCATGCGAAAGCTTGGTTGCGAGCACGGAGAAAGGTAGTAAAGGCGGCTTGTTCTGATGTGTTAAGGGATTGTCCAATCTTCACTATGTGAGGATCTTCCTCCGTGTGGATGTTGATTTCTATAGTAGATTCGTTCAGCATAGTTTGGGTTTCAGATGGTAAGGCGCGTTGAATATAAGAATCATCCGCGCCCAGGTAAGTGAGGATGGAGTCGTCATCCTGGCATTCAACAACATTAATCAAAGGCGAATCCTCTTCGATCATGTCTGGATACAGAAGGGGAAGAGAAGATGGGTCCTCATTATCGCGTTGATAAGTGAGAGGACCTATGAAGATGGTATTTATGAAAAAAAAAAGTTAGGAGGGATAGATTCAGGGTCCATCGATTCTGTGGGTGATGATGGCAAAGTGGGTGATGATGGTTCGGTGGGGGCAACGTCTTCTTCTTCCAGGATACAGCTGATAGGAGGTGTCTCCTGTGTAGGTGTTTCGGAAAAACCGAGACCACTTCGATCATTATGTTTGCGTGTGGTCACGGGAATGAGTGTATGTCGGCCTTGTTCGTAAAGGCCAAAACCAAAGCCTTTCCACGCACAGCGAGTCAAGAAGGTGAGAGCGAAGCGACGATTTGTCAGGTATTGAAAATCGGATTGGAAGGGAACCACCCCAAGAGGAGGTTCAGGGGTAATGGAGGATGCGTCAACACCCCCATACGTTAGGTTAGTGCGACAATGGGGTGGTCCGTAAGAGATTACCTCCCCCACGCGACGGTCATAGGTGGGATGCGCATGTAATTGTCCGTACTCCTGCGGGGTAGGGAAAGAACTAACGTTATATAGGTGGTACTCCCCCAGCGTGAGGCGATGAAAAACATCTACTAAGGGGTCGGAGGTTGGGATGTTAGCTGCGGGAAGAGAAGTGGTTTGTGCGATGGTGGTTTCATCAGTTGAAGGCGTAGGTGCAGTTGAGGTGGATGGTTGAGGTACATTTGAAGAGGATGGTTGGGTTGAATGTATGGGTGTCTTAATTGGTATAAGCACATCGTTTGGGCGGTATAACATATTGCAAGTTTTGAAGGGGGGAGGATCAGCTTTTACAATGTAGGACTTCCCCTCGTACTCAAATTTTATGCATCGATGTAATGTTGAGGGAACGCATCCCATGGCTCGGATCCAAGGACGACCCAACAATATATTATATTGGAACTCTCCTTCAAGGACATAGAAGAGTTCGGGTAAAGTACGTGGGCCTACGCGAATGTTGAGGATCACGGTGCCTAAGGTAGAAGTAATAGCGTCATTGAATGATCGCAACATGATGGGGTTGGCACACATGCAACTAGAAGGGATGTTCATTTGTTGGAAGGCTTTTGAAGAGATGATGTTTAGGCTAGCGCCCCCATCAATCATAACCCGACGTACTCGAATGTCTCGGACGTAAGCGGAAATGAAAAGGGCAGGGTCAGGGTCTTCTGCACCAAAGTCGATAATTTCATCTTCCGAGAAACTAACTGCAGTGGCTTGTTGTTTTGAGACAGAAGTGGTGGGGGAGATGGATTGTTTGGTGAGAGAGGAAACGTGATTGGGTGTTAGAATGGAGGCCACGGGCAGGGTTTCGTTGGGTAAAACCTCTATCCCTTGAAGGATCTCAACGAGAGCTTGTCGATGAGATTCAGAAGTCTGAATGAGATCATATAGTGTCATTTTTACGGGCGATTGATGAAGCTGTTTGATCATGGTTCGGTGGGTAACTCCATTAGAGACAGGATAGGCGGGTCCGCGAATAACCACTTTAGGTGGTGGTGTAATCGGGATGGTTGAAGGAGAAAGAGATGCCGCAGGTGTGTTTTCTTTCACTTTCCCATTGTTTTTCTGTCCTCGAGTAGCAACACTAATCATATTAATCTCGTAGATCTGAGATGAGGAAGATGGTTGGGATAATTCATGGTCTTCAAGAGGTGGGGTTGTAATAATGATAGATCTTGGTGAGGCGGGGATAGATGATATAGTAGAGGGAATTGACGCTAGAGGTCTCTCCCTTCGTAAGTTGTCTTTCTTAATCTTTCTATCCGGGAGAGGTGACTGACGAAGGATGGTTTTTAGAGCTTTGCATCCCTCCACATCATGTCCTGGTGTGCGGTGATAAGCGCAGATTTTAGACTCATCGTAACCCATAGGTCGGGGTTTAGACGGGTCATAAGGTCTAAGTGGAGGTAGGGAAATGGTCGCATTCTCCACCAACATAGCAAGGATTTTGGCGTAAGATCCTTTGAGGGGGTCAAAATCGGATGAGGGTATTGGTTGTGCGGGTTTTGGTAATGTTTGGGCGTGGTTGGTTCGTACAGGTGGTGGTTTAGCCGAGGGGTGCTGACACATGTTTTTCACTAAACGTGGTTTCTTGGACACAGAAGTTACGTTCAGCTGGTTAGATGATGAGGCTACAGATGGCGTGGTAGCGGGAAACAACCACGGAGAAAGGGGAGTGACAGAAAATAAATCCTTTGATGATGGGATTGGTTTAGGGTTGATAGGTGGACCGGATACGCGGGGTAACGATGTTGTGATACCCTTTGATCTCTGTATAGGTGTAGAAGGCGTAGGTCATTTTGAAGAAAACAAAGGAGGTATGATATATTGATGTAAGGTGGAGGGATGAGGTCCCAATATGGAAGGTGGGTGTGACGATGAGGGTTTTGATTGTGATAGAGGCACGGATTGCGTTCGTCTCCTAGGTGGCGGGGCGGGTTTATTTTTGGATAAATCGAGTCGCTTAGGCGGGTGTGTTAGACTGGGCATTGGTGAGGTCCCAAGCGTAGGGGAAGATTTGGCTAAGTTAATAGAAGTGGAAGGGGCATTTGGTAGAGGTGAGGGGGGTGAAGGTGAGAACATGGGCATTTTAAGCTTTTGTAGGCACTTCGGGTATATGGTGGAGACATCAGGATCAGTCATTTGCATTTGAGTAGAAAAAGGGGTACTCAAACGTTCCCATAGGGCCTGTCTATCTTCTGTGGAATGACAGTCTCCAGGTGTGATTTGTAATTTTGGTACGGAAGAAAGGTGGGTTGTAATTCCAGTCCACTGTGGGAGTGATACAGGGGGTAGATGAGGCACTGTATCAATAGATGTTAAGAGGTCGACTGGTCGTTGAAAAGATTTAGGTGATGAGGGACTAATAGGCAGAAGGGCATGTTGGAGAGGGTCTGTCACGGCTAAAGAATTTAGTGATGTCGGTGCAAGAGATTTCTCGTCTAAGGATGTCAAAGGGAGTGGCGTACCTTCCTCTTGTGCGGCAAGAGTGGTAGAAGGAGACGTCTGGGAAATGGATAGATTAGACAACATCCGCTCGCAATCTTGTAGGGATGTGGTGTAAGAAGACTCATTGATGGGAAGGGAAGCTTGGGCAGTTAACTCTTCTATGGGTAAAGGAACGATTTCGCTTTGGCTTGATGGTGGTAAAGGAGGTTCGGGCTCCTGTGTTAGTGAAGAGGCTTGATTCAAAATTTTCTCGATAGAGGCTTTTGGCTGGGTATCGAATACTGCATGGATCTCATGAACACTCTCCTCGGCTAAGATATCCTGGTTGACGTTACTGTTGGACGAGTGATTCGGGAATGGCTTGTTGAAAATTTTCAAATTTCGGTTAGCAGGGGCGTTAGGATTATCGAGGGCTATATCCCCCGCATCAACCATTTCCTGCACTATGTTTTTCAACATCTTGCAATTTTCATGACTGTGTCCCTTCACGCGGTGGAAGTTACAAAAGTCATTTTCTTTGTACCAGGAAGGTATGGCGCGAGTGGAATCAAACCCAGAATGAGGTTTAACAGGAGGTAAGGTAATGGCTCCTGCTTTGAGCAATTTCTCCAATATCACACCATATGTTTCTCCCAAGGGAGTGTAGTTGATGGGTTCGGCTTTGTATTTATAGGTGGTTTTTGGTGGAGTATTGGACGGTGGTTGGGATTTGACCATCACCGCGTGGACAGCTCCTTTTGATTTAGAAGAGGTGGACGCGTGAGGAGTGGTGGTATTTGGTTTATTGGTAGAATCAGGAGTTCGGAAAGTGGAGTTCTTGTTGCGCAACCGCAATTTCTCTTCCTCTAAGGCTCGAATTTCTAATTTTCGAGCCATAGTAAAGGCCTCGTCGAATGTACGGAAAGTTTGGATTTGGAGGGTAGGGGAGATGTGCTTAGCGCAGGCCCGCGTAAAGAGTTCGATAAGTTCGGTTTGAGGCAAGGCATACGTAAGTTGGTTGATAAGGCCCCGCCATCGTCCAACGAAATCTGCGATAGATTCGTCCTCAAATTGTCGGATGGCATAAAGGTCGGTGATAGATACTTTCTTAGCAATGTTAATGGAGAAATGATCCAAGAAAGATTGGGCTAGTTGGTTAAAAGAGAAGATCGAGTGCTGGGTTAAAGCACTGTACCACTCCAGGGCGGGTCCTGATAAGGACATAGGGAAGGTGCGGAGTAACAAGGCGTCATTATGGGCAATCAAATAACAAGCATGTCTAAATGATCGCAAGTGTTGTTGAGGATCCTCTTTACTATTAAAACGAGTAAATTTCGGCAACTCCCATTGAGGAGGATATGAATGAAGGGGGACAGAAGGGTGAATGGGTTCCCGACAAACTTGTTCGTATGTCAAGGCGCTACGACTTCCCGAAACCGAAGCCTCCAAATTTTGCATTTTGTCCATCATTTGTTTGATGAAATCAGTGGTTGGATGAGATGATGGTGCACCAGAATAGGGATGTCCCATATAAGGTGTTGAGGTTACTGGATACGTGTATGGGAATGAAAAGGTAGGCGGAGCTTGAGAAGGAAAGCTCGTGTGGATAGGTGGCAGAGAGCAAGTCATGAATGGAGCAGTCTGCAAAAGAGATGAGGTAGGGGCAGTTGGTGGTAACGAAACGTGGGGTCCAAGATTAACAAAAGGAAAGCTAATCGGGGTCGTATGAACCTCTGCAGCTGTCGGATTGGGAGACGGGGCTAGAGATGCAGGAAGCAAGGCGGTATTATCAGGAGGAGTGGGAGCTAAATGAGCAGCTATACTGATAGGCATACCTACAAGGAGCTGACCATCAGGTGTACGGTCAGGGGTATGAGACAAATAGTATTGTACAGCGCTGGAATTAGCATCCAGAAACTTGGCAAAGTCCTTATCTCCCACAGGAATTTTTGGAACCTCACTGGTATCAGTAGGATTCCCCATAGAAGGTGAAGGGGGTGATTCAGGCAAAGAAACAGAGCAAGCGTGTGAAACCATGGCGGCGGCTTGTTTTCGAGTGATAACAACCATGGACAGCAGTTCACGGTAAAGTTTCAATCTATCAAGAACAAAAACAACCCCAGAATGATGAATTTGGCAAGTTGCTGGTTTGTCAGGGGCTGATGGAGACAGTAACCGATATCGGTTTACTAACCGCTGTCGGTCACAGGGAAACGACGTCGGTCCCTTAACCGATGCCGGTGTCAAAAATCTAGGATAAGAAGATACAAAGGGCTGCTAATTTGATTTTTAGCAACGTTGAGTATATTTATCAACTTATTGATCACAAAAGACAGAGTATGACAGAGAAAACAGAACAGCAAACAAGCAAGATGCACACGCAAATCCAGAGATTAACCTTAGGGTTAATTTTAATTATTGTGGGCTTATGCCTTTAGACGTAGAATGATGTCAGAATCCTAAACAAGAGACTTAGGGGAAATGTCAAGTTGTTTTGGCTTATAAGGTTACCTCAATCGGGCGGAGGAATACCGCGGAAAAAGGGGGATGTTTGAGCTGTTGTGTTAATTGTGAAGTGATTCGGTATGTGTTGTGCAGTGAATGTAAGATTAATTTCCTGTCAATACCGTGGATATCACCCCCACGTGTACGACCTGTTACTTAATCTATGTTCACTAGAATTGAAAAACAACAGGCAGGAATGCAATGCATGTGTTTTAAAACCCAAATCGAAAGTGATATTCGATGAAGCAAAAGAGATGACTTTTACTAATGCAAGATGCAAAAACAAAGCAAGTTCTTTTACCAGAATAATAAAATACCTTGTGAATATCTCTAGAAGAAGAAAACAGCAAGTATGCTCCCTATATGAAAGCAAGCAAGAAATAAAGATAAACCCAAAATGGGTCCCACCGGGCGTGCCAAAATGTTTCACTCGGAAATGCTTCGTTCCTTTTAGAAACAGATAAGGTTAGGGTTAGGAGGAATACCTGTAGAATGTCGAGATGATGTGCACGTCTGTAGAGAAAGATCGGGTTGCTTCAAGGAGAACTCCTTTTGTCCTGCAGGAAGGACTACTGCAAATAAGAACACAAGACCACAAGATTTGATTAAACAATAAATGAGGAAACTGCCTTGGGCCCAGGAAATGTAAAACTTCCTTTCGAA
Organism: Taxus wallichiana var. yunnanensis; assembly: GCA_018340775.1. Classification (NCBI taxonomy): domain Eukaryota; kingdom Viridiplantae; phylum Streptophyta; class Pinopsida; order Cupressales; family Taxaceae; genus Taxus; species Taxus wallichiana. The sequence goes on along the minus strand of CM031238.1, from coordinate 775,634,533 downwards.
GGTGGTCAGTTTCCCTGCTAACGTGAATTAACACAAAAGACTGTAAAATATCAATTAAATTGCTTGGCTGAAGGTAGGGAAAAGGCTGTTTTTCTGGTTTTTGATCAAAGGAACCGATGCGGTTACCTATAACCGATGCTGCGATTCGATAACCGATACCTGGTGGGTTCTAGGATCTTCTGGGCTGGTTGTGGTGTTTGTAATGGCTGGTTTTTGGATAGTATTAGGAAATGGGATGGTTAGAAGCAAAAGAATGGCAGTTAGAGGTAATGGTACGTTGGATAATGGATTCAGAAACGGATTTGGGAGGACTGTAATTCCAAAAGCATAAGAAATGTTATAATGGAGGACATGCAAGATGTAACTTACTGGTTTTTACGAAGGTGCAAGTTGATCTCCTTTGCTGTAAACACGTCTAGTATTTTCACTCGTCTCTGCTTGGTCAAGTGAAGATCTGGACTCTGTTCCTCGCTCGCAATGCTCTCTGTTGATCCAGCAATCCTTCGACTGATCTCCAAAATGAAATTCCGATCCGTTGTTTTGGTTTGGGGAGCCCATTTACAGGGAACCGATGGCGGTTGCGTAACCGACGGCGGTCGAGTAGGAACCGGCATCGGTTAGGAAAAAGTAGGCTATTTTTAGTAAAATAGCCCACCTTCCCTGTTTTTCTCCCGAGGGATCAGTTGCGGGCTTGGTCAAGTGGCTAGAAGGTCGGCTTTGGGTGCGAGTAAGGAGGCATTAGTTATGGATGTGAGTCTAGACCAAGTCATGGGTCCTAATTAGGTTAGTTTAGGGTTAGGGCTAGGTCATGGTGAGGTGGCCAAGTGAGGTGGCGGGTAAGGCGATGTGGATTTATCAATTATGAGGTAATTAATAAATAATTGTGTAAGGTTTAGGTAATGAGGTTAGGTTGTGAAATGGGATGCGGGTCACAAGGGGTCGTAAGACACGAATTTGGTGTCTACACAATGAGTTTGGATAACTCCTTCCTCATGAGGGCTCTATCTTTGGATTGACAGTTGTTGGTTTTGTCTGGGTGGCTTGATACCGGATCAAGGTCAATGGAGTGTTTAGAAACACTTGGATAAAAAAATTTGAGGTCTTCATACTCCTATGAGAATATATCATTGTATTTTTTATAGAGAGAGATAAGGCTTGTTTTTCATCATGCGCACAAGATTTCTTGAGCAACAACTCCTTTCCGTGTGCAATAGTGACCGGACTACGCCTCTTCTTGCACCACACACATAATTCTCTTCACCCTTGAATTCATCATCAGGGCTAAACATTTTCTCTAAGGTGACCAACCCTTTAGGCAACTTTTTTGTCTTTAGTTGTATTACTTGGTCACCATAGTTTTTATGCAAGTCAGTTTGCATGCTTGATGAGAACTCAAATTCATTCTGAATGAACTAGAAAATTTGTGCATCATTGTCAAACACCTGCCAACTGATGTTGTTGTCTAGAATGGATGGACTGATTACCATCTTGATGTGCCGAGTGTTTCCTTTGACAAAGTCCTCAGTAGGGGAGAATTGCGAACCGAGCATGACCATTTGATCAACTTCCTTATTCAATTTGTGCGGCACCACCGCGAGTTCTGAGTATTAAAGCTCTCAAGGAGATCCCATACTTTGTGTGTTTATAAGCTTTGAGAAGCTTATTCTTTGTTGCACACTTGTTGGTGACTTGGTGGATAACCAGTTATGTGTCTCTAAAGATCTCAGTAACTTCTTGATTTTCTTCTTTTCAGCTATAAGAAGACTATGTACCAACATCTCATATTCTCGCCACATTATTGGAACATGTGAACTGCAACTAGTGTGCTAATAATAAGTTCTCATCCATAGGGGAAATGAGAACAAATCCTACTCCCGCACCGTTTCTACTGGATCCATCAAAATATGACTTCTATAGACAAGGGTTCTATTCACTTTGCTTGAGTGTGCACTGCAGCCTTAACTTCTTCTTCAAGGATGCAGTAGGTACCAAGCCCAGTTTCATAAGATTCCATCTCCTCAACACATGGATCAAATCTATAGTGTCTCTCCACCCATTCATCCAATACTAGGTCTAGGATAGGAGGCACGAGAGGCTGCTCTTCAGAAACTAAAACTTGTCCTTCATGAATTAACCAATTAGCTTGGAGAGGGATGGGACATATATACTCTACGTGATAGGAAAATATTGGCTCGGTTGTATGGTAAACCGGGTACCATACCTTGTCTTGAGCAACATATGGGTCCAATCGAATACAAGTAATCACCCACTTTAGTAGTAAATTCCCTTGAGCGATATAGGGAAAACAAAGGGGGAGATAAATTATTGACACATCTTGATTTATCGTCAAACTTGGACATGCATGGAGGGTTAACTCAAGATCCTTGATGATTCCTAGGGTAGTGATAGTTGAACCATCAAGTTGCAGGAAATCCTTTTGCTAAGGGGATATACTTAAGACCGAAGACATTAGCAATCTTCTTAGGCATGACAAGTATTGGCACTTGATTCAATCATATAGTTATGGACAAGATGTTTTCCTATGATTAAGGACATATAGAAGGGTGGGGTTTTAAAACCTTATTTACTTGCTTCTCCTCTTCTTGGCAGATATTGATAGAAGCGCACGACTTCGAACAATTGGGTCAAGCACATGGCTATTGAGCCAAAGTTTCATGGAATAAGTCACATTGAGATGGAATAGTTAGGGCATACCACATTGTGACATTTATGTTTGTCTTCTTCATTTGATCCACAATGCTGAATGGAAGACCCACTAATTTGTGCATTTAAGGCACATACACATTATTCTTAAGTTTTTAAGGTGTAGAGGCATGAGCCTTAGCTTGCATAGAGGCTTGACATACCAAAGGAGGGCTGCATGCCACTTCAGGAGGAGATTTACACAGAGCCTCATGTGTAGGAACTTGGGTAATTTTACTGCTTATTTCCTTAGGCTGCACTTTTTGGTTTTGAGGGTCACCAGGTGTTGTTAGAATAGAGACACGTACGCCGATTCAAGCATCCTCTTCTTGTATCTTGTGTTGTTAGCAACATGGGCGTGATGTCTTCTTGCATCATTTGCAACTTGGTTAGTTGTGTAAAAGTCCTCAGTGCCAACAAATATCAAGTTAGCTTCAAGAGGAGCCTCTAGATTTTTTTGGTTCTCGTGCTCGCTCACACCGACTGGAAGGCTCACAGCTTAGAAGCATTTTGGATCATATAGGCTTACGTGCACACAACATTGGTGTAGTGATACCGACTATGTGACATATTGCAAGGAAAGCACCATTCGACTCTGCATCGGGAAAGCTCTCCGGATGAAGGCCGGTTCCTATTCCTCTGTTCAGATGCACACATAAAAATGCGAGGGTTTACTCAAAAACCTAATCTAACTTTCCAAGGAGACAGGGTAAGAAGATGCATAAAAATAAACCTAAACTAACAAAGGTGATGCAGGAATGAAGAACACCTGTCTTGCCAATAAACACAAACCATTAAAATGCAATGCAAGATCATGCACATATAACCAAATTTGTAGTGAAAGATCAAGAGGATGCAAATGAATACAAGAGGGGTTGAGAATCATCCACATGCATGCATTATTTTCTCCAAAGATTGATACAATACACTACAAAAATGCCAAGAGGCAAAGTTGCATTACAGTTTTAGATGGGAGGTTTGAACTCCACAAATTCACCTGCCAAAGAGAAGAAGGGAGGGGAAAAACAAGAATGTCCAACCTTTAGAAAGAAGCCCCTCCTTACAATTTATAGGAAGAATGAGAGAGGGAAGAGAGAGGAAATCCAAATCTACCCCAACCACCTCCAGGTTGCATTTAATTCATCTCATTATGGTGGTAGGTGAGAACCTAGCAAACCCAAAAAGTGGCGAACTGTATTTTTTGCATTTTTAAGAATTTTTCTCACCCAATTAAATATATCCAATCATAGTTGGATAGAGGACCTCGTAAGCTTTCCAAAAATTCCAACCTTGCATGAATCCGAGCTCCCTGTGAAAAGTTATGGCCATCTGAATATCTCGGGGTCGAGTTCTTCTGTCGGCTCAAAATGTTGCGCCTCCTGAAGGTGCGCCTTGGCGCATCCATCCTTATGTCGACATACCCTTATGTGTGCCAAGGCACAAATTTTTCCATGTCGACACTCTGTGTCATGCACCCTTTACGTGCCTTACGCGCAAGGCATAACTTTTTTCCATGTCGACACTCTTTGTGTGTATGCGCCCTTTATGTGCACCAGGCGTGCGACTTTTGCCATGTCGACACTCTATGTCATGCACCCTTTACGTGCACCAAGGCATGAATTTTTCCATGTCACACTCTATCTCATGTTGTGCATTTACCATTTTGCACCCTTTACACTCTTGTGTGCGCCCTTTACTGCGGCGTGAATTTTGCCATGTCGACACTCCTTCTGTCATGCACCCTTTACTGCGCGCATGACTTTTTCCATGTCGACACTCTTTTGTGCATGCCCTTTACTGCGCTTGGCGTGACTTTGGTGATGAATAAATGTCGGGTTTTGAGTTCCTTTGATTTCCATATTCTTCTGCTTGTCTATATCTACCCGGGGAAGATATTTACAACAATTTGGTGACTCAATGGGATCACCTGCCTGCTAGGTAGAAGATCAGTGGCCTTTTAGCAATCCATTGGGTATGGAGTCATAAGTAATAACTTGAAACCAACTTGATCTCTGATCCCAAGCCTGATACTGCAACTCCTTCTTCGAGAGCATGCTGAACTATAGAAATTCAACCTAAGAGCAAAAAACCTATGCCAAAGCACTTAGGGAAATTGAAACCTAACTATAACAAGACAATGTGCATACGCACTTAGAGGAATTGAAATCTAGGCTAATATTTACAAGGGTAAACCTTTTCCTTTTAGTAGCAATGTTTAAGATAGATTCCGTTAACCGGAATCGGGAGTTCTTCTCCATCCAATGTAGACAATTGGAAGGCATTACTACTTTTACATCCCGTGACCATGTAGGGGCCACTCCAAATGGAATCAAACTTGGAGTGCCTTCCTGGTTTTGCCCGATCTGCATCCCATTTCAGAACTAGGTCCCCTTCCTGGAAGGTCCTTGCTCTTGCCTTCTTATCAAACCATCTTTTTACTAAGGCTTGATCCTTTTCAATCATCAGAACTGCATGTTCTCTTATTTCTTCCAATTCCATCAACTCTGCATACCTGGCCTCCATTGGTTCGAACTCAGACAACTCCAACTGCTTCATGAGCTCCAATGCTGGCAATTCTAATGATATAGGCAATACTGCCTCTTTCCCATAGACCAACTTGTAGGGAGAATTACCAGTAGACCTCTTTGGCGTTATTCTGTCAGCCCATAATGCTGATTTTAGCTTGGTATGCCATGTCCTTTGGTTTTCATCCAGAGTCCTTCTGATGATTCTTAGCAAATTCTTGTTCGTGGACTCTGCTTGTCCATTACCCTGCGGGTAATAATTTGAAGAGGTGCTCAAATAGATTCCATTCTTGACAGCCCATTCTGTAATCTTGGAACCTATGAATGCCAATGCATTATGTCGATATGATAGTGGCCGGCACACCGAACCTAGTCACTATTCCTTCATAAAAGTCTAGTATGTTAGACTCATTTGCCTCTTTGAGCGCTCTGCTTGGTCCACTTGGTGAAATAGTCCGTTTGCCATGAGAATCCACTTGTGGCCTTGGCTTGAGTTTGGGTTGATGACCCCGATGAAGTCCAATCCCCATTACATAAATGGTTGGTCAACCAAAATTGGGTGCAATGGAAGCATTGCTAGTCTTTCTTTGCCTGTGAAGAGTGCACATTTCTTACACTTTCTTATCCATGTATAGCAGTCACTGAACACTGTGGGCCAATAATACCCTGCCTTCATTATCTTGAGAGTTGTTATCCATGGGGAAAAATGTCCTCCAGAATCTCCATCATGAAAATCTTGTAACACCCTCTCAATTTGACCTGTCCCAATGCACCTTAATAGAACTCCATTGATGTCTTTCTTGAACAAAACACCATCAACAAGCACATATGGAATGGCTTGTAATCTGAAGTATCTCCTTTTTTGCTTTGCTCAATTCTGGAGGGCATAGGCCTACCTGTAGGAAGTGTATCATATTTTGAGTCCAACAAGGAGTGGGCACATCATCATTTTCTTGTTCTTGACCATCCTGTAGTACCAAGGCAGTCTCTTTTTCATCACCTGCTTCAACTTTCCGACTCAAAGCTAGTTGTTCACATAGTCCTTTTCCACGTACTAGCTTAGTGACCTTAATCTCGATGTCATATTCCATGACACGGGTTATCCATCCTGCATGTTTCTCATTCAAATCCTTGTTTAGAAGGAAGTCCTTGACTCCCATGAGAGACCAACAATTGGATCTTGTTGTTTGAGACTAGGTGCTTGAATTTCTTTAAGCTCCTGATCACTGCGAGGACATGCTTTTCAATGAAAGAGTACCTATTTTCGTATTCCTCCAAGCCTTGACTAAAGAAAGCAACTGGTTGTTCTAATCCTTCCTTGTTTTTTGTACCAAGATTGCAGAAATTGTGTCTCCACCACCGAAGGCATATAACACGAAGTCCTTGGAGAAGTCTGGATTGACGAGAGTCGGAGCTTGAGATATAGCCTCTTTTATTGCCTCAAAACTTGCCTTGCCTTCAGATGTCCACTTAAATGTCATGCTCTTTTTCAACATCAGCGTTATTGGCTTTACGAGAGCTGCAAAGTTTGGAACAAACCTGCGGACAAAATTGATCCTTCCCAAGAAGCTTTGAAGAGCCTTCTTGTGACTTGGCAATGCGACAACTCGAATTGCTTCAACTCTTTCTGGGTCAATCATCAACCCCTCCTTTGAAACAATATGGCCTAGAAGTTTTCCCTCGTGAGCCAAGAATATGCATTTTTTGGGATTTAATGATACCCCAAATCTTCTACACCTCTGAAACACCTACCTCAAATGGAAGAGGTGATCCGCTACATTTTTGAGAATACAGTGATGTCATCAAGATATATCAGAACTATTTTATTGATCAATCCCTTGAATGCCATATCCATTGCCCTTTGGAAAGTGGCTCCAGCATTTGATAGTCCAAATGGCATCTTCTTGTAGGCATAGGTGCCCCATTTGGTGGTGAAAGCCATCTTGAACTGGTCATCTTCTTTCACCATTACCTGATTATACCTTGAGTAGCCATCTAGGAGAGAGAATCTCTCCGAACCGGATACTACTTGCAATATTTGTTCCATTGAAGGAAGTGGGTAATGGTCTTTGAGAGATGCCCTGTTGAGGTCTCGGAAGTCCACACACAACCTGATTTCTCCACTCTTCTTCTGGCCGAACCAAGTTTGCAACCCAGCTTGAGTGCTTGATCGGAATATAATGCTTGCCTCTATTAGCTTGTTTAACTCTTTCTTCATTAGAGGCTCAATGTGAGGGTTGACTGGTCTCTACTTCTGCCTGATGGGCTTAGCATCTGGATCCAATTCTATGGTATGTTGTGCCAACTTTGGATTGAAACCTCTTAAGTCTTCATAGCTCCAAGTGAAGACATCTGGAAATTCTTGGCAAAGTTGTATGAAATCTGATTTCTCCTGCTCAGTGGCCACTTTGCCAATTTGAAGTGTTTTGCCTTCCCCAACCGGAATTGGCTCTGAATCTTCTCTCTTGACCTGTATGTTAGCCTTTTCCTTATGGAATTGGTCGTTAGGGTTGAAGATAGACTCCAATGTTACTAAACCCTTGGGAAGCTTGTTTGTCCGCAGCTGCACTACTTGATCCCCATACTGCTTGCTCTAATCTATCTTGATTCCTAGCTGAGAATTCAGCCTCTTCTTGTAAGAAATTGACGATCTGTTGATCGTTCTCAAACACCTGCCAGCTTGTGTTATTATCTGGAACTACTGGCCTCACAATCACATGGATATGTGGTTGCATTTTTTCCCTTTTGATGTTGTCAACCACATCAAACGTTGCTCCAACTACTGCGAGCCTATCCACTGCTTCATTTTTCTTCCTGGGTATGGACACGATATTGAAAGCTTTGAAATCCTCAACGAGGTCCCACACCCTATTCTTGTAGTTCTTCAGTTCATTCTTTGTAGCATGTTGTCCCCTGACTTGATTGATGATTAGCTCACTATCCCCAAACACCTGCAAGTTCTTTATGCCCTTTTTCCTGGCCCAATGAAGTCCATGAATCAAGGCCTCATATTCAACTGTGTTGTTTGAATAGGAAAACTGGAAACAGAAAGCTGAATAATATTTGATGCCTTGAGGTGAAACAAGCATAGCTCCTCCTCCTGCACCTTGCCTACTCCTTGATCCATCAAAAATAACTGCCATACCTCATTGTCATCCTTATGGTCTGGTTTGGTGATGCTAGGAATAGGCTGGTTTTCTTCATGTATGCAATAGACTCCTAGCTCAGATTCTTCTACTTCTTGGTAGGGATCAAAAGCATGTACCTTGCTTTCCCATTCATCAAGAGTCAAATCTAGGATGCTTCCAACTTTGGTGTCAACTTCATCATGCTTGGATAATCTTCTTGATCAAATGCTGAATAGTTGGCATTGATTTGGCTTGGAGTATGAGGCTCAATATGAAAGTTTGCAATTGGTTCGGATCTGATTGTGACCTTAGTACCATATCTTGTTCTAAACAACATGTGTGACCAATCAGCAGATAAGTAGCCTCCAATTTTGGCTGTGAAATCCCTTGATAAGCATAGGGCAAAGAGTGGTGGCAAATCTATCACTGACACATCTTGCAAAATGGTAACGTTGGGGCATGCATGCAAGGTAAGATTCAAACCTTTAATCACTCCCACCATTGCTACTTGCTGTCCCATCCAATTACACTACCCCCTTTGATATGACTTCATATTGGAGACCCAGCTGATCAGCTATTTGCTTGGGCATGACAAAACTACTTGCCCCAGAATCAATCATGCAATTGTGTACTAGTTTATCCCAATGATTAATGAAACATAGAATGGAGGGGGTTTCAAAACTTTACCTTGTTGTCCTCCATGATTCCCTTCAGGCTGAGCAACATTTGTGAGGACATTCTCTTGCATATGGACCTGTTGGTTCGAAGTTGACCAATTCTTCATGGCAGCTTGTAGAAGATCTCTTTGGCCTGGGATGGATAAAGATTCCCACATTGATATATTCACATTTGTCTTCTTCATTTGATCAATGATGCTAAATGGGGATGAAAGATCTCTTTGCTGTCCTTTAGGCTACACATTCCTTTCTTGTGCATGGGCAGCAACAATTGGCATTTGAGTTGGTTTAGAAGGTGGTTTGGGCTGTCCTTGCGTGTTTGGGCTGTATTTTGCTTACCAACACCTTGTGGAGTGATGGAAGGTTGTAGATCACTTGGAGCCAATGACTGCCCTTCACCAATATTCCTCTTCTTTGATCTTGTGTTAGCTGCTACACTCTAAGAAATTGTTTGATTCATGCCACAAAAATCCTCAGCTTGCCAATTCACAAGTGCGGTATCATTTGGAGCTGTGTTTTGTTGAGATGTCCCTTGTTGCTGATTTGTTTCTTGACTCACTTCACCCTCAACGCCAGTAGTTGTCACCATCAAGGCTTGGTTTAAAGCACCATTAAAGCACATAGATTGGTTGTGAGGTTCATTGCATGGGAAACACCAATCATACTCTTGAGCTATGTTGTTTTGGACTGGCACTAATGCTTTAGAAGCAGATGCAACATTGGGGTTATAGGGCTGAAATGGTCTATTAGTGGGAGGCCTTACTTGGCTTTGATTTTGATTTGCAGCCTGAGCTGGTGACCTATTTTGTTGGTATGGGGGCCTAGCCTGGTACTGCGCTTGAGGCTGATATGGTCTAGCACTTTGAGCTTGTTGTCTTTTGATAGTCACCAGCTCATTTCCAAGGTTCTGCAATTGTTTCATAACCTCTTGGAGTTCATTTGAAGCACTAGAGGATGAAGTAGAAGTTTCATTTGAACTTTGATTTCTAGGAGTGGGAATAGGAGCCAAAGTGGGTGCTTGACTAGTGCTTAGATTTTCTAAGTTTGGATACAAGGGCATGGGAGGCCTAGGAGCCAGCTTACCAGCTTGAATAAGATAGTTTTCAGCCCTAATGGCGATGCTATAAGCAGCAAGTAAGGTTGTGCCTCCCATAGATTGAATTAACATAGAAATATCAGAATTCAAAGCCTTAAGATAATATAGAAAAGCACCTTCAGTTGTTGGCCTAACGACCACTGGAATCCTATCCCAAGACCTTTGAAATCTGAAGTTGAAGTCAGTCAATTGCTCATTGGGAGCTCTCTTGATAGTTGTCAATTGTTCTAGTAGAGACAAATTGTCTCCCTTTTCTCCAAACTACTCATGGAGAACTATGCATAACTGATTCCAATTTTGGATAGAACCAGCTCCAAGGCTCCTAAACCATTGCAATGCCTTCCCTTTGAATGAAGATGCCAGCAATTTGACAGCAACATCCATTTCATTTATCTCATGGATTGCACAAATGTTAGCAATGTCTTTGACATGATCACCAGGAGTGGTATGATTTTCTCCAGTGAAAAATGGAATGTTCTTCAATGCTGCAATTGGAACTGGATTCTGTGCATTGAGGGCAAGTGGGCTGCTGCCAGTGAAATTGACAAAGGGATTCGGTGGTAGATGTGCCATTATGATTGGCCTAAGAACTCTGGTTGATGCGAGAAAAGGTCTACCAGGTGGAGGTGTAGACAAAGTCCGGTTAGGTGGAGATGGTGATCTTTGTGGTCTTCTTCCTCTCCTTCCTCTGCCTGGTGATAGTTGCAAGTGAACAAATAGCCCCTCTTCTCGAGTATCAGACCTGGTTCAAATTCTTCTCATGTGCCTAGGCAACTTGTGCTGCTATACCACTAAATTCTATCCCTTTGGAGTCACCAGATGTGTTAGAAAGTGAGCCTCAAAAGGCTAGATTCTGCCAAGTTACACACCAAACCTGACAATATTAAAAAATAATTTAAAACTTTGAAGGACCGAAAGATATAGTTCTTCAATTCGGTTATCGGGTATTGTTGTGTAGTTACTAATCCCCAAAAGGTACAGGAAAAACTTAGGTCATGCAAGGCAACTTACAAAACCTGAAATACACCGTGTCAGAACTTGGGACATGCTCAATACCTGGAAAACCCGAAATACTAAAAACCATGAAATTTTGAAAGTCAAAATCTCAAAAATCTAAGAATACCCTTTTGAAGATTACCCCGATCTATCAACTGGTGAAATTTTGACTTGTTTTGAGCAAGTTAAGCCCTTGAAAATCGATTTCAAAGTTCAGCTTGGAAGGTGAAAAATCTGAAATTGTAAAACCTGTAATTTTTAGTCCAAATTTCTTGAAAATTCCTTCAAATCTTGTGGAATGACCTCTTGTCCCACCGAGCATGCCAAAAATGTTGATGGCGAATCACAGCACCCCTGAATGTCTACAACTCGATGGGTTGAGACTCTCAGTGCGATTGCATAACATGGAGCTTTTCCCAAGTGTGGGACCTTGTGAATCGAGAAAAGCTCTCCGGATGAAGGCCGGTTCCTATTCCTCTGTTCAGATGCACACATAAAAATGCAGAGGGTTTACTCAAAAACCTAATCTAACTTTCCAAGGAGACAGGGTAAGAAGATGCATAAAAATAAACCTAAACTAACAAAGGTGATGCACCGAGGAATGAAGAACACCTGTCTTGCCAATAAACACAAACCATTAAAATGCAATGCAAGATCATGCACAGATAACCAAATTTGTAGTGAAAGATCAAGAGGATGCAAATGAACACAGAGAGGGTTGAGAATCATCCACAGACATGCATTATTTTCTCCAAAGATTGATACAATACACTACAAAATGCCAAGAGGCAAAGTTGCATTACAGTTTTAGATGGGAGGTTTGAACTCCACAAATTCACTGCCAAAGAGAAGAAGGGAGGGGAAAAACAAGAATGTCCAACCTTTAGAAAGAAGCCCCTCCTTACAATTTATAGGAAGAATGAGAGAGGGAAGAGAGAGGAAATCCAAATCTACCCCAACCACCTCCAGGTTGCATTTAATTCATCTCATTATGGTGGTAGGTGAGAACCCTAGCAAACCCAAAAAGTGGCGAACTGTATTTTGCATTTTTAAGAATTTTTTCTCACCCAATTAAATATATCCAGTCGTAGTTGGATAGAGGACTTCGTAAGCTTTCTGAAAAGTCCAACCTTGCATGAATCCGAGCTCCCTGTGAAAATTTATGGCCGTCTGAATATCTGGGTTAGGGTCTGCTTCCTGTCAGCGCTCAAAATGTTGCGCCTCCTGAAGGTGCGCCTTGGCGCATCCATCCTTATGTCGACATACCTTTACATGTGCCAAGGCGTGAATTTTTCCATGTCGACACTCTGTGTCATGCACCCTTTACGTGTGCCAAGGCACGACTTTTGCCATGTCGACACTCTGTGTCATGCACCCTTTATGTGCGCCAAGGCATGACTTTTGCCATGTCGACACTCTGTCATGCGCCCTTTACATGCACCAAGGCGTAAATTTTTCCATGTCGACACTTTGTGTCATGTGCCCTTTATGTGCACCAAGGCATAACTTTTGCCATGTCAACACTCTGTGTCATGCGCCCTTTACGTGCGCCAAGGCGCGACTTTTGCCATGAATAAATGTCGGTTTTGAGTTCCTTTGATTGCACCCGTCACTTCTCCAATGATATGACCTTATTGGACAAGTTTCTAATCAGGGCCTTCAATTCTTCATCTTCTTTCTGCTATGTTGAATAATAGGACTTGGATGCAACAAGTTGTGTGCTTTATACTAGAAATGGAGATATCAAGGCTTGAGCACTAGAGACATCTCCAGGAATAAGGGCGCGGGAGGCCTAGGAGCTAACTTACCCACCCGAATGAGACTATTTTATGCCCTTATGGAAATGTTGTATGCAATGTAAAGTCCTACCTCCCATTGATTGAATCATTGACTCGAGATGTCACTATTCAAAGCCCTTAGATAATACGAGAAAAGCATGATGGGATGTAGGCCTTACCACGTAAGGAATTTTCTCCCAAGTCTTCTGGAATCTGATGTTGAAGTTAGTCATCTTCTCATTAGGCGCATGCTTTGTTCCTATTCAACTTCTCCACCAAAGATAGATGATCGGAATTATCTTCAAAGTAGTTACATAGAGTTGTTCCAAGCTCATCCCAGGTAGCAATAAATGTAGGTATCATACCACAAGTAGCATTAGAGTGCTTTTCCTTTGAATGAGGTCGTAAGTAGCTGATCACATCATCGTGTGTGATCGGATAGACAGAGCACACATTGGCCACATATTAAATGTGTTCAACAAGGGTAACTTGATTCTATCCCATGAAGTATGGAATACTCTTGAGCACGATTCTTGGCATATCATACCGAGAATTGAGATTGAGTGGGATTCCACCAAAGAAGATGGAAAAGTTCCTTAAAGGAGGAGGTTGCAAAGCCATGGCTTCCTGCACGGGTTTATTTTGAGGAGTAGAGTGCACACAATGCGCTGGAGATGGGGATGCGTGCATGGAATATCTACTGCATGTGCTTCTTGGTGAAAGATGGAGATATTCAAAGGATCCTTCAGCTACAAAACTCTATCTAGTATGCACTCTTCTCATAAAATGGTGCTAAGGGCTGCAAAATAGGAGATCTGGAAGTGTTGGGAGTCGCTAGATGTGTTTGAAAGAGCCTCCAAAGATTAGAAATACTAAGTCCACACACTAGAACTTAGCAATATGAAATTTAAGCTTTCAATGCTCATCCCACTGGGCATGCCAAAAGCTATTGGTCATTCAAACATGCATGCACTCCACATCTCGGATCTCGGAAGATCCGAGTTGTTTGAGATAATAATGGAACCATCTCCAAGTTGTGGGACCTTGTGTGATTGAAATAGATCTTCCGAGAAGGCTTGTTCCTCTACTTATTTCTACTACTAGTACTACTATTGGAAGGGAAAACTAAGCTAAAATGCCAAGGGACTAGGGATGAAAGGATAACGAAAGGAAAACTAAACTAAGGGAGGTGATAACACCATAAAAAGAGGGATGGACACTATCTATTCTAAGTGGAAATGATGGAAAATCATCAAGGAGGATCGACATGTGTAGCACAAAGCAACATGCATTTATACAATCAATTCTATGAAACACAACTAGAAAATAGAGCTACAAGGGACGTAAGGTGACACAACAAACACACAATGCAAAAGGTAAGAAGAAGGAATGCAAACACGTTAGGATAGAGAATAGACACAAAACAATGCTTCCATTACTTCCAGAAATGCATAGATTGTTACAATGGCGAGAGATGTCGATATCCACATGCACAAGCAAATTTAGAGGTCTGTAACTCAAAATACAAAGATATGAAACCTTTAGCAAAGAGCTTAAGGATCCAAAATGTTCAAAATTAACAATGATCCTAACTCTTACATTTATAGATGACTTTATGGAAGAAGAAGAGGAGGGAAAACCCAAATTTGAAATACAACCAAAGAAAACATAAGCATTCAATGCCTTCAAATCCTCCTATAAATTTGTCAAATGCACCTCCCTAAGTCTATTTAGCGTGTAAGAGAAGGAAGGAGGTGAAATCCATGTCAAATCAAGTGGTTGGAGCATTTAGATATGCTCATCAATTCCCGTAAAGATGTTTTCTCATTTCTTACCTACCAGATTGGCCAAAACTCGAATTTGAATATCAAACATTATAGCTCAGTCGAAAGCCTATCGATTGAGGCTAGGCACACTCGATCGGAGCTCAGTAGCAAAAGATATGGTTTTTAGAAGATTGTCAAAGCCATCTCGCACACATAAGACACGTGGCGTGTGTGGATTAGTCAAAGGTCGGCCAACTATTTTGTAGTTTCTACCATGTTTCATACACTAGTTGGTTACAAAGATTCGATGCTCACCGGCGTGCCCTCAGTTGGTCATGTGAAGCACACTCAAGCTTGTTAGAGGATGATGTGGCATGGAAGGGCATAGAAGAAGGTGTGAAGGCATGCATGTGGAATAATGAAGCGCGGAGGAAAAAAGGAAGTGAGTTCATGAAGGTCACGTGCGTGGGAGAAATTCCCAAGGAAGAAATGTATGGTCAAGGCATAACTATTACAAAGTAATGTGTGGGGTGTGTGAGAGGGCCAAAGACTTAGCTGATTTTGAAGCAATTCTAAGATGCACATGCAGGATGCATAAACTTCTTGGAAGAAGGCGGGTGTGTAGAAAATGTGTGTGAAGGGAAAATGGAACAAAGAGGAAAAGGAAAATGAAAGGATGGAGAAAAGGGGAAGCGCGTAAGGGCGTGTGAGGAAACTACAACCAAGTGAATGTGCCAAAGGGATAACTAAAGTGTGCACAATCTGCAATGTAGAACCATAGAGCTAGAATGTGAATACAAGTTGTCCAAATAACTAGGAAGTTATTTGGATAAAAGTATCACAATCAAGACAAATCAAAATTCATCAGTTGAAATCATAACATTGTAAATGATGGGATCACCGATTCTTGTAATGGTCAAAATGTCCAAACACCTCAATCAAAACCAATTAAATCAATTAATCAACCAATTTTCATTCCTAGTATATAAAATATTCCTCGTGAATTCAAACGAAGATAACTCACACCATGATGTATCCTAGAATTCACCCGTAAAACCCAGATGCACCGGCACATCACTCACCTAGATTGAGTTCTCACTCAAACATGCGAAGGTACCAAACCCCTCTTTAGGGTTGCTATTGTAGGATGTTAGCATGATGAAGACTTAAAGCATTCAGATCCATGACTAATATATCATTCTACAGTGCATGTTCAGATCTAGATCTTAAAGTATCATGAATCAAACAATAATCATAACGAAATCACTCATGTAATAATAAACTATAACCATGATTAACATCTTGATTTAGTCAATAACCTCCATTATATTAAATACAATAATACACATAATCTTCTTACAATAATGGCATCATATGCTCATGCACGTACATATATGATAGTATACTCTCACAGTAATCCAATCCTTACATACTATTCACACACACATACACTACGTAGTTCATTACCTATTTATAAGAGTGGGGACTTGCCCTTCACCACTTATCTAATCCCAAAATAGGTCACATGTTATTATTAGCCACACGCTATTCCAATAATAGCCACACATGTAAGTACACTAACCATAGACTTCTTCTATTTAACTGTCAGTAGTAAATCTATTCTCAACCTGTACTCATGTAAAGCACTTCATAGTCGATCCTCCAAAAATAGCCAATGCGTGTTGCGCAAGTCTTTAACTAGTTTGTGTGCTCTGCATGCCATCTTCCAAAAATAGATCTTCATCGTGAAAACGACTAAGTCTTGAATCTATCTTTATCCTCAGCGCCTGATTCCTTTCCGATCCTCCTGCGCATTTGAATGCACTCTCCTCTTCCGCGTGAACCTTCTGTATGTTTTTCGCTAAGTGCCAAATTTTTCTAACCAACATTACCCCACACTAATTACATTGCCGCCCCGATAATGGTTGTCTCCAAAATGAATCAAATTATGTGATGAGAGAGCTAGAAAGAATTTTATGAATAAAAGAATGACTTTACCTTGCATCATCATCTACTTCAACATGAAGAATCAATTCTAGATATTCTTCTTTTATTTCTGCCTCTAAAGTCTGCCAATCATTAAGTGCAGCCTCTACCTTTTTTGGGATATCCACTACAATTGACTCTAGCTTATATTTTGCAAGCTCTCCTTTCTCATTTTTCAAGATCAACACAATGCTAGACATGACAACCATTCTTCCTTCTAATAAGTCCATATTTTACGCGATGAGTTTCTTAAGATCATCTAGCCTTTCCTTGTGTGGTTCTTGTGCACCCGTAAGGTCCTTACACTTCTTCTTGACAAGTGCTAACCATTCTCAAGTGGCCCAAAGTCTCATCTTTCCCGGCTTTGTCCTATATAATGGTCCCGGTTCTTATAATGACTTCCGGGGCAGTACAAATATTTAGTGCTTGATCTAATTTCTTCTTCCTCCCCGTAAGCTCTAAAGAAACCCCTCATATGATACAATATTTCTCATCACCAAAGATTTTTCTCGCTCTCCTTCCTGCTCGATTCTTTGGTTCGGTATGTGTAGAGGTTCATCTTCAAGCACCAAGTCCACCAAGGTTTGTACATAATGCATTGCCAAAGGAAACGTTTTGGGTACCTTAGGCTCTAAGTGTGGCTTTGCTTTCATGATATTGTCCCCAACTTCCTTTGCCATGATGATGAAAACAATGTTCTTCTTCTGTGCCAAGTCTTTTTCTTGCTTTAGGCACACTATTTCTACATCCTTGGCCTTGATCTCTTCTCTTAGCACCCTAATTGTTGTAGCCTTATCCACATTTCGTCGTGCCACCTCTGTCGAGACTTTCACCAAAGCATTGCTCACTTGTTCATCTGACATAATAGTAGGCTTTACTATTATGTGTCGGCCTGAGGTGTCTTCTTCAACCTCCTTGATAAGGGATAATTTTGTTAAAAACTATAATAATGGACAGAAGTCCTATGGAGGACAGCGTGACAATTACAAGGCTGGAAGTAATGCTGAGCCTAAGAAGGGACCTGTAGGAGGCTGCTACACTTGTGGTAAAGATCATTACGCAAATCAATGTCCTTTAAAGAAGGATGATCGTAATCAGCAGCATAAGATACATGCTGCAGTAGCAGACAAGCAAGCTGAAAAGCAAGCAACACCTATAGAAGTTCCGGGTAAGTTATTCGGCATACCTGTCACTATTCTTTTTGATACAGGAGCTACTGAATGTTTTATTTCTAATAAACTTGCTTCTAAACTTAAAAGAAAAGCTGGGAAAATGGATAAATCTTGGACTGTAGAGTATGGTAATAATTCTGTTCATACAGTGAGTATGTGTCTCTTTGGAGCAGTCCTTGATTTACCTAATTTCTCCACGGAAGTTGATCTCTATGTTACACCTTTGGGATCGTATGACATTATTATTGGTGTCAATTGGTTATCTGACCATAAAGCAAAGGTAGATTGCTATGAGAAGAACATAAAATGTTTAGATGATCACCGGAATCAAGCAGAGATTCAAGGTGTGAAACGAGAAATTTCAGTTAGAAAGTCACACCATGCAGCTTAAAAGGCTAAGAATAAAGGATGTACCCTTTATGCAAAGAAAGATATCTGAATCTTCGAAGAAGATAGTGATTACATGAAGCAAATTCCACTGTTACAAAGTTTCAGGGATGTTTTTCCTGAGGAATTACCAGGGTTACCACCCAAGAGAGAATTTGATTTTACCATTGAAATCAAGCCTGGAACGGAACCTATTTCCAAGGCGCCTTATCGGATGACTACTACTGAGTTAGTCGAGCTTAAGGCACAGTTACAAGAGCTTTTGTCTAAAGGATTGATTAGACCAAGTGTTTCACCTTGGGGAGCACCTGTGATATTTGTGAAAAAGAAGGATGGAACGCTCGAGGTCATGTGTATTGATTATCGGATGTCAACAAAGCAACGATCAAGAACCGATATCCACTTCCTAGGATCGATGATCTATTTGATCGATGCATGGAGCAGCGGTTTATTCTAAGATAGATCTTCGATCCGGTTATCATCGCCTAAGAATTAAAGAGGAAGATATTCATAAAACGGCTTTCCGAACAAGGTACTGGACATTATGAATTCACAGTTCTAGCCTTCGGGTTAACTAATGCACCCGCAGCCTTTATGAATTTAATGAACAATATTTTTCAAGAATACCTGGACAAGTTTGTACTTGTATTCTTGGACGATATTCTCATTTATTCTAAGAGCGTTGAGGAGCACAATGAGCATTTGAAGATAGTTTTGGGAATTTTGAGAAAGAGAAAGTTGTATGGTAAGTTATCCAAATGTTCTTTCTATGATTCTGAAGTTCGCTATTTGGGTCATGTCATAAGTAAGGAAGGAATCGCTGTAGATCCTTCAAAAATAGTGGCAATAACTGAGTGGCCTGCACCAAAGAATGTGCATGAAGTAAGAAGCTTCATGGGTCTTGCAGGTTACTATAGAAAATTTGTAAAGGATTTTTCTAAGGTAGCTGCACCAATAACTTCATTGCAGAAGAAAGATAAGAAATTCATGTGGAATGACAAGTGCGAAGCGGCTTTCAAAATTCCAAAGACCAGCTTAACTTCTCGCACCTATATTGGGTCATGTACTGCACTTAATGGGAATTTTATCATTGTCAGAATCGATGCTTCTGGGGAAGGCCTTGGAGGTGTTTTGCTACAAAATGATCAAGTCATAGCTTATGAAAGTAGAAAACTTAAGATTCATGAGCTGAATTATGCCCTCATGATTTGGAACTTGCTGCCATTGTTCATGCGCTTCAAGTCCTGGAGACACTACTTACTAGGGAAACCTTTTGAGTTGAAAACTCGATCACTTGGGACTGAAATATATTTTTACTCACCAACCCGAATGCCGACAAAGAAGGTGGTTAGAATTTTTATCACAATATGACTTTGATATTAGCTATATCAAAGGGAAGGAGAATAGAGTAGCCGATGCTCTAAGTCGTAGGAGGCACATTTCGCTCTTATAACGTTGAGAACTCGCTTAAAGACGAGGTAAAAAGTGCCTCGAATCGATGCATATTTTCAAAGAAGTAAAAAGCCGCGCTTGCTGCAGAACCTAAAGATAAAAGGTATGAAGGTTTTCATCTTGATAATGAAGGAGTCTTGCGTTATGAAAATAGGGTATATGTACCTGTGCTGAATGATTTGAGAAAGAAGTTGTTAGTTGAATTTCATAATTCACCTTTCTCTGGGCACCCAGGTATCACAAAAATGCTAGCTGATTTGAAACAGCAATACTTCTGGAAGGGTATGAAAAAGGATGTGATAAATTTTGTGACTCATTGCTTGGAATGTCAGCGGGTGAAGGCAGAGCATATGCACCTCGCTGGATCAAGTTATATCCTCATAGCATACCGCAAAGATAAATGGCAAGTAATAACCATGGATTTTGTACATGGACTACCTATGTCCGTGAATAAGCATGATGTTATCCTGGTAGTTGTAGATAAACCGACTAAGGTAGCTCATTTCATCGCTAGAAATCTAAAGGATGATTCACCAAAGGCCAGAGGTTCGTACATGAAATTTTCAGATTACATGGTGTACCGTAACTGATTATTTCTCGACAGGATCCTAGAATGACGCCAAGGTTTTGGCAAACGCTAACGCAGCCCTAGAACAAAACTAAACTTCGCTTCGCATATCATCCAAAAACGGATGGGCAAACCGAGAGGGTAAATCAAGTGTTGGAGGACATGTTGCGAATGTATTGCATGGATCAACAGATAAATGGGAAGAGTATCTCCCATTAGTTGAGTTCGCATACAACAACACTTATCACTCTTCGCTTAAGATGGCACCTTTTGAAGCACTTTATGGAAGAAAGTGCGTAACCCCGTAAGTTGGGACAAAGTGTAGAGGATAGAGTGGTAATTGGACCAGAGATTCTCACAGAGATGGAACAAAGCAAGTTAAGCTGATTCGTGAACGATTAAAGGAAGCAAATGGATAGACGTAAGAGCTATGCTGACCTTAAGCCGGGTCGATAGAAAGTTTGAGCTTGGTGATAAGGTTTTTCTCGCGTGTTAAACCCGAAAGAGTAACACCCTACTTTCTCCTAAGCATTCAAGTGTTGATATGTGATTTCTTGTAAAAGGATGTGTTCCTCGATTCAAAATCATGCTTGATATGTATCTTGAATTTCTTGCAGATTGCGAGATCTTGAGTTTGAGTCAAAATATGAATGGACTCTTTTATTTATTTCATTTTGTGTCTGAATATTAATCTGATCACGGAATGAATTATAGAGATATTCTTCTATAATATCTAGACTTGGATCAGTGGAATTGATCCAAGTAATGCTTTAAATCTGTATGTGATAAATTATATCACAGACCTTGAACAGGTTGCAAGGTATGGAAGTATTTATTAAGCTAGTCGATTACGACTCGGCTGATCTTGAGAAAAGAAACGGTTCCCGATATCAAAGTATATCTGGAAGGTCTCGATTGTAGACCAGGTAATAATTCGTTGACATACAATTCTGCATAAGAACGGAAGCTAACTCTGTTCTAGAAGGTATGTTGCAGGTCTTTCCGAGTTTTCAGGACGAGGACCAAACTGAATTATTAAGGGTTAGTAACCTAAAACTAAAACCTAACCTAGGGGTTAGATTATTGTTAGTCTAACCTAGACCTAGGCTATTTGTTAATGTCCTAAGTTAGTATCTTTGTGTAAAATTGTTAGTGTGGGCATTACCCTAAACTCTAACCTAAGATACTAACCTAACTTTGGAGGAGATTATTAAGGGGCCGATGAAGGGTGGCGAACCATGGCGGTGTTTTCTATGGCAATAAATGTAGGGATAAGGATGAGGGACAGGTCATGGCGGAGGTTTAGGCGACGGCTAATTTGTGCAGACTTGGCAATTGCTAAGTTTGGAAATGGACTTAAATTTTTAGTTGGACTGTCGCCAATTCTGGCGGTCGGTGGGAGTAGAGTTTAAGCGGGAAAATTGGTTAATGGCATTCAATACTCTCGGAAGTCGAGCTCGGAACTCGCGAGAAGGCATGCAAGCGGAAATTTGGGGGTTTGTTTGGCTTGTCGCGATTTTCGGTTTTTGCTCTGCTGGTTTACTGGTTCTTCACACCAGTTCTCTTTGAGTTGCATGGCATGTAGGAACTGCCATAGCTCTTTTCTCTGTCATGGAAGATATATATGCGATGAAGACAGCGAAATTTTGTTGGTTGCTTTATCGTGGAAAAAGAAAAGGGAGTTTGAGCTCTTCCTGTGGTTTGCTTCGGGAATTTGATCAACATACAGGCATGCTAGGCCCTAACCTTTAAATATCTTGCTGTTTTTCAAGTGCTTTCATTAAAACAACTCTGTTCAAATGTTTTGTGAAGATTGGATGAATTTTCTATGAGATCTAGTTTGATTTCTGGCACTGTATCTCTTCTGGTTCGATTTTTCAGTTTCCTCTTGCTGGGTGTTTGTTGAAATCGAACTTCGACTCTATTTGTTTGTGTATTCTTCCTGGCTTATGCATGTGAGGTATTTATTTATAAGGTTCGAGTGTTCGGCCTGTTTGGCGTGAGCCCTTAGAATATACCTGTGGGCAGTATAAGACCACTGTACGTCTTTGATTCGTGGTCGCTGTTCTTGTTATTGAAACTGTATGGAATGAATTGGGATGAATGCAGTAAGATTGTTTAGTATATCGCTTCTTTGGGAACTCTGTCGTGGGTTTTGTTGACTGTGTTTAATGATGCCTCTTGGGTTTTCATTTGTGTTCAATTTTTGGCTTGGAGCAGTAATCGTAGTGTTACCGTAGTCTTTTCGACCTATCGGAAGTTGTTTTCCTTGTTATTAGGTTAGCGGGATTACTTGCGCCCGTGTATAATATAAATACACTCAGTATTTTGTTGTATCGACTCGGTGGAGTCGATGATTGAATCGTATTGCTATCTTTAGCTGGAAATGTAGATTCATCCATAAGTTTTGTGAATGGATTTTTGTGAAAACTCGATAAGATGAAACAGGGGCTTTTGCCATCATATTTGAAATAATTAAAGGATAAAGACTTCTGTGTAGGCATTTCTTTTCTATCGAAAGTCGTTCGAAAGTTCGAAGCGGCTCGATTGCTCATCTTGCTTGAAATGGGTATTCGACTTGTTTCACTTATTCATTCGAATGTTAGTGATGAGTATATATATGGATTTATCATCCAATTTCATAAGTACGTTCTTTGTAGGTACAGAGGTTATAAGTGCAAAACCTTTAACAGCTATACATGTGATTTTATAGATTTAAACTATTGTGGCTTGGACGACTCTGAGGAGTCGAATGAATGATTCATTTTATTTATGAGCTGAATAAAGTTAAGTGTTGGTATTTTAAGTGCCGGCGACTTAATGGAATAACATGTATTTCGATTTTGTTATTGCAATTTGGAATTCCTTCGTGTTTTTGGGATTTGAGGTACAGATTCTTAGGTGGACATGTATGTCTTTGACCTGAGCAAATTAGTGTAAAATGATTGGCAGAGAGTATTTTGCTGTCTGACTATTGATATGCTTTGTTGAGGATTGTCTGTATGAATTCTTAAGCTTTTGCATGAATTGATACCTCCGTTTGAATCATTGGAAATTCCGGGAAGGTAACTTGTACTACTGTCTCTTTTTTTTGAGCTTGACCTTGGACTGTCTTTGTTACTTTTGAGGTCCTTGTGTTTGGATGACCGTTTCGTGTTCTACCTTGTTGGGTAAGTCGCGAATATCACTCCAAGACTTGCATGCGGCAAGGTAAGGACCGTTGGCTGAATTCCTTTCTTTTACTTCAGTCTGATTTTGACTGAGCAAGAATATGTATGCTATGTTCAATTCCAATTAATCTGTCCGATTTGATTGCATGATTTGGAAATACCGTGTGGGCAACATAGCATAGTCCTTGAGAAACCTTAGATTGTTGATGCAATAAGGTTGTTGTTTTCAGCGATACGCTTGTAGTTCTTGTTTTCTACTTGTGTCAATACCTTACTGTGTAAAGGAACTAGTATTGGGCTTAAGGTTGTTACATGAATTATTGATGTGTTAGTTGCTGTACAGGAGTTTTGCTGAGTTTCTATTTTCGCGATTTAGAACAGTGATCTTGCTTGCGGCTTGTCTAACTTGTTCATTTTTATACTGGTTGAATGTTTTCATATGTGAAGGCAGTACAGTGATGAACTTATGTGAAAGGAAGTATGAATGGTTTGGTTCTTTCTCTTCCTTTATTTAATATTATTGATAATTGACTAGTTGTGGGAAATTGTTTGTAACATATTGGTGGAATCCCGAATTGTTATGATATTTCCTTTTTGGAGAATGAAACAATCTGACCAAAGTTGTGATTTTGGATTTAATGATTGTTGTGTACATTCGTTCCTTGTTTCTTAATATTTGATGAAATATTAGAAAGTGATTAAGACTATTTGTAACAATGATAGAGTTACATATTTGTAATCATTTTGTGTTACAAGGGCATAGTCTGATTATGTTTACTTATGTGAATATCAGATCTCATTTAAACAGGGTGTTTAATGAAAACAATTGATGGATTGCAATTGTTTTAAATGTTAGTGCTTATCATGCTCAGTTCATTGAACTGACTCATGTTGACTATTTTGCGAGATGGTTGCCGTAAGAGGTAAAACAATGCAGATCCGGATCGGCGGTATCGGATAGTTTATTTGATTTATAAAGAATTACAGCTTGAGTTTATAGATGTACTATATGTGAAAAGATGTTTCTTTTCCGTTAGCATTATATCAAGCATGCTGTAGCATAAAATGTAATTGTATGAGTTTGAAAGGAATGAAAATAAGTGTTTGATACTTATGTGTTGTATTCTATTCTGAAAGATGAACTTCTTCGGTTTATGTAACGAAGGGGCATAGTTATCTTTGTATATTATGGATGCTTTTGTGATTGACAATGAAAGCTTGTAAGTAATTAGACTAAATTCTTATGAGTATTTAGTAGTTCTAATTTGTTCTAGCAAAAGCAATATTGTAATTTAATAATTGTCTCTCTAGAAGATAGGTTAAAATTGAGCCTAAAAGAGAACGCTAAACAAGTTGGATTGAATTACTAATCCCTAGTCCTAAGTATAACAGGACAATAGTAAATTGGATTCTAAATCATTTATATCTTTAAACTAAAAGTATGATATATAAATTCAGTTAAGAGAACCGATAGGCAATCAATGGAGTTCGAGATGGCAATCTCAAGCATTGGTTATGAGATATTGTCCCATTCTTTGCTTTAGAATCGTGTGAATTCTAATGACTCCTTGATGAGAGCGTGACCGTAATACCTCTACCAGTAATGAGTCTTTTAGAGGAGGGTCGTCTTAAGACAAAGAATCCAGGGATTTAAGAAGGCTAACCTTAGGGAAAAGTCTTTAAAAGTAATTTAATCTCAAGTGCGTAACGCTTGTTATTGGGTAGATCTTCTCGAGGCGGATTTAAAGGTTGATGACATAAAGTCGATCATAGGTTGTACCTCCGAGAAGATTAGGATCTTCTCGAAGTTACAACTATGCGGGTGACTTATGGCGACACCCTTTGCATTGATCGCTAAGATTTACACTTGATTTCGCACGAATTACCACGGGACCGATTAAGAACGTGGCCATGTTATAAGATCGCCTCGGAGATTTGGGGTATCATGACACACTTTGGTTGAACCGCAAGGTTGAACCAAGATGTCAAAGATATCCCTAATCCTCGTGGGCATCCATATAACATTATCACCTTGTTAATCTGCCTCCGAGTGATTCAAATTGTGAAAGGAAGGACTGACAGATGTGTCGGTATAAGACATTCTATATAACATATGAATGGGGTGAAGGACGTATTCCGTTTGACGAGTATGCCGTTAAGGAATACGAGACATGAACAAGATGTTTCAAATCTTTGGCCAAAGTATCGCAAGTCTGCTGATTGCGTTGTCCTAATTCACCTAGTCTAAGGGATGAGATGCCGATGAATAATGGTAACAGATTATTCATTAGATTCCTTGACAGCATTCTGAATCCCAGATTAGGGAAGAGAACCGCCAGAGTGTTGTGTTAAATAAAAACACTAACTCTTTTTACTCATGAATAGATCGGTAGATTACCGAGTCATGGAATGAATAGATCGGAGGTATTCCGAGTCATTACAACTGCATATGGTTGTCTCATGTATATAAATGGTTATTTGGATTGTGAGTTCTAAATTATGTATTTAGAACCAGTATGCAATTACAAAAAAAAAAAAAAATTGACTTGTTCTATTGTCTAAAATGAGGATGTTACATCTTGGTATCAGAGCTGAAGGTTGCAGCTCTTGGACCTATTGAGTCCATAATCTGATAAAAACCTGAATTTTCTTGTAACAGAAAATGGTTAGAACAAGGGGAACGTTGCGAGTAATGCTCCACCTGAAGGAGGAGCGGCAACAACCCAGAAACTGGATGAGATCCTTGCTGCCCTGTTGGACACAAGAGATCGCTTGGCTGTACTTGAACAGCAGGTGACGGGAAATGAGGAGGATGAAGAAGCTGATAATAATAATCAGCAACCTCCTGAGGGCAATCCCGACACGGGTGTTGATGTTAATGCTGTGAATGCACCTGTGCAACCAGAAAATAAAAAGGCCAGATTGGCAGCAGAACTCACTAATGATATAAAAAGGATAAGTCCACCTAAGTACGATGGCACCACATTAGGAGATGGAGCTGAGAACTGGCTCAGCGAAATGGAGAAGTACTTTGCAATAAGGAACTTCTCAGAAGAAACCAAGGCTATATGGGGAGCCTATCAGCTTTCACACGAAGCATCTTCGTGGTGGGATAGCCGAAAAGCTGAGCTAAACATTGATGAGACCAATATCACTTGGGATCAATTTAAAGGCTATTTTAGGCAACGTTGGCTGCCACAACTTTTCTATGATCAGAAAATGACAGAATTTCAGAACTTGACCCAAGGGAAGTTAACAGTAACTGAATTCTGGGAGCGGTTTACAAAACTCCTCAAGTATGTGCCGCAAAGATCAAACCGATTTAAAAATTCAGGATACGGAAATTCATCATGGGATTGAATCCTGTGATAGGGGGAGAGGTCGATGTTCACAGTCCAACCACTATGGAAGGAGTTGTTGAGAAGGCCATAAGGCAAGAACAGAAATTAAAGGCTATTTCTGCGCATAAGGAGGAAGTGCGGAAGAAGACTGCAAACCCTTCTTCAACCTCTCTTGCACCCAGAAAAGGACCGTGGAAAAAGTTTGGAAACAAGAGTAAGTTTCCAGGAGATAACAATAAGAAAGCAGCAGTAAATAAGCCTGCTGGAAATATAAGGGATAATTTTGTTAAAAACTATAATAATGGACAGAAGTCCTATGGAGGACAGCGTGACAATTACAAGGCTGGAGGTAATGCTGAGCCTAAGAAGGGACCTGTAGGAGGCTGCTACACTTGTGGTAAAGATCATTACGCAAATCAATGTCCTTTAAAGAAGGATGATCGTAATCAGCAGCATAAGATACATGCTGCAGTAGCAGACAAGCAAGCTGAAAAGCAAGCAACACCTATAGAAGTTCCGGGTAAGTTATTCGGCATACCTGTCACTATTCTTTTTGATACAGGAGCTACTGAATGTTTTATTTCTAATAAACTTGCTTCTAAACTTAAAAGAAAAGTTGGGAAAATGGATAAATCTTGGACTGTAGAGTATGGTAATAATTCTGTTCATACAGTGAGTATGTGTCTCTTTGGAGCAGTCCTTGATTTACCTAATTTCTCCACGGAAGTTGATCTCTATGTTACACCTTTGGGATCGTATGACATTATTATTGGTGTCAATTGGTTATCTGACCATAAAGCAAAGGTAGATTGCTATGAGAAGAACATAAAATGTTTAGATGATCAGCTGGAATCAGCAGAGATTCAAGGTGTGAAACGAGAAATTTCAGTTAGAAAGCTGTCAGCTATGCAGCTTAAAAAGGCTAAGAATAAAGGATGTACCCTTTATGCAGTAAAGATATCTGAATCTTCAGAAGAAGATAGTGATTTCATGAAGCAAATTCCACTGTTACAAAGTTTCAGGGATGTTTTTCCTGAGGAATTACCAGGGTTACCTCCCAAGAGAGAATTTGATTTTACCATTGAAATCAAGCCTGGAACTGAACCTATTTCCAAGGCGCCTTATCGGATGACTACTACGGAGTTAGTCGAGCTTAAGGCACAATTACAAGAGCTTTTGTCTAAAGGATTGATTAGACCAAGTGTTTCACCTTGGGGAGCACCTGTGATATTTGTGAAAAAGAAGGATGGAACTCTGAGGCTGTGTATTGATTATCGGATGTTGAACAAAGCAACGATCAAGAACCGATATCCACTTCCTAGGATCGATGATCTGTTTGATCAGATGCGTGGAGCAGCGGTTTATTCTAAGATAGATCTTCGATCTGGTTATCATCAGCTAAGAATTAAAGAGGAAGATATTCATAAAACGGCTTTCCGAACAAGGTACGGACATTATGAATTCACAGTTCTAGCCTTTGGGTTAACTAATGCACCTGCAGCCTTTATGAATTTAATGAACAATATTTTTCAAGAATACCTGGACAAGTTTGTACTTGTATTCTTGGACGATATTCTCATTTATTCTAAGAGCGTTGAGGAGCACAATGAGCATTTGAAGATAGTTTTGGGAATTTTGAGAAAGAGAAAGTTGTATGGTAAGTTATCCAAATGTTCTTTCTATGATTCTGAAGTTCGCTATTTGGGTCATGTCATAAGTAAGGAAGGAATCGCTGTAGATCCTTCAAAAATAGTGGCAATAACTGAGTGGCCTGCACCAAAGAATGTGCATGAAGTAAGAAGCTTCATGGGTCTTGCAGGTTACTATAGAAAATTTGTAAAGGATTTTTCTAAGGTAGCTGCACCAATAACTTCATTGCAGAAGAAAGATAAGAAATTCATGTGGAATGACAAGTGCGAAGCGGCTTTCAAAAGTCTGAAAGACCAGTTAACTTCTGCACCTATATTGGTCATGCACTGACCTAATGGGAATTTTACTGTTGTAACTGATGCTTCTGGGGAAGGCCTTGGAGGTGTTTTGCTACAAAATGATCAAGTCATAGCTTATGAAAGTAGAAAACTTAAGATTCATGAGCTGAATTATGCCCCTCATGATTTGGAACTTGCTGCCATTGTTCATGCGCTTCAAGTCTGGAGACACTACTTACTAGGGAAACCTTTTGAGTTGAAAACTGATCACTTGGGACTGAAATATATTTTTACTCAGCCCAACCCGAATGCCGATAAAGAAGGTGGTTAGAATTTTTATCACAATATGACTTTGATATTAGCTATATCAAAGGGAAGGAGAATAGAGTAGCTGATGCTCTAAGTCGTAGGAGGCACATTTCTGCTCTTATAACGTTGAGAACTCAGTTTAAAGACGAGGTAAAAAGTGCCTCAGAATCAGATGCATATTTTCAGCAAGTAAAAGCCGCGCTTTACTGCAGAACCTAAAGATAAAAGGTATGAAGGTTTTCATCTTGATAATGAAGGAGTCTTGCGTTATGAAAATAGGGTATATGTACCTGTGCTGAATGATTTGAGAAAGAAGTTGTTAGTTGAATTTCATAATTCACCTTTCTCTGGGCACCCAGGTATCACAAAAATGCTAGCTGATTTGAAACAGCAATACTTCTGGAAGGGTATGAAAAAGGATGTGATAAAATTTGTGACTCATTGCCTGGAATGTCAGCGGGTGAAGGCAGAGCATATGCACCCTGCTGGACTGTTATATCCTCATAGCATACCGCAGTACAAATGGCAAGTAATAACCATGGATTTTGTACAAGGACTACCTATGTCCAGGAATAAGCATGATGTTATCCTGGTAGTTGTAGATAAACTGACTAAGGTAGCTCATTTCATCGCTGGAAATCTAAAGGATGATTCACCAGTGCTGGCCAAGAGGTTCGTACACGAAATTTTCAGATTACATGGTGTACCAGAACTGATTATTTCTGACAGGGATCCTAGAATGACGTCAAGGTTTTGGCAAACGCTTAACGCAGCCCTAGGAACAAAACTAAACTTCAGTTCTGCATATCATCCAGAAACGGATGGGCAAACTGAGAGGGTAAATCAAGTGTTGGAGGACATGTTGCGAATGTATTGCATGGATCAACAGTATAAATGGGAAGAGTATCTCCCATTAGTTGAGTTCGCATACAACAACACTTATCACTCTTCGCTTAAGATGGCACCTTTTGAAGCACTTTATGGAAGAAAGTGCAGAACCCCTGTAAGTTGGGACAGTGTAGAGGATAGAGTGGTAATTGGACCAGAGATTCTCACAGAGATGGAACAGCAAGTTAAGCTGATTCGTGAACGATTAAAGGAAGCGAATGGATAGACGTAAAGAGCTATGCTGACCTTAAGCGGGTTGATAGAAAGTTTGAGCTTGGTGATAAGGTTTTTCTGCGTGTTAAACCCAGAAAGAGTTCTATAACTTTTGGCAAGGCTGCCAAGTTGTCACCACGATATGTGGGACCTTTCGAAATTGTCGAAATAATCAATCCTGTAGCTTATCGTTTAGCATTGCCACCTGCTTTATCTCGTATGCATGATGTTTTCCATATTTCTTTGCTTAAGAAATACGTTTCAGATCTGTCACATGTTTTAAATTGGAATTCCTTGCAGGTCCAAGACCCAGGAATAATCGTGGTTAAACCCACAAGAGTGCTGGAAACTCGCCAATTGCATTTGAGAAATCGTGATATTCAGCAATGTAAGGTCCAGTGGGACCAGTTTAGCGAAGAAAGTGCAACTTGGGAAAACCTGGAAGAGATGAAAATTGCTTTTCCTTCTCTTTTTGCAACAGAATGAAATCTGTTGATAAAATACTGTTATGAACTTATTGTTTTTAAGTATTTATGAAAGCCAGATGAAGGCAGACTTTATTCAGGTTGAATAAAAGTGTTGTGACGTTGATTTCTGAAACTATTTAATATGGAAGTAGTCACATTGTTTGTGTACTAATAAATTGATTGACCTAAAGGTTAAATTTAATATGTAATTCATCGGGACGATGAATCTTTTTAGGAGGGAAGCATGTAACACCCTGAACTGTTGTTACTTTCTCCTAAGCATTCAAGTGTTGATATGTGATTTCTTGTAAAAGGATGTGTTCCTCGATTCAGAAATCATGCTTGATATGTACTGAATTTCTTGCAGATTGCAGATCTTGACTGAGTCAAAATATGAATGGACTCTTTTATTTATTTCATTTTGTGTCTGAATATTAATCTGATCACGGAATGAATTATAGAGATATTCTTCTATAATATCTAGACTTGGATCAGTGGAATTGATCCAAGTAATGCTTTAAATCTGTATGTGATAAATTATATCACAGACCTTGAACAGGTTGCAAGGTATGGAAGTATTTATTAAGCTAGTCAGGATTACGACTCAGGCTGATCTTGAGAAAAGAAACGGTTCCCGATATCAAAGTATATCTGAAGGTCTCGATTGTAGACCAGGTAATAATTCGTTGACATACACTTCTGCATAAGAACGGAAGCTAACTCTGTTCTAGAAGGTATGTTGCAGGTCTTTCCGAGTTTTCAGGACGGGGACCAAACTGAATTATTAAGGGTTAGTAACCTAAAACTAAAACCTAACCTAGGGGTTAGATTATTGTTAGTCTAACCTAGACCTAGGCTATTTGTTAATGTCCTAAGTTAGTATCTTTGTGTAAAATTGTTAGTGTGGGCATTACCCTAAACTCTAACCTAAGATACTAACCTAACTTTGGAGGAGATTATTAAGGGGCCGATGAAGGGTGGCGAACCATGGCGGTGTTTTCTATGGCAATAAATGTAGGGATAAGGATGAGGGACAGGTCATGGCGGAGGTTTAGGCGACGGCTAATTTGTGCGAGACTTGGCAATTGCTAAGTTTGGAAATGGACTTAAATTTTTAGTTGGGTGTCGCCAATGCCAATTAGGCGGTCGGTGGGAGTAGAGTTTAAGCGGGAAAATTGGTTAATGGCATTCAATACTCTCGGAAGTCGAGCTCGGAACTCGCGAGAAGGCATGCAAGCGGAAATTTGGGGGTTTGTTTGGCTTGTCGCGATTTTCGGTTTTTGCTCTGCTGGTTTACTGGTTCTTCACACCAGTTCTCTTTGAGTTGCATGGCATGTAGGAACTGCCATAGCTCTTTTCTCTGTCATGGAAGATATATATGCGATGAAGACAGCGAAATTTTGTTGGTTGCTTTATCGTGGAAAAAGAAAAGGGAGTTTGAGCTCTTCCTGTGGTTTGCTTCGGGAATTTGATCAACATACAGGCATGCTAGGCCCTAACCTTTAAATATCTTGCTGTTTTTCAAGTGCTTTCATTAAAACAACTCTGTTCAAATGTTTTGTGAAGATTGGATGAATTTTCTATGAGATCTAGTTTGATTTTCGCACTTGTATCTCTTCTCCGTTCGATTTTTCAGTTTCCTCTTCTTTGGGTGTTTGTTGAAATCGAACTTCGACTCTATTTGTTTGTGTATTCTTCCCGGCTTATGCATGTGGTATTTATTTATAAGGTTCGAGTGTTCGGCCTGTTTGGCGTGAGCCCTTAGAATATACCTGGTAGTATAAGACCACTGTACGTCTTTGATTCGTGGTCACTGTTCTTGTTATTGAAACTGTATGGAATGAATTGGGATGAATGCAGTAAGATTGTTTAGTATATCGCTTCTTTGGGAACTCTGTCGTGGGTTTTGTTGACTGTGTTTAATGATGCCTCTTGGGTTTTCATTTGTGTTCAATTTTTGGCTTGGAACAGGTAACTGTAGTGTTACCGTAGTCTTTTCGACCTATCGGAAGTTGTTTTCCTTGTTATTAGGTTAGCGGGATTACTTGCGCACTGTGTATAATATAAATACACCTGTACTTTGTTGTATCGACTCAGTGGAGTCGATGATTGAATCGTATTGCTATCTTTAGCTGGAAATGTAGATTCATCCATAAGTTTTGTGAATGGATTTTTGTGAAAACCTGATAAGATGAAACAGGGCTTTTGGCTACTGTATATTTGAAATAATTAAAGGATAAAGACTTCCTGTGTAGGCATTTTCTTTTCTATGAGAAAGCTGTTCGAAAGTTCGAAGCGGCCGGTCGATGGTTCCCTTGCTTGAAATGGGTATTCGACTTGTTTCACTTATTCATTCTGAATGTTAGCCATGAGTGGTATATATGGATTTATCATCCAATTTCATAGTACGTTGCTGTAGGTACAGAGGTTATAAGTGCAAAACCTTTAACAGTTACATTGTGATTTTATAGATTTAAACTATTGTGGCTTGGACGACTCTGAGGAGTCGATTGAATGATTCATTTTATTTTTGAGCCAAATAAAGTTAAGTGTTGGTATTTTAAGTGCCTGCGACTTAATGGAATAACATGTATTTCGATCTTGTTATTGCGATTGGAATTCCTTCGTGTTTTTGGGATTTGAGGTACAGATTCTTAGGTGGGCATGTATGTCTTTGACCTGAGCAAATTAGTGTAAAATGATTGGCAGCGAGTAATTTGTTGTCTGATTATTGTTATGCTTTGTTGATGGATGTCAGTATGAATTCTTAAGCATTTGCTTGAATTGATACCTCCGTTTGAATCATTGGAATTCTGGAAAGGTAACTAGTACTTCTCTTTTTTTTTTTTTAGCTTGACCTTGGACTGTCTTTGTTACTTTTTGAGGTCCTTGAGTATGGATGACCGTTTCGTGTTCTACCTTGTTGGGTAAGTCGCGAATATCACTCCAAGACTTGCATGCGGCAAGGTAAGGACCGTTGGCTGAATTCCTTTCTTTTACTTCAGTCTGATTTTGACTGAGCAAGAATATGTATGCTATGTTCAATTCCAATTAATCTGTCCGATTTGACTGTGCATGATTTGGAAATACCGTGTGGGCAACATAGCATAGTCCTTGGGAAACCTTAGATTGTTGATGCAATAAGGTTGTTGTTTTCAGCGATACGCTTGTAGTTCTTGTTTTCTACTTGTGTCAATACCTTACTGTGTAAAGGAACTAGTATTGGGCTTAAGGTTGTTACATGAATTATTGATGTGTTAGTTGCTGTACAGGAGTTTTGCTGAGTTTCTATTTTCGCGATTTAGAACAGTGATCTTGCTTGCGGCTTGTCTAACTTGTTCATTTTTATACTGGTTGAATGTTTTCATATGTGAAGGCAGTACAGTGATGAACTTATGTGAAAGGAAGTATGAATGGTTTGGTTCTTTCTCTTCCTTTATTTAATATTATTGATAATTGACTAGTTGTGGGAAATTGTTTGTAACATATTGGTGGAATCCCGAATTGTTATGATATTTCCTTTTTGAGAATGAAACAATCTGACCAAAGTTGTGATTTTGGATTTAATGATTGTTGTGTACATTCGTTCCTTGTTTCTTAATATTTGATGAAATATTAGAAAGTGATTAAGACTATTTGTAACAATGATAGAGTTACATATTTGTAATCATTTTGTGTTACAAGGGCATAGTCTGATTATGTTTACTTATGTGAATATCAGATCTCATTTAAACAGGGTGTTTAATGAAAACAATTGATGGATTGCAATTGTTTTAAATGTTAGTGCTTATCATGCTCAGTTCATTGAACTGACTCATGTTGACTATTTTGCAGATGGTTGCCGTAAGAGGTAAAAACAATGCAGATCTGGCAGGCTGATCAGATAGTTTATTTGACTTATAAAGAATTACAGCTTGATTTTATAGATGTACTATATGTGAAAAGATGTTTCTTTTCCGTTAGCATTATATCAAGCATGCTGTAGCATAAAATGTAATTGTATGAGTTTCGAAAGGAATGAAAATAAGTGTTTGATACTTATGTGTTGTATTCTATTCTGAAAGATGAACTTCTTCGGTTTATGTAACGAAGGGGCATAGTTATCTTTGTATATTATGGATGCTTTTGTGATTGACAATGAAAGCTTGTAAGTAATTAGACTAAATTCTTATGAGTATTTAGTAGTTCTAATTTGTTCTAGCTAAAGCAATATTGTAATTTAATAATTGTCTCTCTAGAAGATAGGTTAAAATTGAGCCTAAAAGAGAACGCTAAACAAGTTGGATTGAATTACTAATCCCTAGTCCTAAGTATAACAGGACAATAGTAAATTGGATTCTAAATCATTTATATCTTTAAACTAAAAAGTATGATATAAATTCAGTTAAGAGAACTGATAGGCAATCAATGGAGTTCAGATGGCAATCTCAAGCATTGGTTATGAGATATTGTCCCATTCTGTTGCTTTAGAATCAGGTGAATTCTAATGACTCCTTGATGAGAGCGTGACCGTAATACCTCTACCAGTAATGAGTCTTTTAGAGGAGGGTCGTCTTAAGACAAAGAATCCAGGGATTTAAGAAGGCTAACCTTAGGGAAAAGTCTTTAAAAGTAATTTAATCTCAAGTGCGTAACGCTTGTTATTGGGTAGATCTTCTCGAGGCGGATTTAAAGGTTGATGACATAAAGTCGACTGCAGGGCTGTACCTCCGAGAAGATTAGGATCTTCTCGAAGTTACAACTATGCAGGTGACTTATGGCGACACCCTTTGCATTGATCGCTAAGATTTACACTTGATTTCGCACGAATTACCCTGGGACCGATTAAGAACGTGGCCATGTTATAAGACTGCCTCGGAGATTTGGGGTATCATGACACACTGGTTGAACTGCAAGGTTGAACCAGTATGTCAGCATATCCCTAATCCTCGTGGGCATCCATATAACATTATCACCTTGTTAATCTGCCTCCGAGTGATTCAGCTGTGAAAGGAAGGACTGACAGTAGTCAGTATAAGACATTCTATATAACATATGAATGGGGTGAAGGACGTATTCCAGATTGACGAGTATGCCGTTAAGGAATACGAGACATGAACAGTATGTTTCAAATCTTTGGCCAAAGTATCGCAAGCTGCTGATTGCGTTGTCCTAATTCACCTAGTCTAAGGGATGAGATGCCGATGAATAATGGTAACAGTTATTCAGTTAGATTCCTTGGACAGAGCATTCTGAATCCCAGATTAGGGAAGAGAACCGCCAGAGTGTTGTGTTAAATAAAAACACTAACTCTTTTTACTCATGAATAGATCGGTAGATTACCGAGTCATGGAATGAATAGATCGGAGGTATTCCGAGTCATTACAGCTGCATATGGTTGTCTGTTATATAAATGGTTATTTGGATTGTGAGTTCTAAATTATGTATTTAGAACCAGATAGAAAAAAAAAAAATTGACTTGTTCTATTGTCTAAAATGAGGATGTTACAATTGAAAAAAAAAAAAAAAATTGTCTTCTCCCTTCTATTGTCTAACTCCAACGGCCAATCTTACGAGGCTTCATGCTTATAATATCTCGAGATTAGCCTCTCAATGTAGGTAGTCCATCCTACATATACATATGTCGTTCTCGAGGTATGGTAGTCACAATATGCCTTATCTTTTGAATCTTAGGCTATGCGCATCCAAAAACTAGTGAAATAATGCCCGAAATATCGTCCTTGTGAAGGCATATGGTAATTTGCACCATGGGATCCAAGCCCCATATTTCATGGCAATCGTGATGTAAAATTTTTGGTATACCATGAATTGCACTACCTTTCCATTACCGAAGGTAACTCCTTGGGTATGCACTATTCTTTTTTTTAATGCTACGCAGAGCCTATCATACCATTTCTCTCGCCATTTGTTTGAATGGCCCACTTATTGATCCATCACACAAGTACTTGCCAAATCTTTTTGCAAGTGACTTTTTCTCCATAGGGTATTCCCAAATTTTCTCCTTTGGCCCATCGGGCACCCCAATTTCCATAAACACCAAAGATAATAGAACAACCCCAAAACTAATTTTCTCTCCTATGCATGCTTCTTCAATGATAGTTTCCATGATGTAACTAGAGATGTTGTAAATCACTCCCTGTGACATATTCTTCACAATGTGTAGCCACATTGTGTTTACTTGTGACCACCTTTCTTGGTCATTCAGATTTGTTAGAAGATGTGTACTACTGTACTACTAGGTACTTTTTCAATTTGTTGATGTCCATGCCGTGTGGACCCTTGGTATACCCCAACTCCTTCCTTATCTCTCGAGATTGTGGCCTTATCAATTAAATCACTATTTAGATCTACCCTTGTCCCTTTCAACCATGTCTCCGTGAGATCAATGTGGTTGTGATTCTAACCCTCTGTTTGGTGAAGTAGAAGAAATCTTCATGGACTCTACTCATCAACCATCGATACAATGGTTCATTGGTATACTCGAATCTCTTAGTAACTTCTCACCAGCCATCATCGTACACTTTGGCATATCTTATGTGGCATGGTTGTTCATTTTTTTCAACAACACATTGAGCTCCTTCTTATTATCTGATGTATGATGGTTGTAATCGTTGATTTTAGATTGATGGATGTGGGAATCTCATTCTTGTACCACGATCACGCCATATGGATACTACATTTATGAGTAATTTCTTCTTCCACTTCAACCTTCTTCTTCCCTTTTACTCCTGTTGTGGGTGCTTTCTTCGGTGCCATTTGAAAATCTCTCTTTTCTACCCTCTATAATCGAGCAAGTTGAAACCCTAGTTCAAATCTCTCATGCCCTAGTGGAAATCACATGCCCTAGCTCATTTGTAATGCGTTTTCTTCACTCAAACCCTTCACCTATGGGAACGCAAGCTTCTCATGTGCACAAACCTTCTCTCCACGTTTGGTTTCACACTCTTCGCACCTCAACATGATTTCTCAACTCGTTTGCACTTAGCTCTTTTCAAATTCTCTTAATTGCAATGGTAAAAATGAAATTACATCTCGTCCTTATATAGATTTTCAAAAATTTAGTGCATTTATTACTCCTCCACCTACCAACAATCCTCTCATTAATTGACATTTTGTTCCTTCCACGTGGTACATCTTCGCACCCAAGCTATAATCTTCTAGTGCGCCTTTCTACCTCCTAGCCACATACTTCTCTTTAGCGCTCCTCTATGCACCCGAGTACCTTGCCATTGTGCCTTCCCTTGGTAGTTCCCATGGACTCTTACTTACCTTGCATTATAATTTTTCTTCATTCACCTCTACCTATGGTCCTCATTTCCAAAAGCAATCTCTTTCTTTCAATTTTCCAACTTGAATAGCACCCGTAGTAGTTAGTTCCTTTCATGTGTACTTATCTTCATCATTCATGTACCTGGATATCAATAACCACCCCACACTAAGGGTATGTGTAGTCCTCTGTGCATAAAAATTATCCAACTAGTAATTAACTTCACAGTGCGTAAACACGCTTATTAGAAAAAACCAACTACAATTGACAAAGCATAGTGATGAAGAAGAAAATACATTGAGCAAATGCAAAATTGAAAACCTAATCTAAATGGCAATAGTTCCTTATTACAAACACCAAGAAGACTTATTTATAGTAGGGCTTTAGCCTACTCCCATTGAAGTAACTGGGTAACCATATTCCATCAAGCACCTCTAATTGAAAGCACTGTTTCAAGTATGTGAGTGACAACATACGGCCCCAACCAATGTATCTTGAGTTTTCCTAGATGGTGCAAAAATTTAGAATCATAAAGGAGCACCATCTATCCAATTGTGAACTTTTTATCCTTGATGTGCCTATCATGCCATGCTTTCTACCTGCCTTTTCTTGTTTTTGACTCCATCGTGCTATTGCTCATCTCGATCATCCAACTTGATTAAATTTTCAATCCGTTTTATAATTCTTGCTCATCAATTAGCCTAGAACTCCAACATGTGCAATACAAAAAGATGGCAACATGAATTCCATAAGAGGAATTGCTTCTATGCCAAACACTAACTGAAATGGTGTGGCTTTGTTCAACCTTTTATATGTTGTTGGATATGCCCCAAGTATTGCGTAGATAATTTATCATCCCAATCCTTTCTTCCAACATCACATATTTTTGTCAATGTCTAGCTTAAAATTTTGTTGAAAGCCTCAATAGTCCCATTTTCATTAGAAAATAAGGATAAAATATGTGAAATAATCCATCACAAAATCAAAATAGTAGAAACTAAAATGCAAAAATCTTACAGATCTCGAATAAAATTACGAATAAAATAACACAACACAAAGAGACATAGATTAACATGGTTCACCCAATTTGGGTTACGTCCCACCAAGAATCACTTGCTCATATTTTATTACAAGCCACCACTCTCTCAATACAATAACCAAATCTATTTGGCTATGCTCAATCAAACTTTATAGAACTCACACCCGAATTCAAAACACATTTGCAATGTTACTTCATACCTACCATATGCATAAAACCATATAAGTAACATAATTTCCATGCAGCTTTTACAAAACTATAATCAAAACCATGGGCCAAAATCGTCCCATAAACCTATGGGTTAAAATCCCATCCATATGAGAAAATCACGTTTCTGGTATATCGTGCAATTTTAAGGCAAGATCAACATAAAGTGTACAATACTCTTAATGTATAGTCTTCAACACTTTCTCATAGGAAAATAGGCTCCATAACTTAAAACATTTTCCCGAGGATGATATGGTGTAGTCTTATGGTGTGTAATCATGAATTCATCCAACAAAATTCTGATTGTCTCATTCAGAAAATGTGTGCCCCTATCACTAATCAAACTTAAAGGGCATCCATACCTTGTAATAATATTTTCCCATAGAAACCTTACTGATGTAGCCACTATACAATCCTTTGTAGGTGCTACTTCTACCCACCTTGTCAGATAATCTATGCAAGTTATGATATAGCATGATCCAGTCCTGCATGCGGTTGGTGAAATAGGACCCACAAAATCTATAGCCCATTTCTCAAATAGTTCTACAAAGTAGTAATAGGTCTCGAGGCATTTCATCTCATTGACCTGGTTTGCCAAGATGTTGACAGTGATCACATGCCTTACAATCTTTATACAAGGTCTCCCACCATAATCCAACAAGTAATATCTTGCATACAATGGCATCACCTACATAGTGTCCACCTCTGAATACCACCATGAGATTCTTCCATAAGATCTGTATGTTCATGCTCCAAGACATATAGTGGTGCAATAATTCATCCCAACCTAATTTGTACAAGTCACCACTAATTAACATATAGGGCATTGTGCGTATGGAAAGCTATATCTTCTCTAAGGATTTCATTCCTTCTACGTGCACCATGCCTGTTCATAGAAAGACAACAATGTCCTCTAGTTCGATGGCACTGTGTTTGTAACTTGTATAATTGTGCATCGGAGCATGTTATCTTTAATGACCTATGCTTCTTCTCTCTACTATATTTTGATAAATGGTCTAGTCCAGAATTATTTTTCCTGATTTTACCATGACTGTGAAATCAAATTCTTGAAATAAGAGTACCCATCTCGCATATGTGCCCTATAAAACATGGGCTTGTTTACTAAATACTTCAATGCCATATGATCTGTATAAAAGACAAATGGTGTAGCTAGCAAGTACTGTCGAAATTTATGTAGCGCATAGATCATTAACAAAGCTTCGTGCTCTGTAGTTGTGTAATTCTATTATGTAGAGTCACTTTCTACTAGAAAAATACATATAAGATGATCTATAATACCTTCTCTAGGTGAGAGCAATACTTGTGCACAATGGCCATGGATGCCAAAGGCATCCACATGTACATGAAATGGTTGGTCCCATGAAGGAAAATATAGAATAGGTGTGGTAGTAAGTTTCTCCTTTAATGTCTCAAATGTGACGCTTGCTTGCGGTTCTCCCCAGTAGAACATACCTTTTCCTTTCAGTAACTTCTCCAAAGGTGCAGCAATCTTGACATATCCTTTAATAAACTTCCTGTAATATCTTGTATGACCCAAAAATCATGCACCTCACTCTGACTAGTAGGCTCTTTTAGGCCTATAATGACTGTAACCTTAGCTAGATCAACCAACAAACCTTCCTTGTAGATTATGTGTCCTAACAATATTCCAAATGGTGTAGAAAATATGCACTTCTTGATGTTCAAAGAGATACTCAACTATCTACATATTTCAAACATTAAGCATAGATTGTCACAATGGTCCTTAACTAATCCATACACCATCCAATCATCTAAATAAACCTATAAGAAGTTGTGAATAAACACTTTAAATGCCTAAACAATTATGCGTGAAAATATAACAGGCACATTTTTCAAACCAAAAGGCATCACAAGTATAGGAAAAGCTACCCCATTTAGTAGTAAAAGTAGTCTTTTCCTGATCCTCTTGGGAAATCCTAACTTGATGATACCCAGAGAACCCATCTATAAACAAATAGATTTCACACCCTAACACCTTCTAGTATTTCCTCAGTGAATGGTGTAGGAAAGGGATCAGTCACACATGCAACATTCATCTCCCTGTAGTCCACATAGATCCTAATCCACCATCCTTCTTGATACTGATCACCATTGGACTAACCCATTCTGACTCATCTAGGGGCTTGATAATTCTAGACTTCAACATTTTGTCAATCTCTTCTTTGACCTTTTCACACAAGTTGGGGTTCATCCTATAGGGTCTCTTTCTAACTGGTGCACCCTCTTTAAGCTTTATCTCATCTCCCCTAATGATTCATGCATGCCTTTAAGTTCATGGTACCCTCGAGGGAATAAGTCTTGATAATCCCATAGTAACTCTATGATTTTTTCCACTTCAGAGTCTAACCAATAGTCTCCAATTATGGCCTCCTTAGGCTCAGCATCTGATCCAATATTCACTTTCTTTATCTTCATAGGTTCATGATAGGCATGTGTGGTCTTATCTACACTTTCCAACACCTCATGCCTACCTATTGAATGGTTTATATCCATATTTTCTACTTCTTCATCATCCACTAAGTAGACCATTTTTCCTTTTTCTTTCTCAAGGCAAGTGCATGCTTGAAGTAGTGTGGCATTAGCCTCTATTTCTTCAACCAAACACACTCCTAAGTTTCCTTCATCCAATAAATCTTGAATGAGTTCTTCAGCCTTGGCACTATCCCCCATAGTTAAGCGCTTTATGACCTTTAATGCTTCTTCTACCGGAGGTTTGGTAGAGAAGAAGTCAAACATCTAGGTCATTCCTACAATTAAATCTACCAATTTCTAGTCTCTCTATGGAGTTCTGCATATACATACCAAGCACATGCGCAACCATGTAAAGTGGAATAAAACTTGTGCACCTAGAGCGAAGGTGGTAAAGCTTCCTGCCCCTCTGTCTAGAGTCTCTCACACTTCTAAATGGTGCTAAACAGGTTGATTACCATGATAAGTACAAATTTGAGTAGGTGCATTGCTCTGTAGAACCTAGTGGTAAAGAGCAATCCTAATTTCATTCCATCCTATAAGATTATCCTTGTGGACCACCCACTAGCGTGCTGTTGTCCCACGTAGTGTATATGCTAGCATATTCCTTCTCTCCAGTGGGTCTATCCATCGTTCTTCCATGGTGCACAGGAATACCATAGGATCTCCTTCTCTAGGTGTAACAAGGTACTAAGTTGTTACCTATTCTCTTGATATAATGTGGTTTGTTGTCCTTAGGAAATATGCTCTTTACTTCACGTGCCCTACCAACTCATAAGTGCTATGAGCCCAATTATCACAAGCAACACTTGTAGTATCACTAATAGATTGTGCATCCTCCCACTGAAGGATTCCTTCTTTACATGGCTCAAGTACCTCTAGATCTCAGATGGTGCATTACATAAATCCTATTAAGGTCTTCTTCACTCAAGGGTTCAACATAGGGTGAATATTTTCCATCTATTAAAGGGATAATAACTCTTTCCTCCTTGTTTTCAAAGCTAATATAACCCTTGTTGAACCAAATATCAACATTATTTTCATAGCACCAAGGATGCCCCAATAGAGCTGGAAGCTATCTGACTCTCTCTGCTAGTGCTAAAACCTCAAAATCTCTAGTGAACTTGGCTCCTTGTATGGTAATGGATGCATCTTTTAAAACTCTGATGGGAGTGGCCTTAGTCCGATTAGCCATGAATAATACATTAGAGGATGGTTGTAATGGAGGTCTCCCCATTTGTACCCATGCATCTAAAGGTAAGAACATTGACTTCCATGCCAATATCAATCAATATATTACTCAATAGCCACCCATCCACAACAACATTCGAGTTATTTCCTTATCATAATCTAGGCTATGAGGGGGAAGATTTGCATGCAGATCTGCCATCAAGTCTCTTTACTTATATGCACGTGGAGTGTTTCCTTTTAACCAATTCCCTAATAATGGAATGATATTCTCTTGGTGCAACAATTTGCACACTTCTCTCAAGTCATCCATATCAGTTTGGACCGTCTCTAATGCTTTCTTTTCTCCATCTTCCGTGATTTCTCCTTTAAATACTATATTTCACCCTAAAGATTCTTAAGTACCTCCATGGTTTCTGATAAACCTCCTTTTGATGGGTAGGATCTGGGTACCATGCATATAGAACCTCCTCCTTAGTGATGGTAGGATTCTACTGTAATGCTTATTTGTTGTGCTTGCTTCGGTGTGGGTCATGATCTTTACCTGCAATGCCTCGATTCTACTTCCAACTTGGGCATCCAATGATTTTCCACAACGTGTGCATTGTATCCTAACCATCCTACTGCACCTTTGTTTTCTTGTTTATGCTACTTGCTAAGATGCTCATACAAGTCTGGGAACTCCTCATAACTATGATTCTTTCCATAAAAAGAACATGTAATATTCTAAGGACATTCACACTTGTAGTGGTCAGGAGATCCACATGTATAACATGTTTCATGAGGGAACTCACTTCTTCCACCACCACGGCCTCATCCTCCATATCCTCACCATGGTATCCTCGACCTCTACCATGACCTCCTTCAAAATTCCCTTCATTCCGATCATAGCATGCCTGATTGTGATCCTAATCCTGATGCTCGTTCTTTCCTTTAGATTTATCT
The DNA here is from genome assembly GCA_018340775.1 of Taxus wallichiana var. yunnanensis. Taxonomy (NCBI): domain Eukaryota; kingdom Viridiplantae; phylum Streptophyta; class Pinopsida; order Cupressales; family Taxaceae; genus Taxus; species Taxus wallichiana. The sequence goes on along the minus strand of CM031238.1, from coordinate 775,590,826 downwards.
AAAACTCTGTCTATCATACACCAATATCTATAGCATCATGGATCTGACCAATCAACCAGAGTATTTCATGTCATGAGTCATGGACCTACATATTTTATAGTAGCATGAAACGTTCTTCCTTATCACATGTTGTAGTAATGGGCAATGGCTAGCATCATGGTTTAAATGGCATATCTCACAATCCAATAGTAATGAGTGCACTTGATCTATGGGGATAACTATCCTTTGTGTGACCTTCCACTTCACAATCATGCACCAAATCCCTGTGTGTCTCATGTGTTGAATTTTCTGATAGTTTCTCCAATTGCTTTTTCCATAGCTACATCTGTGCTTCTAAAAATGGGCTCACCCCAGTGTCTATACTTCCAACTACCTCAGTACATAAGGCTACTTCAAGTGCTTCATGTGGATCAATGTATGTTTTATGTGATAGCGCCCTCCTAAAAGGTGTAATCATACCTCCAACAAACCATTGTGCATGTTGGCTTGCATGAATATCATAAGAAACTTAGATAACAAAAATTTTGAAATGAGCATCATACTCTCTGACACTCTCAGTAGTGCCTTGCTTAATATCCTTGAGCACACTTATACTCTTCTCTCAAACTTAGGGATGTGAAACTCTTTAAGGAAAACATCTTTTAAAGTTGTATAGTCTACACAAGTTTGATTAGGGTCAAACTTTCTATACCAACTATGTGTGCGCCCTTGTAATGTAGTAGAAAATTGACTTTCCCTACACTCAAAAGCCATGATTCCTTTTGCACCACAATATTTCACACATGTGTACATGTTTAACAACATCTTCTATGCCTATATACTCTAGGAGATGAAGAGACATCTCCATGTAAATATTCTAGGGTTGGTGCGGACCTTGCCCACCTGATCCAGAACCTCCTGTGTTTCCCCTGCCTCCAAAACCACCAGATCCACTAGAGCTAGAGCCACCTATACCTCTTGATCCTAAACCTATAGCTAGGTTGGACTTAGAATATGTACTTCCTATGTCTCAACCATAGTATTGAACTACACCCCAATAGTTTGCATGAGTGTTACTACTCCCAGAAGATAGTCCAAAAATATGCATGCCTAAATTCTATGTGCGATGATACACCCGAAAAGGTACTCCCATATAAACAATTAAGTTGTTTTGCTTGCCATCATGTGCTTTTTTTATATGACTCACTTCTGCTCTCCCACTGCCTAAATTAGCTTGCTAACTATTTATTGTACTAGATACTAGAAAACCAAGCACAAGGAAAGGTTGCTAGGTGGATTCAGATGCATGCTGCGGCCTGGCCTAGGTCATCTCTGTTGGCACGCTTCTACATGTGGGCGAGGAGGGTTCCTGTCATGCTTTCCGAATGGGGAGTTCTTGATGCTCAAGTTCCACATCTTCTATGTGAACTTTAACTCCTTCCCAAACTATCTTTCTCCACAACGCCATTTTCTCTACAACCTCCTACTACTTCTCTATCTCCCTCTCACATGCCTCATTATACTTAAGCCACCTTTCCTCTCTCTTCCTCTCTGCTACTAGGTTTTCCATCTTTCACCAAACTTGCTCCCCCCCCACGTGGTGGGGTTTAGTTCACCATCGGTTTGTTCTCCAAGTTCAGGGTTACCATCATAATTTTGATCGCCAGTGGAATGCCTTGTAGGTAAGTTCCCCTGGATATCATAAAAATTGGAATTCAGCTACCTCTAGGCACGAATAAGTGGAAATTGAGTACTCTAAGATATAACTATTCAAAACACCATGGAACCACGTATCCATAGCATGATTCCAAATCAGATCAGCATCATAAAGGGCCTAAAATTCTTCCATGTGTCCAGAAAAGTGTGTGATACCTCCAATTCCATTTAGATGCATAAGCAACCAACCACTCGTACAATTCTACTAGAAAGATAACGAAGAAGCTCTCATATAAACTATCATATAGATTCTGCTCCACCCACGTGTGTGTGTTAAACTCAGATCCAATGCTAAACCTCCGTGCGTATTCTTCTTCTGAGGTCATGTATCCACTCCTTAACACTTGCTAGGGTCAACTAGTATGTCTTCATCGTGAACCATCCTAAAAACAAACTAAAAAATAGGTCCCGGAAATGGAACCAATGATGCAGCCTAGAATTCACAAGTAAAATCCATAAGTGCTAGCACATCACTCAGCCTAGATTGAGAACTCATCTGAAGCACGTAAAGGTATTGGGCCCCTCTTTAGGGTTGTTGCAAGATGTTAGCATGATGAAGACTTAAAGCATTTGGATCCATGCCTAATATATCATTCTACAATGCATGTTCAGATCTAGATCTTAAAGTATCATGAATCAAACAATAATCATAGCAAAATCACTCATGCAATAATAAACTATAACCATGATTAACACCTTGATTTAGTCAATAACCTCCATTATATTAAATGTAGTAATACACAAAAGCTTCTTACAATAATGGCATCATATGCTCATGTGCGTATAGATTTGATAGTATACTCTCACAGTAATCTAGTCCTTACATACTATTTACACACACACCTACACTACATAGTTCATTACATATTTATAAGGGTGGGGAATTTCCCTTCACCGCTTATCTAATCCCAAAATAGGTCACATGCTATTATTAGCCACACACCGTTACAATAATAGCCACACATGCAAGTGCACTAACAATAGAATTCTTCTAGTTAATTGTCAGTAGTAAATCTATTCTTAGCTTGTACTCATGCAAAGCACTTCGTAGTTGATCCTCCAAAAATAGCCAATGCATGTCACACACATCTTTAACCGGTTTGTGTGTTTCACACACCATCTTCCAAAAATAGATCTTCATCGTGAAAACGGATAAGTCATGAATCTATCTCTCTATCCTTAGAACGTGATTCCTTCCCGATCTTGCCGCATTTGAGTGCCCTCTACTCTTCCATGTGAACCTTCGTATGTTTTTCGCTAAGTTCTAGATTTTTTTGACCAACACACCACATGGAGAAAGTCTCTCTTCCCTCTGCACTTGCGCATCAGACCTTACATGTTTTTTAGCTAAGTTCTAGATTTTTTTGACCAACACACACATGGAGAAAGTCTTGTATGAAACTCCTCCATTTCATTCAAGACTTGATTGACCATGGTGATATTGAAATTGAAAACAAATATAACATTAAAACACCAAATGATAAACTAAAGGTGTTCAAATACCCCTTTCTAAAACATGGTATGAAAGAGAACGCTGATGAAACTTGGGTCAATCCTTAAACAATATTGAATTTGATTCTATCATTTCACTTATACAACATACACCTAACTCTATGGCCACCGTAAAAATCCATTCTCCTAATTATATAGTGACAATGCGACGGAAAAGGTTTGGGTACTTGCATCAAAGCAACTTGTCCACATCAACCATACCTCAAATGCATAATCCTAAAGCTACTTCTAATCTAAAACAAACATCCAATACGAAAACTTTGTCTAATTCTAATGATATTATCAAACAATTAGAGAAGACATCCGTGCAAATATCCTCATGGAGTTTCTTAAGTCATCATCCATACTTCAATACATCCTTACTCACGTAATCCTCGATGCATGTATTCTTAAGGATATCAACACCTCAAAATTCAAAGCATTGATTGAAAATATTTCACCTAATAATCTCATTTTATCATTTGGTCCTCATGACTTTTGAATCCAAATATCTGAAATAATAATTACTTATATATTGAAGCATTCATAAAATCAAACGAGTATTTATAGACAATGGAGAAGCATTTAATATTTTCTCCATGAAATTATTAAGATGCCTTGGTCATACTAAAGAAATTCTAGGCAATAACATCATCACTACATGTGGTTATGATAACAATGAAAGATAGTCTTCTGGAACAATCACATTATCCTTAAAAGATGGAGCACAAACATTGGAAACCTTTTGTCATTTCATGGATGTTGAAACATCATATAATATTCTCCTTTGTCACCTATGGATTGATCCCATGTGGGCCGTTCCTTCTACTTTCCACCAGTGTATTAAATTACCTTACAAAGGAAAAGAGTTTACCTTATTTGATGATGCTAAACCCTTTGAATATTGTGAACTTATAGAAGGTAAATATAAACACAAATTATTGTCCTTCTATAGATAAATCTTCATCTCCTCGCATCATTCAATTCATTGATGCAAACCGTATTGATCTTGATATCCTACTAAAGCTTCAACCTTCTACATCCTCTTCTCCACCTAAACTTAAGATCCTTGACAAAAGTATTGATGAATATGAACTGCATAGTACTTTCTATTTTGGAAAATCACCTTTATCTCCATGTAGTTATGGTAAACCAAATTCTTCCCACCTTAAATTTCTTGTCATTTACAATCTTGATACAATAATTGGAAACTATTGGGATATCTAGGCACGATGAAAACATTCGGGGTTGTTTGGGCTCTTGGTCGTATGACGATCAATTGGCCACATGTTATGAATATCCTAAATACAATAAAGATAATAAATGATGAATAACATGTGGTGGAAAGATAATGGACTTGACAAATAGGAACAAGGTCACCTTGATCCTATCATGTATAAAAAATATTTATCCTTATGGCCTAGGTTTCGATCATTTAAAATTATCCCCATATTGCTAGATGTATCGACTAGTGATGAGGATACTAACTCGACGTTGAGATACATTCCACACATACCTTATTCAATGAATTATCTAACACCAATCTATTCATTTAGAACCTTTCCATCCACACCACTTACTTTGACATCATACTTGCTAGTATAATAAATCGGGACCAATTAAATCACAAATCCATGTATCTCTTCCAAAACAATAAGGCCATCGAATATTTTATTGGGACTCGGACCCTATACCCGTTTTCGATCACAATAAGGGATTCAATATAGACCTAGATGTAATAAATTATTTTTGTGAAGAACTTGAGTACCCCACTCTATAAAAAGATAAATAAGAAAAATAAAAAATGGAAAATTTGAACTGAATTGGTTGGGTCTTTATGTTATCATTGCAAAATTTGGATATGGAGTATATAATCTATCTACTGAAGTAATCTAAGGTCTTAGGGAACCCATGAATGTGTTTCATCTAAAAATATTCTATTCTTGAATAATCAATGGGTACCTCTTGTGTTGGGCAATTTTGGCACAACCACCTATATCACTCCTTCATCCCATCTATCTTACCAATATTGAACAACTTTTTTCATTTGTTCCTTGTAGCTAGAACTTTTACCATTAGCTATGTTATCCATGCTCACACATAATCATTCCCATTTGTCCCTTGGTCTCATAGAGCTCTTACATTCTTATGAATTCTCATAAGGGTTCTAGATCACCTAGAGTATCTCATTGGATACTAAAAATTTAAAATCGCTAAAAATTCAAAAATCACAAAACCCTAAACATCCTAAAAAAAATCAATCCCTAAAACATTAAAAAATAAAAAAATCCCTAAACATTCAAAAATTACAAAACCCTAAACATCCTAAAAATCTCAAAATCCCTAAAACATTAAAAATAACAAAATCCCTAAACATTATACATATTTCCAAAAATCACAAAAATAGCAAAAACCTTCCAAAACTACTAAAAACATATAAAACAAGTCAAAAAAATACAAAAATACAAAAACCATCCATAAATTATAAAAATTTGCAACAATAAAAATCTCAAAATCAACTTATCCGGTATATGTTCTAGATATCAATCAATCAATCAAAACAAACTAATCCAAATCCCTTGCGTTTATCCTCTCTTGAGGAAATCCTGCTCTCTCATTTTCTCTCTTGCATGTATCCTTGCTTGAGGGAAATGACCCAGTCAATACCAAATCATCTTACGCCTAGAATGTTGTAGTCACAAAATAATGCACTTTAGACATTATTTATCCTGGTTTCATACTACTATTTAAAAGGTTCTTGAGTGAAAAAAGTACTAATTAACCCTCATCTTTTAGCAATCTTGTTATATTTTATTTCGTCATTACCGACATCTTGCATCCATATTCCTAGTCAACTTTTGTCATCCTACTTTATTTTAGCCTTGGTCTGGGGTTCCAAAATTAATCTTTGGGGCACTTGTGGGCTCTCGGTCCCACGAGGGGCACCCTAGTCCCTTTTGCACTTTCCCTCCATCTTTTTGGCTCTTTCTAGCCATTTTATCTTCTTATCTTTTTGGTGGTCATCCATTTTGGGGTTAATTATGAAACTAGATCAAGAGAGCCCTATAAATATAAAGTTATGAGACCGTAATGAGGGACATAACATCATTCACTACTATTATCCATTTAGAGTTGCATTCATCTATTACATTAGATATCACTTGCATCCACATAGCTCCATCATCAAGGAACAAGGCTAGGACATATACATAACACACTTCATAGGGGAGGGATTCTATTCTATTCCATGCACACATGCTATTAAATTTTCTACATTTAGCTATTGTTCACTACTTCACAAAGTGTGACTGACACAAGAGAACCTAGGGCACATTATGCACACACTCACCAGAACTACATTTGGGTTTAAAATGTAGTGTAGTGCTTAGTTAGTAAGCCCATTGTTGTGGCATTTGAGGTCATCGACCCATTCATTTGCATCTTTTTTTAGGGTTTTGATACTTCTTTTGGTCTTTTACAGGTCTTTACATCATCTTGGATTATTGGCGACGGTAAGTAAATGACAATGAATCGATGTGATAGAAAATGAGAGTTTTAGACCACCTCCCAGCCCTATGAGATTTAGTTTTAGATATTTTGTGCAAACTAGTGCACCCATTTTGCGGACCTGTAGTGCTCGTGAGCACCCCAATCCTTTTCCGGGCACTCTAGTCTAGCCAAATACTCAAGATCCATCCTTTTTGGAGCCCCGCATAGTCATTCTTACTTCTAGATTTTCTAGTCACCTCTGCGAGAAAGTCATGCGAGCATATATTATTTAGTTGAGTTCTTTCCTCTTCTCTCTTTCACATTAGGGTTAACATTTCCTTTTATTTCCTCATCATATGGGTGTCCCTTATCATCACCGATGTGGCATTGTCTTCTATGCACTTGCACTCACCACCGATGATGTAATGTAGTTCCTTAGTCCATACTCAATTGCCGAGGGTTTACAAATCAAATGGACCTTACACTCATCACACATTTACCATTCGACCTTTCATCATGTGACATTTCCAGCTTAGTGACATACACTTTAGGCTAAATTGTCACCTATTCTATCATTTTGTAGTGGTATACACCTTAGGTTATACCACCACTCCCTCTTTTCATCTTGTAGTGATATATACTTAGGCTAAATCATCACTTACATGCTAATCTGTTCGTGATATATGCTTCAGATATAGGGTTCACATACACATCATCTCTATGTCGCATATCATCACGACACACATGCATTCACCATAGCACACTACACAAAACATGTAGTTCAACCATTTCTCGATGATGTACTCTTATTTACGGTTCATTCTTGACTGTGGTAAGGGGAAAAAAATGAACCTCACTTCATAGAATTCCATTCACTCGGGGGAAAACGACTCACTACATTTTGCATTCCATTCCATCAATCCACAACATGCAACATATTATGGTTTCTTTTACTCTTTCTTACTTGTGCTTATTCATGGTAACTTTACTACACATGCTAGTTAGTTTACTTTTATGTCATTTATCTATTTCATACACACATGTGCATTCATGCCTTAGTCTATTTGTGATCACGGATATAGGTCTCTTACATGCAAGGTATGGATGCTCACCTCTTACCCTTCCTACTCTAGTCATTTGGGGCATCTAGTTTTGTCTCTCACAGGTGCTATTGTTTCATTTTTACTTAGCACTTTACATTACTTGGTTATACATGCTTTTGACATACTAGTTATCTTTCTAACATGCTAATGGGTGCTTCATGTGAAACATTTGTTATGTAGGGATATTTTCTTCCATAATTGTTTCTTCCTTTGTTTCTTTTGATTGTTGTTGTTGTATGTAGGAATTTCCCTTTGTTTGGTGTACACACTTGTTCATGTTTGCAGCCATGATGGCCTTGCATGTCTTGCGACATCATGAGTGATCTCCCATGTTTGCAACCCACTTTGTGCGGCTTACTTTTTATTCTTGTGTGTTTCCTACTATGTTTGGTAGTTTTTCCATTGTTTACATAGATTACACATATGCATGTATGCTTGTTCACACTTGTCTTGGCTATCCTTCTTGTTTGTGCATGCCTTGGTTTTTACTAAGCACTTTCCATTGTACATGCAGATGGTTCTCTTTTGGGGCCGCATTCTCCTATCAGTGATGTCACATGCACCCCCAAAGAGGGGGCATCATTTGGGGGTTTTACATACTAACACAAAGATTCTACACTGGTTTGGTTTAGTTATATATAGCGAGTGGGTTTAGACTAGTCTAAAAACCCCATACACAATGAATTTTATAGGACATGGTGTCCTTATCATTCGGGGGAGCAGTTAATGATTGGAGGATATAATAGAATTCCTCCCAATACTTCTTCCATCGCCAGGATCGGATCGCCGAAAAAAATAGGACAGTACAAATATCTCTTCACACACATTCAGGGAAGTAGTTACAGGAAGGAGAATAATTCAGCTTTCTCCCTACACTTCTTTAGCCAGGGTAGCGTGAGATCACCCAAAAAATGTGTAGTATAGGATATCCTTCTACACTGTTTCTCTTGACATGGATTAGTTGCACATGTCCCATTTACATAACTTCATATTTACATACATATGCATGCATCTTTTACATTGCATTTTTACACTTACATACATACATATTTGACTACTTGATTATTTTCTCCTTGCAGGTCTGGAAGTATGAGAAACAAACAGTCAAATGGGGAAAACAAAAATGACAACAACACTCCGCGACAACACACAATATACTAACCATGTAGGTACATTCCACATCAATAACTATACACACATTTTTTTCCCTTGGTTCACTCTCATCACTTTTTCTTTGCGCATTTTTCATATTTATTTTCCATGCTCCTCCATCTTTTTTTCATTCCATGTTTTTTCTAGTCCTTCGACGCATTATCTACATCAATCTACATTGACATCAGGTAGACATCTCTATCTACTTTATGTTACTGAGATTTATGCTCACCAACATAAAGTGGGGGCAAATGTAGTCACAAAATCATGCACTTTAGACATTATTTATCCCGGTTTTATACTCCTATTTTGAATGTTCTTGAGTGAAGAAAGTACTAATTAACCTCTATCTTTTAGCCATCTTATTTTATTTCTTCATTACCAACCTCTTGCACCCATATACCCAATGTAAGCTTCTATCGTCTTGAGTTATTTAAGCCTCGACTGAGGCACCCATATTAGTCTTGGGGTGCCTATGAGTGCCATAGTCCAACCAGTGCACCCCAAACCCTTTTGCACTTTCCCACCATCTTTTGGGCTCTTTCTATCCATTTTAACTTCTTAATTTTTTAGTGGTTTTCCATTTCGGGTTAATTACAAAATTAGATCAAGAGAACCCTATAAATATAAAGTTATGAGACCATAATAAGGGACCTAAAATCATTCACTACTATCATCCATCTATAGTTGTATCTGTCCATTGCATTGGAGATCACTTACATCCACATAGCTCCATCATCAAAGGCACAAGGCTAGGACATCTGCATCACACACTTCATAGGGGAAGGGATTCTATTCTATTCCATGCACACATGCTATTAAATTTTCTACATTTAGTTATTGCTTTCTACTTCACAAAGTGCGACTAGCACAAGAGCACCTAGGGCACATTATGCACACACTCACCAGAACTACATTTGGGTCTAAAATGTAGTGCAATGCTTAGTTAGTAAGCCCACTATTTTGGTAGTGAGGTCAGTCCAAACCATTCATTGTTATATTTCTTTTTTAGCGTTTTGATACATCTTTTGGTATTTTTAGGTGTTTACATCATCTTAGATTTTTGGCAACACTCGGTATGAGGACAATGAATCGATGCGATAGATAACGAGGATTTTAGACCACCTCCCGGCCCTATGAGATTTAGTTTTAGAGATTTTGCACAAACCAGGGCACCCATTTTGTAGACCAGAGCACCCGTGGGTGCCCCAGTCCCTTTCTAGGCACTCCGGTCTATCTAGATCTCGAAGATCCATACTTTTGGTGCCCTTGCATAGTTGTTTCCACTTCTAGATTTTCCAGGTCACCTTTGTTACAAATTCCTACAAGCATCTATTATTAAACCGAGTTCTTTCCTCTTCTCTCTTGCATATTAGGGTTAGCATTTCCTTTTATATATTTTATTAGGTCATTTACATACTTCTTTACTGCATTCATTTACTTTATTTACAACTATTCATAACTTAGATTAACTATCCTCACATACAACATAATAGTCAATTTTAGTTAATCACATGCATCCTTACTTGGGAGGTAAACCAAATCAACCAGCCATCATTGTGGAACACATTAGGGATAAAGTTACATTTCTTTATGTAAATTTGTATTTTGTTTCATATATAGTTGACCAATTACAAGTTTATTATCTATCATCTTGGTTCAATTATAGCCATGGTGTAAACATCTACTGTGTATCTTGGGTTTATTTTTACTTTTATTAGTTAAGTGTTTGACCAATTACAAGTTTATTGTTTACCATCTTGGTTCATTTATAGCCATGGTGCAAACATATATTGTGTATTTTGGGTTTTTTTCCTTTTCTATGTACTATGTGTATGTATGTTTACACACATAATGGGTTGATCATCATGGTTCTTTAATAATCATGGTGTTAACTCTATTGTGCAAAAGTAAAACATGATGCTCTAAATTAGGAAAAAATGAATGGAAGCTAAAGATATGAGCAATGTTAGTCATATATCATTATATTTATTCATACATCCCATTCAAAAAAACATCATATAATAATAATTCATTAATCACTAACATCTCATCATATGCCTTTCATAATCTCTACTCATAACAAAAATAACTTACATCTCACAATGTGTAAATAAACAAAACCATTCAAATAACCATCTATATACAATGTACAAATGTCTTATTAATATCATATACACATATATATCATGGGCATATTTACAAATAAGTGTGCCTTCATCATGAGGTGTATAAAAAAATAGATTTCTATCCTACAAAATCATCTATGGCTCTTGCCCACTCCTAGGCTGTCTAGTCCTCTATCTCACCTCCTTGGAACCATATAGAATGATCTTTCCAACTTAGTGGTCCATGTGATCTATCTGATCTCCATGACCTCATCCTTATCTGTGGCTATATATTGGTTCTCTTTGGCTATATGAGATGACAACCTCATATAAACCCTTGTAATAACTAACATCATGAGTGCTCACTAAAAACTCCTATAACAAGTCACCCATCCCACTATCCTCGACCACCCAATGTGTAGTATCCTTCTCTATGGTGACCTTATATAGCTAAGTGATCAATCTATTTCTCCCCTATCTCCCCATATGTCATCTCCATCTCCCTCTAACTCTCCCCCGTCTTCCATCTCCATCTACCCTCCTCCTCTTCTTGTTCCTCATGGACTTGGTGACCTTTATGGTGATCTTGGTATATATACACCTTGTACCTATACCTATCCTTTTCCATAATGTACATATACCTATACCCATATATATTATACCTATAAATGTCCTTGTCCATCATGTTACCAATGTAATGGTGCCTATACACCTTGTTATCCTCTCCATCTCTCTTCTCCTTAAGCGACACTAGTTTATCCTCAACACACCTACCATCCTTGTCACCATCATTGATTTCGAATGGTAAGACAAATAGAAACTATCATGGCATACTATGCACCATAACCCACCGATGCTTCTAGATCCACAATTCCTACTCGATCATCCCATACACGTGGCAACACACTGAAAACTATCCTTAAATGTACTCACTCTAATTTAAGGCCCAAATGTAGTATTCCCTTGATATAATCTCATGTACCACTATTTTCCATCTTGATTCTCTTGTCTAACTCCCAACTTCGCATAATCCCATCTGGTTTGTAGCACTCAATAATATAACCCCAAATACCAATAATATAATGTGCTATCTCCATAGTCCCCAAATTTGCTACATCGGTCACCCACACATAGGATTTGTATGGCCTCTAAGTGATATGTTTCAAATACAAATCATCTAGGGCTCACCAATGATATGCCATATTTCCCTCATGCCATATCTGGCCAGCTCTAACCACATGCCATCCAAATAAACACGGATCCTCTAGAAGTATATCACTCAACACTCCTACAGACAGACCCACTACTATATGATCCCACACCTAGATCTATGCTAAGGTCACCGAGCCCAAACTCCTTTGAATCCTATATAAAACCATGTGCAAATCCCTATATAAATACACCAGTATGAACACTCCCCATTAAAATACTCTTTTGAATCCATCAAGTCCACCACAAAACTAATCAATCCCAACTAAAAATGAATCTAAATCTTATTAGGTAACATAATGCCACCGATAAGTGCCATCTAATAGATATGTATCCACTTTATCACATCGTCTTCCATACACTCTTCTAGGTGCACTGCTCACCACTCTCTGTAGAGCTCAACACATCCAAATAAAATCTATATATGAGCTTGGATGTGTGATGGTCTCACATCCGATTGTATCAACCTTCCTTGCATAGGAACTCTCGATATCGATAAACATCCTCCAGTGTCATGAACATCTCTCCTACGACGATCAGTCTAAATGTCTACAACTTGTTTTTCCATTTCTCGAAAAAGCTATTAGCAATGCATGATATAATCTAATATACGACATTCATACAACATATGCCAACCCTATCACCTTCAACACCACCGATCGTGATCTCCACTCTGCACACATCATCTATCTCTCGAATGATCTTAGTTGTGAACACCTCTCCCTAACATCTAGTAGACCTAACATCTCCTACACAATCTCCAAAACCATTGTTAGTACTTTCTAACCAATTTTAATAGATTTCTAAAAATCATCCTAGGTCATTTCCCTCAAAACCATGCTAGTGCACCCATATGCACACTAATGCATTCACTATCATTCTAGCACATTAACTATGCATAAAATAACTCATATGCATGTTGTTGTTATCCAAATTGGTTCTCCCTTTGAAGACAAACAACATCAATTGGTGAAAATATGCTTAGAGACAAATAGATCATAATTTTAGTCATTTTGTAGCCATGGGAGGATATAACTGGCTCTTTGTCACTTGAGCTTGGATAAGTTGGATAACACTATGCTAAGGGTTTGACCTACCCTACTACTTTAGGTTCTTCCTTTAACTAGGGTGAGAGGACCCATTTTGTAACTTGTATTTGCAAGGGAAATGAATGGATCAATAATATTTGACTCTCCTTTTTAGGGCATTTGAAAAATAACCTTGAGAAGACATGGTTAATGTAACATAATATAACTCTCATGAGTTGTCACCCTAGAAAATGTAGATGCCTCCTAGAAAAGGTTTAGGTTACTAGAGACAACAATAAAACCCACTTTCTTTTGCATATTTTTGTTAAATTCTAGCACATGAGTATACATAGAACAAGCATGGGTAGTTCTTGTAGGATTTATTGGTTTTGGATGTAATTTTTGGGGAATTAAGTAGGATAAAGTTGATTATACCAAATTTATGGGAAATTTTAACAAAGGATGGAAAATCTACCAAATAAGATGATGAAAACACTTCAAATAACCAACAATGAACCTTCAACTAGAAGATGTGCACCCATGGAAGCCCAAAGATACATGGTTTCACACATTCTTTGAGAATTTAAACATAAAAGATCATGTCAAAGACTCAATTAAACATAAAGAATCCCATATCTATCATGCCTAAGATACACTCATAGACTAATAAATAACTTGTATTAACAAAATGGAAGTAAAGTGAATTTAAAACTATTTATTGCACAATGAAATGAAATCTCTTCTCACAGCAAAATTGCAATTACCAAAATACTACCCGAAGGATAATATCTTGTGTGATTTACAAGAATTCCTAACATAATATTGCAACAGAAACATGAATATCTCCTTAAAACATCTCAAATTTAAAGAAGACACAACAATGCTCATGATTAACACAATTAACTCAGGGCTCATCAAATTTATCATCAAGGGAAAATTTTATTTACAGTCTCAATGATTTTCAATGGGTGTGTGCTCGCAACCATCTTGACATGATTCAATTTGAAGGTTAAGGAAATTAACATGTTTCTCAAAAAAGTTCTTGGAAAAATGGTTTCTCTCAGTTTATGCCTTTCTAAAAAATTTCATAAAATTTTAACTCCCCTTATGCAAGAGTATTCTCATTGTATTTATACAATCTCTAGAGTCACTCACTCACTTTTCGGTTTCCCCCAAAAACATGAATCTCAAATAGAATATTATTCTCTATTTATCCAGGGGATTAGTTGTGATCCATTCACATTTTTACTTCCATCAAATATGATTGGGACACCATGTTGGTGCCTTTTGATAGTTATCTTAATCATTTCTTTCCTTTTAGCATGCAAGAAATCCCTTTTTAATAATTCCTAGGTGGTTCCATATGGCTTTATGTGACATGAAATCCTTTTCACCTTTTGAAAATATACCTCAAGAAACACATACCTGTGTTTGTGCCTTTCATAACTGAGTGTCTTCACATGGATTATATCACATAAATCAAATGCCTTCTGTCATACAATGCCAATATTTCTCAAATTTATTCCCTTCGTGTGAGATGAGTAAAAATATTCTTTCATCTGATGGCAAGTGATTTTACTTGACTCAACCTATCTGTGCCATCCTCATTATAAATTCAACTCTACTTTCTCACCAATATGCATCCCTTTTCCAACCTTGAAAGTGAAGAATTTTTATAGATATTTTATCAACCACAATGACGAGTTTGGTTATAGCAAATATTTTGAAAGATATTTCTTCAGAATTTTTAAATCAAATCTTCAACTCCGAATGGTCGGATGAAGCCTTTTTCATGGATCTGTTTGATATTTCAGATCTATGGGATACTAAAGCCCCCTAACATATTAAAAGTTCAACTCTCACTCCTAAGATTGATCAAGATCAATCCTATCTTCCCAGCCTTCCAATCCATGTACTATCATATTTTTTGGTGGGAACATCATAAAGCTCCAAAAGATTTGAAAATTTTGGATCAAAAGGTACCTACCATGACAGGGGTGAGTGAGTATAACTGTCCCTTATTGTGTGATGAAAAATTCATGCTGATGAAGATTCTCAAGGAGTCCCACATACTATATGACAAGTCTTCCATTGACATTGTGCCTACCATTTATCATAAAATGGTTGAACTAGAGAAGAGAATCATTTCTTTGGGAAAAGGTCAAGCAGACTGTGCCATCACAACCATCCACCACACCAGCACTATCTTCAAGAAAGAAGAGGGGGGAATCAAGCTCCCAACCCTCAATTATCATCTTGGATGAGGAGGAAGCAGATCCTTCATCTCCCCATCATTCCAAAGCATCATTATCTACCACCAGGAAGGCAAGGGCAAGTCCAATTTTCAACCTTCCATTCATTTAGTGTGACGGGATTCTTTGATAATGCAGACACTATCGAGACCTCAACTTGTTCCTCTACCAAGAGAGCATCCTCCTTTCATGAGGAGTCACTGGGGTGAGTCTAGTTTAAAATCCCTTATTCCACGAAGGTACCTAGGATGTAATACTTACTCTTCCAACTACTCCAGATGTTCCCCCTTAGTCTATTCCCAATAAGTCTACTCCTTACAAGGAGAAAGGGAAGACGACATTTTCTACAGGTGGTTTAGATCTTTTGGACCAAGTATCTTCTTATCAGAAGAATATCGAGCTAGGGAATATCATGGATAGTCCTAGAATGACCCTTGAGTCATTGATGGATATGGGGATGTCTCAGAATCTGGCGGGGTCAATTGTATTTGTTCAGATAGCTCAGGGTTTAAATGAATTCATGTTGAGGAAGAACAAGCTATTAAACAAGCTTCCTCCACTTGGATGAGATTTCAAAGTAGGAGTGGAGGATAACTGAGTGTTGTTTCTCTTCTTGCGTCCTTACTTCCAAATATGTATTCAAATTTCTTCATCATGGGTTAGGGCCCGTATAGAACCCCAATTTTGATTTATGTCTAAAATTACTTCTTTATCTTCCATTATATGAGCATGTATGGTGTTTAAAAATTCAATCTTTACATGTTTAGATCACCCCACACTGGCTCATATTTTGTTTGTGTTCTCGGGGATTTGATTGCAACTCTGTGATTACTCTAGTCTCATTGATGGTGCCCATGATTTTCTCAACCCACTAATTTTCTATCTTCATTTAAGTGCCTTAATTCTAATTTTTAGCCATGTCTTCAATTGCATGCCTCGGAACCAAAAACCACATTAATTTTTTCTAAACACCTAGTCCTCTGCTTGTTTGTTTGGTTCTCTCACTTTGGTGGTGGATGCTTCACATGACACGTGGCGAACCCACACATATTTGGGTCTTATATCTATCTATCTATCTATCTATCTATCTATCTATCTCTCTCTCTCTCTCTCTCTCTCTCTCCCCTCTTGAATCTACGCCTAGAAAACATGTGAAAGCCTTCAAACGCTTCTTATTTCTTTGAATTTTCATCCTTCCCGAGCTACCTTAGTGCGCTTTTGCCACGTGGTCAATCCTTGCTTCTTGAGAGTCTCCAATTCTTTACATCTTTCCAAAGATGCGCCAAAGGGACACATGGATACCTTCCATGTCCAATTCCACACTTAGGAAAAATTAAGCCCCACAAAACACAAAAGAATACCAAAAGGAACAGAGGGGCCAATTTTCACAGAGGATTTTTAGGGGAACATAACTATTACATTCCTCAACTGAAAAAGAGGATTCACACCCTAAACACAAGACTCACATTTTCATCCAACATGGTCCTATCTTTGAGCATACATTTTTTCACATGAGCAAACTAGTTAGAGTGAGTTTTTGAAGGCATATATTGGATAAAGGGTGAAATATATTTGAACACTAACACATGCTAACACATTTTTATGATAGCACACATATCGACATGTTAACACACCTATCGACATGTTAACACACCTATTGATATACTAATGCATGCAAATTTACACTAACTAGCACAAGGATGTTTACACTAGCGCACTTGCATCCCTATGATAACATTATTTTCACCTTTTCTACTAACTAATACAAGTCATGATTCAACTAATTTTTCAATTTTTTTGTTTACTTACAGACGCGCTTATTAATAGGATTTGTTTGTATAACGAAAATCGATCCATGTGATGTCTACGTGTTAGAACCTATGCCATTTCTCTCACCAACTCGAGCTCACAATTATCTCTAGCAATAAAAGCACTATAGTAGCAAAAATGGTAAATGCTTTTTACTCTCACCCACCCTTCTATTTAACCCTTCTTCCAAACCCTAATCCACATCCCCAAACCCTAATTTTAACATTTGACAATATGTTTTTCATTTTCTAAGCCGATTTTGATTGTCTCTACACATTAATAATTTATTCCTCCTATCAAGCGATTATCATCTGATTTTTCGTCACCCATCCTCTCGAGGGAACTCCTTGGCATAATCTAGATTTATTAGGGCATCCAAATGTTTCACCGAGGAAATCAAGAATTTCACCACTCTTCTTCATCATCCATTCAACGATATGTACATTCCTACTATCTTTACAACACTATTACTTTGTAATAACACTTTAAAGATGGGAAATGTAGACACCCTAAAATATCCAATTATGCATTCTAAACCTACAAGATCACCCGATAATCACTTCACGAATCATTACGACCATTTTTTGACTTATTATGACCACTTTTGATACATTCTGCTACTTTACAATTCTTAATAACATTTTATGTCATTACCTCGAATCACACTTCTATCATCCCCATAACTTCCCTAATTACTTTTATCGTTTGCACATAGTCCCAAAACATTAAATATTCACACTACGGACCTTATTACACTCATACCCCACTCCTAGGATTAATTAATTAATCCTATCACTCTCATTATACATCCCTTACCCCATTAGATAATTTTATTAGCTAATTTAATATCAAAATAATTAAATAAATCATCCACTTATCCATTTCCACCTCATCTCTAACTCACTTCCAACTCACTAGTTGAGTAAAGAAAATCAAATAATCACTAAGGCTAAAAATCATTAATTGTATTAAGAGGAAAATTTCAAATTATATCAAATCATAGATTTGAGTTAACTAAAACGTATCCTTTGAGTCATGGTTTTCTAAAATTAAAGAAAAACTCTCTACAAAGTTGAAACTCATGTCATTTTTTGGGTGAGTAAAAAACAAGACATGAAATTATGATTTAAAGAAAACCTTTAAATATTAAAAAGATGTGCCCCCTTTTCCAAACTCAATGAAAACTCACCCAATCAAGCTCAAAACAACAATTTATCTTGCCAATCAAATTAGAAACTCAGACAAATCATTCTAGTCATGCTTTAGTTAGCTTCAAATCAGAAAATCAATCACACAAATCAAGGCTCTAAGATTCTCTTCCCTCAACTATAAATAAACACTCATTCCTCTCCATTAATCATCTTTGGAAGCTTGAGAATCTACATTGTTATTGTGTCAAATTGCCATTCAATTTTACACACTATTATGTTGTCCATTTGATCAAGAATATATCAATCAAATCAAATCATTCATTTGCATTGCTCGTAGCTAAAATCTACTTCCATTTGGAACATTTTAAGAGCATCCACATCTAATTTATCATAAAGATTCAATAAACTCAACACTTCATTCCAATCTTCAACCAATCTATTTTTCGGTTACTGAGGAGATACAAAGGAAGAATCATGTTTTTCACATTGTTTTTGTGTTCATTATTTATTTTTATTTTCTCTTATATACACATATGGGAGGAAAACCTTTGTATTTATAGAAAACTAATAAATTCAACATCTACTAGAAACAAGTGGATAAAATGGTAAGACTTTTAGGACTTTCTTACGCATGGCTAACCACTCAATTCCCAAACTAATAAAACCTTATTTACACCCTTTTTAAGTTGATTAGATTTATGTTATGGAAATTCACAATGATAAAAGTAAATGTAAAATTCCTTATAAGGGTTATTATGATTAATCAACTTCCAACATTATTCATGCAATATTATAACATTGTATTAATACTTGCAAATAGTGATAGTAATATGATACAAGCTTAAATAAAAAAGGGAGAGAGGTATTTAGCTATATAGAATGATACATGAGATATTTGCTAGCAATGAATGGAAAATTGAGAGAATTGGATATGGAGATGCTACGATCTTGATATTGTGACTAGATATTACACTTGTATGGAGCCATGTAACTCAACCGGGATCGAGTGTATGGTTCTAGGCCTACACGTATATTTTTGAAATTTCTTGGAGTGGGGTTCTATAATTTTTTTCCCTTCGGTGGTATGGAAATATGTTTCGTTGTTAAACCCAACATGTTATACAATCTAAAAACCATGTAAAATCACTTAATTTGAACTCAAACCCTAACCATGGGTGGGAGACCTAGAATAAGGTTAGTGTTTGGGTTGAAGTGTAATCCATGCACCACCTATGTCGACACTACTCCAAAGAGGTCTCAAACAACATCTAGTTCTCCACCTAGCATGTAATATACACATGGATACAACTAGTTAACAACTTGAACCCTTTTGACCATTCTTGATATGATTGTGCTATTTCTAAAACACCATGTTGGGATATTTGAGTTCTTGGAAATAAGGGAAGTTGAACTCCTTGACCTAGTTGAGTGCTTCATAATTGTAGTAGTGGTTTCCCTAATGGGTGTGCATTGGCTTTTGGGTGATTTAAGGAGCCTTTAGTGATATTTTTGCTAATATTTACAATCGAGTTCAAGTGATTACAAAAATAGTAAATGAGGTGATACAAACTTGCTTATATAGGGATCTGAAGGTAATATTTCATGTATAGGCTGAAACAGGAGGATATAAATACCCATAAAGATAATGCGATTGAAAGTAAAGTTGGAAGATGTGTTGGTCTAATATTTTATAGGTTGAATTAGACAAAACATTACATCTTGAACCTATGATGTGGTTTTGAACAAGATGAAAATAAGTGAAATCTAGAAGTTACATCATGATAAGAAGAGTTTTAGATCCATTTCATGCATTTACATTTATAATATGATGAAACATCGGTAGATAGGAGTAAACAAGTTGTGAGAGAGATAGAAAAATTTAATAAGTAGGGATAATATGTGGATGTTTGTCTTAGCCAAGAAGCATAGTCATAAATAGTAGTGTGAAAAGGATAAATTACCAAATTTGATTTTCTACATTTGTTCCCCTTTAAGTATGATATGAAAAATACATGGTTAAAGGAAAATGACACCTGAGTGTTTAGAAACGCTTTGCCTTTGCTAGGATTTTTTTTCTTCTAGATGTGTTAGTTTTGGCATGCTCCATGATGAAACCTACAACATAGATTGTAGTAAATGTCCATAGTAGAAATTGAACTATAACTAAAATGTAAATATAGAATTTGAACTTGTACAAAGTGAAATAAAGAGATGAAAAACATGGACGAAATACACTTTTTTTTTTTTTTTTACATAGGGAAGATCTCTCATCCCTTGTTTACGATTAGCTATTTGGATTGTATTTTTGAGTTCACTTTGAATGATTAAGGGTGATCTATCCCTAATTATATTAAAGGATAAATTGGAGTATTGGGTTCATGTAACCCAACATTGAATATGAGGTAGATAGAGAAGAAGAGAGAGATACCATAACACCACCTGTGAAGGAACACGACTGTGTATCAAAGTTGTAAGTAACCCTAATATATCCCCTTTAAATGAGGATAGGAAAGACTGGCTATGAAGAATTAGTTGCTTGATACACACACACACACAAAGTACAAAAGAGAATGGATTCCCCCATACTCTTCTCATGTGCTCAACAATTGAGTAAAAGTGTGTAAAATGTTGAGTTGATGATGGAGAAGGAAAATCATGCCCCTAAAACATTGTATTTTTAATTAGAATTGAGTATTGAAGTGTGAAGAGTGAAATAATCATGCCCTTGTAAACTACTATGAACTATGTCAACTGAGTCTAAGATTATGTAAAAACACATATCCATAAGTGGAAATATGAAATACTAGAAAAATATATTGCAATTGCATAGGAAGAAACTTATGGTAGGGCCAGGAATGTCCATATGATCTTGACCATTTTGTATTATTTTTAATTTGTTCACTTTTGCCAAATTTTTGGATTTAGAGATATTTTTGAGAACACGCACCCTATGAAAAATTGTTCTGAACCCAAAATTTTGTTTATAAGTGTAGAACATATCCTGATGAGTGCCCCCTCTTTTGACATGCATGTGATTTAGAATTTTAATGTGTAGCTCAAAAGAATAGATGTGTAATGTACTATATGTCTGATAATCCATGGGAGAATGTGAACTACTTAAGTGGTGGCTACCTTTAAAAACATGTACTTGTAAAAGGGGTTATAAATGACAGAGACATGACACACAAAGCGAAAAGAAAAATATAAACAATAGGAAAGAAAAAAACACATGGAATAGAAAAATCAAAGAGAGATAAGAGGATTCAAGTGAGAAAAAAAAACAATATCATTCAGAGAAGAGTCACATCAAGGAATAGAGATACAAATAAGGGACACTCAAGGTGTCATAAGACTTTTAAGGAACTTATGTTGTATACAACAAAAGTAATGTCATGTAATAAATGTATAGAACCAAAAACATGAGACACCCATGATTTCATTATAAAATCAAGGACCTCATGCCAAATACAATGAACTAGACAAGCAATAACACAAAAATAACAATTATGTACTAGCAAACAATGATGTAAAATATTGAAATAAAACATCTTAATAAGTAGTAAGAATGACACACGAAGAAATATATGTCGATTACTACAAAAAGACACATTGGTTAGTCATGCTAACTCAATAGATAACATGTACACAATATATGTAATCAAACATAATGAGGAAGTATAAAGTTTTGACCCTAAATCTTGACAACAATGTGAGACTTAGGAAGTTAGACCTATGTTAGGGATGTACACGGGAAAAGTACTCTACTCTTACTTGTGAGCATAGAAAGAATGTAAATACACATAACATAATTTACTCTAAGCATCAATATTTATTCATATCTCAATAATTAGTACATTAGTCTCTTTTACATTCATATCTTTTTCATTCTCTCTCTCATTCATCTCATATGCTATCAATTCTCTCAATAATGAAACTCACACATACATTTCTTATGACCCGCCCATATAGAAAAATTTAATTACAATAAATATACAAAAATAGTATCCAAAAGTGACTTCTTTTGATTTATGCCTTTATCAACTTTTGTCTCATACTTGGTTCATTTTTTCTTCATTCCATGACATCATGTTATCTTCCATGACTTCCTAGAGTGTAAAGTGGTTTTTTCACATATCCCATGGCTTTCTAGTCTTCTGCAGCTTTCTTTAGTTATGTGCGGCTTCTTAATTTTATCTGTAAATTCTTCCTTTACCCGTGGCTTCATTCCTTGTCTCATGGCTTGACCTAACTCTTTGTGTCTTTTTAATAACTTTAGTGGCTTCATTCTTATGCTTGTGACTTATAAAAAATTCAATGAAGAACCATGTTAACATCATCCCCCGACTTAAAATTTGTCTCGTCCTCGAGACAACAACTGGATGAAGAACCTTGTGATTTCCTCCAAAAAAATTTCTTCAAAAACATATTATGTAGGCATTGACCACCATAACTTAGATGTCTAGCATAAGAAAATATTCCCTCACTCGACTTGCCCCACTGGATTTATGGGATGCCAATTTTGAGATGGTAAACATCATCAACCACTCAAGAACTTAGACGTCTAGCATAAAGAAAGGTTCCTTTGCTCAACTCACCTGGATGGGTATGTGGGACACCATGCCTCTTATTCTTCCCTTTATGGTGTAGCTTGGGGATGTACTTTGTAATTTGTGGGGTGATATTCTTCTCAAAATTGTACCATAAATCAAGATGAATGTTAATTTGATTTACCCATTCTTGTAGTTGTGCATTCTCTTGGATTAATGGAAGAATGTCCGAGGGTGGAAGATTTTCTTGAATTGGATTCCATCTTTGGTGAGCAATTGTAACCTCTTGTTGCATTCTGATTATGGCTTTGTCCATCATATTTTTGCATTCTTGTATTTATGTGATTTTCTCTATCCACGTGCTTTGCTTGTGCGATATGTCTCTGTGAGTTTAGAAAAATTTGTTCATTGGGTTCCATATTTATCTGTACTAATATCATATGTAGTAGCTTGCATATTTATTTGTTGTTCCAATTGATCAAGCTCTACTTTCTCCTGTTGAGTTTCACTGGGCCACCCTATTGTATAGGTGTAGTAGGTCGTGACATTTGAGAGATCTATCTCTAATTTGGTGACCACGTCTTGTATGTGTTTCCTTCTTTACTGATTCTACAATTGTTGTGGCTTAACAATTTGTTGTTTATACTCTTCCACAACATCCTCGTAGATTTTCTTCTTTTCTATCTCCAATTGAAGTTGTATCTTCCTTTAGTATTTTTGCTATTACCTTATCTGTTTGCACCTCTATTTGTAGATTGGATGCAATACTGATACGTGGCTTTTTAGTTTGAATGGATGAAAGTATCTTTTGCATTGATTATTCTATCTCAACACATCATTGTATCCAACCATGTTTGGCACTTTGTTTAAGTACTTGGCTACAAGTTATTTTCTGTAGGGGAGTGTGTTTATCTAAGTTTACCTTATATCCTTCTATGGTTTTTCCACTACCCCTTACTACACCTATATTGATTATTCCTTCTTCCTTTATTTCAATACTTGTTTGATTCTGGCCAATGAGTCTCTAGGTGTTTGAGCTGGTACCATGCTTGTAGATGTTTCGGTGCAGGAGGATGTTTCCCGTCTCTCTTTTTCCTCCTTTTCTTTTTGATCCTTCTTCTTCTCTTCTTCTTCTTCTTCTTCTTCTTTCTTTTCTCTTTCTTCTTTCTCTTTCTGTTCTTTCTCCTTCTTGGCTTTCTCTTGTTTCCCTCTCTTCCTTTTCTTTCTTATCTTTCTCTTATTTTTCCTTTTTTTCTATTTCTTCTTTCTTCTTTTTCTCTATTATTATTTTTCTAATCTTTATTTTTTATTTTCTTTCCTTTTCCACTTTTTCTTCCTTCTCCTTTTCCTTGTTTCTTTCTTTTTTTTTTTCTCTTGTCTCCTTTTTTCTCCTTCTCTTCTTTCTTCTTTCTTTCCACTTCTTCTTGTTATTTGATCTATTTTTATAGTTCTTTTTCTTTGTTTCTTCTTTCATCTTTTGCTCTCACGTCCTCTATAGTAGTTTTCTTTTGTTCCTCCTCACTATATTTTTGTTGCTTATAAGTCTTTTTTTCTTCTTGTTTTATTTTCTTTGTCTTAGCTTCATCCACGGTTTTTGTTTTTCCTCTTCTATATGTTTCCTCTTCTTTTCCTCCTCTTTTGTTTTTGAAATTTCAGGTTTTAACTTTTGTAGGTTTTGTGGTTTTATCTTCTCTTTCTCTCCTTTGTTTAAATCAAGAAGCCTATTAGTTATTGTACTTATTTTATGTGATTGTGCATGACTACGAGTTCTTCTTCTTTTTTGTTTTAATTATGATATTTCTTGTTTGAGATATTTTAGGAAGCTTGTCTCTTCTGCTTCTATTTGTTTTTGTGTCTCCTTTATTAATTATGCTGGAAGTAACCACATAATGTCGTCAATTACGAACCTAAAATTTTCTAGATAGTATACTATTGCTTCATATATTGCCATTTGTTCTCTTCTGTCTGTTGACTTCATATTCTTGTGCTATATATGAGAAATGCCTCCTGGAGATAGGCATTTTTGATAACACCTATATGCTATTTTTGTTAAATGTGTTTCCACCCATGGCTCTATCTCTTCTAAAATATATGGCACTTCTTGTTCTTGTGAATGTATGAGTGATGGAGTATATTCTTCTTCTTCTCGACCTAGAAACCTCTTATAATTCCTCAGATTGCTCCTCATCTTGTTCTATATTGGTTGCAACTTGTTTAAGTTTTCCTTTTTTTTTAAGGCTTTTGCCATTTAGTAATAGGTCTTGCAACAATTGGGGATGTCCTTATTTTATATGTCTTAGGTATCCCTCTACTTGATTCTAGTTTTCAGTTATATTGAATATTTTTGCCTATATTCTTCAAATTTTTCTTTAATAACTTCATCAAAATTAGGTAGTTTGGCTTTTCTAGAATCTATAGGGAGGTTTCTAATTACTTCCACTAATGTGGCCACTAGGTCATCTGAAGCTTCATAGGGTAATGGAGTAACATATTATGTTTGTGGAGTTGTAATCCAAATGAAAGTATAATTTATGTTATTAATACAATACACCTCCTTCTCATACCTTGCCACAATCTTCTTTGAAACCCTTGCTTTATTTCCAATGATTTTCCTAATTCTATTTATCCACCCTAATAATGATGTAATTTGGGTTACAACATCTAAACTATTCATATGTTTGCAAATTTGTTCTGCACAACCAGTTTATCTTCTTGTCAGTCTACCAATTCCACTTTATGGGGTAGGGTTTTCATAAAATACATTACTAAACATATCAATATTGAGCCATAGAAAAATGTATGCTTTCCTTATTTTATCTTCCTTGTATTCTCATGAAATTATGTGGCTAATAATTCAACGAGATTGTATTCTGAGTACAAATTAACCATATCTAGGGCTAACTATGTGCTTAATCCATGGGCACCATCTTCTCTATTGGTGTGATAAATTTTTAAATAGATGGCCTTAGTGGCATACCTGAGTGCATGATTGACAATGTCCACGATGTGTACCCCGCACTTTGATTTTGTCACTCCCATTGCTAATGCCATGTATTTTAGTGTTGTCTTCTTCTTGGTAATCATTGAGCATCCTTTGTCCCATAATTCGGTAACCCTAGCCATCACTTCTACATCAATGAGATACACTTGATAAAAATATAGCATTTGATTATGTAACCAACTCAGAAGAACTTTAATCGCATGATATTCCCTTTAAAAGTATGAAATGTGACTCTATGCATCAATTTTCAATTAATCACTCGATCACTTTATACTAGCTCCTTCATATTGGGATCTTCTTCTAAAATTAGGGCTCTGTCCACTTCTAACACTTGTGTGATCGTATTCAAATATCAAAGAGTGAATGCATTTTTATAGATATCGCGCATGGGCCACATTGAACAAAATATGTGAAAAATATCCTTCGCGATCATGTTGATTTGTTTTCATTGAGTGCTTCATAATTTCAACCTTGGAAGTTCTATTTGTGTGACTTCAACTAGGATATCCATGTTCTTTGCACAATTTTCCCTAATTTTTCCCTAGCTCTTTTTTTCGCACTTTCTCTAATGAGTTGTTTGATCTCTTGTTTAGATTTTTGTGCCTTAGTTTTTTCCATGTAGCCACATTTTATATCCGTCCTCTTCTACCTACCCCATTTATTGCATTTTTGGTGGAATAATTCTCTGTTTTGGCTATGGCTTTCATCCCACATATTTTTCGTGTTTTGTGTTTTTTTTTTTCAGTGGCTTTCTCTTCATCCCACGAATTTACCTTTATTATGTGGTTTTGTCCTTCATTCCTCATTATTTCTTATATTCCTTTGTTGCACGGCTATTTATTCCTTTATTCCATGGTTTTGCTTCTTCCTTTATTTAGTTTTTTTTTTTCTTCTTCATTCGTATTGCGGCTTTATCATTCTTCTCTTTACTATGTGGGATTTCTATTTTATTTTTATTACGGTTTTTCCCTCGTTCATCGTTCCATGAGTTTTCTTTATTCCTTCTTTCCACAACTTTTTCTCCCCTTCTTTCCATGGTTTTTGGTTTATTTTTATTTTTATTTTTCTTTATTGCATGGGTATGTTCCCTCAATGACTTTACCTTCTCTTTATTGTGTGGTTATTCTTCCTCCACAACTCTTCCTTTTTCTTGTTTTACTTATTTCTCATGTTTCTTAGAGTAAGGACTCCCTCCTAGGTTTTCATCCTACCGCTCATCCTATCCACCGAATTTTCGGTTTTCAAATAGGTTGGTTTTATTTTTATTTTCATTTTTAAATTTTTGTGTCAAGTATTATACTTCTTTAATCGAGCTCCATTTACAAAGCTTTGAAAACTCTCTATGTTGTAAGGTTTCCAATTTTGTAGCTCTCGAAGATGGTATATCTTTGACAATGCAAAGTCCTCTCCATCTTACCTTAAGATTCCCCAGGTCTTTCCATTTATTATCATACAAAAGGACCTTGTATCCAACATCAAACTCCTTCTTTATGTGGTATTCATGCAATGCCTTTTTCCTTCTTTTCTCTTGTGTTTGATTATATGCTACTATGAATATTTTTTCATCTAGCCTTTCCAATTCAATCAATCTTTCATGTAATGATGAATCCTCATTCATTCTAAAGGTGATTGCAACTCTTAAGCTTGGGAGAAAAAAATCTAAGGGTACCGCAACTTATAATCCATAAACCAATTGGAAGGGAGAGTATTTAGTGAGCCTTTTGTATGTTGTGTGGTATGCCCATAGAGCAGATGGTATCTTCAAATCCCAATCTAACCATTGTAGTGAACAAATATTGGTAAGAACTTTCTCAAAAAAATTATTAAAGGATTCTATTGTTAAATTTTCATGTGGATGGTATAGTGTTCTGTACGATGGAAAAGTGACAAGCGAGCGTGGGAATATGCAAGTAACTTTTCCTCGCACCCGACCTCCCGAGGTCATGCCGAGACAGCCGGTGGGGATGGAATATGTGTGGGATATAGACAAACTAGTTAGGCAATCTAATGTCTTCTACACGCACTAGTGGAAATTGTGAATCTAAGGAAAAGAAGGCCCTCCTAACCTGAACTGGTGTGATAGATCGATCAGCAAGGATGATCGCTCAAAGGCTCCAATCAATATAGAGCTTTGGCGTGATTCGTTCTATAGGTTTTGGAATACGTGGAAAATGGCCTAGGATAGTGTCATGTATGTCTCCGCAGGGTCATAGGGTGGATGGTAAATATAATTGACTCTATGGGTGATTCTCTGGCCTAGTCCGAACTCGTTAGCTTTGTTAGATACTATGTCTAATAAGGATAAGCGTGTGATGATGATAGGTGGAAGTGGAGTAGATCGAATACTAGTGTGCGTAGGACGGTTTCTATGTCTGATTTACTTACGGATTCATTGGGTGTGAGATTTGTGAATCACAACCATAGACTCTTGGTTGTTGCAGATCTGTTATGGTCATGTGGATATTTTTCTAGGGTAACTTTGTAATTTGGCTGATTTGACCAAAACGTGTGCACTTGGTCATCTTCTATGTTTAATCTGCTCAACTGGGAATTGATTTTTGTAAGCTTACCATTGTTCGGAAGACTTGGATCCTAAGATTTTGATCTATATCAGTTATGGCTGTGACGAGATTGGGTTGGGGCACGATTGGCTCGAATATGTATTCTCTGGGATCCCTAGGTCCCGTGATTGTCATACAGAAGCAACAATATAAATTAACTACAGCAAAGTGAAATTTAACTACTTTGAATATATCTATAGCATATATGATTTCTCTATTTTTGTATTTTCTGATGAACTATTCGAATGAATCTAAAAGAGTAACTGTTTAACATATCTAGAATTGACAGCTAAAATAACAATTTAAAACAAACAAAATAACCGAGTATAGCTATTTGTCTGTGTAATTTTGTAGATCTATTCTAAATAATGAAATAACTGATCTAATCTATTTGCAAGACTCTCGATCCTACCTCAGAAGTGAGGAATGAATCATAGTTTCTCAGAAACTATCAATCCCCACAACTTCCCCAACAATATCGAAAGTAAAATTAACTGAAATAAAGTAATTAACTACTCTATTTGATATGATTTTAATTTAGAACTTTGAAAGCTAGAACTTGGATTCTGCAGAATAGTGGCAAATCCGATGGTGTGTGTGATCTTGTCCCCTCAGTGTGATCTCCTCATTCCTTTGTGTTCACATGGATCCAGAAAAGCGTGTAATGGTAGCATCAATAGAAGTAGATATTGGGACAAAGGTAGCTCAAGATACAGACTGAATACAATGCGAGTAGGAGAGGGATAGCACAAGAGTACAGAGCTTGGCTTATGCAATTCCTAGTGGGATTTATTGCGAGTCATGCAACATGAAACATCCAGAACCTGAAACTATCCTGTTTGAAGAACAAAACCTACAACTTTAATGGCTTCTTATTGAAAACAAACTATTCTACTCCAATGGATTGGATAAAATGATAACAACACCTGCACAAGATGGATATGTGGCTTCCTAACAAGAAAAACAATACTAACTAAGCATGCAATGAAAGAAACTAAGGACTCTAAACAAAATGAAAGACTAATCTATTGCAATGAGAAATTTAGAGGCAAATTTGAGGGGCCATTTGATTGAGCACAAGCCAACTATTTATAGCATTTGCATTTACTCAAGGTAAAAACCAAATAGAACTCTTAAACTATAAACAATGACAAAGCACTATTCCAGGGAACCATAATCATAAATGCAAGCTTATGGCGGTGAAAGAAAACTGGTAAAACGTTGAAATTATGTGAGTTGTGTTAAAAGAGCTTTACGGAAAACGCGTAAGGACCGCCGCCCGAGCAGGTGGCGGTTCTGAACACCGCCTTGTTCAAGGCGGCGGTCACGAGACCGCCCCAGGCGGGTAGTAGCGGTTTCATCACTGAAGAGCAAAAGGCCAAGAAAAGAGGGAAAAGGGAAAAAAAAAAAAGCATGTGGGGCTAAGCGGGGCATGCAGGATGTTAACACACACTTGGAGATCTTTTTCAGATCCCGAACACCTTACGAGGAGACCTGTATCATCATTGGGGCATGTGTTACATTATTCTGGTAGCACAGTACCCTATAATTTTAGGTACGTACATATTGCCCTCTCGGAGAAGCATTTTAGCGATGAAGAGGTGCAAAATGGTGGGTCTGAGTATGGTGGTCCCGAAATGGGAAGTTAGAAGTTATACCTGATACATCCGTGTGTTGAAATGACGCCATCCAAATTTCCCATTACCTGCAAAATGAAAAGAGAACTCAAGTGTAGATAGAAACAATAATTTGGAAAATAAACACTAAAATAATAGGAAATGAGGACGTACTGTTTTTGTGAGGATAAAAACTTACCTCCATCGGCACTCTAAACCTGCGAAAAAGGCATTTAAACCAGTCAGGTTGCTATATATATGAAAGTGGGCCCATTTTCCTATTCATTTGCATGCGTTGATTTGATTGATTCTGAGCTCTGGGACCCACGGTGACGGTTTCTTGCGTGAGTAGAGTCAAAACATCCGTGACGAGATAGTGATCATGCCTCATGAGCAGAACATCGACCCACGAGATCACAAGTTGGTTTTCTTCAATTTACCGCTTTTTCCCCCTCAATTTTAAAATGCTAAAATCTTTGTCATGGGGGGATAGTTTTTGAAAATGTTAGGTTCAAAAGGTCTATCTAGGGGGCGCCTACTGGGTAGGCTTTGTTTTTAGCTAAAATGGTTGTTTTTTAGTGTTTTTAGGCTTTTTAAATTACAAAACCCACGTGGGTTTTGGCCACGACTACCGCCCTACCCGGGCGATGGTTACATGACCGTTGCCATGTTTAGGGTGGCGATTACACGACCACCGCCCTTAAGGCGGTAGTTACAAACCACCTCCTGCTCGGGCGTGCGAGTTTCACATAGAATGCCAAAATAACATCTGTTTGAGATTGTTTTTTGCATTTTTAGCATTTCTACATGTTTTCATGATTTTTCCAAAGCATTACTTAGGCTAACTTGCTCTGTTTTGTGTGTTTTTGGGTGTATGCGGGTGAGAGAGAGTACATTCGGTGGAGCCGAGAGAGAGAGAGTGCGGCCCGGCTCCCAGCAGTGTTAGATGCCCTCTCACAGGATGAGGAGGATACTCTTCAGTGGGCTAGTATATTGCGTATATCGCGCGTGCCCCACGTTTCTCCTTTCAGTCACATTCTTTGTGACTTGTTTTCCTATTGGGATGTTGATCAAACACCTTTCGATTACCGGGGGTCGGAGTGGTGAGTGGACGCTCACTTTCGAGGATGTTTACTGCATCTTAGGGGTCCCGATCATCGGGAGACGACTCATCCTAGAGACAACAGGTTCACGGGCCTAGATAGCACAGTGGGCCACTTATATGGGAGATGCAGTCATCTCCACGGGTTCAAAGAAGGGGGTCAGAGTTCGATCTATTCCCAGCTTGCCCATCCCCCTACTTCGCTAGGCGATTATGGGGATCCTTGCCTCGAACTGATTGGGGACAAGGGAGGAGACACATTGTTATATTGTTAGTCCCCCATTATTGCACGAGATAGAGGACATGGCCGGATATATGCCTTAGGAGCGGACATAATTGGGACCACCTACCATGATTTATACAAGGTAGTCCGTTTACGGGGTAGTCCTTGAGCCACCCGACCACAGTCATGAGTTGGGTCTATGAGCACTTCATCCCCTATGGTAGAGGTGTAGAGGTGACGATCCTAGAGAGGCTGTGAGGGCAGCTAGATGGACAGATATGTCAGTGCTCCAAGCACCTCATCAACCCGATTGCTTCACTATCCACCAGCGACATAGAGGCCACACCGTATCGAGACCATGGCATGTATATGGGCGAGAGGCTCTTACTTTGATCTCCTGCTCCACCACAGGGCAGCTTATTGATAGAGTGGGGCAAGTGGAGATACACCCCTTTGGCCGAGTTCCTCAACAGTTTGGCCTACCTTACATGGGCATGCTTCCCTTGGTAGTGCTAGTATACAGGTCAGTCAGGGAGGCCAGAGGGGGTCCTAGAGGCCGGGGTTGGATAGTGGTTACTCCTGGCATTCCTATTGTGGCCAGGAGGGTAGTACGTGCCAGAGGGAGAGCCGGTGCACCTCAGGCACCCTTGCTTTAGATTTCTGTGGGTCCTACCCATAGCAGCTGATGACCCCATTGACATAGACTCCGAGTCCGAGGAGTTTACAGGGGGAGAGACAGAGGAGGAAAGTGATCCTGAGTGGCATGACACTCAGGATATTATGCAGGCAGTGAGGGCCAAGCAGAGTGCAGAGAGAGTTACTCTGGTCTCAGAGGAGCCACTCTCCTAGGGCCATGGCGGGGAGGATGAGTCCGTTGTGGGATGCTACATTGCTCTAGTCACAGGAGCAACCCCTCAGTCAGCGGCGGCATCCGTAGCAGGTGCTGTCCCTAGCGATCCATCCTGGAGGCCTGGTGATCCGAGTAAGTTACCCTCCCTCCTTTTAATGTTTGTTGTTAATTTAGGATTGCTTTAGTTACTATCTCTCCTCTTGTTTACTCTTGTGTTTTATCTCTTGTTTATTTCTAATTTGTTTTCTCCTTTGTTTGCAGAGACCGCCGATGAGTGGCGAGACTTGATTCGTAGGGTATGCACCGATACCCTGATGATCCCCATGGAGAGGACCCACGCAGAGTTCTCTATGGATCTTTGGGAGCCCTCGGCAGTGGTAGACATACTGACATCTTTGCCCTAGTTTGGCATGTGGCCAAGATGGTATTGGCTCTTCGCATGGAGCTAGCGGGGTATATAATAGCCGAGTGCACATGAGGATTCATTCTCATGGTGAGACTGGCTGCTCCTCGGGATCCCGAGCCCTTTGTGCACTCGAGCACCGCGTAACCGAGTCCTAGGCATGGGCATGTGCCTTCGAGAGGGTCTCGTAGATTTTATATGATACATTCTTTTGTATATCCCTGGGCTCTTTGAGCGTTTTGACCATGCTTAGCACATGATGGCATTGTACAGAAACTTTGATCATATATATATATATTCTTTTTGGATCAGACTTTTGGCATTTATGGCTTTGTTTCCTTTCCAGTTTCCTCATGTAAACTATGATGTTATGTATGTATGCTCCTTAGAATGTATGCAATGGAGAACAAATGATGCAAGTGTTTATTTTCCTTTTGTATTTCATGATGCTGATATATGATAATGTAGATACAATGTGATTTTGAATCTTAGTTTCTGTAAGCAATTTTGGATACTTCATATTTGTTTTGGCAAAGTGGTGAAGATAAACTGATATGATGAGCAGATAGACTTGCCCCTCTCCTAACTCCATGCAACTAGTAAGATGCGAGGGCTCATCACCGAGAGTTGGGAAGGGCACAAGTTATGAAATGTGTTGAAATGATAGTGATGAAAGATAGACAAAGCTTTGGTGGAACCAAATTAGGATGCTACAAGCTTACTCCACTCGAGTGACTTCATAGTTTTGGGATGCAACTTGCTTTGTGGTTTATCTAGACTTAGATCCTTAGATGGCCACATGGTAGAAAAAATCTGGGTTTTTAGGATTTTGAACTCTTTTGGAATTTTGGACATCTGATTCATTTGTTTTTGACTCAAAGACTTCGAGATTTTGAATTGTTTGTATATGACCTTTTGCATTTGTTTGTCAAGAGGACCCCCTACACTTTGCCCCATGCTACTAGTAAGAAGCGTGGGTTTATCACTGTGGGAAAATCATAGGCGAGTAAGGGCATTTCCATCCTTTCCCAACCCTACGTCACTAGTAAGAGACACAAGCTCATCACCAAAGGTTGGTGGGGCAAGGAAATGTGTAAAATTAAAATTTTCTGTTTGATCAATATTTGACTTGTTTACTTGAGTAAAATGTCAGTATGTGTTTATTTCCAAAGAGATATACATATGGGATAGATGTGACACCATGAAGCTTCTAGAACAGACCATAGGCAAGACACCTATCCTAAGAAGAAACCAAAAGTGAGAATAAACCTGCAGATCTTGGCATGGTTACCATTAAGACTTTGTCATATCTAGCTTTATTTGATGACATGATTCCAAAATAACTTGATGATATCATGGAGATGGAGAAGTATGATTAGAGTGTTTATGCCAACAACATCATGAGTTTGTAATGAATTGCTTTGAGAATAAATTCCTTGATCACTTTTTTTTGTATAAAACAAGCGAGACAAAATGATCCTAACTATATGAAGATGCAATGTAAATGTAATTATAAATAGTGCTAGTTGCTTACGCGTAGAACCGCTTGAGGTGTAGGGAATTGACTGTTTCACCAAATTCCTCACCTTCCAACGTACATAAGAGGTATGCACCATTTCCATAGTCCTTCATGACTCGGTATGGGCCCAACCATTTGGGCCAGAACTTTCTTCCTTCGCCGGTCTTTTTGTCGATCCGGTTGTCTAGCCTTAGAACTAGATCACCTTCATATATGTCACATTCATAGACCTTCTTGTTATACTACCGGCACATCCAGTCAGCATAGACTCTGTGCCGCTATTCAACATCTAACCTAGCTTCATCTAGGATTTCTAATTGGGAAAGATGTGCTTCTCTATAAGCATCTTCATCCAGGATCCCTTGTAACAAAATGTGGAGACTGGGTATTTCAACCTCAAGTGGGAGAACTGCTTCTGCCCCGAATACTAGCGAGAAAGGAGTCGCTCCTGTTGGTGTTCTTATTGAGGTTCGGTGGGCCCATAAGGCCGGATATAACTTCAAGTGCCAATCTCGTTTGTTTTCTTTCACCGTTTTAAGGAGAATGGATTTTAATGTTTTGTTTGTCACCTCAGCCTGTCCATTGGCTTGAGGGTAATATAATGAAGCCGTATGATGGCTTATTTTAAATTTATTACACAATTCGCAAACTTCGTCATTCTTAAAAGAAGTTCCATTATCTGAGATAATGATTTGCGGGATACCATACCTGCAAATGATTTGGTTCAAAATGAACTTGGTGATTATAGAACCCGGTACAGTAGTAAGAGGCATAGCCTCTACCCACTTGGTAAAATATTCGGTGGCTGTGATTATAAAATTATGGCCATCTGTAGATGAGGGAGAGAATTTCCCTATTAAATCTAGGCCCCATGTAGAAAAGGGCCATGGAGTCGTGATTGGTTGTAGAGCTTGTGCCGGCATGTGGATCTCATGGGAGAAATCTTGGCACTTATGACACCTGCATACAAAATCTACTGCGTCGTGTTCTAGAGTGGGCCAAAAATAGCCCATTCGATGTATTTTGTGAACAGTGGCATGGCCACCAAAGTGGCCTCCACACATTCCACTGTGAGATTCGTGGAGAATCTTCTTGGATTCTTCTGTGTCGACACATCTTAGGAGCATTCCATCGAATGCTTTTCGATAGAGCACTTGCTCTATAATGACGTATTTGGCTGCAATAATGCGTAACCACCTTCTTTGTTGTGGTGTAGCCCCTTCTGGATACATATGGTCCATGATATAATTAATAATGTCGGTATACCAGGGACACTCAGAGATAGGAGGTCTAGTTGTTTCGCTCGGAATGTTTCGACTTCTAGGAATAGAGTTGTTTCTATCCTTTCATTCCTTTTAGAAACAGATAGGGTTAGGGCTAGGAGGAATACCTGTTAAATGTCGAGATGGTGTGCGCGTACCATGGAGAAAGATCAAGTTGACTGCGAAGAACTCCTTTTTGTCTTGGAAGGACTACTGGTTTTGACAAAGATGCAAGTTGATCTCCTTTGCTGCAAACGCTTCTGGTTTCTTCACTCGTCTCTGCTCGGTCAAGTGAAGATCTGGACTCTGTTTTTCGCTCCCAATGATCTCTGTTGATTCAAAAATCATTCGACCTGATCCAAAAATGAAATTCCGATCCTTTGTTTTTGGTTTGGGGAGCCCATTTACTGAGGAACCGATGGCGGTTGCGTGCAAACC
This sequence comes from Taxus wallichiana var. yunnanensis, assembly GCA_018340775.1. Taxonomy (NCBI): domain Eukaryota; kingdom Viridiplantae; phylum Streptophyta; class Pinopsida; order Cupressales; family Taxaceae; genus Taxus; species Taxus wallichiana. Next base: position 775,554,817 of record CM031238.1, on the reverse strand, counting down.
GACGACAGGTCGAGTAGGCAACCGCATCGGTAAGGAAAAAGTAGGCTATTTTTAGTAAAATAGCCCACCTTCCCTTTTCTCCCGAGAGATCGAACAAGTCGCGGGCTTAGTCAAGTGGCTAGAAGGTCGGTTTTGGGTGCGAGTAAGGAGGCATTAGTTATGGATGTGAGTCTAGACCAAGTCATAGGTCTTAATTAGGTTAGTTTAGGGTTAGGGCTAGGTCATGATGAGGTGGCAAAATGAGGTGGCAGGTAAGGTGATGTGGATTTATCAATTACAAGGAAATTAATAAATAATTGTGTAAGGTTTTAGGTGATGAGGTTAAGTTGCGAGATGAGATGCGGGTCACAAGGGTCGTAAGACACAAATTTGGTGTCTACATTAGCCCCTTATTGTCGTGTAGCTTGTTTTGTAAAGCTGCACGGACAATAATATGAAGTGGTTTCCCTGTCAAGGGTATAGGTAATCCCCTCAAATCTATCACAGATTGAGTGAGCGGAAATCGGGGATAGGGTTGACAAAGGGTAAATGGGGTAGAGGGGATGGTAAGATGGTGGGGTAGGTCCAGGAAGCGACGCATGGTAAAATGCAATAAGCATACGACTAGGGTACATGATTTGACGAGCAAACCAGCAGTGCAGAGGCAAAGGTCGATAGTTTATCCAAACAAGGGTGGTATAATCCTGGTATCCAAGGCATAGGAAGTAGCTCCAGGGTATATAACAGGTAAGGTACAGGAACGTTTAGGCATGTCCCAGCGCACCAAATGGTTGGTTTGGTTGAGATAAACGTCACGGTCTAGGTCTGGGCAAAGTTGGTCGACAGATCAAGTCAAGAACCCTAATCATGCTAAAACACGAACAGGTGAGCTCGATTGAACAAAAAACTACAGGATGGGTGGATAAAAGTGTATGGTGTTGATTTTGGGTAAAGTATTGAAGTGGTACGGCCGTGGGTCGGGCCGAGTTGTTGGATTGCAGCCTTGGGTCGGGCCAGAAGGGTAGAGTGAGGCCTTGGGTCGGGCCGGTTGGTTAGGGCGAGGCCTTGGGTCGGGCCAAATGGTTAGGGTGAGGCCTTGGGTCGGGCCAGTAGGGTAGGGTGAGGCCTTGGGGCCAGGCCGAGGCCTTGGGTCGGGCCAAATGGTTAGGGCGAGGCCTTGGGTCGGGCCAAATGGTTAGGGCGAGGCCTTGGGTCGGGCCAGTAGGGTAGGGTGAGGCCTTGGGTCGGGCCAAATGGTTAGGGCGAGGCCTTGGGTCGGGCCACATGGTTAGGGTGAGGCCTTGGGTCGGGCCAGTAGGGTAGGGTGAGGCCTTGGGTCGGGCCAAATGGTTAGGGCGAGGCCTTGGGTCGGGCCAGTAGGGTAGGGTGAGGCCTTGGGTCGGGCCAAATGGTTAGGGCGAGGCCTTGGGTCGGGCCAGTAGGGTAGGGTGAGGCCTTGGGTCGGGCCAAATGGTTAGGGCGAGGCCTTGGGTCGGGCCAGTAGGGTAGGGTGAGGCCTTGGGTCGGGCCAAATGGTGAAAATGTTTGCATCAAAGGTGGATATAGGCGATGTTGGTGGAAAAGGGAAAATAGTAAATAAGGGCAAAATGTTGGGTAAAAAAAAGGATAAAACCGATATCGGTTATCTATGACCGGTACCGGTTAGATAACCGACGCCGGTTTCTTAGGGCACGATTTGGCCAGTATCGGTTCTATGTGAAAAACCTATAAAAAAAGAAAAATACGGCTGTCATTTGTCACTTTTACAATTTGGAAACCAATTAAGTTATCTGAGGTGGATTTTGGATAGCGGTGCATTTGTTGGCTGAGGTGGCACTAGTTGAGTGGAGAAGTGAGTTGATTGGTGGGCCTGAGTGAGTAGCAGGCAACATTTGATTGGTAGAGGACCCAGTAAAGCAAAGTTTGACCCATGGCACAGGTAGGAGGAGCAGGAGGGGCTGGACCAGCTGGACCACCACCACCCATCCCACCACGACAATGTGTCGTTGTGCGGATGCAGGTAGGTTCGAAACTCTTTAATTTGTGCATTTGAATGGTATTAAGCTAGATTTGGGGTTTGGGTAGGAATGTACATTTTTTAGGAAATAATGAGAAAATGGAAATGATTTGAAAAAGGGAGAGGGTAGATAGGTAAAATAAGCTAAGGCGGCTAGGTGGGTAGATTTTTAGGGTGTTTGGGTGGGTATGTAGGTAGAAAAAGGAAAAAATGTAGGTGGGGGGGCCGCGCGGGGGTTCGGCTCCGGGAAATGACAGTGACCGATGTCGGTCGCTAAGCGACCGGCATCGGTCGCAAAGTTAACGGGCAGGGTGGTTTATTGCTTGACCGGCGTCGGTCGTGTATCGGCCGGCGTCGGTTGGAGTTTATTGTTTTGTTTTGTTTTGGTTTGTTTTTGCTTTGGTTTGTGTGGGTTTGTTGGGGGTTTGTGTGGGTTTGGGTTTGGGTTGGGTTGGTATGGGTTTGGAGGTGGGTTGTATGGGTTTGGGGTTGGGTTGGTATGGGTTTGGGGTTGGGTATGGGAGGGAGATAGTGGAAAAGGTAGGTGACTAGAGGGGGGTTAGAGAGTCGGGGTGTGGTCGGGGGATAAAAGGGGGTATAGAGGGTAAAGTAGATGATGTGATAAAGAGTAGGTCTAAGGTTGTGGGTTGGTTTTGCAGGCACGTCAGCAGTTGACGATGCGGGATAGGATGCCCCCGCTGTTGGTGCGGATGCGGCCACACGTATCCGTGGCACACTGGGCTATCATGCGCGAGGTGGGACTCGGCGGAGTCAGCGATCTGAGCTATTGATAAAGATCATAGCTTTGATGGTTGCCCTCATCGAGAGATGGGATCACGTGACCAATGTGTTCCATCTCCCGGCCGGGAGATGACTATCACATGGAGGATGTGTATTGCATCCTTCGACTACCTATCGAGGAGAGCGATCTTCCGTAGATCGAAGGCTGCCATGGACAGCTTATTACGAGGTTTTGGAGATGCGGCGCGCTTTACTAACCTATCACAGCGTGAGCATTGGGTATGGTGACATGTCGTATGCACGACACGAGACACGGCTGTTGTGCTTGATGATGATTGGGATCACACCCGCCCTCCCGGACTCGAGAGGAGGCTGCTTTCCACGAGCGTTGATGGGGTGTTGCTTGAAATGGTGGAGGAGCACACATTGCGCTTGGCACTAGTATACAGTGCGATTATACTGAGGAGCTATGGGGCTATCGCGCTTAGGATGAGGTGATTTGGGATTTGCTCTACCTTTTTACTTCACTGTTGGGCATATGAGCACATCATATGCATCAGGCCAGTAGGGTTACCCCAGCAGCCAGGGCCACAGGTCATATACAGATATGGCTTTCAGAGATGGTTGGGGGTCGTGGGCCAGCCACGAGTAGTTCTTGTAGGTTGGGATGTGGCGTATTATAGACATTTGTTAGAGGGTCTGACAGTGGTAGACATTGTATGGAGACCTTACAGAGGTCATCACCCTCGCAGAGGAGCCCGCTTATAGTTGCGTCTGATCCAGTACACATTCTGGATAGCAGGACGGAGGCCGGGAGAGTACGAGAGGATACCCCTAGAGAGGGTACGCAGGCAGATGGGGCTGCGACAGGACGAGCCACCTCCCTTCCCTCAGTACAGGAGGGATGATGTAGAGCCCCACTTGCCTCACTGTACCATAGCCCTTGGACCCAGATTGGGTTGCTGAGAGGCCAGCAGGTGATGGTGTAGATGATGCTGGGTGTATGGGGGCATTCATGGTTTGGTGGGCTGGTCGAGAGAAGCGGCTAGATAATCTGCCGGCACACGGCCAGACTTAGGCTGCAGTGATATGCGAGAGCGAGATCAACTCGGGGCAGTGCATATTACGAGGGCAGGTTGGTGTTGCACGAGCACGAATAGAGTCCTCTACGGCAAATGGCTAGCCCAGCAGCGCGAGCTGTGAGTACGAGCACGAGCACCACCACCACCAGCGGTGGCGCGGCCACGGCCCAGCACAGTACGAATACCACCACCCAGGCCACCCACGAGCACCACCAAGCCAAACAGAAGTGGGTGCGCGTAGGAGTCGGGACCACCCCAGACTGCAGCGGTGGCACGGGATAGATACATGGAGGCGAGAGCGGAGGCCCGGTACTATCAGGATGTCCTTGATAGTACCGGAGCTGAGTATCAGCCATATGCGGCACACCGAGTGGAGACCTCGCATAGTCGAGAGATCACGGGAGGCGCGGCCACGGCCCGGCATGTCCATTACAGGTAGGAGGCGAGAGGCACCACAGGGACCAGCAGGGAGAGGTGCTGAGGGTGGTGGGGAGAGCTGAGGGATCCCCACATAGTTTTTGTATATGGACATGGGCACCGGTCTGCGAACCGGTTGTGTTGATAGAGGCCTACGTGCCTACATTTATTCATGTATTGATTCATTCATTCATTATATACCGGCCTGCGAGCCGAGTACGGGTTGTACAGTTGATACCGGCCTGCGAGCCGAGTATATTTTTGATATGAGGGACCGGCCTGCGAGCCGAGTCGAGGTGATTGATATTTATTGCGGCCTGCGTGCCGGCTTTGTTGTTGTATTATGAGATCACAGAGGCCCCGATGCAGGGCACATTGTACATTTGAAACTTGTATATATATATAGAGATGATGTTTTGATCCATATGCAGTGTTGAAAATGTTTTTAAGTATTTCGTCAATGGTTTGTGATATAGAATGTAGGATGAGTTTAGTTGACATGTTGATATATGGATGATGTTGATGTTTTTGTTTTTGCACGTATATATGGATGACATGTTATATGATGAAATGTTGCATGTTGTGGGCTGGTTTTGTGACATTGTTATATATGTATCTGATGAGTTGGATCCAAATGATGTATAGATTGATAGTTTTTTGATATCCTTAGTTGATGGTTTGTTTGTTTTTGTAAAAATAGACGATGTTAATGAAATGATAATGATATGTGTGGTGGATGGACAAATATGGATAATGGTGTTGTGATGCAGGAAAAGAGGCGGGCGCGACAAAAAATTAGGTAGAAAATGAAGAAAAGAACCATGTTTTAAAAAGCCAGGTGTGTAACCGATATCGGTTAGGGGACCGATGACGGTAGCTGATAGACCGATATCGGTTATATAACCGATACTGGTTACTTAGATATGAGCTTTTCTAAAAATAGAAAAGCTAGGGTGGCACTTAAGTTCTTATCTTTAGAGCCATGCAAGAGGTTAAATACGCAAATGCGACGCTTTTGGCGATGAGATAGGTAATTGTATGAGAGATTTGAGTGATAAGAAAAGAGATTCAGAAAGTAGAAAGGTGAATTTGAAAAGAGTGGTGATCATGGCAGAATGAGGAGAAGCATCCAGCAGGCAGGGCCGAGAGGGAAGACAAGTGCCACCGCAAGCTGCTGCAACCCAAGAGGTAAACGTTTTGGTTGTGATTTGATTTTTGCATGTGTTATGAATAGGAGATTAAGTGGGTAGATATGAAAAAGAAAACATGATAGCAAGGGTTATAGGTGAGGTAAGTGTTACGGGGTAGGTAATCAGGGGTTTCAGGTATGTTTGTATGTATAGAAAGGAATAAACGCTCAAATTATTGTCGTAGGCAGTGTGTTTAGGTAGGCTATATGAAGGTGACAGTGACCGATATTGGTTAGGGACAACCGGTATCGGTTACTGAACCGGTACCGGTTGACTATAAACGATACCGGTTGCTGTAGGAATTTCCAGAATGTGAGGAAAAACCCGTGGGGATTTGATGGATTGAATGGTTGTTTGTTATTTTGATGTATGCAGGCAGAGGGAGGGTTGAGGATGAATGATAGTGTACCAGTGTTGTTGTCACGAATTCGAGCGGATGTAACACCAAATTTGATGGACATTGATAAATCGTTTGGAGTTAAGTGGAATCCGCTATTATTCATGAATCGCACGTAACCATGCTATGTTACAGGCGTTGATTGAGAGATGGAATCCTGAGAAAAATACCTTCTATCTACCAACAGGGGAGATGACAGTGACATTGGAAGATGTGTTTCGTATTTTGAGACTCCCAATTATAGGAACACCAGTATATCAGGCAATGCCTAACGCAGGGCGGGCAGCGATAACAGCAGTATTTGGTCCATACGCACGAGATCTAACACAGCGAGGTTTGACATTCACATATGGGGTAATGTATGCAGCACACCCTGAGGAGACAAGGTTAGCAGTGATATTAATGATAGCGGTAGGGTATTATGCGTTACCGAGGCGAAGGGGAAAGATTTCCAAAGGCATTGATGTGTGTTATTTGGGAGATGATAGAAAGGAACATGACGTTTGCATGGGCACTGCATATTTAGGCGGAGCTATCACAGGGGTTTATGGGCTTGTAGGTGAAATCACAGAAACGACACTGGATTGTTCATACTTATTACACTGTTGGGCCTATGAGCACATTGTTTGTGTGCGACCAATAGGCCGACCCATCTAGCGGAGAGAGACCGAGAGTACGAGGTTGGGATTCGAGACAATGGGTCCGCAGACAGAGAAAGAGGTAAGATCTCGAGCCGTGGCCCGTGACATTGAGTATTACAGGCAGGTATGGGAGAGGGTGACGGTTGCGGATATCTGTTGGAGGCCTTACGGGAACTATATGGTAACAGAGAACATAGCTGAGGAGTTGAGGGGTGTAGAGCGATTGAGGTGGATCGCGGGGCACAGGCCAGGTGAATATGAGAGGATTCCTATAGATCGCGTGCGGCGAAAATTTGGATTTGTGCAGGACATATCGCAGGCTTATAGACCATATATGAGGATCGACGCAGAGGCAGCATTCTCACCTCCCCAGCTAACACCTCCAGAAGGTCCTGAAGAAGTAGCAGCCGATCGCAAGGTAATGGACGTAGGAACAGCGAGAGGCCTATAGATTATGGTGGGTAGCGAGCTGCAAGGTGTACGTGATCGTCCCGACATAGCGGTGATTACAGCGAGAGAGGATCGTTTGCGGCATTTGGTTCAGCGCTCCAAATGCGAGTGAATGAGACAAGAGGATTGTTAGCGGTTGCGGAGTCACGGGCGAAGATACTAGAGGCTGGATTTCTCCATGTGAGAGGGCATATTCATATGTTACGGAGAGGTGGCGAGATCGGTGGGCGGTACCAATAGTCGTGGTACCTTTGAGGACGAGAGGGCACAGGCGAGAGGGGTCGATGATCACGATCCTCACCTAGTTTGGGATGAGGCGTAAGGGTCTAAATAAATGTTAGCAAGGTATAAGAATTAATAAGGATGCCGACCTGCGTGTCGATGATAGAGAAGATGTATTTGTTTAACATCTAAATAAAACTGAATATGTATGTTGATTTGAGTTACGATAATAATAAGAATGTTTTCGTTTTGACTTTCGGTGTTTTGAAAAAGGATAAAGAGGAATGTGATTAAATAGAAATACACAAAAATATTTATATTTACCACACATGATAGGTTATGGTAGGGGATGGTCGAGCTAACCTTGGGAGACCCCATGTCTCCGAAGTGCTGCCTACATAGCCCATTGCACAAAGCAAGGAGGGGCCTTAGACCGATGTAGTTCTCCCTTAGGACCAGGGAGAGGTGAATTCAGGCAATTTAGGTATGGTTAGGTGATTGGTTGGTTGGTAAAGGTATTGATAGTAATATTGGTAAGGCAAGGTTGATGGTGTTGGTAACGAATTGGTGAGGTTTGTAAAAGGTATAAGAGAAGTGAAAGTTAGCCTACCCAAGTGGTAGGGAACCATGTCCTGCTTAAGATCAACACACAATCCTAGATGCGAGGCAAAAAGGAAAGATTGCTCCATAGGTGAAAAGAGCAAAACGAACCACACAACATAGAATGAACGTGAAGCCCTAGGTATCGGTGCATAGACGAGAAGTCAATAGGTGAAAAGAGTTGTATGATCACATCCTATCAGGTGTACGTCACGTCCCTTGAGTTGAAACAAATGGTGAGGTGAGGTGAATGGTATAGTTGAGGTATGGAAAACTTATTACAAAGTGAGTGTTCGACGAAAGAGAACCTACCCTAAATAGACAAGTTCATGACTCAAAAGTTCTTTTGAATGAGGCTTTTATTTTATTGAATATAGGTGATCGATGTGGGAAGTCTAGAAGGGATTTTGATTGTTTTATTCTTGAGGTCTTCACGAAGCTGATCAATGCGAGAAGCTTCGATAAAGGTCGATTGTGTATAGCTGTCCTTTGAGGGAACAGTCTATTTATAGTAGCGAATATGATTTTAGTGCATAGCTGTCCTTCTGGGAGCAAGCGATCTATATAAAATAGCAGCAATAATTTGGCATATAGCTGTCCTTCGAGGAACAGATCTATATATAATTTAGATAGCTAGATGTTCTTTTGGCATGAAGCATCTAGTTTGGTAGGAAGTTTGACTCAAGAAAATCCCATAAGAATACGGCTTTTTAATACTTTGAAGTCATGGACTAGACTAAAAAGGGAAGGCATCGTTTAGGTGAGGTGAGAATCAAACTATGTGAGCTTGATTTTTATTATGAGGTGTAGGAAACGAAGTGTATGTGGTGGTATGTGAGCTCAAGGGATGAGCGGCAGGTAGATAAGAAGTGATATAACACTAAATTCAACAGTAGAATGGTCGAAGATGCAAGGCATTAAGGGGTTCAGGCTCAGGCTTACCATTAAGCGAAGCTAAACGATAAGTGCCTGATCCATAGGTGTGAGTGATTATGTAAGGCCCAATCCAATTGGGAGAAAATTTTCCACGTTTGCTCTTTTCTAGTTTGGTTACATGTTGATTCTCTTTGAGGACAAGATCACCAACCTTAAAGGTACGCTCATGGAGTCGCTTATCATAAGCACGCTTGATGCGTTTTGATAGATTTGAAGGTGATCAAAGAGCTATAAGGCGACATTCGTCAAGAAGCTCCAATTGGGCTAACGCTCTTGGCGGAAATCATCGTTAGTGAGAATATCCTGAAGGGATATTCTGAGGGAGGGTATTTGTATTTCGAGAGGCAAAACAGCCTCGGTACCATATACCAAAGAAAAAGGTGTGGCATTAGTAGAGGTACGGATGCTAGTATGATAAGCCCAAAGGGAAAAGGGGATGTGATCGTGCCAATTTAAATCGGACTCATTGACAACTTTCATGAGGATTTTGGTTAGGGTTTTATTAGAGGATTCGGCTTGTCCATTTGCTTGTGGATAGTAGGGTGATGAGAAGCTGAGTTTGATACCAAAGTTGTCACAAAGGTCTTGCAACAACCTATTTTTGAAAGATTTTCCATTATCTGTAATCAGGCGATGAGGAACACCAAAACGACAGATAATGTGGTGGTTAATGAACTCTACAATTTTTTCTTTTTTAGTTGAAATGAGTGGAATAGCCTCCACCCATTTTGTGTAATATTCGGTTGCTGTGATAATCCATCGGTGACGTTGTGAAGAGGACGGGTGAATCTCACCAATAAGGTCTAAACCCCATTGTGAGAAGGGCCAAAGATCTCGAGCGACCTGGAGCGGGTGGCTAGGAGTATGTTGAAGGTTGGCATGTTGTTGACACATAACACAACGCTTAACATATTCATAGCGATCGTTATTGAGTAGGCCAATAATAACCGGTGAAGGATTCGTTTGGCCACGCAGAAACCACTAAAATGTCCACCACAAATACCGTCATGGACTTGTTGGATGGTATGGGTGATCTCCGCACCGGTGAGACATCGAAGGAGGATGCCATCAAAGCCACGTTTATAAAGGAGTCCCCCCATAACTACATAACGAGAAACGCGTTTAAGAAAAGTGCATTTACCAATACTAGTAAGGTCGAGATGGGAGAACAGAGGTTGTAAGGTAGTCGTGAAATTGGTGATACCAAGTATCCTGTGAGTTAGCGAGACACGGTTTTATCATACAAACTACGGGGTTGAGTAGGATGGGGCAAAAGTTGTTGGACCATGACGAATAATTGAGTCGATTGATGAAGCTGGAATTTGCAAGGCTAAGCAAGCCATAGTATCCATAAATTTGTTAGTGGAGCGGGGAATGGTTTGGATAGAATAGTGAGTAAATAAGGCTAGAAGTGAGTCCACGTAGTATTTGTATTTTGAAGTTCCTCATTTTACATTGGTAGATGCCCATAACTTGATTGACTACCAATTGAGAGTCGCAAAAATATTGATAGATTTGATACCTAAGTGTATCGCAACTTGGAGACCCGAGAAAAGGGCCTCATATTCCATTTGTATTATTAGTGCGGGGAAATCAAGCGAATGAAAAGAGGCATAGGTTCAGCGTCAGAGGATGAGAACAACATCGGCTCCTCCACCGCGCTGGCATTTAGATCCATCGAAGAAGAGGGTCATTTGATACGACTCTTCCCCGAGTGAAAGAGTGGCGATGAGTTCGTCGGGAATATAAAATTGGTAAATTGTTCCCCAGGTAAAGGGGCTTCCGCAAGTTGGTCTACGATGGTTTGTCCTTTGATTGATTTCTGGTGGACGAACTCAAGGTCGAGGTCGGCGAGGAGCATGAGCCATCGGGCGATGCGTTGGTTTAGATGAGGTTTGACATACATGTAATGGATGGGAGTCTGTATTGGTGATGAAAAAGTTTTGTGATTCAGAAGGTAGTGTCGGAGCTTGGTAGCCACAAATGATAGGGCTAGGCACAACTTTTCTACATGTGTATACCTAGTCTCATAATCCACCAAAGTACGACTTATATAATAAATAGCTTGTTCTCGATTTTCAGAGTCACGATGTGCAAGCATGGCCCCTATAGCATGGTCAGTGGCGAAAAGGTAAAGGTAGAAAGGGCGGTCGTCTTGAGGTGGGATAAGCACGGGTGGCTGCAAGAGATAAGTTTTGAGAGCTTCAAAGGCTTGGTGGCACTCTTCACTCCATTGAAACTCAATGTCCTTTTTAAGGAGGTGATGGAAAGGTTGACATCGATCCGAGAGTTGGGAGATGAAACGTCGGATAGATTGTAACTTACCTTGTAAGCTACGCAATTGTTTGAGATTAGTAGGTGGGGGCATTTCTATGATAGCTTTGACTTTAGATGGATCGACCTCAATGCCACGCAAAGAGACGATAAAACCAAGAAGCTTTCCCGAAAGGACACCAAAGACACATTTCTTTGGTTGAAGACGGACAGAATATTGTAGCAGGCGATCAAAAATAATGGTTAAAACATTAAGATGTTCACTGCGATGTTTAGACTTGCCAAGAAGATCGTCGACGTAATCTTCAAGGATAGTGTGCATAATGTCATGAAAAATATAGGTCATAGCCCGCTGATAGGTCGCACCAGCATTCTTAAGGCCAAATGGCATTACACGGTAACAGAAGGTTCCCCAAGGAGTTATGAAGGTAGTTTTGTGTTGATCGGCAGGGGCAACCAAAATTTGGTTGTATCCTGAAAAGCCATCCATGAGAAAGCATTTCATGACCATTGCGGTGAGATCAACAAGTTGATCAATACTTGGGAGGAAGTCATCCTTAGGGCAAGCGAGGTTAAGATCCCGGAAATTTGTGCATATCAAGTCCCCCATCGCTTTAGTAGCAGTGCGATGTTAGAAATCCATTGAGGATAGTCGATAGGCGAGAATGAAGGAAACAGAAAGGAGTCGTTGGAGCTCCTCTTTGACCAAGAGGGCAATGCGTGGATTCATTTTCTCAATTTTTGTTTAATTGGCTTGGAATGGGGTTTCAGTGTAATGTTATGGACAGCAATGTCGGGATCAATTCTGGCATGTCGGCGTAGAGACAAGCGAAAGCTTGGTTGCGGCACGAGAAAGGAAAGTAAAAAGGTGACTTGTTCTGATGCGTTAAGGGATTGTCCGATCTTCACAATGTGAGGATCCTCCTCCGTGTGGATGTTGATTTCTATTGTAGATTCGTTCAGCATGGTTTGGGTTTCAGATGGTAAGGCTCGTTGAATATAAGAGTCATCCGCGCCAAGGTAAGTGAGGATGGAGTCATCATCCTGGCACTCAACAACGTTAATTGAAGGTGAGTCCTCTTCGATCATGTCTGGATATAGAAGGGGGATAGAAGAGGGGTCCTCATTATCGCGTTGATAAGTGAGAGGGCCTAAGAAGATAGCATTTATGAAAAAAAAAAGTTAGGAGGGATAGATTCGTGATCTATCGACTCAGTGGGTGACGATGGCAAAGTGGGTGATGATGGTTTGTTAGGGGTAACGTCGTTCTCTTCCAGAAGGCAACTGTCACGAGGTTCTTTCGATGTAAGTGTTTCCGGAAATCCGAGACCACTACGATCATTGTGTTTGCGTGTGGTGATGGGGATGAGCGTATGTCGGCCTTGTTCATAAAGACCAAAACCAAAGCCTTTCCAAGCACAGCGAGTCAAGAAGGTGAGGGCGAAGCGACGATTTGTCAGGTACTGAAAATCGGATTGGAAAGGAACCACACCAAGAGGAGGCTCAGGGGCAACGGAAGATGCGTCGACACCCCCATACGTTAGGTTAGTGCGGCAGTGAGGTGGTCCGTAGGAGATTACTTCCCCCACACGACGGTCATAGTTAGGATGGGCATGTACCTGTCCGTACTCCTGTGGGGTATGGAAAGAACTAACGTTATATAGGCGATACTCCCCCAGCGTAAGGCGCTGAAAAACATCTACTAAGGGGTCCGCGGTTGGGATGTTAGCTGCGGGAAGGGAAGTGGTTTTTGCGATGGTGGTTTCATCAGTTGAAGGCGTAGGCGCGGTTGAAGTGGATGGTTGAGGTACATTTGAAGAGGATGGTTGGGTTGAATGTATGGGTGTCTTGATTGGTATAAGCACATCGTTAGGGTGGTATAACATATTGCAGGTTTTAAAGGGGGGAGGATCAGCTTTTACGGTGTAGGATTTCCCCTCGTACTCAAATTTTATGCATCTATGTAATGTTGAGGGAACGCATCCCATGGCCCAAATCTAAGGATGACCCAGCAATATATTATATTGGAACTCTCCCTCAAGGACATAGAAGAGTTCGGGTAAAGTACGTGGTCCTACCCGAATGTTGAGGATCACGGTGCCTAAGGTAGAGGTAATAGCGTCATTAAATGACCGCAACATGATGGGGTTGGCACACATGTAGCTAGAAGGGATATTCATTTGTTGGAAGGCTTTTAAAGAGATGATGTTTAGGCTAGCGCCCCCAATCATAACACGACGTACCCGAATGTCCGGATGTAATCGGAGATGAAAAGAGGCGAGTCGGGGTCTTACGTACCAAAGTCAACAATTTCATCTTGAGCCCATCGCGCGCAGCTTGTGCTGCGAGAGACGGAAGTGGTTGGGGCGGTGGGTTGTTTGGTGAGAGAGGCAACGTGATTGGGTGTCGAAATGGAGGCAACGGGCGGGGTTTCATTAGGTAAGACCTTGATCCCCGAAGAATTTCAACGAGAGCTTGTCGATGAGATTGAAATCTGAATGAGATCATATAGTGTCATTTTACGGGTGATTGGTGAAGGCTGTTTGATCATGGCTCGATGGGCAGCTCCATTAGAGGCGGGGTAAGCGGGTCCACGAATAACCACTTTGGGTGGTGGTGCAATCGGGATCTTTGGACGGAGAAGGAGAGGGCGCGAGTGTGCTTTCTTTCACTTTCTCATTGTTTTTACGCTTTCGAGTAGCAACACTAATCATATTAATCTCGTAAACCTGAGATGAGGAAGATGGTTGGGATAAATCATGGTTTTCAAGAGGTGGGGTTGTAATAATGATAGATCTTGGTGAGGTGGGGACAGATGGTAGAGGAGAGGGAATGGAAGCTAAAGGTCTCTCCCTTCGTAAGTTGTCTTTCTTAACCTTTCTATCTGGGAGAGGTGACTGACGAAGGATGGTTTTTAAAGCTTTGCATCCCTCCACATCATGTCCTGGTGTGCGGTGATAAGCGCAGATTTTAGACTCATCGTAACCTATAGGGCGAGGTTTAGAAGGGTCATAAGGTCTAAGTGGGGGTAGAGAAATGGTCGCATTCTCCACCAACATAGCAAGGATTTTGGCGTAAGATCCTTTGAGTGGGTCAAAATCGGAGGAGGATGAGGGCATTGGTTGTGCGGGTTTCGGTAATGTTTGGGCGTGGTTGGTTCGTACGGGTGGTGGTTTAGCCAAGGGGTGTTGACACGTGGTTTTCACCAAACGTGGTTTCTTTGGCGCAGGAGCTACGTTCGGCTGGTTAGATGATGAGGCTACAGATGACGTGGTAGCGGGAAACAACCACGGAGAAAGGGGAGTGACATAAAATAAATCCTTTGATGATGGAGTTTGTTTAGGGTTGATGGGTGGACAGGATACGTGGGGTGATAATGTTGATATACCCTTAGATCTCTGTATAGGTGCAGAAGGCGTAGGTCGTTTTGAAGAAAACGCAGGAGGTATGATATATTGATGCAAGGTGGAAGGATGAGGTCCCAATATGGAAGGTAGGTGTGACGATGATGGTTTTGATTGTGATAGAGGCACGGATTGAGCTTGTCTTCTAGGTGGCGGGCGGCTTTATTCTTAGATAAATCTAGTCGCTTAGGCGGGTGTGTTAGGCCCAGGGTATGGGTGAGGTCCCAGCGTAGGGGAAGATTTGGCTAAGTTAATAGAAGTGGACGAGGCATTTGGTAGAGGTGAGGGGGTGAAGGCGAGAACATGAGCATTTTAAGCTTCACGTAAACACTTCGGGTATATGGTGGAGGTCTCGGGATCGGTCATTTGCATTTGAGTAGAATATGTCGTACTCAAGCGTTCCCATAGGGCTGTCATCTTGTGGAATGACAGTCCTCACGTGTGAATGTGAACTTTTGTACGGAAGAAAGGTGGGTTGTGATTCCAGTCCACTGTGGGTGTGATACAGTGAGTAGATGAGGCACTGTATCAATAGATGTTAAGAGGTCAACCGGTCGTTGAAAAGATTTAGGCGATGAAGAACTAATAGGTAAGAGGGTGTGTTTGAGAGGATCCGTCATGGTTAAAGAATTTGGTGATGTCGGTGCAAGAGATTTCTCGTCTAAGGATGTCAAAAGGAGTGGCGTACCTTCCTCTTGTGCAACAAGAGTGGTAGAAGGGGAAGTCTGGGAAATAGATAGATTAGATAACATCCATTCGCAGTCTTGTAGGGATGTGGTATAAGCAGACTCATCGATGGGAAGAGGAGTCTAGGAAGTTAACTCCTTTATGGGTAAAGGAATGATTTCACTTTGGCTTGATGGTGGTAAAGGAGGTTCGGGCTCCTGTGTTAGTGAAGAGGTTTGATTCAAAATTTTCTCGATAGAGGCTTTGGGCTGGGTATCAAAGATTACATGGATCTCATGAACACTCTCCTCGGCTAAGATATCTGGTTTGTGTTCTTGTTAGGAGAGTGATTCGGGAATGGTTTGTTGAAGATTTTCAAATTTCGGTTGGCGGGGGCATTAGGATTATCGAGGTTATATCCCTGCAGATCAACCATTTCCCTGCACTATGTTTTTCAACATCTTGCGGTTCTCATGGCCGTGTCCCCCTTCACGTGGTGGAAGATTCTGAGTCATTTTCTTTGTACCAGGAAGGTATGGCGTGAGTGGAATCAAACCGGAATGAGGTTTAACGGAGGTAATGTAATGGCTCTGCTTTGAGCAATTTTCCAATATCACACCATATGTTTCTCCCAAGGAGTGTAGTTGATGGGCTCTGCTTTATACTTATAGGTGGTTTTGGTGGGGCATTAGGTAGTGTTTGAGATTTAACCATCACCGCGTGGACAGCTCCTTTTGATTTAGAAGAAGTGGACACGTGAGGAGTGGTGGTATTTGGTTTATTGGTAGAATCGGGAGTTCGGAAATTGGGGTTTTGTTCTGTGCAACCGCAATTTCTCTTCCTCTAAGGCTCGAATCTCTAGTTTTCGAGCCATAGTAAAACTTCATCGAATGTACGAAAGTTTGAATTTGGAGAGTAGGAGAAATGTGCTTAGCACATGCCCGCGTGAAAAGTTTGATAAGTTCGATCGAGGCAAGGCATATGTAAGTTGGTTGATAAGGCCGCGCCATCATCGATGAAATCTGTGATAGATTCGTCTTGAATTGTTGAATGGCATAAAGGTCGGTGATGGATACTTTCTTAGCAATGTTAATGGAGAAGTGATCCAAAAAGATTGGGCTATTTGGTTAAAAGAGAAGATTGAGTCTTTGGGTTAAAGCAACTTTGTACCACTCAAGGCAGGTCTGATAGGGACATGGGAAAGGTGCGAGTAACAAGGCATCATCATGGGCAATCAAATAACAAGTATGTCTAAATGATCGCAAGTGTTGTTGAGGATCCTCTTTACTATTAAAAGGAGTAAATTTCGGTAGTTCCCATTGAAGAGGATATGAGTGAAGGGGAACGAGAGGGTGAATGGGCTCCGACAAACTTGCTCGTATGTCAAGCGCTACGACTTCACAAACGAAGCCTCCGGGTTTTGCATTTTGTCCATCATTTGTTTAATTAGATCGGTAGTTAGATGAGATGATGGTGTGGTTGTGGTAAACGCGAGGCAAATTGGGCCAAGGACCACCAATGGACAATGGTGGGGTTAAGTGTTGATAAGGTATGGAGGATGAATATGTTGAGGCGACGAGAATAGGGATGTCCCATATAAGGTGTTGAGGTTCTTTTGGATACGTGTATGGGAATGAAAAGGTAGCGGAGCTTGAGAAGGAAAGCTCGTGTGGATAGGTGGCAGAGAGCAAGTCATGAATGGAGTAGTCTGCAAGAGAGATGATGTAGGGGCAGTCGGTGGTAATGATATGTGGGGTCCAAGATTAGCCAATGAAAAGCCAATCGAGTCGTATGAACCTCTAAAGTCATCGAGATTGGGAGATGGGGCTAAAGGTCTTTGGAAGGCGGTGTTATCAGGCGGAGTGGGGGCTAAATGAGCAGCTATACTAATAGGCATGCCAACAAAGAGCTGACCATCAGGCGTACGGTCAAGGGCATGAGACAAATAGTATTGTACAGCGCTAGGATTAGCATCCAGAAATTTGGCAAAGTCCTTGTCTCCTACAGGAATTTGGGGGATCTCACTGGTGTCTGTAGGATTCCCCACAGAATGTGAAGGGGGTGATTCAGGTAAAGAAATAGAGCAAGCATGTGAAACCATGGCGGCGGCTTGCTTTCGAGTGATAACAACCATGGACAGTGTTCACAGTAGGGTTTCAATCTATCAAGAACAGCTTGACCTTAGAATGGTGAAATTGGCGGAGTTCTTTGGTTTGTCGGGGGTTGTAAAAACGATGGAGATATCGGTCTAGTATCCGATGTCGGTTACACTATAACCGGCGTCGGTCGGTAACCGATGTTGGTGTAAGAAGTCTGGCTAACAAGATATAAAAAGGCTGCTAATTTGATTTTTAACAACGTTTAGTATATGTGTCCAATTATTGATCACGAGAAGGCAGTATGAGAAAGAAAACGAACTAAAAACAAGCAAGATGCACACACAAATCCGAGAGATTAACCCTAGGGTTAATTTTAATTATCGTGGGCTTATGCCTTTAGACGCGTAGAATGATGTCGAATCCTAAACAAGAGACTTAGGGAAATGTCAAGTTGTTTTGGCTTATAAGGTTACCTCAATCGGGTGGAGGAATACCGCGGAAAAAAAGGGGGATGTTTGAGCTGTTGTGTTAATTGTGAAGTGATTTGGTATGTGTTGTGCAGTGAATGTAAGATTAATTTCCTGTCAATACCGTGGATATCACCCCCACGTGTACGACACTGTACTTAATCTCGTTCACTAGAATTGAAAAACAACAAGCGGGAATGCAATGCACGTGTTTTAAACCCAAATCGAAAATGATATTCGATGAAGCAAAAGAGATGACTTTCACTAATGCAAGATGCAAAAACAAAGCAAGTTCTTTTACCAAAACAATACAAAACCTTATGAATATCTTTAGAAGAAGAAAACAACAGTATGCTCCCTATATGAAAGCAAGTAAGAAAGAAAGAAACCCAAAATGGCTCCCACCGGGCGTGCAAAATGTTTCGCTCGAGAATGTTTCACTTCTAGGAATAGAGTTGTTTCTATCCTTTCATTCCTTTTAGAAATAGATAGGGTTAGGGCTAGGAGGAATACTGTTAAATGTCGAGATGGTGTGCACGTACCTTGGAGAAAGATCAAGTTGATGCGAATAACTCCTTTTTGTCTTGGAAGGACTACTAGTTTTGTGAAAGATGCAAGTTGATCTCCTTTGCTGCAAACGCTTCTGGTTTCTTCACTCGTCTCTGCTCGGTCAAGTGAAGATCTGGACTCTGTTTTTCACTCCCAATGATCTCTGTTGATTCAAAAATCATTCGACCTGATCCAAAAATGAAATTCCGATCCTTTGTTTTTGGTTTGGGGAGCCCATTTACAGGGAACCGATGGCGGTTGCGTAACCGACGGCGGTCGAGTAGGAACCGGCATCGGTAAGGAAAAAGTAGGCTATTTTTAGTAAAATAGCCCACCTTCCCTGCTTTTCTCCCGAGAGATCAGTCGCGGGCTTAGTCAAGTGGCTAGAAGGTCGGTTTTGGGTGCGAGTAAGGAGGCATTAGTTATGGATGTGAGTCTGACCAAGTCATAGGTCTTAATTAGGTTAGTTTAGGGTTAGGGCTGGGTCATGATGAGGTGGCAAAATGAGGTGGCAGGTAAGGTGATGTGGATTTATCAATTACAAGGTAATTAATAAATAATTGTGTAAGGTTTTAGGTGATGAGGTTAAGTTGCGAGATGAGATCTTTAGGTCACAAGGGGTCATAAGACACAAATTTGGTGTCTACACTAGTTTCAGAGTAGTATACGCACTCATCTGGAAAATCTAGTTCTACTAGATCACCTCCATCTAATGGGTTATCAGGCTAACCAATCCACAATGATTTTCCTTTAACCAACTTATGATTTACAAATGTTAATTCGAATCATCCCATTAAGGTTATAAAACGTCCACCTTTTTAAGCAAGGACCTTGCGTGAGAAAAGTTTGTAAATGGTCTGTTTTTACCATGACCCTTGTTTCTTGATTTAGCATATAATGTCTTAAGCATTTGGTTGCAAAGACTATGGCGAGGCATTCTTGTTTTGCTTGTGTATAACGTGTTTCATAGCCGAGAAACATTTGGCTAATGAAATAAATTACGCGCTCTCTCTTGTCATCGTCCTCTTGGGCCAACATACATGCCAGTGAGACATCGATAGCTCGTGAGTATAAAATTAACGGGCGGTCTAGCTTAGGTGGCATTAGCATAGGTGGTGATAATAGGAAATTATTAACTACATCAAAAGCTTCATTGCAATCTTCAGTCCAATCAATACTATAATCTTTCTTGAGAATATTGTTGATTGGATGGATGGCGAAACTTAAGTCCGGGATGAATCTCTGGATTACACCAAGTTTTCTCGAGAAATGACCTGATTCCAGATTCATTCGAAGGTGGGACCATTTCGAGGATAGCCCAAATTTTGGTTGGGTCAACATCTATCTCTCGTGACGATATGATGTAACCTAGGAGCTTCCCTCCTGTTACACCAAAGATGAATTTTCTGGATTTAGCATGACTTCGTATTCTATCAGACGTGAAATAATGATGTAAAGTACTTCCGGATGGTCACAACGCTTCTTGGCCTTAGCCAACAAGTCATCTATGTAGGATTCCATGATTTTATGAATTAGATCGTGAAATATATATGTCATAGCTCGCTGGTATGTAGCACCAACGTTCTTGAGACCAAATGGCATAACAACATAGCAATAAGTTCCCCAAGGAGTTATAAATGTGGTTTTAGCTTGATCTTGTTCAGATATTCTGATTTGATTATATCCCGAGAATCCATCCATGAGAGACAAAAGTTCAAATCTAGCTGTCAATGCATCAAAAATGATGTCAATGGATGGTAATGGGAAGTTGTCTTTAGGACATGCTTTGTTAATGTCTCGAAAGTCTATGCGGATGCATATCTTTCCATTTTTTTGAGAACGAGAATGATATTAGATACCCATTGAGTGTAATCATTGGTTTAATGAATCATACTTGGAGGAGTTTCATTACCTCCTCTTTTACCATGAGAGCTACTTTGGGTTTCATTGGTCTCAATTTTGTTTAATTGGTTTTGCATCGATTTAGTGACAGGTTGTGCACCACAATGTGGGGGTGTAAATCCTGTCATTTCCTTATAATTAAATGCAAATGCCTTCGATGTTCTTTGAGGATCCGAGTGTGTAATTCTACTTATAATGGAGTTAACAAGGATCCTAACTTCAATATCCTTGGTTCATCTTCCATTCCGATGTTAATATCAATTGTTTCTTTGATCAAAGAGGCGTTACCTTCTTCAAACTCAGGCGGGGATGGAGGTAAATCTAAATCATCTCCATTCTTGACTGAGTATATGCTAAGTTCCTTTTGCGAGGGAAGCTCTATCATGGGATTTCCGAAGTAGGAAGACGAATGTGGGATTAAGGAAAAATCTACTGCATGATGGGCGAGATGTAATGCCGCATAGGTGTTTAAGAAATCAAGAGTGGTTGTATCACTATTAATGTGGTCTAAGATAGTCGATTTGTTTTCACTTCCGTTTAAAAGAGGTTTTGGTATTGTTTTTATCAATGGTTCATCACGAAGGGATACTTATGAAACGGGTATCCTCTAACTTACTATTTAGAGTAAAATGTGATCTTTGAAGTTCTTATTGAATCAGCGAGAAGATTTTTCTCTTGTGGGATTGCTTCAATTGATATGAAGTCAAACTCCTTGCTTAAATTCAATACGAGTTGTTTTGTAAAAGTGTAAGTGCTTGGCTTTGGTTTCATATATCTCGGAGACTTGGTTTCTTACCAATTGTGAGTCTCCTAAGACTCTAATGTTATTAACACCGATTCTCTTAGCTAAGATGAGGCCAAGGAGGAGGGCTTCATACTCAAAGTGCCATTGTTTGTGCATTCAAAATTTAGTTTAAAGGAAAATGGTAGGACTTTCCCTTGGGAGAAGTAAGGATTATACCGCCATACTCCATAACGACATCTAGCCCCATCAAAATGGAGAGTCCAATATTTAGCTAGGAGTATAGGTGTTGGGATATTTGTTGTGTTAACATCTTCTACCTCTACCATGCAGAGAGATCTACCACCGGGAGAGAATCGACACCCGGGAATATCCCACGCCTACAAAATCAAATGGTAAGAACATTGGTAGATCTTGTTCTATCAATTTAATGATTTTTACCGTAGTTCCTAATGATACTGTTTCTACAGTGTTAGCCTCATCTTTGGGGGCTGGGGTTGCCTTGGCTAGGCTCATAGCTTCAAGATTTGTCGTAGGTACCAAATTTTCTTTTGGTTTTGCGTCGGTAGGTTTATTAAGTTGGTTTGTTGGGAGTTCAAACTTTGAGTGCATGCCTCTGGTCTTTTCTTTAAGTCACTAGGTGTACATCAAATGGTTTTGGATCACATTTGGCTACAAATATCTTTCCTAAGTGTAAAAACCTTACTTCTTGAAATAGCGTAGAAGGGATTGCCTTCATGTGGTGTATCCATGGTCGGCCAAGGATCATATTATAGTTAGTTTCCCGATCTATAATATAAAACTTAGTCAAGATGGTTTTGGGTCCTAAGGTGACCGGTAATATTATAGTTCCAACTGAGGTGGCTTTAAGGCTATCATAGCCCCTTAGTGTGTTTCAAGTTGTGGAACAATTGGTTTCTCCATACCCTAGCTTTTGAAGGAAAGAGAAGGGGACTATGTTGACCACTACCCCATCATCTATCATTGCATGCTTTACATAGTTGTTATAAACCCATACTTGCAAATGTAAGGCTAGATCACCTCGGCATGTGATCTCAGCATCTGTCGGCATTTTGTTTATCTCGAATATGAATTCGACATCCCTATCCACCTACCCCGGAGGATGAACATCAAAGTCTATATGATTTACCTGTGTTTCAGGAGGTGGAGTGATGTTAATTAAATGACCTAAACCTAATGCTTCTAAAAGAGTAGCCCTATGGGCAGGAGAGTTCTTTAGTAAGTCTAAAAATGAAATGTGCGAGAAGGTTTTTGTTAGGTCATTAATTAAATCATAGGCACCCACAGGCTTTGCTACTATTTGTTGGAAGTTATCTGTCCCTGGCAGGTGGCTTGGACTTGGCTGAGAGAAATACTCTCGTGTCCTTGTTACAGCTTCAATGGGTAGTTCGGTGTCTAACTATACTAAACTCGACTATCTTAGCTCGTGGTGACTTCTAGTTGCAGCCGCAACTAATGGATTTAGCGAAGTTAAAGCTTCATGATCATTGTTTCCTGTCATTATGCTCTTATTTGTCCCAGTTAGACTTAGCCTGTTGTTATCGTGATTTGGGAGTGGATCATTAAAGATCTTCAGGGGTGAGTTTTGAGGGGAAACTACCCCTGAAAAATTATTTGATGCTGGTGACATAGGATCTGCCAAGAACATATCCATGAAAAGTTGTCTTTGTTCATCTGGCAAGCGTTGCATGAATTTATTGTAGTCACGACACGTTCTAGTGTCATGGCCCCGAATTTTGTGGAAACCACAATACGAATTAGGATTGTAATTCCTAGTTTGTTGGTTTGGTGCGTATTGTGGCCCAAAATTTTGATCAAACCGTTGCTATTAGGATTAAAATTTTGTGTTTGTTGTCTTTGGTTTGAATTCTAGTTTTGGTACCTAGTTGAATTTTGGCTTGGACCCTGTGTGGGATTTTTCCATTGTTGTTGTTGTTGTTGTGGATGATTAAAATCCACTGTATTGATTGTCGGGGTAAAGTTGTTGTTTCGTTGGTTGTTTATTTGTGATGGAGTATTGACAACATTTACCTTCTTAGGCTGGTCGGTTACTCCATCTGTTGTTACACCCCGATTTTTATTAAGGATTTTAGGTCCTTGATTGACATTCGTGGTAGTAGGATAAGTTGTAGTGTTTTGGTTGGAGGTGATTAACCTCCCATTTTCTCCATATGTTTTGCGACCACTATCAATTGCCGCTTGATCTATTCGAAGAGCACTCTCAAGTACTTCATCGTAAGTTGTTAATGGGAACTTTTGGACTTCTTCCTTCACCTCTCTGCTAAGAGAATGAAGGAATAAATCACATATTTCCATCTGATCCATGTTTGGAGCACTTGCCGAAGAATAAAGAACTGTATGCCACCTTTGGATGAAATGGGCGACAGATTCGTTGTGTTCTTACTTGATGTGTAAGAAGTCCCTGATTCTTGTTCTTAATAATTTGTTCATGTCAAAGGCCTTGATGAATTTTGATACGAGTTACTTGAACGAATGGATGGAAGCCTCAGGTATTCTATAATACCAATTGAGAGTGATGCCTTCCAAGGTTTTTGGGAATATCTTAGCAACAACCCCATCCCATGGGAGTAGTTCTCAAATGGCTGTAGCGTAAGCTTTGATATGTGCATTTTGATCTCCCTCACCTTTGTATTTGGGCAAGTCGGGAAGAGGTCTTAGAAGCATGATGGTTCGTATGGTGAAATCTAAGGGCTCTTTCAAATATTCTGAGTAGGTCCCTATTGCATAGGTTTCGACCATTGATGGTGCCTGTTGAGGGAGCGGCGGTGGAATGGGTTGTTGACATGGCATAGCGTACATGTTAGTGGGGGCATAAGGAAACCCCTGCATTTGAGGAACCATGCCAGGAGAGGAGAAAAAATCCCCTTGTGGTGATTTGGAGTACATGTTTAAGTATGACGGGGTACTATCCAGGAAGGGATTACTTTGTACTAGACCGGGAGGTGTCAGAATGGTGTTAAAAATGGCAGCTCTTGTTGGGGTTTGTTGTGAATACTGAGGAGTCATGCCTAACGTGCCTACTCCGGTGAGGAGGTCTAATTGGCTAGGATGGTGTGGAGGATTGGAACTTCCTGCCTGCATAAATTGTGAATTTTGGCTTGCTTGGGTAAGTTCTAACTCCCTAACCTTTTCTACTAGAGCTGAAATGACTTCATTTGGTGAAGTCACAATACTTTGCCTTGACGGCGTTTGTTGTATATCATGGTGTTGTTTAGGCATGTGATATCCTGCTATGAACTGATCGCTGCCCTGCCAAGTTTCCCGAGGGAATTTCCTATATGATGTGGTATGGAGGTATTTTCTTGGAAAGAGATTTCAGGTTGTGTTTGTAAACCTCCTATAGGTGGGTACATTCTTTGAGAACGTCGTTCATTCCTGGCATAACATACCGAATGTTCATCATCTAAACCCAGGTATGAGTCTGATTGTCTACTAATTTGTGGTCTAAGTAGTACCTGAGGAGATGAACTTGATTCTCCTGTGAGTGTCATATTGTTTGAGCCTGAAGGCCCTGTTTGTTGTGTTTGAGCGAGCTGATCTAACTCCTCAGTTTGAAAAGATGAGTTATATCTGATCCTTGGAGTTTGTGTTGACAACTGGTTAGTTGAGTAGTTATCACCCCATACTGAGAGTGAGGGTGATGATTGCCTATTTTGTTGGGCGTAGTATGCCTCAAGGCCCAAGAGGGGTCTGCCATATGCATCAAATCCCGACATATTCGGGGGGTATATGAATACCCGCAGAATAATGGGAAGGAGCGAAGGGGTGGTGGTGAAAGCCAATGAGGTAGATAAGATGAAATAAATGTTATTTGAAAGAGCAAGTAGAAATATGACGCCGAACCAGAAAGTAGGAATTTCACGTCGGGTTCACCAATTTTGTATGACGGAAAAGTGACAAGCGAGCGTGGGAATCTACAAGTAACTCTTCCTCACACCCGACCTCCCGAGGTCGTGCCGAGATAGCCGGTGGGGATGGAATATGTGTGGGATACGAGAAAAACTAGTTAGGTAATCTAATTTCTTCTACACGCACTAGTGGAAATTGTGAATCTAAGGCAAATAAGGCCTTCCTAACTCCGAGCTGGTGTGATAGATTGATCGCAAGGATGACTCGCTTGAAGGCTCCAATCAATATCGAGCTCTGGCGTGATTCGTTCTATAGGTTGTGGAATAAGTGGAAAATGGCACAGGATAGTTTCGTGTATGTCTCCGAGATAAGGTCATAGGGTAGATGGTAAATATAGTTGACTCTATGGGTGATTCTCTGGCCTAGTCTAGAACTCCTTAGCTTTGTTAGCTGCTATGTCTAATAAGGATAACTGTGTGATGATGATAGGTGGAAGTGGAGTAGATCTGAATACTAGTGTGTGTAGGCCAGTGTCTATGTTTGATTTACTTACGGATTCGTTGGGTTGCGGGATTTGTGGATCGCAACTGTAGACTCTTGGTTGTTGCGGTCCTTTATGGTCATGTGGATATTTTTCTAGGGTAACTGTAATTTGGCTGATTTGACCAAAACGTGTGCACTTGGTCGTCTTCTATGTTTAATCCGCTCAACTAGGAATTGATTTGTTGTAAGCTTACCATTTTTCGGAAGACTTGGATCCTAAGATTTTGATCTATATCAGTTATGGCTGTGATGAGATTGGGTTGGGGAACGATTGGCTCGAATATGTATTCTCTGGGCTCCCTAGGTCCCGTGATTGTGATACAGAAGCAACAATATAAATTAACTATAGTAAAGTGAAATTTAACTACTTTGAATATATCTATAGCATATATGATTTCTCTATTTTTGTATTTTCTGATGAACTATTCGAATGAATCTAAAAGAGTAATTGTTTAACATATCTAGAATTGACAGCTAAAATAACAATTTAAAACAAACAAAATAACCAAGTATAGCTATTTGTCTGTGCAATTTGTAGATCTATTCTAAACAATGAAATAACTGATCTAATCTATTTGCAAGACTCTCGATCCTACCTCAGAAGTGAGGAATGAATCATAGTTTCTCAGAAACTATCAATCCCCACAACTTCCCTGGCAATATTGAAAGTAAAATTAACTGAAATAAAGCAATTAACTACTCTATTTGATATGATTCTAATTTAGAACTTTGAAAGCTAGAACCTGGATTCCGCAGAACAGTGGCGAATCCGATGGTGTGTGTGATCTTGTCCCCTCAGTGTGATCTCCTCATTCCTTCATGTTCATGTGGATCCAGAAAAGCGTGTAATGCTAGCATCAACAAAAGTAGATATTAGGACAAAGGCAGCTTAAGATACAGACTGAATACAATGTGAGTAGGAGAGGGATAGCGCAAGAGTATAGAGCTTGGCTTATGCAATTCCTAGCGGGATTTATTGCAAGTCATGCAACATGAAATGTCCAGAACCTGAAACTATCTTGTTTGAAGAACAAAACCTGCAACTTTAATGGCTTCCTATTGAAAACAAACTATTCTACTCCAATGGATTGGATAAAATGATAACAGCACCTGCACAAGATGGATATGTGGCTTCCTAACAACAAAACAATACTAACTAAGCATGCAATGAAAGAAACTAAGGACTCTAAACAAAATGAAAGACTAATCTATTACAATGAGAAATTCGAGGCAAATTTGAGGGCCATTTTCTTGAGCACAAGCCAATCTATTTTATAGCATTTGCATTTACCCAAGGTAAAAACCAAATAGAACTCTTAAACTATAAACAATGGCAAAACACTATTCCAGGGAACCAAAATCATAAATACAAGCTTATGGTAGTGAAAGAAAGTTGGTAAAATGTTGAAATTATGATTGTGATTGATCATAAATTGGCTCAATAATTCTTCTATGGTGGCATTTACAAAATGCTTCCCCTGGTCACTAGTAATGCTTAATGGGCATCCAAACCTTGTAATAATATTTTCATAGAGAAACTTGACTACAGTCCTAATAGTGCAATCTTTAGTGGGAACCCTCTACCCATCTTGTCAAGTATTTAGTCCCTGTGATGATGAACCTGGCCTGAGAGTGTTTCACAACTGGCTTGATTGGTCCAATGAAATCTATTGCCCATTTTTCAAATGGTGCAAGTGCTAACACATGGTCTTAATGGCATCATCCCTAGCATTAGGTTTTCCTACTCACTGGAAAATATCACAGTTCTCGCATGTTTGTGTGCATCTTTAAATAATGTGGGCCACCATAACCCAACCATCAATACCTTCCTTGTTGTCTGATCTCTTCCATTGTGTCCTCCAAAACTCCTTCATGTGCTTCTATCAAAATATTTTTCCTTTCATGTTCCAAGGCTACTCTTCTCAAGATGTCATCATGCCCTTTTTGTATAATTGACCTTGAATCAAGGTGAATGGGAAGGCTCTACATAATAAACTTTTCTTTTGTTGTTTGGTATAATATGCTAGAAATTCTCCTATTGTAAGTAATTGAGCTATCTCATCCAGTTATTTTGGAATTGCTTCAAATCTAAACAAGTGAGCCCCAGAAAATCATCATCTATTGGACCTTCATCCTCTCCATTTTCTATTCTTGATAAGTAATCCAGTCCATTATTTAACTTTCTATCTTCACCGCCACAATGAAGTCAAACTCTTGAATAACATTAACCATCTACAAATTCTTCCTTGTAATATTGGTTTGTTCAAAAATATTTCAATGGCTCATGGTCGGTATAAAACACAAAAGAAGTGGCCAATAGATATTAGCGGTATTTTTGTAGAGCATATACCATACTTAAAGCTTCCCTCTCTGTTGTTGAGTATTTTCTTTCTTCCTTGGCTAGTTTCCTACTTGTAAAAGCCATTGGATGGTCCATCTTATCTCTCGGCTGAGTTAATCCTTCCTCAATTAAAATTCCTGATGCATCCACATGAACATGGAAGGTACCTTCCAATCAAGAAAAATTAGGATAGGTGCATGTAGAATCTTGTCTTTTAATACTTTAAATGCATCTGCACATTCTTTTGACCATGGTATCTATTTTTTATCCTTTTCTTCAATAGTTCTTCCAATGGTGCACTTATTTCTTGCATAATTTCTGATGAACTTCCGATGATAGCAAGTGTAGCCCAAAATTATTCTTACATCCTTCTGCATTTTTAGGTGGTGGTAGATTAACAATCACCGAAGTCTTCACTAGATCAATTAGTAGCCCTTCTTTACATATGATGTGTCCTAATAATGTTCCAAATGGTGTTAAAAATATACACTTCTTTAAATTGAGGGAGATTTGTGATGCTCTACACTTTTGAAACATTACCTCAACACATGGATATGATTTTTCAATAATCCATACACATGTCCATTCATCTAAGTATACTTCCAAAAAATCATGGATAAATTCTTTAAAAGCATTGATCATTATCTGATTAAAAACTTTGTGCATTGTTCTTTAAACCAAAGGGCATTACAAAGTATACATAAATGAACCCCATTCCATGGAAAATGTAGTCTTTGGTTGATCTTTAGGGTAATTCTAACCTGATGGTAACCAAAGAAACCATCAGTAAAAGAATACACTTCCTTTCTGCCACATTCTCCAAGACTTCTTCTGAAAGGTGTGGGAATGGGTCATGAACACAAGCTTTGTTTAACTCCCTATAATCTATGCATACGCATATTTCTCTAGTCTTCTTGTTTTGGATAACCATTGGAATTATCCATTCTGAATCTTCTACTAGTTTGATGATTCCAACATTTAAAATTTTGTCAATCTTGATTTCACCTTAACCTTCAGATTTGGATTGAGTCTGTAAGGTCTTTTCTTCAAGGGTTTAAATCCTTCTTTGATTTGGATCTTCATTGTGCCCAATTCTCTTTTATGCCTTTCAGCTCCTTGAAATCCTTAGGAAAAATGTCTTGAAATTCTTGTAGTAACTCTACTACCTTAGCCACTTCCTCATCTAACCAAGTAATCCCCAATCTTTGCAAATTTTCTTCTCCATTTATGCCATGTTTTTTAGTCCTAATATTCAAGGGTGGTATAGTAATATTGATCTCCTTTCCTCCTTGGTTTCTACCACTTCTCTTTCTCCTTCTATTGTTTTTATCTCAAGTTCTCTGGTTTTCTTCTTTCTCTTGTTTCTCTACCACAAAACAACGTGCCATTTCTGGAGTTTTGTTAAATTTACTTGTGGTTCTAGTACTTTAGTTTCTAGTTTTTCTTTTGAATAATGTTTTGATGCTTCTTCTAGAGTTAAGAACAAGAAATTTATTATCTTTATGTAGTGCTTACAAGGTGTTCAAATCTACATCCCAAAAATTAAATGTATGACAAAAGTCTTTAACAATCTTGACTCCATTCCTTGTTTTGTTTCGCATCTAATTTCTTGGTGTGTATACCAAGATCAGTAGTATGGGTCCTAGGGTCCATACAAATAATTGTATCCATACTAATGGTGAATTTTCTCCACATATCTTCCAATGTTTTTCACAAACTTGAATGTGTCTTTGTGGATCAGTTTCTCTAGTATATTGAGGTATTGTTGCATAGTAACCCTCACTTTCCAAATATCTTGTTCTAAGAAATGTAGTCAATGAATTCCAATGAGATATGTTTGGTTTATGATCCACCCACCAACCCATGGCATTTATGGTTAGGGTATCATCCAAGATTCCATTCTGGCCTTTTCATTTGGAAATATTTGTTCCATTATCTTAATGTACCCTTCTAAATCTCTAAATCCTAAATACTTTGGTAGGGTTTGGTGGGATGCCCTGGCTTAACCTATACACACATTTAATGGGTAAGTTTCAAATATTATTTTTCAAGATAATACACCTCATCATATTTGAATCCAAACTCTTCTTCCATAATAGTACCCATTATCATCTTCAACTCCAAATTCTTCTTTTATAAAGTAATAATCCATCATCTTCCTCAAATCTATCACACATGGGAGAGAAAATGTCTAAATCAATATCCACGGTATCATCATCCAAATTGATTATTCATGGTGGGATCCTTCTTGCATAATGTAGTTTCTTGTTCTTGATTCTGGAAATCCATGTATCCAAGCTTCAATAACATTATCTGAAGTGTCATTGTTATCTTCACTTTTGACCAAAATTTCACCCTCTGAATTTGGCTCAAATTCCTTATCAATACTTGGAAAACTTGTTTAAAGCGTATACCCCTTGAATATCATCAAAGTCTTCTTCTTCAAGGTCATGTCATACTTCTTCCACCCATGCAACACTCATTCCTACATGTAAGGGTATATGTACACATATGTCATCTACTTGGAGTGTCACTTCTTCTTCTTTTGAATTGAGTGTTCCATTGCAATCCACAAACCACTCTAGAGCTAGGATAACATTATATGAAGGATTCAAAGATACATTTTCTACCACTTCAAAATTGAATCTCCTCTTTATGCCCATAACGTTTACTTCAACATTTTTCAATGCTCCTAGAGGTTTTCTAGATGATCCATCTGCTAAGCCAATGAAATACCTAATGGGTTCCAAAGGAGGCTACCTAACCTCTCCCAAGTAGTCTTGGACATCATGTTTACATCCATGCCAAGGTCTAGTAATACTCTTGTGATGGTGGTATCAAATATGTCAGTGTCCAAGTAGATAGTGGATTTCACCATGTGCATTGTGTTCGGAATATATTTATTTTCTTCTTATTATGTCTGTCTTTCAATTCTCCGAACATGCATAGTCTTTTCTTCTTTATTCCAGTACTTGCTAAATTGTTTTAATTTTTCCACTAGACCATGGTTGATTGTCAATTTAGCTATTTCCTTCAAGGAAAGGATCTCTTCTTCTACAAAACAATTTTTCTCCTTTTCTTCCAAGGCTTGTGCCTCTTTTACCAATGCCTTACTTTTCTCAATTTCTTTCATATAGAGGTCTTGGTCTAATTTCTTTAGGGTTCCATTCTTCTTCACTAGAGGAACTTTCTTCTTGTGGTAACCTAATTATTTTCTTCTTTTTGGGTACAAATTCATTTCTTGTGAACTTTTGGTAGTGATTGCTACTCTATATTTAGGTTCTTCAATGCTCTTTCCTTTGCTTTGGCTGTCTTCCTTCTCAAATAGCTCTCTTTTGCTTCTTCTTTCTTATCTTCTTTTGTTGATCTATTTTCTGAGCTTGATGCTCTCATGGATTTATCTTTTGCTATTGTCTCTTCATCCCAAGGAATCCTAGTAAGATGTTGTACATGTTTATGAGCATCCTTCCCCAAAGATTTTAACTTAGTTCCTCCACTCCTATAGAACTGCGTGGCTTTAGGAAAACTGAATGCATCATGCCCTTTTTCATGAAAAAATCTGCAAGGATCAGGTTTTGTAGTTCTTGCTAGGTGTCCATCTTGACCACACTTATAGCAGTTTAGTGGTCTTTATCTTGATATCCACCTCCTTGATTGTCTTTATAGCCTCCATGGTAACCCCCATCATTGTAGCCTTGATAACCTCTTCCTCCTTGGTAATTATCATATCCACCCTTAGTATCTCCTCCTCGATAACCACCTCTATAGCCTCCCCTATAGCCTCCTCTATATCCTCCATGGTATCCTCCATCATTATATCCTTGATAATTTGGTTATAGTTATTACCCTGATAACCACCTCTAAACTGTGGTTTTCCTCCTTGTTGGTTTGGATATTGGGTGTAATTATTGCTTGTTGTGTAGGTGGCAGGGTGTGTTGTAATCATCTGTTGTGCTATAGGGGAGGATTGGGTGTTGTAGTTTGTCTTGTGGCCATTTCTCTTCTAGTATTGTAATATTTTAGATCTTCCAGAGCCTCTACAGAGGGAAAAGTGTGATGATAATGGTTATATGAACCACATGCAGTGTAATACATCAATTGGTTAGTTGGAGGTGCCACTTCTAGTAAGGGACATGTATCTTACATGTGTTGGTCCCACAATCTATAAATACCACACCATGTTCTTTTTGATGTTGATATATTACTAGAAGATGCTCTCTGTGATGAATGTTGTCTAACCGTGGTAGCTCTTTTTTTACACTCTCCAAATGAGGACACATTCTATTCTACTATGCCCTTCACACACAACATATTATGCACCAAATATTGGGTTTTAAATGACTCCTTGGTGGTGAAATATTCTAAGCCCTTCATTCTTCTAGATTTCTTGTTGAAGTTTCAATTTTGCTAGTTCTAGTTGTACTCTTTCTAGTTATGTTTTTAAGGATGTTTCTCCTTCTCTCTCACCATGGTTGGGACTCTAGTCTGATTTCCATCTCTATTTCCTCTGCAAGTGTTTTGAATTGTTTCCATCTAATGTTCCTCTAATGTAGGGAAGAAGTCCTAAAGTGAACCATTCAATCCTTTGTTTGTCTATAAGGGGCTCTTCTAACTTTCTGGTAGTAGTTTTAAATCGATGGCTAAACTCTTTAACTGTTCCTTTTCTCCTTGCACTAGGTCTCTCATCTTGCTCACCCCTTTGATGGTGCTTCCAGAAAATGGAAGTCTGTCCTAAATTCCTTTTCAATAACATCCCATTCTTTGTTGTTTTGAGCATTTGTTTTCATATACCATCTCAATGCATCTTCCCTCATAGTACTTGAAAATTCACCTAGTTTGACAACATTATCCTGTGATGTTTCTATTCTTCCAGAGAGTCTCTAATAAGAAAAAATGTTCCATTGCATCGTTTGTGTCTGAATCAAACATTGGTAATTTGACCTTTTGTGCCATCCTTCCAACTAGTTGAGAATGTCTTTGGGATGGATTAGTGGCTTGTTTTTTTAGTTTCACCTTCCTTGATTGGCTCTGGGATTTTACTAAGTTAGTATTTCATCCTTTATCTCTTAATAACTCAATATCAAAATATAATTCTCCTAATAATTCTCTAAATTCTCTCACAATTTCATGTCTCTTCTGACTCTCTTCTTGTAATTTGTGATATCTTTCTTCCAATATTTCTCCCTTTTCTATCTTTCGAATAGGTGTTTCAAGTGGCACATGGAATGGCGACTGCTTGGGGGGTCATCTCCTTTGGGATTTTGTGGTGGTTGGGGGCATCTTTAGTTGGTGACTCTTCATAACTATTCCTTTCTACACATATCTTCTTCCTTTATTATTTCTAAATCTAAGATTATCCTCTAACCCTTCATCACTTCTTATTTTCTTATTTTTTTTTTCTTCTCATTTTCTTTTTTCTTTCTCTTTTCTTTCTTCTTTCTTCATCCTTCTTCTTCTAATTCTTCTTTCTCATCAATTTTCCTTCCTCCTTCTCTCTATTATACTTATCTTTCTCTAAATTCTTCAACTAACTCTTCTATCTTGTTAACTATTTCTTCTTCCTCTCCCTTTTCTTTGATTAGTAATGGACCTTCTGTCATCCTATTTCCCAATTTTCTCTTCTCCTACTACTTGCTTGAATGTTGGCTCCAAACTTCCTACTAACTGTTATAATTCTCACTCATCAAAATAGTTGTTCTAGATATTGATTGCTGAATAGGGTTATCTATAGATATTCTTCTTATTGGATTATGTGGTGTAACTAACTCAAGTTGGTCTCTTCCTGGTGTGGGTATTATAGCTAGACTTTATGTGTCCACCTCCCTTTTCCAGGGTAGCCAATTGCTGGCCTCCACTTGAAGTGGGTGTTTCTTTCTTTTTTTCTTCTGAGGTTTATTCAATTTCTCTTTTCTTTCCTTTATCTTCTTTTCTCTTTCCTCTCTTTCCAATCTTTGTTTTTCTACCTTCTTTTCTAATTCCTTCTTCTCTATACTAACCTTGCTCTCTCTTCCATCTCCTCATTTTAGTTTTTTTCTCAATTCACTAATTCTCTTTAATTCTCTTAATCCTTTTTTTTTCCAATTATCTAATTTTTTCTTTTTTTCTTTTCCCATGTCGTCCTATTTCTACCACCCCAACCAACACCCCATTAATTCTGATAAGTCATGTCTCTTGGATCACCCCCTTCACGTGTGCCATCCCATGGTGTCTATCCCCTAAAGGAAATTTTCGCACTTTTGATTAAGCCCTTCTCTACCATCAAAATATTAATTAAAAATGGAACTAATTTAAGAAATCATCCTCTTGCTCCACTTAGTACTTCACCTTTCTTGTGGTCAAACTTGTCCAACCTTGTATGGCCCAAGTAATTATGTATGAATCTAAGGTAGTCTCATACCAATAGTAGTCAATAGCTCTTGTCCAAGGTTCATCAAGATGGTTTAGTATAGTTAGTCTCATGGTAGTCCACTCGAGGGTCCTCTCAAATGTAATCTTGACCACTTTGTTCTCTTGGTGTGTGCTAGTAAGCAAGGCCATAAAAGGTGAGGAAACTATGACCAAAAATCTTCTCCGTATTCTCCAAGAACTTCTAATTCCACTACTTTGTAAGATATTTTCAATCTTTTGGCTTCTCCTTTAACAAACTTCTAAATTTGCACTCCCACCAATCTTCAATTTCTTCTAAAGCTAGGTTTCCAATATCCTAGTGGTGATATTTTTCCTGACATCCACCTAACAATAGGATACCTGGGCTCAGACACCAAATGTTGACCATAAATCCCGATAACAATGTGAGACTTAGGAAGTTCGACCTATGTTAGGGATGTATGGGAAAAAGTACTCTACTCTAACTTGTGAATAGAAAGAATGTAAATACACATAACATAATTTACTCCAAACATCAATCTTTATTCATATTTCAATAATCAATACATTAGTCTCTTTTACATTCATATCCTTTTCATTCTCTCTCTCATACATCTCATATGCTATCAATTCTCTCAAAAATGGCACTCACACATACATTTCTTGTGACATGCCCATATACAAAAGTTAATTACAATAAATATACAATTTCTTTAGTTATGCATGGATTCCTATTTTTTATGTGTAGCTTCTTCCTTTACTAGTGGTTTCATTCCTTTTCTTACGGTTGTCATTTTTCCCTCGCGGCTTGACCTAAATCTTTGTGGATATTTAATAACTTTGCGATTCATTCTTACGCTCACGGGTTATCCAAAATTTGATGAAGAACCCTATTAAAAAAAGGAATTATGATGAAACAATATTTGTATAGTGTGGATGGATTCCCCAATAGAGTAAATGTAAGGAACCAAGGTAGATCCTATCATCATGTAATGATTTGTTTGTCTTGGATAAAGCTCAATAGACCTCATGAATGCATGCATGTAAGAAGTAGAATATATATATTATCAATTAAACCATCCCGAAAAACAACACATGTAATGTAAAGTGCTAACAACTCAAGCTATTTGAATAGGCCCTAGTTTTGTATTTTTATAAATATGTGAATGTTATTGTCTTTTTTATTATTTGAATGTTTTGGTAGTGTTTTATAAATAGATATGTATAAGAATATGTGAGGGATAACATAATGGATATCAAATATGAACCCCAAATGGTGAAGAGGCATAGACCTCAAATACATAATGGGATATGTAGAAAATGTAGAGGAATCATAACATAATAGAAAATTGGAGATGGATAGTGTAGACACTAGAAAACACACTTTTCACATAAGGTATATTAATCCCCCAAAATTCAAATAATCCGACAAAATAAAAAAGAAAATATATAACCCCATGTTGGCGAGAAATTTTTTCGGGTAGACAAATTGGTGGGTATCTTTCTAACAATCTGGGACTCTAAGT
This sequence comes from Taxus wallichiana var. yunnanensis, assembly GCA_018340775.1. Lineage (NCBI taxonomy): Eukaryota > Viridiplantae > Streptophyta > Pinopsida > Cupressales > Taxaceae > Taxus > Taxus wallichiana. The sequence continues at coordinate 775,519,375 of CM031238.1, read as the reverse complement.
CCCTTTGCTTATGTGGTGCAACTCCACTTTATTGTGAATGAACTGAAAGAGAAATATATTGATGGCCAAGAGGTTGGGGATACAACGTAAAACAATCCATTGTACACTGTAGAAAATTCTTGTAATGAATTGCAAGGGAGGAATTTTCTGAATGATGGGGAAGAGGGAGTGAGAAATTAGGAAAGGGGGATTAGATTTGCAAGTAGAAAATCAGATTATTTCAAAAGATAATCAGAAGTATCACATTCAAAACTTATATAAAAGAAAAACATATTCTTATAACATCAATGATGAGAGGAAACTATGCACACAAAGTTACACACATTCATGCATCATGAAAAGAAGAAACTCCTTTCTTTATTGACATCTTCACAAGTTGTACAATGATAGAGAATGGAAGAAAATAGATAGGGAAAATGGTAGAATTCTATCCTTTTTAACTTTCTCAAATAAATCTCTCTCTTGAGTGAAAAAATTGACAACCATTAAGAATGAGGGTGTCATTACATTATATATAACAAGAAATGTCTCTTTTCCTACCCCCATGTGTCTTTTCACTTGCCTTTTCCAAATGTGACTTTGTGCATTCCTAGGAAAGAATGATACATCCCCTTTTATTAGTTAAGGGTGACTTATTACATTTTGAACTATATTCACATTCTTGAATAGTAAAAAAATTATGATTTATCACGACAAAGAATTGGAAAGGGGTACATAAGAGGAAGAAAAATGAGGAAAAGGAGGGAAAGATGAAGTGATCCAAAGAAGGAAGATACCTCTATCATGGATGAAGATCCACCTAAAGATGTTGAAGATTATAATATTATCTTCGAGATGACCACCGTAATAATTCTACACTGATGTGAAACTCCAATGCATTTCACTTTGAAAATTTTTCCTTCGCCAATAATAATCACAAGCTAACTTCTTTTACATGATGCACAAACACCCTAGACCATGAAATGAGCATTGAGAAACATTGTCTCAAGACTCCCAAAGGTGAGCTTGAGATAGACATGGGAATTGATAATGATGATCTTCCTTATCTCATTTAGCTTACACTGACTAGCTTATTACAAGACACCCATCTCACTAAGAGATCATGATGAATCTAACCGCTCTGTCTTGTGATGCTCTACTTTTGAACATAATTAAACTCATGCTGATGCTTCCATGATGCTTGTGAATTTATCATTTCTCTGTTTGAGCCATGAGGTCATCTTATCATCTGTGGAGAGTCCAAAAGTAGAAAAAGAGTGAAAGTAGGGTAATCAGAACTTTTTGCACTCAAAACTGAAACTTTCTATTTTTAGACCTTGGGATGTGGGAGCTTCTATTTTGGGACTGTTGTCCACTCAAAATTCCCCTTTCTGATAAAAGTAAAATTTCAAAATTTTGAGTTATGAGTGTTTTTCTCTAAAGTTCCTAAGTCGTGAAAATTGAAAAAATCTGTGTTTGGGTCATTTTGTATGTATTTTTCTGGCTGTCGGACATTTTTGTCCCTTTGTCCCCAAGTACGAAAGTGCATTTGTTTCCCGATCGGCCGAAATCCCGAAGTTGTTCCATTTTCGCCCGTTGGAACTTTTTGTCCCAAGTGTCCCAAAACTTATTGTGCGAGTTGTTCCATTTTCGCCCGAAACACCCGAGCCGCGTACTCGGAACTTTTTGTTCCAAATGTCCCAAGTTCAAATGGGCCTTTTGTTCCATTTTCGGCCGAAACACCCGAACCGCGTCCTTCGCGCGTTTTCGTCCCAAGTGTCCCAAAATGCATTTGTGCGTCTTCTCCCCGTTTCGCCCGAACCGGCCGAGCCGCGTGTTTCGCGCATTCGCGTCTCACATGTCCCAAGCGTACCAAGTGTCATTCGTGCTTATTTTTCCCGCTCTACCCGAATATCATGCTTATTCAAATTGGTGGTTATCTATTAAATGCGCATTCATGGCTTTTCTCTCTCCTAAACGGCTATATAACGAGCATTTCCCCCTTGCATTTTTCACACTACTTCCATGCTATCTTTCACTCAAACCCTTGCAATTTGCAAACCTGCGCGTATTCCCCTCCTTCTGTAATTCCTTTCCGAGTCTGGTTTGCGGCTCTGTCCTCCTAGCTACTATCAATATGAAGATCAAGTTTCAGGGACAGGAACAAATTTCACCACTTGAGTCTGCCGTTCGTAATATTGGCGACAGCGAAGCTCGTCATCTTGATTTCAGTGATTTTTGGGCAAGAATGGCGGACGCAAACCCTACACCGATGGCGCAGATGATTCACGATAGTGGTTTGGCTTTTGCCGGAGGTTTCCATTTCTCGATGCAGTGTCCGATACCATGCTTTCATGCGAAGCTCACTTCGACCCGTTTCGAGCGAATTGACTAATATACATGGGGAACTCATCGCCAAATTGATCTTTGCCGCCATTAGCACTTTGCTCTCCGAGAATTCCAGAGATGGATAATGCCATAGTCGTTTCACGAGATCAAGCATGTATTAATGTTCACCAAGACAGGTGACAAATATAAGGCACGAGTGGCGAAGTCCTGGCTGAAGAACCCTAAGAAAGGAGCTTCTCGTCTGACCAAAACCCTCTTCCAAGCAGATTTCAATGAAGAGTTGTCAGACTTCATAATCTTGCTGGCTCGAGTTATGGGTTTGCCCTCTACCAACGAATTTCACTTCTGGATGTGCCCGCTCATCAGCATGGTGTGCGAAGGAACGCAAAACATAAATTGGCGGAAATCATAAGCATGAATTTGGTGGAGCAGCTGTCCAATGTGCAACAAATGAAGAAGTTCTACATGACTTCGTATCTGATGTATACTCTGGCAGCATCAAGGCAGTGGTTCGGTTTTTCTTATATAGATGCACACAAAGATGATCCAGTATATGCTTATCGCCTTGATTCCACCCCGAGACCAGCAAACCGTAATTTCGAAGGGTCAATGATGCTTTCACCATGTGTACGTGGTTAGACTAGCTCAAGGTGATCTGCTAGAAGGTTTTCAGATGAAGCCATGAACCTGATATCGCAATATGGTGCTTATTTCATCCAATTCAGGAAATTTTCTTATATCAGGCTTGCTGGCTATGAGAGCACTCCTCTGCGGCTTCCCATGTTCTGCAATGATAAAATGGCCTTGATAGAAATATGCAGGCAACTAGACAAGTTGCACAGAACTTGCAGAGATAAGAAGATTTCTGGCTTGCACTTTCCCATCTCTCGGGAACTACACTTGCAAAACAGCCCTGGACGCACAGAATATAGAGAGAGCCCTTGTTCCTATCACTGTTCATTTCTTCAAGCCAAGAACCTGCTTTGACTTGAAGAAGTTCATTGAACAGAACATCAAGATAATCTACCATCACAGGGCTGATACAGAAGACTATTGGGCTGACTGTGCAGATGATTTTGAAGCCAGGAGAAGGCATTGTGGCAGGTTCTCCCTGCAATTGATCCAAGAACTCGGTCTATACCAAGTTCCTGAAGGTCTCCAGGATGACAATTCTGATCTATACTCGTATGAGTATGAAAATGTGATTAAGCACACCCCTCTGGAGGACCTGGATTGGAACAGGAAAGAGAGGGACTAAGGTCTGGTTTGACAGGATGGTTCGAGAATTCAGGAGGCATTCAGGGGAATCCTCTTCTAAGGATGCTTCAACACCAAGAAGAGAAGCATCTATTCCAAGGTCAGGAACACCAGTGAAGACCCCTCCTACCTCATCAATACAAGGACCTGCAGCTTCTACTCCTTCTTCATCCACTCAAGTGTACCAGAAGAAGCTCAAGGAGGTTAAGAAGGAGCCTATGGAAAGTGATCCTCAAAGAAAGCAGGCAGAGTTGCCTATGGGACCTGAGAACATCATTATTCTCAGTGAAAGTGAAGAAAGCAAAGTACCAACTCTTGCAAGTGCTCCTGAAGATCCAGCTGATAAAGATAAAGAAATCCAGAGCACTGAGCTTTCAGGTGATGTTGACTCTTCTGCCGCAATTGCCCCAATTGCCCCACTCACTTCTCAACTCGAGTCAACAGCTATGCAGACCTTGAGCGTCATGAGCTCTCTGTCTCTTGGTCCCCTTGCCCCTCCTACCGATTCTTCTTCCTCTTTTGCGTGGGTGCAACCTTTGGTTGACAAAAGGAAGAGGAGATTTTCCTCCCAAAGCTCAGGACCAAATTTTGATGCCGTTGCAGCCTTGTTGGGCACCACTCCTTCTCGTGCCAAGAGAGCCAAGGTTACCTCTAGAATAGTATCTGATGCTCAAGGTCAGCAATTCTTAGAGATTGCTTAAGCCTACGGTGGACAAATCGAATCGACTTGGTGGCATCGACTTGGAGCTTTCGAGAATCCCAATGGGAGAGTCTACTCCTGAAGGTGAAATTCACAACCTCCAGGAAACAGTCACAAGAGTCATTGGAAGGGTAGAGAAAGGGCAGCAAACTATTGAACAGTTGGAAGAACAAGCCCAAATTCTCACAGGTTTCATCAAGTCTCTTTTGTCTAAGGATAAAGTCTTGGACCCTACCCCATTGACTACTCTTCCACCTCCTATAATTCTAAGCCAAGATGAAGTGCAAAGTATCAAAGATATGCACAAGTATTCTGTCTATGGCAGAGCTATTGAAGCCATGGTGGATGACATGCTTGTTGCTAGATTAAACTTCATCGATGAAGCTTTCAAACTCCACGAAAAGGTGGGAAATGTACAACTGAAGCTCTCCTCCACTATCAATATTATGGATAAAGAGCTCAAACTCTGGAGCAGTTGCATTGTAGACCTCCGACTCATGGGACAAGCAGATGAGAACGTTCTGGTGGCGAGTAAAGTCTTTGATGATGCAAAGAGATAATGTCAAAGTCCTGGTCTACGGTGTGGAGTGGAAGATCGAGTCCCGGAGGAGGCTTTGGGAGAATCAAGAACAGGTTGGCGTAAGGGTGAAGCTTTCAAGACACCGGTGGTCTCGCTTTCAAAGATATACACCGCTCATCTTCAGGATGAGACTTACAGTACTTCCCTTTCCTTGAAGAAATCAAAGCTCAATTGAGCTTTTGTCAAAGATAACCTATTCAAGGAAAGTTCCATCTCCAAGGATAAAATGAAGGAGATTTGCTCTCTTCAATCTGCCATTGAAGAAGCAAATAAAGATTATCATACTCATGTCGAGTTTGATAAAGAGATGGAGAAGTGTCTTGGATTTTGGACTCAGTCTACGACCAACACGTCAGTCCCTCGTGGCAGAGACATAGCTGAGGCGTTAAAGAAGTTCAGGCAATGGATTCTGAAGTCAGTGGGTCCCTCTCAGTGACTGGCCACCTGTCTTCTTCTCCTTGTTCTTTTCTCTTCTTCCCTTTCTTTTTCCATTTTCTTTGTAAGAAGTTAAGGCGTTACGATTGGCGGTCCTTAACTATTCTCGGTTAAAGAAGCGGTTACAAAGAATAACTGATTTGTAAGCTATATAATGGCCTTTCCACGCCATTCCAAAGGGAGGAAGAACTTGGCATATTTTCTGAAAGTGTAAATAGATCAGAAAGAAATCAATACAAAAGGGCTTTCCATTCATTGTCTATCTAATCTCTGTTATCTCTGTGTTTTCTTTTAATTTCGTGGAGATCATTTGTTTCTAGTTCGTTAGTCTCACTGATTGCATATTTTCAAATATTGCGAGTATAGTGATCTTGTATAACCAAGAAGGAACTTTGTGTCCTTGATTAATGAATCTAAAGAAGGTTATTTACAGAACTTTGTGTCTGGTAATCTCATCTTGTGCAAACGATCTTGTTTTAAATTCACTGCAACTTCGTATACATAAAGGATTATTCTGCTATCTATAATTCTGCATGTTGCTCTTCTGCTCATCCTCGTATTTCCTTTCCTCAGTCCTTTTGTAACTGATGATCCTTGTGGAAAACACTTTCGTAATATTCAAGTTCAACCATAAAAACATGTTTTTTATATTTGTAAATAAGTTCGTTTCTGAATAAGGGAACCTCTCCCATTAAAGAGGAGGGACTTCTTGTCCCCTGATTGTTGCTCTTCTTAAAAGTCCTATTTGACGACCAACAGGGACTAATCACCTATTTCACTCCAACTCCAACTTTTGAATCTCCTGGAACATTCCATACTCTTCCCTTGCTAAGGAATTTATATTTGTAACACATTTCTATTTTTAACAGGTTACTTTTTGGGGACCTACTATTTTGGGAAAGTTTTTGTTTTTTCCTTTCTATCTATTTCGCATCTCTTGTGATTGTCTGAGTGATCGACTCGCAATTGTCAGGGGACTTATTATTTTTGGTAAGTGGGGGAACATAAAACATGCTATGTTTAGTAAGTGTTCAAAATGACCTCATTTTTTGATAGAGATTACATTTTTGGATTTGTCTCTTCATCGCAATCACGTGCTCCAAATTTCACTACGTTTTGCTCACCGGAAAGCTCATAAATAAAAACCAAAATTTTTCTTGGTGAGAGCTTTAGACATGGAGCTACTAGGGAAGCCATTAATGGAGTCACCAAGATTTATGATAGGGTATTTTTCCACCTCCTATTTAAATGAAACCAACTCCATCGGGATATGTTTTTATCTTGGAGTTTGTGTTCAAATCTTTAGCTTCACTCACTTTCTAGATCAATGGGAAATTGAGGAAGAAGGGTATAGGGAAAAATTTTATATTTTAATGCCATTAATAATCTGAGGCATATTCACATTTTATATTTTTGTAGCTTTAAGGCATTTGGGAGGAATATATGTGGCCAAAATTTCAAGAGCATTCGATTTACGGATCATGAGTTATGAAGATTTCTTCGTTTCTTGGTCATGGAAGATTCTGGCAAAAAATGGCCATGGTGCCGGTTAAGAAAGAAAGGTTTTGGTGCTATGGAATGATCTAGAGTATTTTTAGTGTATGTATCTTCCTAAATATCCTTAAACCATTTTTTTTCTTGTAGAGTGTTTTGAGAGCTTTTCATCGACAGGTGGAACTCGAAAACGGATCTCATACTCAAAAGATATTGCATGTCAAAGTTTAGGTTGAAATGTGGTAATCGCAGTCAACGGTCCAATCTAGACATGACATATGGAAAAATAGTAAAAGGTGAAAAAAGGTACATTTTGTTGTTTTGACCTCCGGTCTTTGACAAACGGTTAAAATTTTTGTAGGCCCCACTTTTTGCTAGCTGGGGGCCCTCAACTAGGTTTGGCACACTATTTTGTAGGAGGGGTACCTTTGCCACCTTTTTCATATTATTGATATCATATTTTTGATTATATTGCCACTTATTCTCTTTAACTTTACAAATGTGGGAATATTTGTATTGGAGAGTTTATAATTGTGCATTGCAAGTTCTATATTACCCGTAGCTTGAGCGAGCTATTAGTTTAGCTTAATGGGGTGATAAAATCGCCACCGAGTTGATCACATATTTTTCCTCATAGATCAAGCTAATCCATTATGCCTCAACTTTATCTTGTCCACTTTGAATTCATATTATCTCAATGATTTATTCAAACCAAGTGAGGCATGTGTAAATTACATGGTGGAATCAATATACTCGTCCCTCACATATTGACAAATCAATCAAACCAATATAGTTACTTAGCACATATAGTGGACAGGTGGTCAAACAAACTCGTTGACTTTACAACATGGCCAACTTATCCAAAAACCATCCAACTCACCGGGGATTTACTAATGCATTGGTGGTTCAAACAATGGTAGTTCAACAAACACATAGATTAGAAATCAAACCAACATCGCAACACCAACCAACTCGGTGAGGTTTTACCAATGCATTGGTGGGTCAAACAATGCCCATTTAACAAACACATAGCTCAACGCTCAAACCAACAACGCAACACCAACCAACTCGGCCCACATGAGCATTTCAATAAATGACTTGGGGTAATAGTTGTGTGGCCAAACAAAAGGGCCAACGTGTGACCGAAGTCACGTATTCCATGGGTGGCCAAGCCCAATTTACACTCCAAACCCCTCTATTCTCGCTGAGGATGTGGGATATCTTCCCACTCATCCCAAAACAATTAGCACAAAAGGTTGAAGTGGTGATTCGAACCAATGATATCTCCAAAGTAAACCCAATCTACCAGCCAACTCGCTAATGGGATTGGTCGAGTGAAACAATGAGCTACCCGGCATTTAAATAGAGATAGAGAGAAAATGTGTAGTAGACCAAACAAGATAGATTGCATTCAAATCAATTTTGAGACGCCTAGGGACGCATTCGGAGGTTGGTGTAAAAACAAAATTTTCTTAGAATTTTGAGATGAAGATAGTGGGGTATTATTTTTCCATGAAGTGTTGTAGATTTTCTGTTGTAGGAATTTAATGGTCACATTTGCACAGGAAAAGCACTGTGGAGAGCTTGTGAAGCCACAAGTGAATTTGTGAACAGTTTCTGACAAGAAATCAGAGTTTCCAAACCTATTTCTAAGCTTCATTTTAGGTATAAATGTCTATTAGTCATTATTGAAGGGTTAATTATACTTCATTGGATGTTGAATAGATTGATTCATGATTACGTGGATCCAGAGATGTAGCCTTTAGGTGAACTCCGTTAACAACTTCTTGTGTGGATTTATTTTCAGTTTGTGAGCTTTTGATCAAGATAAAAATATTGAATTGGATTAACTAATTAAATTGGTGAAGCAAACACTTAATTGGGAAATTGGACTTAAGATTCATTTCAGTATCCATAATCCACAATAGTCAACTAAATGCACATTTCAATTTTGGGTTTTAATATCGATTGAGTGCATTGTAAGATTCAGCTTGTGATTATATTGAAGGATTTTTACTATTTCCATTTGATTACGAAAGTTGAAATTTAATTCGATAATTGATCGTTAAGATAGTGTTTTGAAAATTGGGGTTTCAAAACACCCAAATTGGTTCAATTTAAGCACACTTGATCAATTGTGAATTTGGAAAAATTAAGAATTCGAAAATTTTAAAAGTATAGAGAAAAAATAGTACCATTTTTGGATCATGGAAGCAATGGAGGGAGTGAAATGGACTCGCAATGAAAAATGGAGGTGATGAAAAAAATAATGGAGAAGAATGAATATTTCTAAGAAGTGAGGGTTTTGTGCACGCACGTGCAAGAAGCAACATGAGTAACAAAGAAAATGAAAAACCTTTATTTTTTCTTCATCTTGGGCACGAGTGCACTTTTTTAATCATCCTAAAAAATTGAAATGGTTGGTGTGATGGGTCGTTGTATTCTTCCAATCATTTAACTGACATAATCTTTGTCGGTGTCATTCTAAACTGTGGTCGTGTCCTAGGCAATATGCAATGGAGCTTAGGAGAACTAGTTATGCGTTGAGATTGTTGGGGGGTTGCTTAGTTTTAGTGACTATTCTATGGAAGTGTAGTTAAAATCTATGGAAATTAAATACAAGTCTATGGAATTCAACTGTTTTCTGATGAAAGGAATTTTAGCAACTAATCTTCTACTGTAAGGGTAACCACGGGATTGCGGCGGGGAGGAGTGATCCAGATCATAAAGGTAATCTAATTACTTTGCAGATACTATAAAAATGGGAATTCAAACCAATCATTTTGTAGAAGTATTATTTGCTTTATGGGGCCTAAAATTTCCTAGAATCATAATATCCAAAACCTCATTCTTAAAGGGGAGTCCTGAATATCATTAATCATCTTAATTAGTGCTCACCTCCAAGTTGGAACATTAAGGATTTTATCTCAGAGTCCATAAGTATTTGCCAAACATTCACTAACATCTGGATCATACATACTTACCGGGAGGGTAACAAGTCGAGATGCATTGGAAAATTATGGCATTAATGTTAACCACATTGTTTGGGATAATAATAGCATTCCTAAAAACTTTCAAAGCAAGCATTCAAGCGAGATATCTATAAACATGCAAATTCAAGATTTGGGATATGATCATTGGGAGTGGATTAATAAAGCTCCCACACGTGCTGACTTTAAAACTAATCTTATACAATTCTTGTCGAACAATCAAGTTTGTATGAAGAATAATGGAAAGTTCAAGTGGATTTATATTGAAAGGAAAGTCGTGCATGTGGGCAGCATTGTGCTCTATATAATCTGGCTGCAAATCTCTATGGATCCCAAGGTAGAAATAATGTTAATGATGATAGGGAGTGGGCTGGCAAAAGGGCCATAGTTCCCACATGTGAACTTCCATAGGTTCAAATCAGTAGTCACGCGGGTATTTGTGGGAAAAGAAACGGCTATTCTCATCAGCATTTTCACTGCGTGAATAATAATAGCAAAAGGTGGACTGGTATTAGCACTCTTAAGGTTTCTAATATTTTTTGCAAGCAGTTAAGCACGGTGACAATGGGGGGCCCTCCTTGCTAGATCGAGCCCAGTGCGGATCCGTATTAGAGGGATAATGTGGAGATTTGGAATATTCTAAGCCGTGGAGGCATTACCAACTTTATGGAGAAGTTTGAGGCCATGATCAAAGTATTTCAAAGCATTTTACAAAATAGTGGAAGGATCGCATCGTTGAGTATGGGGGCAGAAGATTGTGATCAATGAGGAGATGATAGTGGCGCGACGCCTTGGCATGGACGGATACCATTTTTTTAATAAAAGGGTTGACAGAGAAGCTGAGGAGAGGAGATTTATTGAAGGAACCGAGAAGCTGATCTTTGTCATGACGGGCTTGCTTTTCAATTCGATCCTCGCCCTATGATGAGGTTACTCACATGATGGTGCGTTTCATTTCTTTGGAAGGGAGGTTCATCACTGTACCTGCTAAACATCTTGTCTTCCTCAATCACTTCCGCAGGAATCGCACGGTATGTTTCCCCCATTATCTGCTTAGCTCTCTTGAGTGCTCCATTTTGGAGTTTCAAAAGCATGCTTGTGCTATTCCTTTGCACCAGGGGCTAATTTTCTTGCTGCATAAATTATGTCTTCTTCGGTCTCCTTCCTCCCCTGGCTCTGTTCCCCCTTTGCCCGTTTCTACAGCCCACCACCCCATCTCTCCACATTCGGTCCCCGCCACCTTCACTCGCACCCCTCTCCCGACCTTCCCGGCTCCATCTCCCATTCCCCCCACCTCTGCCTCCACCCCCTTTGCTTCCACTTCGGATAGACCGGTTACTGTGGTCCTCTAGAAGACCGAATATTGATATCCCTACTTGTGGGGAAGGGTCCTCGGAGATTGAAACGCCCATAACCTCCTTCATATTAGCAGTGCTAGTTCTAAGGAAGCACATATGGAGAGCTCCACAAAAAGGATGGAGGCGTTAGATGTTGACATGAAGCTATTGAGGGAAGAGGTTAAAAACATGGAAAAACAAAAAGGTAAGAGGAAGAAGGAGGAGGAGGTGGCTATGGATAATAGCTAGCTTGAAGATATTTACAAGAAGCTGAACTCCTTAGACTCTGTTTAGGGAAGGCCAAGACTCACCATGATTATAACATGGCCATTTTTACTATTGAGGATTTCATTGAGCGGCATGTCCGAAGTGTCTCCAATCTCGGTGGGGTTTCGCTACCGTTTGGGGCACCGATAAGGAAAGCAAAAGGACCATTGCTCACCGAAGTTACTTGACTCATGTCCACATGACAACCTTGGGGATGTTCAAATCTTGGCAAACTATCAAATCCAGCATCGAAAAAGCCGCCAAGAAGTAATTGGGGGTGCTTTTGCTGCACTTCTGTGTAATTATTGTTGTTTTTTTGTCGTTTTGCTGCTTTTCTATAGTTTTCACTCTGTTTTGATTTTGTTGTGGTAGCTACTCTTTGGCTACTTTGGGATTCATTGTCCCATCTGGATTTTGATCCTTTTTGTTCTGGTTCTCTTTCCTATTCTGGCTTCTAGGCCCTCTTTTGTTCTCAAGGGTATAGTCCCTTTCAAAAAACTATTTGCCAATAATAAAAAAAAATAATCTTCTACCGTTAAATAAAATACGCACACACTTATTATTAACAAATTAAATCACAACTGAATAAATGGAATTTTTAGTAGAAAGCAAGACTATTCATGAACTAGATTTATATAACAAAAGCATCTATTCTAAGTGAAAGTGGTAATGGAGAAAGTAGATATAGTTAATCAAAGCATGCATGTAAAACTCATCAAATGACAATTGTAGTAAAACTAATCAAAGGACTGTATGCATGAACTCAAAGTAACCTCGTATCTCCTTAGTCGAGTGGGCCCTTGCTCTTCCTCGGATAGAGGGATCAAAAAATTCTGATTCTCAAAATGTTGTGGCTTTCATTAACTTCAAAATGAGTTCATAACACATAAAAACATCCAGAACAATATGTAGATAATCTTCTTCAATAATAAAAAAGTGGTACTACCAAGTTCTGAAGACAAAGTCTTCATATAGATAATGTTGGTTACAAGATCCACCATATCAGGCGGCATTAAACACTATCCATCAAATATCAATTAAAACTCATAGATTCCTACGGGCCGTTAGAATCAAGCCCAAGCTAATAGGTCAATTCGATGGAAACAGTCTTCAGCCGCATGCTTCAAACTCAGGCTTCTTATCCACCAGTAACTTCCATCATTCCCTGCACACATCATCACATTTGATCTCATAAAGACAGTTAGTAGGAGGTTCATGTGATAAACGGTTTTCATAAATAATAGCAAGGAAAATGCATCAAACCTACTAAGATATAACTACACAAAACATCCCCATATACTAATAAGTCATATCACAAAGAGTATTTCTGTCTGAAGAAATGATATTAATGAGCCAAACAATGCACTCATCATTTTCCCCCTAAATTTACCTATTACATGTCCCAATGCAACTCATTTGCACCTTGCTCACCTTCCAAGTTGTTCAGCCATGTCATACTCCTTGAATTGATCAGTGTATTGCTTTGTGGTATTCTTGCAGCCCTGAGTATTGGAGGTAATTTCCACCCAGGTAGTGAAACTATCATGGGACTATGCTACATTGTTCTACCAGGTCATGAGAGGGCTCAAGAGGAGTGGTGGCCATACTTGGAGGCCTGCCCATTCATCAGTGTATTGTTGGCTGGTTTTCTCTATAGTTTTTTTGATAATGGTGATGAGGGCATCACCCCTGCGCATGCTCCAGCTCAAATTCTAGGGAGAGAGAACCTCCCTACATTTCAAAGGCAGGCTTAAAGTATCCCATCTCCTATCACAAGCTTGCCAAGTAGCCCCAAAATTCTCCTAACTATAATTTTCAAAATCAATAACACACTGAAGCAAAATATGAGAAGTATTCACCCCAACCCCTGCCTGATAGTAAAATGATCGAAAGTTTTTCTCGCAAGGTGACATCTGTATGATGAGTTGGGCGAATGTGAAATTTGATGGACTGAGTAGTGTTATTGAAACTGTCATTTGCTGCCTCCAAATTATTTGATTCCGTAATATAGACTGAAAGGCTTTAATTTGAAAATCACCCACAAATAGGTTGATCAAGAAATCAGGGACATTGGTCACTATCATGTTATGTAGATAAAATTCACAGAGCAAATTTTGAATTTCTAGAGTACTGCACTTGTAAACTGATAAAAAACTAGGGCCATCGGGAATTTCGTGAGGGGCTTGAGAACACAATTGAAATAACTGCCAAGAATAAAATTGTTCTTGGACATACATGCTATAGACTGAGGAGGGTTTCCTACAGGATAGTAGTTTGATGGCCAAAGGACAGACATAAAGTCTAAGATAGATGTTACTTTTTGTTTTTCCTCTTCCATAGATTCTTTTTCTTTTTTAATTTTTGATTTTCCTTCCGCAATTCCCTTTCCTGAAGGGACAACTATTGGAAACTATTCAAGAGGGTAAGACTCTTATCACGTTGTCGCTTTAAACAACTTACTTCAAGCTGTAGGGTAGAAATCTCCCGAACTTTTCTCTTGTCTTTTGTGTAAATTTAGCTTGTAATAAAAGGGTGGTTTCTTCCATACCTTGTAACTGAGATTTTAGCAATGCAATTTCCTCCAGATAGTTGTGAGAAGGCACCACTTGGGTGTCAAGCATTTCAGGAGTTACAGTGTGAATTTTCGTAGATGACGGAATAACATTGGGTCATCCATCCTCCGTATGCAATTCCTCCCGAATGTGGGCGGTATCATTAGGCAAGGAATCCAATTGGAAACTGCCTATTTGCAAAAATGAGCTAAGTCACCAGGACCATAGTTGTTTGGAGGAAGACGGGGCCATGAGACACTTGAATTTTAAATCAGAAATGGATTGGGATGGTCCCTTAGGAGTACCAACTGTGTCGGCATGGTCAGGAACATCATTACCTCCACTTAGCTATGTGAAGGGAAAGGGCCCGATGCAAGGGTAGACCGAGGTGCAGAAGAGAGACCATATTTTAATTTCTTTGGCCTGGACCCTTCACCACCAGCACATCCCTCGAGCCTCCGCTTTGGTCGAAAGAAGACTTGGTGTGAACACAACAGATGAATCAACCCCGGGTGCTTAATCATAGACTTTCCTCCACTGGACCGGTGTTTCTGGCATACTTTAATGATGGAGTCTGCGAGGTACTCTGGCAGATTTACCCAAAGGGCCTAGTTGACATGTCCCTTTTTAAGGTGAATGAGTATTTTGAGTGCATCACCACCTAGAATAGAGGCCTGGCCGTCGCATATGAAATACCAGTTGACCCATTTCACAATCTCACCCCAGATTCCAAGTAAACTTGTCCACTTAACACCCTTCTAGACACCCAATGGAGTCAGGATGACCTCTCGAGAGTGCCTCTCCTTTGTCGTGGAACTAAGAAATCAGAATTTGTAAAGGGGCATTCATCATAACCTTTAAACCGAAGTTTGGCAAGTCAGACAGTTAGAAATGACCTGACTTAGTAATTTCAACTCTTCGTCCACCAACTTGTGAGTAGGTGGACTCAAAATTATTCAAGAACTCTTCCACAATGCCCTCATCGAAACCTTCAAATTGCTTGAATGAAATCCAACCATCCAAAATCATGAAATACCTATGAAAGGGTGGCATTCGGAGCAAGGCGTCAGGTGAAGCAGGTTCTGATGTCTTTTGCGGTCCCATGTTGAGCCAAAAAGTGAGAAATACACGGTAGCGGAAAAACTAGAGTAGAGCATCTCTTCCACTTCCCATCTAGTGTCTGATAAAACCAGTCATGATTGATGTGCATACCACAATAGGAAGAAGCGGTTGCAGAAGCATTAAATTTCAAATGACACCATATTCCTTGGGTAGCACAACATCAAGCAAAGGTGACGGAAAAAAATAGTGATGAGACCAGCTACCCATGTGAGATTAAGATTTTGCGGTGGCACATATCCCATGGTTGAGGAGCAAGCACCACCTGTCCTGACATTGGAGAGTGTGACACATCAAGGCATGTGGTGATTTATGAGCCATTACTCCTTTTATGCCATCATTCATAGAGCCGGATTTGGAAAGAGATCCAGAATGACCATAGCAATCATTTCATGATGGCGTCATAATGACAAATGAATACATGGGGAAATGTTTTGCATAGAAATATCATTAGCAAGTTAAAATGCACTTACCCATGCCACATTTAGTCACCAATATCCGTAGATTCCTATGCCCTACAATTTGGGATGAAACATGATTAGCAGCAGTAGAAATAATGAAAATTCCTACATTTATTGGAAATTACAATAAAAACTACTAAGTAAGGGAAGAAGATCGAATGAAGGATCATCTTCCTTTATTGAATTTGTAAGAGATTGATTACTCCATGCGTGAGAGGAAAAGATCCTCCTCAGCATGCATGTCTGTTCATAACAGAATGTCATCGGTGAAAGTCTTCTTATCCAGTGGTTGGTGATAAACTCAAAGCCTATGCCCATTCACCAGAAGAGTCCATTTGTCTCCATCAATCGGTATCAATCGAATAGAGCCATTATCAAACACTTGATTTACCTGATAGGGACCTAACCAATGTGTACACAACTTGCCTTTAAACTGCTGATAGTGGGAATCAAAGAGTAAAACCCACTTGTCCTTCATGAAATATCCTTTTTTGATGTGAGCATCATGCCAAGTTTTCCATTGATGCTGTAGAATTTCGGTCTATTGCTGTGCCTCCATCTACATTTCATCTAATTCATTCAACTACAACACTCGTTCATGTTGTGCTTCATCCAAATCGATCCCAACTTCCAACACTGTTCACCAGGTGCACAACTCAAACTCAATAGGTAATAGTGGCTTCTTCCCAAAGACCAGCTCATAGGGAGAGAAACCAGTAGTTGTTTTCCAGGTCGTGTTGTAGGCCCAGATGGCCTTAGGAAGCTTTGGTACCCAATTCTTTCTATCGGCATTGACCACCTTAGTTAGAATATTCTCAATTTCTTGATTGGTTACCTCTAGTTGCCCATTGGATTGGGGGTGATATGGTGATGATTTTCGGTGCCTGATTCTATAGATTCCTAAGAAAACTTCAATCATATTTGAAACAAATTGAGGACCTTGATCGAATCTGATCGCCCTTAGTGCTCCAAATCGCAGCAATATCTCGGTTGTAGAGAAAATTAGCAACAACATCTTCATTAGCAAATGCCAATGCTTGAACTTCAGCCCATTTGGTGACATAGTCCATGCATACCAAGAGATACTCCTTCCCAAAAGATGGAGGATGAAATGGTCTAACAAAATCAATACCCCATTTCTCAAATGGTCCTAGAACCAATTGAGGGTTCAGAGGCATTTCCATAGAAAGTGTAGGTTTTCCCATTCCTTGGCATGCATTACACTACCAAACATACTTTTTGACAGTCTTATGGAGGGAAGGCCAATATTACCCTGCTCCAAGGATCTTGTGAATTGTTCGTTTCATTGAATAATGTCCACCTCTTGGCTCATCATGACATGCTCGTAGTATGTCATGTATCTCATCCTCTCGAACACACCTGTGAAGAATCATGTTAGGACAACATTTAAATAAGAATCCGTTACACCATTTATATGTTGCACTATTTCTAACCAATCACCTTCTTTCCTTATGAGTAAAATAGGCAGGAAACTTCCCTGTTGTTAAATAATTCACGAGATCAGCGAACCAGGGAGTCTTAGTAGAGATAGCAAACAAGTGTTCATCGGGAAATTGGTCTTGGACTACTTCATCATCACCTGAAACATTTATTCTGGAAAGAAAGTCAGCAACAACGTTAGATTTCCCAGGCTTATCTATAATAGTGAGATTGAATTCTTGCAACAAGAGTAACCAGCAAATGAGCCTTCCACCAACCACTGGTTTGTTCATCAAATATCGAATGGCAAAGTGGTCAGTGTAAACAAATTTTTATATCCAATGATGTAATGATGAAATTTATTCAAAGCATATACAACAACCAAAAACTCTTTTCCGTAGTAGTGTAATTATTTTCCGTAGGAGTCATATTTTTGCTGATAAAATAAATTACATACATATGATCTTCTGAGTCTTTTTGTCCAAGGACAGTGCCCATGGCTATATTAGAAGCATCAGTGTGGATATGGAAAGGTTGTCCCTAGTCAGGGCCATGTAAGACAAGGGCTATTGTCAGCTTTTCTTTGATAGAATCAAATGGCTGTTGACACTGAGAAGACCATTCAAAAACATAATATTTGGTTAGCAATGAAAACATTGGGGCAGCAATTTTGCTAAAATATTTTATGAATCGGCGGTAATAACCTACATGGCCAAGGAAAATTTTGATGTCAGTCTGATTAGCTGGTGTAGGTAATTGGGTGATGACTGATATATTTTGGGATCCACCAGTATACCTTGGGGCTGAACATGGTGACCTAAGACAATTCCTTGATCAACCATCATTAAAATTTTTCATGAATCGAGAGATAGTTGGTGTTGTTCACATCGACTGATTACTTTCTCAAGATTCTTCAAAAGTGGAGCCATGGACAGTGAAATCATCCATGTAAACCTCAACACAGTTGTTAGCAAGATCTGCAAAAATGGCCAAGACTACCCGCTGAAATGTAGCAGGGGCATTACAAAGCCCAAAAGGTAAGACTCTGTAAGTGAATGTACCCCAAGGGCATGTAAAAGTAGTCTTATCCTGATCAGCAGGGGAAATACTAATTTGATTATACCCACTAAACCCATCCAAGAAAGAGAAATATTTCTTACCACCCAATTATTCAAGACTTGGTCAATGAAAGGCAGGGGAAAATAATCTTTCTTGGTGGCTTTGTTAAGTTCCTATAATCAACACATATTCACCACTTACCATTCTTCTTGGGAACAATAACTAATGGGGAAACCCACTAACTATCAGATATAGGATAGATGAAACCTACCTTTAAGAGCTTTTCGATCTCAGTTTTGACTATGTCTCTCAATGTTGGATTGATTCTTCATTGCAACTACCTTATAGGTTTGACATCATCGGTGTAAATATGATGTGTACAGATGCTAGGATGAATTCCTTTCATATCAGTGTAATCCCAAGCAAAAGCATGAGAATGTTTCTTTAGAACCTCAAGCACCCTAGCTTCTTGATTGACCTCCACGCTTCCTATAGTCAGCTCTCTACCCATACTAACAAGCACCTGCTTAGTATCATTCGCAAGAGCAAGCTCTGTACTAGTGATAAAAGAATTCAATGGGAAAACATGGGGCTGAAGCATGTGCAGGATGGATATGTTATCAAAAGATAGAACCTTGGTTAAAGGAAAATAGAAATTAGGAACTAAATGTTTAGAATTATAAGCATAGAGTTTCCTACCAGACTCAACAGAGGTAATGTCTAATGCTAGTATTCCAATTCCGTAGCAGTAGTGCTGATTTCCGTAGTTGTAGAGTCCTTAGAATCAGTCAGCATATGAATCTGTAGCTTCCATCATATGATTGTGTACTATAATAGTGGCTAGAAAAGAAGAACTCAAATAGTTAGCATCCAAAGAATCCACCCATACCTGGTCACAATTGTTCGTATAAGGTTGGGCAGGAGGATATAATGAAATGTGTTTGGATTTCTGCCCATTTAGAATTGTCATGTTGCTTGACCTACAGTCAATGTAAGCAACAACCGTAGCCAGCCAAGGTCTTCCCAAGATGACTAGATATCCCAACTTCCAAGCTTTAGGCTGCAAAACCATGAAATCAACTAAGTACTCTCATGATTCAACAGTGACCATTATATCTTCAACCACAACATCAGGTACAACAATGGATTGATATGCTAACTGTAGAACAGTGTTGGTTGGTTGAAGTCCTATCAAGGATAGTAGGTTAAACATTTATGTTGTGATGACATTAATAGCAGCACCAAGATCCACCAAAACATTAGATATTGACTAGTTGTTTATACAAATAGTAATGACAGGGCTCCCAGGATCCCCATATTTTGGTGAGATAAGGGTGCCAACAACTAAATCAGCCAAATTCCCTTCGACTCTGATAGTCTTTGGGTATTTATTTTTCTTCCTGGTGTCTTTATACATTTTTTTCTAATGGTTTGGTTTAGTTAAGGGATGTCCCTTATTACACGCAGCAGTGGAACCTCAATATGTACTTTTTTCAATTCCTGAACTAGTTTTGTTTCGTTTGCAGTTTAAGTGTCCTATAATTGCTCGGGAAAAGGGGCTAGTTTGTTTGGGTATTTGATCATCCTGTTTATCTGGAATTGGTAAAGAACTAGTGTTACCCTCAAGTTTTTCTTCCTTATCGGCATCATCGGTAGCTCGTGATAAAAATAGGAGGGTTCAATAATTTTCCGGATCGTAATCGTAAATTACCAATAGTGTTAACCTTGCTTTGGTCATTAATCAATCTCAGTTGTCTGTTGATTTTTAGGATTGGATACTAGCTAAGCTGGAAGTTGTGTTCATTTTTCTTGTCCTTGATTTTGGTAGGCTTGAGGTGGAGGTATTAAAGCTTGCTATGGCTGCTGGAACTTGCATTGTTGATTACCATTTTGTGGTGGTGCCCAGGACTGATTTTGGCTAAAATTTTGTTGAGGACCCCACTGCTGATTGTGCCAAGGATTGGTTGTGGGTGGTGGAGCCCAACCTGGCTGAGTGTAGGGATTTGTCCAAGGTGGTGGATATGGATAAGTCATCTAGTTTGAGTTTTCCCACTCAGGTTGTCCCCAAGAAGACTGAGAGGCTTGATTTGGCCATGACATTCTCCGGGAACCGAGTTGGTCTAGATGGGAATCCACCACGATTGTTTGTTCTTTGGAAAAAAATTAATTCGAACTTGTTTGAGAGATGACATTCAAACCTCCCTTTAACTATGGTAGAAGTGTTCAATGCTTAGTGTCATGGCCAAGAATCTCACCAGATTAAGCACATATCTGTGACATATAAAGGACATTCTCTCAAGGGGTCTCTTCCAAAATTTAGGGCAATATATGTCCAATGGTTCTTTAGTAGGGGTAGATTTTGCCTTGAGTCCATCTATGGTGGATGTTAATTGCAGTAGAATGTCTATTTTCATGTTGGCCATTTCTTCTAGAAGTTCAGAGGTACCCAAAGACTTGGATGTTTGTTTCCTTCGTATTCCTCCACGTGTTCTAGAATATCTTCTACATAGCTCAGTAATTTGTTCCATGGTGAGCTTATACATGTCTCCACCTCCCATGAGATGGAGAGAATCCTTGGTTTCCTCATCCAGTCCTTTTAGAAAGACTGTTTTAGTGATGTCTGCATGTAACTCATACCCACTGCATTTATGGAGAAAGAGGAATCTATCTAGATAATCCTCTAGATTCTCATCTTCCTTTTTCGTATTTGGAAGAACTCTTCCTTCCTATCCCTTCCTCTACAATAGTCTTGGTATTTATCTAGGAAGGCTATTTCCATGGCTTCCCAGGAATTAATGGAGTTAGATGGTAACCCCATAAACCATCTCATAGTAGAATCTTTGAGAGTGGAGGGAAATAGTTTGATTTTTTGATTGTCAGTTTGGTAGTCATATGTTTGGCATAGGATTTTAAATTCAAACAGAAACTGATCAGGGTCTTCTTTGGTCATTCCTCGAAAGAGGGGGATGGATGGTGAGATGTTTTTCATGGGTGCATCCTCATCTACATCGAGGACAATGGGGTATGTAAAGGTTCATCCTAAAGGTTGGTCTTCAGCATTCCCAAGATCCCCCATTGTAGAACGATGTGAAGAGGATATAGAATGCTCAGAAAAGGTTCTAGGCATTGAATTGGAATCTGTATCACTCTCAATGTTTCTCTCTTGTGAAGTGTCTAAAGAGATTTGTTGAATATTGCGTGTTATAAATATCCCTTGGTTATCTCGTGACCTATGCATCCAGGTTTGTTGGTTTAAATTGAGGTTCGAGAGAACTACTAGTTTCCTATATGAACTCCATTAACACCCATAGCATATAAAATAAAGTAATGGAGCTTATGGTTATTTCCCCAGCAACGGTGCCAAAAATGATGGGTCATTGTATTCTTCCAATCATTTAACTGACATAATCTTTGTCAGTGTCATTCTAAACTAGGGCTGTGTCTAGGCAATATGCAATGGAGTCTAGGAGAACCAGTTATACATTGAGTCTGTTGGGGGTTGCTTAGTTTTAGTGACTATTCTACGAAGTGCAATTAAAATCTATGGAAATTAAATACAAGTCTATGGAATTCAACTATTTGCAATGAAAGGAATTTTAGCAACTAATCTTCTACTTGTAAAATAAAATATGCACACACTTATTCTTAACAAATTAAATCACAACTGAATAAATGGAATTTTTAGTAGAAAGCAAGACTATTCATGAACTAGATTTTCATAACAAAAGCATCTATTCTAAGCAAAAGTGGTAATGGAGAAAGTAGATATAGTTAATCAAAGCATGCATGTAAAACTCATCAAATGACAATTGCAGTAAAACTAATCGAAGGACTGTATGCATGAACTCAAAGTAACCTTGTATCTCCTCGGTCAAGTGGGCCTTTTCTCTTACTCGGGATAGAGCGATCAAAAAAATCTGATTCTCAAAATGTTGTGGCTTTCATTAACTTTGAAATGAGTTCATAACACATCAAAAATATCCAGAATAATATGTAGATAATCTTCTTCAATAATAAAAAGTGGTACTACCAAGTTCTGAAGACAAAGTCTTCATATAGATAATGTTGGTTACAAGATCTGCCATATCAGGTGGCATTAAACACTATCCATCAAATATCAATTAAAACTCATAGATTCCTACGGGCCGTTAGAATCAAGCCCAAGCTAATAGGTCAATTCGATGGAAACAGTCTTCACCGCATGCTTCAAACTCAGCTTCTTATCCACCAGTAACTTCCATCATTCCCTGCACACATCATCACATTTGATCTCATAAAGACAGTTAGTAGGAGGTTCATGTGATAAACGATTTTCATAAATAATAGCAAGGAAAATGCATCAAACCTACTAAGATATAACTACACAAAACATCCCCATATACTAATAAGTCATATCACAAAGAGTATTTCCAGTCTGAAGAAATGATATTAATGAGCCAAACAATGCACTCATCATGGTACAAAAAGTGTGCCCATTTCCCATTGGTCCAAGTTTCGCCTAGTGATTTGCCAAGGCGAGAAGGGTGAGGGGGCTATAAAAAGGCTCATAAGCAACTTCCTGGGTCATGTGGGTGACCAGGGGATAGGATGAGAGGTGGCTGATTTTTATATGTAAAAATGTACCAAAATTTTGAGATGGTTGGTGAAAAAAAGTGTGCCCCTCTTTGATTGGTCCATGTGGCACCGTGTAGTTGGATGGAGTAGGGGCTGAAAGCAACGCACTGTGGATTAACTGGAAAATTTGGACTCCAAGACAGGTTATAACATGGTCCATGGGGCTACATGGGGATGGGAACATTTGTGTCCCAAACATCCCAATTTTTTGAGACACTTGGTGCAAAAAATTACACTTCCATCCGGGCTTGACATGTGTCCACTTAAAAATTTGGCTAACTCCCTAGTTTTACCATGGGGAATAACTTGATAAAAGCATAACTTTAGCTCCCGGATGACTTTTCCCAAACTTATTTATTTAAAATTGACTGGAAATTATCTTTTGAAAATAATGGGAGGGGAATAGTAACTTTATTCTTCCTATAGCCTCATAAAAATAGGATTTTAATTCAGTGTTTCACCTTTTCTTAGATCGTTTCTTTAGAGTGTTGATTTAAACAAATATGGTAACGGCATAGGAGGAATACCTATTCAAATGTTTGGTTGATGGGTTGTTGCGTGTGTATGACTTCTAAATCCACAACTGATCATGAGAGCTTCCTTTTGGCTAGGAGGAACTTCCTGTAATGTAAAGCAAGACCACAAGAAGGAATCAAATAATATGGGTAGTGAATTGCCTAGCGTATGCTAGATCCGGAAGTGTGATACTTCCTGATGGTCATGTCGACCATTGTTTTAAACAATTTAATGCTCAAACAAAGTAAATCCTATTTTAATTTGAAATGATTTAGGTATCTCACTTAAAACACAATAAGAAATAGATCTAATCTAACAAGCTAAGCTAGAATAGAATATGAAGGTCAAATGATTGGTTCTGGGTTCTGCAGGTTTGACAGAGGTCTCGAGTAGATCACAGGTGGATGAGGGTGAGATGAAATTAAGTGGGTAGGTCTCTATTCTGGGATTTATGGGAAAATATAGAGACCGATGTAGGTCATGGGTAACCGACGATGGTCAAGTGTGATTGATGCTAGTTACTGTGAAATTTGGAAATTTCACAAAACAAGCTTTAGGTCTCCTTTGCGTTTGCACAAAGGAATTTAGTTGGTCGAGACAAGGTATTGGGTGATTGGGCAAAGGCTTTGGTGAGGCTTTAATGGGTATATGGAGGTGGAAACGTTGGAGAAGGTCAATAGGTGGCTAGGTAAGCAATAGATGATAAAATGATGATGAAATGAAATAAACCATAGTAGTATGACATTATACTTACTTGGATTCTGGTCCTGGATGCCTATGCGTGAAAGATGAAGGTGCTGATGAGAGGTTTGAAGGTTGCAAGTGATCACCAGATGAAGGAAAGCTTCGCATGAGATGTATGTGCATTTCTCTTTGCTTGGTTAGATCAGATCATGGCTGGGGATTGCTGTGTAGAAAAAGATGTTTGGTCTCCTTCCTTACATGTGTGGGCTTGCTGGAATTCATTCTTTGAAGATGTGTTATTTCTCTGAGATGTGATAATTCTCACCAACCTCTTTGCTTCCAAATTCCAACCTTGAGAATAAGGTTTTTTTGGGGTTAAAAGGGTAACCGATGGTGTTCCCAAGTAACGATGAGGATTAGGGTAATCGGCGCTCCAAGGTGGGATTTCCTAGGTTTACTAAACTAGGGAGATCCTCTTGATTTCCTTAGATATCATGTCGTTAACCCATAGATTATATTGGGAGATTCTTGTGAGCATGTGGGGATGTGCTTAGAGTGAATGTAGGCATTGATTCTTAGGGTTTGGGTAAGACTCGATTAGTTATGACAACTTACTAAGAACAGGTATTACATTGAGTTAGCTTGTGAGGTATCTAAGTGAACTGCATGTGTGGATATTATTTAAAATAAGATATTTAAATAATAAATATATTGAGGATAATGCATTAATTTAATTAAATTAATTAAATTAATATTAGTGGGGTGAAAGGGGTCATGGCTAGGTGAATGTGATGAAGGGTGCTTATTTGTCGAGGGACCAAAGTGGAGTGTGACTTAATTTTAGTGTCTAAATTTTACCTGTTTTTGTTACGTACCTTGTATTGGTAAGTGACGCTAACAAAAATAAGATGTGGTTGCCCCATGTGTAGGTGAAGGTGATCCCCCTCAAACTAGGAACTGATGAGGTAGCAGGAAGAATTGGTGAGTGGTTTGATAAAAGGTAAATGCAAGGAAAAGGCAGTTGGGCTCAGGGAAAAAGGGTAAAAGGTCTACTCGGGCCATTCTAGGTAATGGGTTAGGGTCAAAGGTAGCAACAATCCAATGCATGCACATGAATAAATTGTAGCACGCTACCGGGTTGAAGAGTAGGCAAAGCCTACATTTTCTAAAGTCGATAGGTTTATTCAAAAAGGTTGAAGTGAATCCGGTATCCAAGGTATAGGATATGGTTAGGAAACACAATGTAGGGTAGGTGCAGGAACGTTTAGGTATGTTTTGGTACACCGAAGGTAGGGTCAAGATAAGCAATCATGGTAATAGGCTAGGTAAGGTCACTAGGTCAACAACACAGGTAATAGTGCCACAAGGTATAGCAAACACATGAGGTCAAAGGTCACTAGCGATGGTCCAAGTCCAAATATCGAGGTCACGGTGTGGGTAAGGCCAAGGTAGGGGTAAAATAATGAGTCCCCAAAGGAGGACAAATGGAGGTAGTATATGAGGAGGTCAGGAAAGGTAAGGTAAATGGGTTGGGTAAAGGATCAGGGTGAAGGGTGGGGTAAAGGATCAAGGTAAAGGGTGGGGTAAAAAGGGGCTTAATTGATGGAAATGTGCAGGTGAGGATGACTGATGGTGGTCATGGAAAACTGATGTCGGATAGGAAAACCGACGATGGTAGGGCACGCTACCGATGCTTAGTCACTAAGTAACCGATGTCGGTTAGGTCGGGTTGGTTAGGCATGGTTGTTGACCGAAGTAGGTGAAGTTAAGATTCATTATGGTTTTACAATGAATGATACTATGGGTCATATGTGGGATGTGGTATAATCCATGCATAGTGATGATAAAGAATTGGTAAGTGTAATAAATGTATAAAATACGTAGCAAATTGTTATGTATGTGGCTTAATTTCCCTTTTATACATAAAAGGGGAACTAAGTGAAATGTGATGTAAATGGTGAGTTAGGCATGGTTGATGAATTGTTTAGGGTAGAGAATAGCTGAGCTAACCTCCAAGGGCCCCATGCCCTCGGAGTGCTGCCTACATAGTCCCAACGAAAAGGGACCTTAGGCCAATGTAGTTCTCCCATAAGCTAGGGAAGAAAATGAGAAGGTGTGAAAATGAGTCGGTAGGTGAGTGGGCATGTTGTGGGTTTAGGTTTGGACAGGAGTGGGTAGATTGTAGGTAAAATGATGTAGGTGAAAGAGATTGTGGCGAAAGAGGAGGATTACCCCAAAGGTAAGCGTCGAGGACCAAGTCCTGTATAAGGTAATCAAAATGTAAACAAAGATGGTTAAAAGATAAAAGGGGGCAATAAAGCCACCTGATTGGGTAGGATCATACCGAGTAGATCATACCTTGGAGGAGGTGATGAACATAAGACCCTAAAGACATTACATGATTGACATGTTCTATGATGAAAAGTAGTCACATGATCACCAAATGTCTAAGTTCTAAGAAGTCCCTTGAGGTAGTAGGAAATGAGAGTGGGCATGGTTCACAGGGTGAAGAGTAGGTAATTTTTAATTTTTATATGGTATGAGGTAGTAGGCCCTTCTGGGCAAGAGGTCCTAGGTCACAATGGGCAAGTCCATGACTAAAAAGGTTTTTTTGTTTTGACTTATAGTTGAGATAGACTGATCGATGTGGGAAGTCTATATGGGAAAAATTGAACTCCTTGAGGTCTTTGTGAAGTTGATCGATGCGGGAAGCTTCAGGTTGCTCTCATCTTTTTTTTTGAAGAGATTTACATAGTTGTCCTTCGTGGGAGCAGTCTATTTATAACAAATTTTGGTCAAGAGGAAGATGTCCTTTTGAGGGAGTCATCTTTTTATTAGAAGTTTGACTCAAGGAGTTTGGTCCCATTGTGAGGTCTTTGCAGTCATGGACAAGACCAAGGTGAAAGATAGGACTCTTGTTCAAAGGGCAAGGTGAAACGACCATGGGATCTCATCTAGAGGTAGATGAAAAGTATCCATGAGAATCATGCTATGTGCAGTGCCGTGGTACACATATTTAAGGGAAGATAACAAGTGATGGGTACTCACATGATTCTAGTTTAGTCATTAGGGAGGTGTATGGAGTGGGTAGCGCTCAAGGAATGAGCTGGAGAGATAAAGGGTGAGGTAGGAAAATGAGTCAATAATAGAATTGTCAAAGATACAAGGCTTTAAGGGGCTTAGGTTTAGGTTTACCTCGAAGAGAAGATAAACAAAAATCACTTGATCCATAGGTATGAGTCACGATGTATGGTCTAAGCCAATTAGGAGGAAATTTTCCTTGTTTACTTTTTTCTGCTTTGATTACGTGTTGATTTTCTTTCAGGACAAGGTCATTGACTTAGAAGGTTCGTTCATGAACATGTTTTTCATAGGCACGTTTGATACATTGTTGGTAAACTTGAAGGTGATCCAGAGCGTTAATACGGTGTTCGTCTAATAACTCTAGTTTGCTTAAACGGTCATGATGAAAGTCATCATCAGTGAGCATGTCATGGAGATAAATACAGAGTGAGGGGATCTAGACTTCAAGAGGCAAAACAACCTCTATACCATAGACCAAAGAAAAGGGTGTGGCCGCAGTGGAAGTGCAAATACTAGTGCGGTATGCCCACAGGGCAAAAGGAATGTGCGTATGCCAATCCTTCCCAGTATCGTCAACCACTTTCATGAGAATTTTGTTGAGGGTTTTGTTAATGGATTCAGCTCTGTTGGTTGGTTTGTGGGTAGTAGGGTGATGAGAAACTAAGTTGAATGTCAAGGCATCGCAAAGTTTTTGCAATGTTTTGTTTTTGAATTGTTTTCCATTGTCAGTGATGAGGCGATGAGGAACACCAAAGCGAAAAATGATGTGGTGGTTAATGAACTCACATATTTTCTTGGCTTTCATGGAAATGAGTGGTATGGCTTCTACCCATTTTGTGTAATATTCGGTAGTAGTGATGATCTATTGATGGCGTTGGGAAGAATGAGGATTGATTTCTCTGACAAGATCCAAACCCCATTGAGAGAAGGGCCAAAGGTCACGAGTAACCTGTAAGGCATGACTGGGTGTATGATGAAGATTGGAATGTTGTTGGAATTTTACACAATGTTTGACGTAGTCGCAACAATCATGGTTAAGGGTCGGCCAATAATAGCCTAGGTGAAGAATATGCTTAGCAATAGCAAGGCCACTAAAGTGACCTCCACATATGCCATCATGAACCTCCTTAATGGTATAAAGAATTTCAGAACTTCTGAGGCATTGTAAGAGAATACCATCAAAGCCACACTTATAGAGGAGTCCTCCTAGATAACGTAATAAGAGACATTTTTAAGGAAGGCACACTGTCTGTTCATATAGGTAAGATCAGGAGGTAAGATGGAGAGAGAAAGGTAGTCAGAGTATTGTTTATACCAAAGGTCACTAAGGTCATGGGTATTGGTTCCGATCGAGTAAACATCGTGAGGTAAATAAGGTGAATGGAGGTGTTGTATGGTGACAAAGATTTTGGAATTGGTGGGTGAAGCGGGTATTTGGGAAGCTAAGCAGGCCATGGTATCTCTCAGAATTTGTTGGTCGAACGTGGGATGGTTTGAAGGGTGTAATGATCAAAGGTGGTCAAAAGTATGTCTACATGATGTTTATACTTTTGAAGTATCTCATTACGACATTGGTACATACCATTGACTTGGTTTATGACCAATTGAGAATCACCAAAGATGTTGATTGATTTGACATCTAGAGCATAGGTGGCTTGAGACCTAGTACGAGCGCTTTGTATTCGGCAATATTGTTGGAGCATTCAAAATCTAGTTTGAAAGAAAAGGCATGGGTTCTCCATCAAAAGGAATGAGGATAATACGAGCCCTACCCCCATGCCGACAAAACCATCAAAGAAGAGTGTCATTTAGTAAGGGGGTTTGTCCAGGAAGGGGTAACAATTGACTCATCCGGAAAGTCAAAATTAAAAGGTTGATCCCCTGAAATAGGTGCATTGGCCAATTTGTCAGCAATATCTTGGCCCTTGATGGAATTTTGATGAATTAATTCGAGGTTAAGATCAGCTAAAAGCATAAGCCATCATGCGGCACACTAATTGTGATAAGGTTTGGTGTACATGAAGTGTAAGGGGGTGGTGTTGGTCACAACATAGGTTTTTTGGTTAAGTAGGTAATGGCAGAGTTTGGTGGCAACAAAAACTAAGGCTAAGAAATTTTTTTCAAGATGGGTGTATCGAGTTTCATAGTCCAAAAGAGTATGGCTGATATAATAAACCACCTTCTCCTTGTGTTGTTCATCGCAATGAGCGAGCATGGCTCCCAAGGAGTGATTGGTAGTGAATATGTATAGATAAAAAGGTTGATCATATTTAGGTGGGATAAGTATGGGTGGTTGGAGAAGGTATTATTTTAAGGCCTCAAAATATTTGTGACAGTCATCATCCCATTAAAAGGAGACATCCTTCTTGAGTAGAGGATGAAACGGTTGACACCAATCTGATAATTGTGAAATGAAACGGTGAATAGACTGGAACTTACCTTGCAGGCTACGGAGTTATTTAAGGTTAGTGGGTGTAGGAATTTCTAGAATGTCCTTGACTTTCGCAGGGCCAACTTCTATACTACAGAGGGAAACGATAAATCCCAAGAGCTTTCCTGAGAGAACCACAAAGATGCACTTCTTAGGCTAAAGGTGGACGTAATATTTAATGAGGTAGTCAATGATTATTTTGAGGGTGGCAAGGTGCTCGAAGCGATGTTTAGATTTTGCTAGGAGATCATCCACGTAATCTTCTAATATGTGATGCATGATGTCATGGAAGATGTAAGTCATAGCCGCTGATATGTGGCACCAACATTTTTAAGGCCAAAAGGCATGACTTGATAGCAGAAGGTCCCCCATGGGGTGATGAATGAGGTTTTGTGTTGATCTTCTAGGGAAATAAAAATTTGGTTATAACCCGAGAAGCCATCCATGAGTGATAGCATCTCATGACCAGCGGTGAGGTCAACCAACTGATCAATATCGGGTAAGGGAAATTTGTCTTTCAGGTAGACTAGGTTGAGGTCACGAAAGTCCATACAAATTGGAGTCCCCTCATTACTTTAGTAACATGGACAATGTTAGAAATCTAATGAGGATAATCAACGAGTAAGATGAAGGAAACAGAAAGAAGGCACTAAAGTTCTTCTTTGATGAGAAGAGCAATACGAGGGTGCATTTTCTTCAGCTTTTATTTGATGGGTTTGGCATCGGAATGGTTACGATATTGTGGACCACTATGGTGGGGTCAATACCGGGCATGTATGCATAAGACCAAGTGAAAGCGTGGTTATGATCTATGAGAAAAGAAGTGATGGCTTCTTGTTATACATCATCTAAAGATTGTCCAATCTTTAGGATGTGCGGGTCATCTTGAGTATGAATGTTGATCTCGATAGTCAATTCATTCAACATGGTTTTCATCTCAGAGGGTAACGACCGATGAATATATGAGTCTTCTACACCAAGGTAGGTGAGTATGGATTCATCATCCTGACATTGAACGATGTTAATTATAGGTGTGTCATCATCGATCATTTCAGGATACAGAAGGGAAGAGTGGAAGGGGCCTCACCCTCACGTTGATAAGTCAGAGGCCCCAAGGAAATGGTGTTTATGAATTTTTTTAGGAGGGATAGATTCAGGATCCATCAACTCCGTCAGTGAAGGTGGTGATGAAGGTGGAGTGGGTGAAGAAGGTGGAGAAGGGCTAGTGTCCTTAATGAGTTCAATGCGGGCCTGTTTGGTAGGTGGTTTGGGGAAGCTGATACCACTACGGTCATTATGTTTGCGGGTGGTACATGGAATAATGGTATGGCGGACTTTCTCATAAAAGCCAAAACCAAAACCCTTCCATGCACATCAAGACAAAGAAGGTGTGGGCGAAACGGTGATTGGTAATTGATTGGAAGTCAAAGAAAATGGGTGGGTTTGTGATGGTGGTTTAGGTGTACAAGTGGTAGTATTGAGTCCCCCATAGGTGACACTAATACGAAGGTGGGGATGACCATAAAGGAGATGTTATCCTATACGGTGATAATAGCGAGGGTGTTGGTGAAGGCTTCCATACTCTTGTGGAGTAAGAAATGTGTTGACACTATATAAAGGCGGTACTCCCCTAGAGTGAGGCATTGAAAACACCTTCCAAGGGATCGAGTGGTTGGTATGTAGGTAGTTGGTATGGATAATGTATTGGAGGTCGATGCGGAGGTGGAGTTAATGGATTGGGAAGTGTTATCCAAAATTCACTCTCCAGTAAATTTTATAACATGCATTAGAATACTCAAGTCCTAGGAAAATAGATTGATGCAAGGCAAAAATCATGTTTCTAGGGTCCCCTCGATTTTTTCTAACTCTCCTGTCCAAGAAGAAAGGAGCAAGTTCTGAGAAAAGGTGAAAAATTTGCAAAAACAAGCTTGGGCCAGAAAAAATCATGAAAATTGGCTAAGTCCTACCCAGCGGCACTTGGGATAGTTGGGACGCTGGGGCGCGAACCGGCCGAAAAGCCTCCAGCGGTGCACTGCAAAGACTCGGGACAGATTGGGACATGGGACGCCATACTGGGACGCGAAAAGGTGAACCGGCCGAAGGTAAAAGCAAAATCGACTAACTGTTGTGTAGATAAGGTTGGGACATTTGGGCTGAAAAGACGTGAAGGACGCGAAAAGGTGAGGTGGCCACAAAGGGGACGAGGAAGCCCATTTCGTGGTTCGGAAGAATTTGTGCTAGAAAGCACCGGGATAGTTGGAACAAAGGGATGCAGATAGCCAAAGGAGCTGAGAGCCAATCAAATTATGCCACATGTCATCAGCCGAAAGAGGAACAGAGAAGCACGAATCAAAGTGGATCGGAAGTTTTTGTCCCTGGATAGTTTGGGACATCCGAGACAAAAGGACGTGGTGGATGCGAAAAATGGGCAGCCCGCGAACGAATCAGAAATGCCACGTGTCACAAGGGAAATGCCCAAAATTCTAAAGGGGCAAGGTTTGAAGCACTGGCCCAAGCCAATAAAAAGAGGACACGTGTCCAATGGAGTAGGGAAGTGCGGAGCTCGGGGAGGAGTTAGAGAATTTGGCAAAAGTTTTGGCCAAAAACTAAAAAGCAAAGGTCTTCCCACGTCCCCTGTCGACCAATCAATGCATGCCATGTGTCCCAAGTGGCGGGGCGCGGGGAAAAGTGGAAAATTTTCCAAAAAATTAAAAAGGGTCAAATTTCAAGGGAAAACCCATGGGTAAGGGAAGGAGAGAGAATTTCTCATCCAATCAACGGCCTCGACACGTGTCGTCCAGGTGGCGGAGCGCGGGAAAAAATTTCAAAACCCATTTTTGCCTGTTTTGTGCCCTAAATCTTTAGATTGCCATATCTTTCGATCCAGAGCTCGGATTTGCACGTTCTTTATATCATTGGAAAGCTTATAAAATTATCTACATGATTCTGGGGTCAATCTTGAATTTTGGTTTAGTCTAGAGAGAGAAAGTTAAGAAACGGCTCTGACACGTGTCCATGGCCAGAAATGACATTTCAGCGACCAAATTTAATGCAGAATGGGTCGCATTCTCCTCCAATCCAGTCAAAAATGGCAGTGGTATTGGTTTGTAAGGTTCCCATGCCATTTTAATGCATTTGCATCAAGGAGGAATGGGCTCCCACGTTTTGTATGTTTTCTCTCTCACAGGCTCGACCTATGCAATGTAAAAGCCGCTTTGGCTCATTTCTAAAGGGGAGAACATTTTTGGACATAGCAACCTTCTTCTTTCACCCCTAGTAGTGATTGTTGCAAGAATCGACCTCTTTGAAGACTGTAATAGGTTTTTACCTCCCCGAGGTTGTAATGCAAATGGTTTTAACATTGGAAATGATAATGCAAGCTTTGTGAATGGTTTCATCCTTTGTTTGTATTATTTGCTTCATTTCAGACCCTAAATTACATCTTATCAGCTTGTGTATGTTTTATGTTGCAATCTTTGGTTTGTGTCTATTTGCATGACAAAAATATTCACCACTCCTTTTTGGTGCATCACCATCTTTAGTTAGTTTTAATTTTTACACTTCTATCCCTGTCTCCTTGCAATTTAGAGTAGGATTAGGACCTAAACCTCTGTAGTTGTGCAAGCATTAGATCTAAATCAAAGGAGTTTGAGGAACCAGCCTCTAATATGGAGATTCCTCTCTCAGTTTAACAAGTCCCACACTTGGAGAGAGGTTTCCATGTTGTGCAATCACACTGGATGCCTGAAACATCAACCTAGAAGCCTGATGTGTGTCCAGGGGTGCTGTGATTTGCAACAACAGTTTTGGCACGCCTGGTGGGACACTAGAGGTCTCATTTTTATTGCAGAAAAGTTGATGTGCATCTGCTGCAATTTTCTTTCTTGAAAAGAGCTATTATTTGCATATCTGGCGACTCCAAGGGGAAGAATCAACTGGTTTCAGCAGTGCAGGCCTGAAAAATCATGAGAAGAGTCACCACAAGGTCAAGAGTTGGAGAAGAAGAAGTGCTATTTGAATACCTGCAATTATCTCCAAGAAGAAGGAAAAGAGGAAGAAGGATTCAAAGGTCTCCATCTCCACCAAACAGAACTCTCTCAACTCCTCCACCTGGTAGGCCTTTCATTCAGTCAACAAGGGTTTTAAGACCAATTAGAATGGCACAAAACAACCCCTATGTCAACTCCACAGCAAAGAGCCCACTTGCCCTCAATGCACAACATCCAATTCCTATTGCAGCCTTGAAGAACATTCCCTACTTCACCGGAGAGAATCGACTACTCCAGTGATCATGTTAAAGACATTGCTAACCTTTGTGCAATCCATGAAATCAATGAGATGCAAGTGGTCACAAGTTATCGCATCTTCATTCAAGGGTAAAGTATTGCAATGGTTTAGAAGCCTTGAGCTGGTTCTATCACAAATTG
Organism: Taxus wallichiana var. yunnanensis; assembly: GCA_018340775.1. NCBI lineage: Eukaryota > Viridiplantae > Streptophyta > Pinopsida > Cupressales > Taxaceae > Taxus > Taxus wallichiana. The sequence goes on along the minus strand of CM031238.1, from coordinate 775,485,600 downwards.
GAATCAGCTGTGTATAGCACTTCATGAGCAATTTGGAGAAAAGGGAGACAACTTGTCTCTTTTGGAGCAGCCGACAACCATCAAGAGAGCTCCCAATGAGTAGCTGACCGATTTCAACTTCAGATTTCAAAAGAATTGGGAGAGAATTCCAGTGGCAGTCAGGCCAACAGCAAAAGGTGATTTTCTCTACTATCTCAAAGCTCTAAATTCTGATATTTCTATGTTGATTCAGTCCATGGGAGGCATAACTATCCCTATGGCTTATAGCATTGCCATTAGGGCTGAAAATTGTTTGATCCAAGCTGGCAAACTTGCCCCTAGACCTCCCATGCCACTGTTTCCAAGTTTAGAAAGTCCAAACACCAATCAAGCACCTAATTTGGCTCCTTCTCCCACTCCTAGGAATCAAAGTTCAAATGAAGCTTCCACTTCATCTCCAAATGCCCCAAATGAGCTTCAAGAAGTCCTGAAGCAATTGCAAAACCTAGGCAATGAGCTGGTTACTCTCAAGAGGCAACAAGCCCAAGGTTTTAGACCTTCTTATCAACCCCAAGCTTAGCCTAATAGGCAACTATACCAACCACAAAGGCCTCCTATTCCAATTGCAAATATGAATCAAACAAGGCCTCCCCGCCAATAGAACATTTCAGCCCTATAATCCAAGTGCCATATCTGCCTCTAAACAACATTGCTTAGGAGTATGATCGTTTTCCATGCAATGAGCCTCATAAACAATCCATGTGCTTCAATGGTGCTTTGAATCAAGCACTAATGGTGACAACTACTGGTGTGGAGGGTGAGGGCAGTCAAGGAAACAACCAACAACAAGAAACATTCCAACAACAATCAGCCCCAAATGACACCACATTGGTAAATTGGCAAGCAGAGGATTTTTGTGGCATTAACTGTGCAGCTTTCTCAAGGTGTTACAGCCAACACAAGGTCAAAAAGGAGGAATTTGGGTGAAGAACAACCATTATCCCCAACCAATCCACAACCTTCTATGGCTCCACAAATGATTGGCAAGCAAAATCCAATTTCAAATGCACAAGGGCAGCCAAGAACAGCCCCTAGGCCAACTCAAATACCAGTTTTTGCTGCCCACATGCAAGGAGTGAATTTCCAAACCAAGGGAAAGCAAAGAGATCCTTCATCACCATTAAACATCATTTATCAGATGAAGAAGACAAATGTTAATATATCAATGTGGGAATCCCTATCCATCCCAAAGCTAAAGAGATCTACTGCAAGCTGCCATGAAGGACTCGGACAACTTCAATCAGCAAGTTCGTGAGGCAAGACAAAGTGCTCACAAATGCTGCCCAGCCTGAGGGAAATCATGGAGGACAATGAGGTAAAATGTTGAAGCCCCCTCCTTTCTATGTTTCATTAATCATTGGAAATCAGCTAGTACATAATTGCATGATAGACTCGGGGCAAGTAGCTCGGTAATGCCTAAACAGATAGCTGATCGCTAGGGATCCAAAGATGAAATGACATCCAAAGGTGTGGTGCGGCTAAATAGATGGGACAGCAAATAATAATAGCTAGGGTGATTAGAAACCCGAGTCTTACCTTGCATGCATGTCTAAATGTTGTTGTTTTACAAGATGTATCACCATAGACCTTCCACCACTCTTTGCCCTATGTTTGTCAAGGGACTTCACAGCCAAGATTGGGGATATTTGTCTGCTGATTGGTCACACATGCTTTTTAAGAACGAGGTATGGAACCAAAGCTACAATCAGGTCGAACCTATTGCAAAATTTCACATTGAGCCTTACACTCCAAGTCGATTAATGCCAATTGTTCAAAGATTTGATCAAGAAGACCACCCAAGCATTGATGAAGCTGACACCAAGGTTGGAAGCATCCCGGATCTAACTCTTGATGAATGGGAAAACAAGGTACATGCATTTGATCCTTATCAAGAAGTGGAAGAATTTGAGCTAGGGGTCTATTGCATACACGAAGAAAATCATCCTATTCCTAGCATCACCAAGCCAAACCACAAAGATGACAATGAGGTATGGCAGCTGTTTTTTGATGGATCAAGGAGTAGATAAGGTGCAGGAGGTGGAGCTATGCTTGTTTCACCTCAAGGAGTAAAGTACTATTCAGCTTTTAGATTTTAGTTTGCATGCTCCAATAACACTACTGAATATGAAGCCTTGGTGCAAGGGATGCATTGGGCAATAAAGAAGAAAATAAAGAACTTGCAAGTCTTTGGGGATAGTGAATTGATTGTAAATCAGGTCAAGGGACAACGCATGCTACCAAAAATTATCTTCTCAAGTGCTACAAGAATAGGGTGTGGGACCTCATGGAAGATTTTGAGGGTTTTGGCATCAAATCCATTCCTAGGAAAGATAATCAAGTCTGCCGACAAAGCTTGCAGCAGAGGGGCAGCCTTTGACATTGTGGAAAGCATTCAACAAGACAAGGTACAAAAACATCCACGTTATTGTGAGGCCTTCAGTGCCAAATAACAATGTCAGTTGGCAAGTGTTTGAAAATGACTAGCAAATCATCCATTTCTTGCAAGAAGAAGTTGAGTTCTCAGCCAAGAATCAAGAAAAATTGGAACAACAGTATGGTGACCAAGTGGTACAGCTGAGAACTAACAAGCTGCCCAAAGGACTTATCACTTTAGAGTCCATTTTTAACCCCAATGATCAGTTTAGAAAGGAAAAAGCAAACATTCAGTGTCAAGAGAGAGGATTCAAAGATCCATCTTAGTAGAAGAGTACAAACCATTGCAAATTGGGAGGATGACAAATGAACAAGAAAGGTATGAGTTCATACAACTGTGTCAAGAGTTCCCTAATGTGTTTGCTTGGAGCTATGAAGACTTGAAAGGTTTCAATCCCAACTTAGCTCAAAGATACCATCAAATTGGATCCAAATACTAAGCTCACAAAGTAAAACAAAGACCACCAATCCACACATGGAGCCTCTCATGAGGAAAGAATTGGACAAGCTGATTGAGTCAAGGATCATTTTCCCAATCAAGCATTCTAGTTGGGTTGCCAACTTAGTTCCAGTCAGAAAGAAGAGTGGAGAGATTAGATTGTGTGTTGACTTCAGAGACTTGAATAGAGCCTCTCTCAAGGACCATTACCCACTCCCTTCCATGGAGAAAATCTTGCAAGTTATGGCTAGCTCCGAGAGGGTTTCACTACTTGATGGCTACTCAGGCTACAATTAGATTATGGTGAAGGAAGAGGACCAGTTCAAGATAGCCTTCACAACCAAATGGGGAACTTTTTCATACAGAAAATGCCATTTGGGCTATCCAACGCCGGCGTTACCTTCCAAAGGGCAATGGACATGGCATTCAAAGGTTTGATTAACAACATGGTGCTGATTTACCTTGATGATATCACTATTTTTCCAAGAATGAAGCAGACCACCTCTCTCATTTGAGGCAGGTCTTCACAAGGTGCATGAGATTTGGAGTGTCTTTGAATCCTAAGAAGTGCATCTTTCTTGCACATGAAGGAAAGCTCCTTGGCCATATTGTCTCCAAGGATGGATTAGCAATTGATCCAGAGAGGGTTGAAGCCATAAGAGCACTACCATTGCCAAGCCACAAGAAAGCCCTTCAGATTTTCTTGGGAAGGATAAACTTTGTTCGGAGGTTTGTCCCAGATTTTGTAGCCCTTGTCAAGCCCATCACCAAAATGTTAAAGAAGAGCATGGCTTTCAAGTGGACAGCAGAAGGCAAGGAGAGTTTTGAAGTAATCAAAGAAGCCATCTCTCAAGCACCAAATCTCATCAACCCGGACTTCTCCAAGGATTTCATCCTCTATGCATTTGGAGGTGATGACACTATTTCTGCCATTTTGGTACAACAAAACAAGGATAATGATGAGCAGCCAATTGCCTTCTTCAGCCGGAGCCTAGATGACTATGAGGTGAGATACTCTTTTATTGAGAAGCATGTACTTGCAGTAATCAGAAGCTTGAAGAAATTCAAGCATTTAATCTGAAACAACAAGGTCCAGTTGCTGGTCTCACATGCTGGGGTTAAGGACTTCCTCCTCAACAAGGATTTGAATGAGAAAAGGGCAGGTTGGATCACCCATGTCATGGAGTATGACATTGAGATCAAGATCACCAAGCTGCTAAGAGGGACAAGATTGTGTGAGCAGCTGGTTTTGGGGAAGCAAAAAGAAGTATGCAATGAAGAAGAGGCTGTTTTGATAGTCTAAGACAGCCATGAGCCAAGTGGCAATCAAGAAGAAGACAATGCTGCCCCCACTCCTTGCTGGACCCAAGGCATTATACACTTCCTAGGCACAGCCTATGCCCTCCTGGAGATGAACAAGACCCAAAGGAGACACTTCAGATTGCAGGCTGTTCCGTATGCCATTGTTGATGGAGTTTTGTTCAAGAAAGATGTGAATGGAGTGCTGCTGAGATGCATTAGCACAAATCAGATTCAAAGAGTGTTAGAAGAGTTCCATGGTGGACCAGCTGGTGGTCATTTTGCACCAAGAGTGACAGCTCTAAAAATCATGAAGGTTGGTTATTATTGGCCTAAAATCTTTAGTGATTGCTATGCATGGATCAAGAGGTGTAAGAATTGTGCATTCTTCATAGGAAAAGAGAGACTTGCTGCCCTTCCATTACATCCAATCTCAGTTGACCAGCCATTCATGCAATGGGGTTTGGACTTCATTGGAGTCATTAATCCCAATTCAAGCCAAGGGCACAAATGGATTTTGACAGCCACGGACTACTTCACCAAATGGACAGGCACGTGAGCACTCAAAGAGGCAAATGAGTCTAGCATCTTAGACTTTTATGAGGGGATAACAACTAGATTTGGTGTACCTGCTACAATAATCTCTGATAATGCATTGGCATTCATTGGATCTAAGGTGACTGAGTGGGCTGTCAAGAATGGTATTTACCTAAGCACTTCATCAAACTATTACCCTCAAGGTAATGGCCAGGCCAAGTCTACAAACAAGAACTTGTTAAGGATCATTAGGAGGACTCTTGACGAGAATCGAGGTCTTGGCATACTAAACTCGAAATCAGCCTTATGGGCTGATAGGATAACTCCCAAAAGATCCAAAGGTAACTCTCCATTCAAACTTGTCTATGGAAGAGAAGCAATCTTGCCCATGTCACTTGAGTTGCCAACATTGGAGCTCATGAAGTAGCTGGAATTGCTAGAGTTTGAGCCCATGGAGGTGAGGTATGCAGAGTTGATGGAGCTGCAAGAGATCGAAATCAGCATCCCAAGCAATGGAAAAGGATCAAGCTTTGATCAAGAAGACCTTTGATAGAAAGGCCAAGGATAGATCTTTTCAGGTCGAGATCTAGTGTTGAAATGGGATGTGGATAGAGCAAAACTGGGAAGGCATTCAAAATTTGATGCCATTTGGAGTGGCCCATACATGGTCACCAAGTGCAAGAACAACAATGCTTTCCAATTGGCCTCATTGATGGTGAAGAACTCGCAGATTACAATCAATGGAATCTATCTCAAGCGTTGCTTCTAGAGGGAAATTCATTACCTTAAAATATTAGATTAGATTTTCATTCCTCCAAGTGCTTGTGCACATTGTTTTACCGTAGGTTAGTTTTGTTTTCCCTAAGTGCTTTGACACGCCTAGCTGTCCATGGAGATGTTTTACAATCCTTGCTTCCATCAGGTGATATTCCATCTTCCTCCTTACACATTCTAAGTCAGTTGGGGTTCTAAGCATAATATTTGATGACTCCATGCCCAATGGACTGCTTCAGACAACTGGTATCAACTTCATCCAACAGGCAGATGACCCCACTGAGTCGCCCAATTATTATCCAAAATTCACTCCCGAGGGTAAATTTTATAACATGCATCAGAATACTCAAGTCCCAGGAAAATAGATTGATGCAAGGCAAAAATCATGTTTCTAGGGTCCCCTCGATTTTTCTAACTCTCCCGTCCCAAGAAGAAAGGAGCAAGTTCTGAGAAAAGGTGAAAAAGTTGCAAAAAACAAGCTTGGGCTAGAAAAAATCATGAAAATTGGCTAAGTCCTGGTCCAGGCGGCCCTTCGGATAGTTGGGACGCTGTGGCGCGAACCGGCTGAAAATCCTCCAGCGTGGTCATGCGCAGCAAGACCGACAAGCTGGGGACATGGGGACGCTTACCGGACGCCGAAAAGGCAAACCGGCCGAAGGTAAAAGTAAAATCGACTAATCACAGTGCGAGATAAGGTTGGGACATCTCGGGCCGAAAAGACGCCAAGGATGCGAAAAGGTGAGGCAGCCGCAAAAGGGGACGAGGAAACCCATTTTGGGTGGTTCGAAGAATTTGTCCCGCATAAAGACTGACAATTGAACAAAGGGACGCGGAAGACGCAGATAGTCGAAGGAGCCGAGAGCCAATCAAATTACACCACGTGTCATCGGCCGAAAGAGGAACAGAGAAACCCAAATCGTGGATCGGAAGTTTTTTTCCTAGTTAGTTTGGGACATCCGGGACAAAAGGACGCGGTGGACATGAAAAGCTGGTAGGCCCGTGGACGAATCAGGAAACGCCACGTGTCACAAGGGAAATGCCCAAAATTTCAAAGGGGTAAGGTTTGAAGCGCTGGCCCGAGCCAATAAAAAGAGGACACGTGTCCAATGGAGTAGGGAAGTGTGGAGCTCGGGAGGAGTTAGAGAATTTGGCAAAGGTTTTGGCCAAAAACTAAAAAGCAAAGGTCTTCCCCGCGCCCCTGTCGACCAATCAATGCATGCCACGTGTCCTGGTGGCGGGGCGCTGGGGAAAAGTGGAAAATTTTCCAAAAAATTAAAAAGGGTCAAATTTTAAGGGAAAACCCATGGGTAAGGAAAGGGGAGAGAATTTCTCATCCAATCAGCGCCCGACATGTGTCGTCCAGGTGGCAGAGCGCGGGAAAAAATTTCAAAACCCATTTTTGCCTATTTTGTGCTCTAAATATTCAGATCGCCATATCTTTTGATCCAGAGCTCAGATTTGCATGTTCTTTATATCATTGGAAAGATTATAAAATTATCTACATGATTCTATGGTTAATCTTGAATTTTGGTTTAGTCTGAAGAGAGAAAGTTAAGAAACGGCTCTGACACGTGTCCATGGCCAGAAATGACATTTCAAATGACCAAATTTAATGCGGAATGGGTTGCATTCTCCTCCAATCTGGTCAAAAATGGCAGGGTATTGGTTTGTAAGGTTCCCATGCCATTTTAATGCATTTAAAGTTAAGGAGGAATGGGCTCCCATGTTTTGTATGTTTTCTCTCTCCCGGCTCGACCTATGCAATGTAAAAGCCGCTTTGGCTCATTTCTAAAGGGGAGAACATTTTTGGACATAAAGAACCTTCTTCTTTCACCCCTAGTAGTGATTGTTGCAAGAATCAGACCTCTTCAAAGACTCGTAATAGTTTTTTTACCTCCCGAGGTTGTAATGCAACGGTTTTGACATTGGAAATGATAATGCAAGCTTTGTGAATGGTTTCACCCTTTGTTTGTATTATTTGCTTCATTTCGACCCTAAATTACATCTTATCACTTGTGTATGTTTTATGTTGCAATCTTTGGTTTGTGTCTATTTGCATGACAAAAATATTCACCACTCCTTTTTGGTGCATCACCATCTTTAGTTAGTTTCAATTTTTGCACTTCTATCCCTGTCTCCTTGCAATTTAGAGTAGGATTAGGACCTCGAACCTCTCGTAGTCATTGTGCAAGCATTAGATCTAAATCAAAGGAGTTTGAGAAACTAGCCTCTAATCTGGAGATTCCTCTCTCAGTTTAACAAGTCCCACACTTGGAGAGAGGTTTCCATGTTGTGCAATCACACTAGATGCCTGAAACGTCAACCTAGAAGCTTGATGTGTGTCCAGGGGTGTCGCTGATTTGCAACAACAGGAAGCTAATGGGTCACCAGGAGGTTATGGCAATTGTAGGAATGGAGGAGGTATGTATGGTAGAAGTAATGGCTGTACTTGGTAGGTGGAGGTGTAGGTGATGCAAAGAGTGGTCTTATAGGTGGACGACTTGATAGGTAGGAGCACATCATTGGCCGGTAAAGCATATTGCATGTTTTAAAAGATGATGGGTCAGCTAGAATAGTATAGGTGTGTCCTTCGTGTTCAAACTTTACACAATGATGCAAAGTGGAAGGAACGCAACCCATGACACAGTCCAGTGGTCTACTAATCAATAGGTTATATTGAATTCCCCTCCAAAACGTAAAACAATTCAGAATAGTGTGAGGGCCCACGCGAATGTGGAGGATGACGATGCCTAGTGTAGAGGTGATAGCATCATTAAATGAATGTAACATGAGCGTGTGCTTATACATGTAATTGTCGTATGTGCATTTGAGCGAATGCATGGGATGAAATGATGTTAATGCTAGCACCCCCATCAATGATCACATGGTGTACCCATATGTCATCGATGTGGACAGAGATGAAGAGGGTTGGGTTTGGGTCATCATTTTGGTGTGGCGTGATCTCTTCCTCTAAGAAGCTAAGGGAGGCCACTTGTTGAACAAGGTGGGGTGAAGATGAAGGTGGTAATTTGGTGAGAGAGGCTACATGATGGGGTGTGATAATGGAGGCTACAGTGTGTAGGGTCATTAGGTAAAACCTCAATTGATCAAGAACCTCCATGAGAGCTTGACGATAGGATTATGAGGTTTGGATGAGGTCGTATAAGGACATTTTGAGGGGTGATTGGTGTAATTGTTTGAGCATTGTGTGATGTGTGACACCATTAGAAATGTGGTGCATGGGGCCGAGATAGTTATTTTAGGTATGGGTGCAGATGGTATGTTGGGTATAGGATTGGGTGGTGGGTCGCTGGCCTTTTCTTTACCCTTCCGTACATGTGTAGTGACGTGTATCATGTTGATTTGAGGGGAGTTGGCAAATGGAGAAGGTGTAGGGTGAGTGGTATAATGACACGACGGGAAAACCTATCGGAGGAGAAAAACCCTTTGAGGTCAGCTGGGCGCAATGACATTTGGGTGGTGGCATGGCAAGTTCTCTAATGTGAACCATGTTAATTTCAAATCTTGGGTGTGGCTCTAGGAGCTGTGAGGGTGGAGGTTGTGGTTGTTGAGTTGGTAGTGTGGGAATGGGTTTTGGTGAAGCAGATCCTTGTTGAGAAGGTCATCGTCCAAATTTGGTTTCGTGACGTAATTGATAAGGACAACTTTCAAGGCCTTACAATTATCCACATTGTGTCCTAGCACATGATGATAAGCACAAATTTTAGTATCGTCAAACCCTTTTGGCTTGGGTTTGAGGGGGTCATAAGGTCTGAGTGGTGGTAATGTGATGACAGAGGTTTCCAGGAGGTTGGTTAAAATTTTGGCATAAGACCTTGCTAGTGGATCACAATGGGAAGTAAACGTAGGTTTGGGTGTAGGTGTAGGTGATTGTTGAGGAACGGTCTTTAGAAGAGGAGGGGTTGAGCCATGGGTTTGGGTGTTGGTGTGGTTTTAGGTGTTGGTCATGTTTTTTTAGGTATGGGTATAGTAGATGGACGAGTAGGAGGGTGTGTGGTTGTTTTGACTACCTTATTATGGGGTAGTGGAGTTTTGCTTTTGGGTTGAAACTTCTTGGGTAAAGGTGATGTGGGTGTACGAGGTCTAGAAGGAAAGGCCAATGGAGGAAGAGGGTGAGTTACCCATGGGGATAATGAGGGTTTGTGAAGGTAGATGATGTGGGTCATGCTTGAGGTGCACAAGATAGCGACTGAAGTGTAGTGGGTAGTGAAGCAATAGCTGAGGGTATCAAAGGTATGGGTGGTAAAGAGGTTGTAGGTGTAGGTGTAAGTTGGGTTGGGTGTCTAGGTAGGTTAGAGGTTTGTGAGGAAGGGATGAGCTGTTATGTTTTTGGTTTATTAATGGGTGGAGATTTCTTGACCATGTGGGGAAGTTGAGATCCTAAGACAGACGGGACAGTGCAGTGTGATTGGCATAGCCAGTGGTATGAGTTCTGGCTGGTAACCAAACTTAATCTCCTTCAACCCTCAAGTAGCATCATGGATCTCACAAGACACTCAAGGGAAGATAAATGATTTGTGTGTTTTTACAGCTAAGGAACACATCTATCTGACTTGTTAGGATTCAAGATTTTGAAAGAATGGGTAGCACCTCAAAAGGATTTTGATCTAATCCTCACTATTCAAGGTTCTCGCTTTCAACCAAGGTAAGATAACCTATATTTCAGCCTCTCGTTTAATGAAGGAGGTGGAGATATCCTTATGCTTTGCACATTGTATGGATATGGCCTTGGGAAAACATGATCAATTATCCATTATTAAAAATCAAAAGATTTGTCACTACTAAATGATGGAAATGCTTTCAAGACAAGGCTAAGGATGCTAGAGACATGATAAAATCCTGATATGCTTTGTGCATTTTGGTGAATGGATTATATTATTTTGTTGACACACAATGCAATGCAAGGGTAGTATGGGTAGGATGAGTTACTTTGAATGAATTTTTGTTGGGAGATGTTTGGACAAGATTATCTAGAATTACCAACTTCTTTGAGAACCTTTGCAAGAGATTTGCAACACCTAAACAATAGAGATGTTTCAATGGGTTTAAAATACTCCTTCAACTAGGATATGTGCACCAAATGGAGGCCCAAATCTGCACTCTTCCACACAACCTTTGATAACCTACCACAAAATCTTGAAGCAAAATACCAACAAAGTATCCAGGAATCCCTATTTGATCATGACCTAAGGTGCACCCAAAGGTTTACAAACAATCTCAATATTCAAGGACAGTAAAATGATTTTAAATCTGTTTATCTTCTATCAGATGAAGGCTCTTCTGAATATAAGATTGTAAATTCCATTAAACCATCAATAAGAAATGAGACCCTGTATAATCAAAGAGATCCTAAACATAAGATTGCAACATGAGTAAGAAACACAAATTGAAATCATTCTGAAACATAAGCATATGCAAATTTTGCCAAGAGATAACACCAAATAATCTAAAATTTGATCAAATACATCAGCAGGGGAGTGCTATAAGAACAATCTCAAAGAGTGTTGATGGCTTTACAACTGAAACAACCTCAACATGATGAAATCTGATGCAAAAATGAAATTGAAAATGGCTCTCGGGCGTTTTCTCAGAGAAAATGGGCTTCTTCCTATTTCTTCCTTCAAAAATTCTACGTCCTTTTTTTTTGTCTTCTTTGTTCACACTCAAAAATTACATTTTATATCTCATGCTAGCTTGGAGTCTTGCTTCCCAAGCAAAGCATATGCTTGAGGGATCAAATTTTTTACAACAACTCTCCATGATTCCATGAAATGACATCAAACTGGAAAACAATTTGAGGTTGCCAGGATGCATAATTTTTTTAAATATTACACAAATTTAGATCCTTATCCATCCTGGGTTGTGTTTTTTTCATTCAAGCATGCCATCATGCTTTAGCAATCATTTTTCACCTTTTACCTTTTCAATTTTTACCTCTCAGAACCTTTAGTTTTTACTTTTCACGGGCTAGGGAAAAATTTCATCAATAATCATCATATCATCAAATTAGCTCATGAAAATGGCACCATTACACTTAGAAGGCCGAAAGGATGCAAAATCATATAAAATTTGATGCAATTTGGTGCAAAAACTTGATTTCCAAGTTTCTGGAGCTCCCATGGCAGCCAAAAGGGAGAATGCACAAGCTATCAAATCGATTTTGATCAAATTTTAATGCCAGCCCTCCACGTGGCAGCTGAGATCCCTGAATATACCCTTTTTGACCATTAGATAAGGTAGTATATGTTTTAAAATACCATTGATCTGCCCCATCGCTTTTAAAATTTGCATTCACGACCTTTTTTGAAATTTGAAAAATTTAGCAAAATTCCTCCGCCGGCCTCCTAGGCTCGCCACGTGTCTATCTCAGGGCCCACTAAAAATCGCGGGCCAATTTTATGAATTTTGACACTTTTTCGAAAAGGGAAATTTTGCTCAAAATTGTTTGCGGCTAGAACAACCGCTCTCTTCCTCGCCACGTGGTGCTCTCCAATTTGTCATGGGTCCAAGCTTCCAATTATGCCCGCCAAAAATGTAAAGTTTCAAAATTCTACCCGGCCTCCGCACTCTCCCTTTGACTACTTAGGAGGTGCCACGTGTCCTCTTCCTTTTCACTGCAGGATTTTAGGCCTAGAATTGACTTTGAGAATTTTGTAAAATGAAAGCAAAACTCCTTAAGGTAAATCCACCACTCCTCGACCAATCAACATGTGCCACGTAGGCACCCTTTATAAAAGGCGGAGCCATGGACCAAATTTTTCCTTTTAGCCAAAATTTCAAAATGAAAAGTTTGGAAAACATCCGTCGACCACTCCCGCCAATAGAACCCACCATGTTGCAATAATGTTATGATGATGAATTTGACGTGTATAATACGCCCATATAACCGTCAAAACATCCAAAATATAGAGGATGCCCTAAATCGAATTTTTTTGACAAGGAAGGCAGATTTTTATAAATTTAAATTAGTCTGAACCATTTTTGACATTACTTTCGAGCCTAGGATTGGGGAAACACTTGCACAAAAATGGGATTCGATTGATTTCGAAGTTTTTGCATGATTCGGCAAAGAAGAAACAACACAAAATTCTACAAAATTTAAAAACTAAGGCATTAAAAGGGGCATACATAGATTTTGTTCAAATTAGGGAAAAAATAACATCTTAAGCACTTTTGTAGCATTTTGAAAGTACTCAACTAGATAAACTGAATTGCAGACCACCAACTTGAAAAATAAAACCATTTTTTGAGAAAAATTAGAAATGGAAAATTAGGGCAAAAAGATGCAAGTTTAGAATTTACACTAACATTGGCTCCTTCTTGGGGATGGGCACTCCCAACGAGTGCCACAAGGACAAAATGTAGACCAAGTGCCAAAAACCATTGGGCAAAGGAGTCAAAACACAAAGGCAGCCCAAAAACAAGAAATACCATAAAAATGGATTGAGAAAACCACCCACAAAAGGTTGCCAAGGACAAAAGGGAAAACCACACACCAACCAACAACAAAAAACAAAGCAAGAACAAAGACTATACAAATATACAACTTGTGCATACCTCACTTTGGGGATTTAATCCAAGAAATGTTTTAAATGTCTACCATTAACATGCAGCTCCAGAAATCCCCATCTAGATCCTTGATAGAAAAAGTCAGTATTCACCAATTTTGATGTCAATGGCATAAGGGCCCATCCATAATGCATCAAAATTTCCATGCTTTCCCTTGTCTTCATGCCTACTATCCCATAACAAAACCAGATCTCCCACATTGAAGGCTCTAGGAGTGACCTTCTTATCAAACAACCTCTTCAATTTCTCTCTAAATCTGATATGCCTTTGATGAGAGGCTCTTCTTTCTTCATCCAACTCAATGATCCGATTGATTCTTGATTCATATGGGCCATGTTCTTGATCTTCCAACTGTGGGAAAACTAAAATGAGGATAATTGCAGATGTAAGGGCAGCAAAATGCTTGAGTTCCATACACCAATTCAAATGGGCTTTACCAGTTGCCTTTTTAGGAGTTATTCTATCAGCCCAAACTGGAAATTTCAATTTTCTCCCCACTTCTTCTTGTTGACTTCCAAGGTCCTTCTAATGATCTTGAGCAAGTTCTTGTTATTTTACTTCAGCTTGTCCATTCCTTTGTGGATTGTAGTTTGAAGAATAAGTTAGATTGATTCCATATTCATTACACATTGCCATCAAAGGTTTGGCTCTAAAACACATGGCATTATCAGATACAATCTTAATTGAACTCCAAATCTACATATGATATGATTCAACAAGAAATCCATTACCACTTGGTGTGTTGCCTTTCTAGATGGAATTGATTCAACCCACTTTGTAAAATAATCAATTGTTACAAGGATCCATTTATGACCAGCACTAGAAGGATCTGAAATCTCACCAATGAAGTCCATTCCCCATTGTTTGAAAGGGGCTTCAATTGATACAAGATGCAAAGGAAGGGAGCCTGAAGCTTTCAATCTTCCAGAGAAATGTTGGCAACTATCACATCTTCTAACCATCTGGGTTGCATCTTTAAAAAGAGTAGGCCACCAATAACTAGCTCTTAAAATCTTATGTGCTGTCACTCTCCCAAAGAAAATTTCCTCCACAAACTCCCCCATGGAAATCAGCAATCAACTTGGGAGCTTCATCTTCAGTTATGCATTTCAAGAGGACACCTTCAGGGTTCTTCCAAGCCAACCCAAGGTCTGTTATGATATATTTTGAGAAGCCAGGTTGAGGGCTCTTTTCTGATTTTTATTCAAGTGACTAGGATAACATAGGTTCCCGAGGTAGAAGATCACATCTTTGTACCACTCAAAATTTACCAAATTTTCAAGCACATCTATCCTTTCTTCCTCTAGCTGATTCACTTCCATATTTTGCAAGTTACTCTCACCATGAGCTTGACAAGACCCAAACCTCTTACTAACTTTGTTTTTGGATATCCATATCATACTCTTGTAGTTTTTTGACCCACCTACATATTTTACTTGAGATCTCCATTTCTGATAAGATGTCTTTCACCATGGTGTGGGGAACATAAGCAACAACTTTTGAACTCAATATATAAGGCCTAAAAACTTTTGTTGCTTTCACCAAGGCAAATGCTTGTTTCTCCATGATTGTATACTTTAACTCAGCTGCTTGTAAAGCCTTGCTAAAGAAGGCAATAGGCCTCTCAGCTCCATTCTCATCCTTTTGTAACAAAACTGAAGCAATAGTAAATTCAGAGGCAAAATAAAAGATTTGGAAAGGCCTCTTATAGTTTGGAGCTGCCAAAACAGGTGCATGCTTAAGTGCATCCTTTATTCCTTCAAAATATTGAATGGTAGCCTCCTCCCACCTGATAACTTGATCCTTTTTAACATGCTTGTGATTGGAAGAGTCAGCTCAGCAAAATTGGAAACAAACCTTCTAATAAAATTGATTTGACCAAAGAAAGATTGGATACCTTTCTTGGTTCTTGGGATAGGTACTTTGCTTATTGCCTCCACTCTTTTAGGGTCTATCATAACACCATCCTTAGACACAATATGTCCCAACAACTTAGCCTTTTGCATGCCAAAATGACACTTCTTTGGATTAAGAGAAATTCCATACTCCCTACATCTGATCAACATCTTCTCTAGGTGTTGCAAATGGTCTCCTCATCACCTTGAAAAAATAGTCACATCATCTTAGTAAACTACAATAAACTCATTGATGTAACCAGCAAAGACAACATCCATTTCCTTTGAAAAGTGGCACCAACATTCATCAATCCAAAGGCATCCTTACAAAAACATAAGTTCCCCAAGGTGTAGTGAAGGTTGTCTTAAGTCTTTCTGATTATTTAAAAACCACTTGATTGTATCTGGAGAAACCATCCAAAGTAGAAAGAATTTCTAACCCTGTTACAAGGTGCAACATATTTTCCATGTTTGGTAAGGGATAGTTGTCCTTCATGGATGCTTTATTTAGATTCCTAAAATCCACAAAAAGTCTGATGTCTCCATTTTCTTTCTAACTGGCACAAGGTTTACAACCCAAGATGAATACCTAGTGGGATGAATGATACCACCATCTCTCAATTTCTTCAACTCTTCCTACATTTTCATGGAGATAAGTGGATTAATAGGCCTTTGTCTCTATCTTAATGGCTTAGTCTTTGCCTCAAGAGGAATCTCATGTTGGAACAAATCTTCTCTATATGCTTTTAACTCTGAATAAGACCAAGCAAGGTAGTCTTGATATTTCTTTAAGAGTTGGGCATAAGACTACTTTTCCTCTTTGCTGAGATTTCTTCCCAACCAAATCTTCCTTGGTTTATTCTTGGTTCCCAAGTTGTGCTCTTCCACATCCCTTGAAGAAAACATGTTCCTATTAATGATGTAATCAACATTGTTAAAATTTGATTCAAGTGCAACAAGACCTTTAGGAATGGTATTTGTTTTTAATTATATAATATCCTTGTCAAAAAAGTTTATCTCCCCTTCATTCATGCATACCATTGGTCCCAATCAATGTTCTGACTAGAAAACTCACCTTGGCATTGTAAGAACCTCAACACTTGGCATCATCATAAAAAATTTCTACCAATGTTTCACATTATCCAGGACAGCTGGCCTTGTTAGCACTTCAATGTTATATTCACAAAAAGGTGAAACAATACAATTGTCAAATCTAGATCCAAGTACACCCAACTTATCAAGAGCAGCAACATTAAGACTTCTATCATGGTAAACAATGTTAAAGGAATCAAACATTTCAATTAGATCCCAAACCGCATGCTTATACTATTTCATACACTCGATTTTTGTAGCATACAACTTTCTTATTTTTTGACAACCAGCTCGAGTCTCCTTTTGCAAAAATATCCTTCACCCATACTTCCATACAATTATTAACCCCAACAACAATGCCTCATACTTAGAAATGTTGTTAGTGCATTCAAAATTAAGTTTTAAGGAAAAAGCAAACTCTTCCAAACTAGGAGAAAGTAGAACTATACTAGCACCATTTCCAAATTTGGAGCAAGCTCCATCAAATAGTAATGGTCCAAGGAGAACCTACCATATCAAGGCACTCTAATATGTCCATCTTGTGTTCTTTTCCATCAGCAAAGCCAATGAAATTGTCAACATCTACATCAACAAATAACACTTCATAGGAAGCATTGTTGGGATCTTCAATCAAATGCAACATTTTCTTTTCACCATAGAGTTTGACAAGGCTGCCATCAATGGGAATGGTGGAAAATACATGTCCATTTAAACACTACCACCAACGCTTGCAACCCATTTTCTTGACAAAAACATACCCCATTTGGTAGGGCAATCAACAATTACAACATCAATTTTAAATTCTTACCTAGGGTAGGCAGCAAGTTGTACTACCAAACCCTTCACACAAAAACAACCGGCACTTCTCTTGAATCCATGGTAGTACACTTCCCATAGGCTATTGTCACCTTGATATCCAACTCATTCATGACTTCTATAGGCATGACATTACATGATGCACCTAGAATCAAACATATAATTGTGAAGCAACCTATCTTTTATGAGAAAAGTTGTGAAAATGGATCAACATTCAATTGGGAATCAACCAAGGATGTCCCCAAATATACTTCAGTGTGCCTCTCCAAGATCTTCCACTGGTGGTGGTGTTTCAAGGCCAGCAATGATTTGAAGAGGAGTCTCAACAACATTTACATTTTTGCTTGGGGTGACCTTTTTCTTCTTTCAATCCCAAGTACTCAAATGCTCTCTTCTTATGCTCAGAATTCTAAGAAACTCAATGAATTGGAACACTCACTTTAATTTGGCTCAATACTCTAGCTATATCATATGGAACATTCTTTGGTAAGACAACATTGGAAGGGAGACAAGAAGGTTCATCGATGGAGAAGTATTCTTAGCAGCTTGGGCATGAAGAGGATTGATATTTTTGCATGGGACAACAAGGTTCTTGGCAATTGTTTCTTTTCTAGGATTGTCTTTTGGAATGCTTGTGAGCAAGGGTGTCTTTGGCTTTGGCTTGAGGACCATCTCCTCTAATAACTTTACTTCTAGTATTATACTTCTTTCTTGACCAACCACAACATTCATTAACAATTGTCTATCTTCCTCAAGAGAATACCACCATCATACTTCTTGATCATTAAAGCCCTTAGATATTCAAAGTCATTATTAGGAATTTCAAAAGCTTGAACTATCTACCTCATGAGTTTGAGAGAGAAAGAATTAGTACCCTCTTTATGCAATCCCAAAAGATTGCAAATGTCCTTGCACTTATCACATCTAGATGATGTTGCTTGCTTGTGAGCTTGAAGAGCTGCCCATCATATAAAATGTCATCATCCATTTCATCTTCATTATCATATTCAATAACTTTCTAGTCCACTTTCACATGGAGGATGAGGAAGAAAACATCTATCACACCAATCCATATCAGCAATTTCTTGAATAGCAAAAATCTTGCGCTTAGAGGGTCGTGCACCACTCTATTTTCACGTGCTTGGGGTTGTCTACCCACCAACAAGCCCTTTACCTCTATCATCTTGTCTTTGATCACCCTTGGATGATTTCCAAATCTATCATGGTTTTGAGTTCTTTGCCCTTGTGAACTTTGCCCAATTCCTTTCTCACCCGAGAGATAATTTGTAAGAAATTTCTTTGATAGCCCCTACCAAAGTCTTGACAACATCTTCTAAATCAGCACCTTTGCTAGCTTGAGGCTTCTCGGGGTTTATCAGCTTCACACCATCCCTCTTAAATGGTTTACCAATAACTTTAATATTATTTTCAATTTGAAGTGCCATGGTGAAAGCTTGCCTCAAGTTTGTAGGATTTTGTCTCTCAAGTAATAGGCTGCCTTTTTATCAAATGCATCTGCATATTTGATCAAACAAGATTCATCACAAGGCCTCAAAATGACAGAAGCCTTCTCAATGTTTTGTTAAATCTTGTATTAAAGTCATGGACTATTTCATTAGGTTCTTCTTGATATTCTCAAATTTAGATAAAAGAAATCTAGGATCATTTTGTCACCATATTGTACCTTAATGATTTTTCATTTCAATCCATGAATCAATAGAGTTATCGGAAGAGTCTTGTACCAATCCTAGCATCTTCTTCAAGTGTATGAATAAACAACTTGATATACACATCTCAAATTCTATCTCAAAATCTTCCATCATATTATAAAAAAATTTGAGATGCTGATCACCAAAGAATTACATTGTTACCTTGGAATTTTGGCAACCTATTTCTCACATCTTGTGGGAAAACATTTGGATAACCATCCATTCCTCTAAAATTTATAGGACCAAAGGTGTTAACAACAAATGGAGGTCTAGGCTGAGCCATATTGTTTGGTGGGGGTGATCTTGGAGGTGAAACAAGATGGTGAGGAGTAAAATATCCTTGGGGCTCAAGAATGAATGATCTCACAAAATGAATATTCTAAGTGCTGATTTCTCTTGAAGTTTTAACTTTAGAAACTTAAAACACAAGGTTCAGATTGGAGAAGGAACTTACTAAATACACAAGAAGGTCCCTCACCAAATTAATGGAAAAAGTTTATCAGAGAGGATTTTGAATCAAAATCAATTGAAGAAGAATGATAGTCTCTACCAAAGGCTGATCTCTCTCACCAATGGGGATATCTTTTCTTGATGTCACCTTTAACCACCTTCCAAACTCTTCTCCTCCTAAATTTGAATTTTTCATATCTCGAGAATAATTTCTTAGAAGAGTCTTTAAGGAAGAGAGATATTCTTCCTCCAGCTTTTGCAGATTTCAACAACAAAAAATAAATGATAGAAAGCTCAAGACACTGTATTTCAAATCCCAAATCAGCATGGAGTCACCACTAAGGAATTTCACCTTAGTTGTGCAAGAATGCACTAAAATAATTCTGTCAAATGCTTGCTAATACTGAAAATTTGCAAGGTTTTACAAACCAGACATTCTTCTTCTTAAATCAGCCAAACAAAATGCAACAAAAGTGTCTAAACTACTGAGAAATGGAAAAGAGCTGGCTGACCTTGAAACCCTTGCTTTAAAACTTGCAGATCTGAAATGATAATGATATCTCAAGAATGTAAAAACTTAAATACTTGAATACATCTAAAAAAACCAAAAACTTGAAAAGTCCACCAAGAAATGGCGCCTCCAATGCCACTCGGGTGTTGGTACCCAAACTTAATCTCCTTCACAACTCAAACAACATCATGGATCTCACAAGACACTCAAGGATGCGATAGAATTATTTGTGTGTCATTTGTAGCGGGGGAACACATCTATCTCGACTTGTTAGGACTCAATATTTTGAAAGAGTGGATAGCACCTTCAAAAGGATTTTGATCTAATCCTCACTATTTAGGTTGTGCCTTTCAACCAAGGTAAGAGAACCTATATTGCAACCTTTTTTTGATGAAGGAGATGAGATATCCTTATGCTTTGCACATTATATGGAAGATGGCTTGGGAAAACATGATCAATTATCCATTATTCAAACTCAAAAGAGTTGTCACTACTAAATGATGGAAATGCTTTCAAAAATACAAGGCTAGGCTACTAGAGACACGATAAAATCCTTGATATGATTTTTGTATTTTGTGAATGGATTGATTATTTTGTTGACACACAATGCAATGCAGGGGTAGTATGGGTAGGATGAGTTAGTTTGAATGAAATTTTGTGGGAGATTTTTGGACAAGATTATCTAGGAATTACCAACTTCTTTGAGAACCTTTGCAAGAGATTTGCAACACCTAAACAACAAAGATGTTTCAATGGGTTTGAAATACTCTTTAACTAGATATGTGCACAAATGGAGGCCCAAGATTTGTACTCTTCCACACAACCTTTGATAACCCACCACAAAATATTGAAGCAAAATACCAACAAAGTATCCAAAATCCCTATTTGATCATGACCTAAGGTACACCCAAAGGTTTATAAAACAATCTCAATATTCAAGGACAGTAAATGATTTTAAATCTATTTATCTTCTATCGATGAAGGCTCTTCTAATATAAGATTGCAAATGCCATTAAATCCCTCTCAACAAGAAATGAGACCATGTATGATCAAAGAGATCCTAAACATAAGATGCAACATGAGTAAGAAACACAAATTGAAATCATTTTGAAACATAAGTGTATGTAAATTTTGCCAAGAGATAATACCAAATAATCTAAAATTTGATCAAATACATCATCATTGGGGGAGTGTTATAAGAATAATATCAACCTCATTGATGGATTTACAACTAAAACCAACTCAACATGATGAAATTTGATGCAAAAAGGAATTGAAAATTTTCTCGGTATTCCTCCGCCTACCTTCTTGGGCCTACCACGTGTCTCTTTCTCAATTTCAACATCCCCACTAAAAAATTGGGCCGATTTTATAAATTTTGACACTTTTTCAAAAAAGAGAAAACTTGCTCAAAAAATTCTACACGAGCCCGAACACTGCTCTCTCTTCCTCGCCATTCAAATTTGAAAAATGCTATCCTCCATGAAAACTGACATAAAACTATAAAACAACAGTCCAAGCCTTCAATCCGCCCACAAATATTTTAAAATGCAAAGTTTCAGATCCTTATCCATCCCAGTGCATGTTTTTCATTCGACTACTTAACATGCATTTGCCATCATTTCCTCTTCCTATTCATTACGGGATTTTGGGCCTTTAGAATTGACTTTCAGAATTTTTCAAAATGAAATCAAAAATCCTTAAAAACACTCTCACCAATCAACATTGCCACGTCAAATGAATGA
Source organism: Taxus wallichiana var. yunnanensis (assembly GCA_018340775.1). Lineage (NCBI taxonomy): Eukaryota > Viridiplantae > Streptophyta > Pinopsida > Cupressales > Taxaceae > Taxus > Taxus wallichiana. The sequence goes on along the minus strand of CM031238.1, from coordinate 775,464,271 downwards.
TGCTTTATAAAAGGAGGAGCCACGGACCAAATGTTTACTTTTAGCCAAAATTTCAAAAATGATGAGATTGGAAAACATCTTCCAAGTTCCAATAGGAACCCGCCATGTTGCAATAATGTTATGATGATGAATTTGATGGGTATAATAACCCGTATGACCTTTTTTCCAAAACGTCAAAAATATATAGGATGCCCTAAAATCACATTTTTCGATTTTAAGGAAGGTAGATTTTTATAATTTTAAATGCTAAACCATTTTTGACATTTCTTTCTAGCCAAGGATTGGGGAAACACTTGACAAAAATGGGATTCGATCGATTTTGAGTTTTTGCATGATTCGGCCCCAGAAACAACATGCACCCAAAAATTGAAAAAATTAAGGCATGAAAAGGGGCATACATGGATTTTGTTCAAATTAGGGGAAAACAAAACATCTTAGGCACTTCTCTCCCTCTTATTTTGAAAGTACTCAACTAGATAAACCGAATTGCGAGACCACCATCTCAAAAAATAAAACCATTTTTTGAGCAAAATTACACATGGAAATTAGGGGAAAAAGATGCAATTTCAGAATTTACACTAACAAGTTATATGGGTCCTTTGATTCTGTTTGGGTGTCGTAGTAGGTATGGTGTTGAATTTGGAGGATGTAGTTAAATCTAGTTTGATAGGTGGATGAGTAAGGCTTGTGGTTGGGTCCCCTAAGGTGGTAATTTGGTTTAGTCGAGGAAGATTTTGCTCCAAAGGAAGTGTGGGTTTTGGGTTTAGATGTAGGTCCACCTTTTTCTAAGGGAGTATTTTGAGTGGTGTAGAGGGTTATTTGAAGAAGTAGTGATAGAGGTGGTTGTGCTCGGTTCCTCCAAATCAATATTTTTCTAGATAATGGAAGTATCAAAAATGAAGCAACATCTATATTTGTGTTAAAACAAGAAGTTCATCGACGCCCCCATCAATAAGGATCTGTTGTCCACATAATCTGAGCGGGCCTTCCAAACGTGAGAAACATGTAAAAATGAGTGATATTGATGAGGACCCAATGGCTATTCCCCTAAAATTTGTCTTAGAGATGGGAAATTCATTAGCTTTAGCTTCCATGGGTAAGAGAGATGAAAGTAGGTCTGCAACATCTTGGGTAAAAAATGGAGAATGCTTGCCTAGAGGCAAAGGTATCTCTATTGGATATTTGATAGGGGGAGGAGAAAATGGGTGCTCCTCGTAGGTGGAGAAGATGATGGGTGCTCCTTTATGGGTGGAGGAGATAATGGGTACTCCTCTTGGGTGGAGGAGATAAACAAGTATCTTCCATGGAAAGAAGGAACATTGTGGGTGATAGTTCCCACATCGCAACCTAGGTGAGAAGTCAAGGTGAAATGGTCTTGATGTTAGTGGAAGGCTCCTCCACGGGTGAGGAAGGAGGTGAAAGATGTTCTTTTATGGGTGGAGGAATAGGTGAGGTAGGTTCCAATGTAGAAGGAGGATTTTGGGCTAGGATTTATCTATGGAAGGAATATTGGGTAATTAGGAGGTGACAGGTGCATCATTAAAGATAACATGAAGCTCGCAGGTATGGGTATCATGAGTGGAGATCTCATAGGTTTGATTAGATGAAGGGGCATGGTTAGGAAATGGTTTCTTGAAGATATGTAGGTTTTGGTTGGCATTTTTAGGATTATCCACACTTAACTAGCAAGCTTTCTTGAGCATTTCTTGGACAATATTTTTGAAAGTGATGTAATTGTCATCACTATGACCCTTTTTTTACTTGATGAAGTTACAGAAGTCATGTTCTTTATACCATATGGGCATGGGGTGAGTAGGGTCAAAACTAGTGTATGGTTTTATGGGTGGAAGGGTGATGGCTCGGCTTTGATAAGATTTTCTAAGACAAAGAGTAAGGATCCCGATTGGGGTATATTTCCTTACTCTCTCTTAATTAAAAGTATGGACAATGAGAGATTAGATGAGGGGGTAGCCTAATTTGACGGATGAGATGGGCCAGCCTTGAGTACCACTGCGTTAGTGGTGCCCTTAGCTTTTGAATAATTTTTTTGTGGTTTGGAAGAATAAGAGGTATCATTCGAATTGAATGCCAAATTCTTATTGCGTAATTGAATTTTATTCTCTTTGATGGCCCGAATTTCTAACTTTCATGCCATAGTGAATGCTTCATCGAATGTTTGGAAGGTTTGGACCTAGAAGGTTAGTGAGATATGCCTGACACAAGCCCATGTGAAGAGCTTGATGAGTTATATTTGTGGTAGCTGGAAGGTAAGTTGGTTGATCAATCTACGCCAAATGAGTGAAAAATATGCAATAGATTCATCCTCATACTGATGTGTGGCATATAGATCGGTCATGGTAACCTTCTTGACGATATTGATAGAGAAATGATCCAAGAAGGCTTGGGCTACCTGATTGAATGAGAATATAGAGTGTTTAGGTAACCCACTATACTAATCTAATGCAGTCCAAAATGAGGGACATGGGAAAGGTTCTCAAGAGCAAGGCATCATCACGAGCGATCAGATAACACCCATGTTTAAATGACCGCAAATGCTGTTGCGGGTCTTCTTTGCTATTGAAATGATTAAATTTAGGCATTTCCCATTGTACAGGGTATGAACGGATAGGAATAGATGGGTGAATGGGCTCATTGTAAATCTTATCGTAGGTGAGAGTGTTATGGGAGTTGGAAACTGATGCCTTCAATGTCTGCATCTCGTCCAACTTCAATTTAATTAGGTCTTTGGTGGGTTGTGATGATTGGATGCCTCCTATAGCATGAGAGGGTTGGTTTTGGGCATATAATGGGGGTGGCACTCCAGTGTATGGTGCTGCCATGTAGGTTGATTGGGAAGAAGGAAGTGAAACAGGGGGTACATACCTTGAGTGAATAATGGATGAAACAGGAGGTTGTTGATAGTATGTATATGGGGTGGAAGGGTTGTGGTAACCCTAGTGGCAATAGGGGCTAATGATTGTGGAATGGAAAGGACCACATTTTGAAATGGGGTAGGGGTCAATGACACTGGAGGTGGTAATATAGCTATGGGTATGTGTGAGACATTAGGGGTGGATGAGATTGTGTTTGGGGTAGTTGTCGAGGGTACAGTGGATGTAACGGGTGCCATAGAGGTAACACATGGCAATCATAGTGGGTATAGGACCTAACTGTGAAACAACTAGGGGTAAGGTAGATGTGGGTAGCATAGAGCCAGATGGGGCCAATGTGGGAGTGGGTGTGAGAGTCGGGGGATAGATATGGGCATGTCGTATATCAACTGACTCGAGGCATCTCGAGTGGATGAGTGGGAAAGGTAAAACTACAAGGCGATAGGGTTTTGGTCAAGGAGTCATGTGAACTCCTCATCTCTGGTAGCAATAGTAATAGGCTGGATGGGATCCATGGCTGGTGATAAAATGGAAGGTGGTGAAGGACTAGGTGGGAGTGGTTGACAACTGGTATGGAATATGAGTGCACTTGCTTGTCTTCGGTCAACACCATGTGAACTAGTACTAATCAGGTAGGGTTGCTTCTTTGTAAATGACACAGAGAACAGTAGGAACAGGTGAATCTGGTGACAAAAAGTAGATTAAGTACCAAATGGTGGCTGAATGTGAAATAGGCTAACCGATGCTAGTTAGGGAAAACTAACGCTGGTTAGGGGTAACCACTGCCGGTTACTATAGAAAATGGATAGTGAGTGAACAACAAGGCAGAAGGTAAAATCTGATAGGTATGCCAAATTTGATGATGTTTACAATGTCAATGGGAATGATGACAGTGACAGGGACTATGAAAAGTGGAAAAAATGAATGAAAATTTCCTTTTGAGTAGGTTAGCAAAAGGACCTGGAACTGACGTCGGTTGGGTATAACCGATGACGATAGTTACTGTGAAATTGAAATAGTGATGAAAGAAAAGTGGTTGTGAATTAAAATATGATGTAGAATCAGACCTAGAATTCTAAGAATGATGATGATATGGCCCAGGCACACTCAAGTGAAGCCGAAATACACCAATTGTGATGAGGAGCATGCAAGGATGAACAAAAAAATGAAGAACATGATCTCTCACCTCAAAACGCAAGCCAAGCAGAAACACTAAGAAAATGTGATCCTAGGAGTGCCTTTTCTATTATGTTTGTTTAGCTTATGCTATTTAGGGATTGACACATGAATTGTGAAATATAGTTTTTGGTGAGGATGGCTTCCTACAAAGGAGATCTAAAGGTGAGGTTTCGGTATGTTATGGTGGGGGGAAGCTTCGCTCAAATTATGACTCGACAGAGTAGTGAGTGGGTGCCCACTGTGTCGTGATCATGTGATCACCTACAACTTCTTCTAGGAAAGATGTTTTTAAGAATGTATGTATTGTAATTTTTTGTGAGGTTTGGTAAGACTCAGAGAAAGAGAAAAGGAAAGAAGTGCTTTTCTATGATTCGTTTGTCAACCATCAGCTAGGCATGACTTCCAGCATATAGGTTGCCCTCAATTAATGTGAGCTAATGCAATAAATCAGAATGGAATGCACTTATTTTTAAGCCCAAATCGAAATGTAAAATTGGATGACATAATAAAATGAAGAGGAAGAGGGATGCTCTTTCACTACAATGTAGAAAACATGAAGAAATGATTCTTTTTAATTACACCAAAAGAAAAGTTTCCTTTAGAGCAAATAGAAAGAAGAGGTGGGTTACCAAGGAAGAAAATTAGTGTGTACACTTTTCAAAAGGGAAACAAACACACAAAATTTTCCTAAGAATGAATGAAATGCAAGGAACCCCAGATGGGTCCCACCGGGTGCATGCCAAAATGTTTCACCTTTTTCTTAGATCGTTTCTTTGGAGTGTTGATGAAACAAATAGGGTAATGGGTGTAGGAGGAATACCTGTTCAAATGTTGGTTGATGGGTTGTTGCGTGCATATGACTTCCGAATCCACAACTGATTGTGAGAGCTTCCTTTTGGCTAGGAGGAACTACCTACAATACAAAGCAAGACCACCAAGAAGGAATTAAACAATATGGGCAGTGAACTACCTAGCGTATGCTAGATCCAGGAAGTGTGATACTTCCTAGATGGTTGTCAGTCCACTATTTTAAACAATTTAATGTTGTAAAAAAGTAAATCCTATTTGAATTTGAAATGATTTAGGTATATCACTTAAAACACAATAAGAAATAGATCTAATCTAACAGGCTAAGATAGAATAGAATCCGAAGGTCAAATGATTGGTTATGGGTTCTGCAGGTTTGACAGAGGTCTCGAGTAGATCACAGGTGGATGAGGGTGAGATGAAATTAAGTGGGTAGGTCTATGTTTTGGGCTTTGTGGGCACATATAGAGACCGAATGTCGGTTAGGGTAACCAATGACGGTCGGTTGAGTGTAACCAGTGCTTGGTTCTTGTGAAATCTAGAAATGTCACAAGAACAAGCTTTAGGTCTCCTTTGATTGCACAAAGGACTTTGGTTGGTCAGGACGAGGTATTGGGTGACTGGGGTAGGCTTTGGTGAGGCTTTAATGGGTATATGGAGGTGGAAATGTTGGAGAAGGTCAATAGGTGGCTAGGTAAACAATATATAATAAAATAATGATGAAATGAAATAAACCAGAGAATTATGACATTATACTTAGTTGGATTCTAGTCTTGGATGCCTATGTGTGAAGGATAAAGGTCTTGATGAGAGGTTTGAAGGTTGAAAGTGATCACCAACTAAAGGATAATTTTGTCATGGGTGTATGTGCATTTCTCTTTGCTTGGTTAGATCAGATCATGGCTGGGATGGCTATGCAGGAAAAGATGTTTGGTCTCCTTCCTTGCATGTGTGGGCTCATTGGAATTCACTCTCTGAAGATGTGTTATCTCTCTGAGATGTGATAATGCTCACCAACCTCTTTTCTTCCAACTTCCAACCTTGAGAATAAGGTTGTTTTGGGGTTAAAAGGGTAACCGATAGTGGTTCCGACTTAACCAACTGATGGTTAGGGGTAACCGGCATCGGTCAAGGAGGGATTTCCTAGGTTTACTAAACTAGGAGATCCTCTTGATTTCCTTGGATCTCATGTTGTTAACCCACGGATTAGAATGGGAGCTTCTTGTGAGAATGCGGGATGTGGTTAGAGGGAATGTAGGCATTGATTCTTAGGGTTTGGGTAAGACTCAGTTAGTTATGGCAACTTATTAAGAACAGGTCTTAGGTTGAGTTGGCTTGGTGAGGTGTCTAAGTGAACTGCATGTGTGGATATTATTTAAAATAAGATATTTAAATAATAAATATAGTGAGGATAATGCATTAATTTAATTAAATTAATTAAATTAATATTAGTGGGGTGAAAGGGGTCATGGCTAGGTGAATGTGATGAAGGGTGCTTATTTTTCGAGGGACCAAAGGGGAGTGTGACCTAATTTCAAAGTGTCTACATTAGGCTCATAGGTTGTGCATGTTGAAAATAGGTTATGGGTATATTCATTTGAGACTTGTGAAAAATTTGATACCACCATCCTCTAGAGATATGAACTACCTTTCCAACCATTTTTTTGGCTTCCAAATATTCAAGGATCTCCTAGAATCACTTCATGAAGCCGAGGGGCTATTTTTGCACCGCAAGCTACTTCACCCTCCAGGACCCACTTTTTTGAAACTATCCTAAAATATCTTAACATTCCCAAAATCTTCAAAAATAGTTTCAAAATTTTATTAACTCTCTCGATACATCTCCTTTATGATTTTTTTTTTTCATTCCACTTCGGGGTGTGCACCAACTTTAGGAAGACAAAAACTAGCATCTCAAAGAGTCTATCTTGATGAATCTTGTCTTAGAAGTGATTGAATGGACTTGATATCCATAAATCACCTATGGACATGATGAAAAACATATTGGAATATTAAGAAGGATGGGATATGAATGATACATGGATTAGGGTGTTCTGGATGAGGGCTCGAGAGGAATTTCAAGAAGAAATTTTCACAAGTAGGGTATGGTTGTCATGATTTCAAGTTTGAATTTTTCCCTTACAAAAATCATGACGACAACTACATATGACTTGGGGACATGTTATGGATCAAGCATAGTGAGGAAATGACATTAGAACTATAGAATATCAATACATAATATTGACTAGTGCCTTATCCATTAGGATTTAGAGAAACACTCAACTTGCAAGAGATAGACAAAATGAGAAACACACACACACACACACACAAGTGAAATGAAACACACCACACTAAAAATAGAAAAATCACACACAAAAGGGAAAAGAAAACAAACATATATCATTTATGGTATAATGCGGGGACAACCCATTTTCACTGAAGTGCTCTTCTCTTCTCAGAGGTTACCCATAGGTGGGTAACATTGAGTGATGGTGTCCCACATAGACATTGAATGGTTCAAGAAAGTAACCTCCTTTCCTCAATTTCTTATGAAATCCAGGTGCTTTCATGACTTCTTGTATACTTGGGAGGAGTGATCCTACTTATCTCTTTGATGTTCAAAAATTTTCTCATAAATTCCATTGCCTTTACTCTTTTTGAAATCAGTTTCAAAATGCCAATTGCCATCCGTGTTCACCCACTCTTTGGATTTTTCATTGAGCATCTCATCTTTGCTGCAGGATTATTTTTGATTGAATATCTTGAGTTTCCTTGTTTCGCGTATTCATGCTCATTGACATATTTTCCATAAGATACCTTGAATTCATCTTTTTGTTTCATTTAGATATGTGATGCTTGGATATTTAATGGAGGATCGGGAGTAACCTCATACCTATTCTTCTATGGCCATGGTATGAGCTTAGAGGTCAAGACTTATATCTGTATCTTTTGTATCTTATACCGATTTCAATATTTTTGTACAACATCCTTCTTTGGGGTTGCTTTAATAGCTTCATCTTTACATTCATTCAAAGATTCTCCATCTTAAAATTCAAGGCAATCGTTTAGGGAATCGCTTCATCATCCCGATGCTTATTACATTTTATACTTGCTTTGTCAAAGGGATCCTCCTCTTAAATGACCTCAACATCCTTTTTTTCAGAATTTTCATCTTGGAAAGATTCCTCTTAAAATGGGAAAGAAAATACCTCCATTTCATCATTATATCCACCAACCATTGGCTCAAGAGAGACATTTGATCTCTCATATTGGTTTATTTCATCATGGCTAATCTTAAAACTGGTTGAGGTTTTTGAATAAGATTCATGCTTATATTATAGATCTATAGCTTGTGTCAAGAGTTCAATACTGATATGAGGGTCCTCTATTTCTTCCGCATCTCTCAATAGTTCCTATACATAGTATCCCTTTAAACCTCTTGAGAGTTCATCACAAGTTGGATTTTCTCCCTCATGGGTGACATGATCAAGAGAATATTCTTCTCCAAATGGGAATGAAAATATCTCCTCCTCATGGATATGCACATAGGCTGATTTCTCATCTTGGAATTCATCAAGGAACACTCCATCTTCCTCACAACTTGCATCATCAAGAAACTTGGGGATATCCTTTTGCAATTCAATATTTCTCAATGCTTCTTCAAGATCAATACCTCCTCAAAAGGGATTCTTGGTCCTATCAAGATGGGAATCTCATCCTCCTCTTCAATTGTTATGAAATGATTCATCCTCCCACTATTTTGGTATAAGATGCTAGCTTGTGGGTTTCTGCGCTTTGTAGTGTATATCTCATTTTCTTTTCTAGGAGTAGTTTATCCATATCTCCCTTAACTGGAATGGTTGTAGAAGACCAATTCATCTGGATTTTCCTCCCAACTGTTGGAAGAATCTTATACTCAATCGCATTCTAAATTAAGCTAAAATGTATGCTTGTAAGATAGTTATCAACACTTTCTTGTCCATAAATTCAACGAGAGCCACCTGTGCATATTTGACCTTTCCTACAAGTGTGACTTCCTTTGATTCCATGGAGTAATAAGAGCCACCTTCCTTAATCAAGGTGAGTTTGAGGGCATTGAAACTTTCACAGGAATCACATTGTCGGAGGTACCTGAATCTATAATCCAATTTTTCAATCGGTATCCTCCAATGAGAAGGGAGACATAGAAAGGGTCCACCTTCTTTGTCTTTAAGGAACTTAAAGCAAGCATGTTATGTGATGAAGGTGTAGGTGGAGTTGATAATAGGCCTTTAGAGATAGGGGTCACATTATTGAGATTTGAACTAATAACCCTGATGTGATGGAAAATTTTCTTTAATTATTTGGGATGATTTTGCAGAAATTTCCGCTTCGTAAATATGCACTTTAGTCTTATTCATATGTTCTATGATTTCAAAAGGATTAGATGCAAACATGGGATTTGGATACACTACTTTTGAATTTAGGACAGACTTGGAAGAAATGGTAGGTGCTTGGGGAAGGAGGTTGGATTAAAAGGTAGAGTGGAAGATTTTAAAGGAATGGATTTCATCGAAGTGAATTTAGATCTAGAAGAAGCATTGGAATACTTGGGATGGTGAGTGACCCTTGCTCATCACTACATCCAGCTTTCTCACATGTAGAATTCATGGAGGGTGGAAGTGGAGATCCTCAAATGATAATTTTGTTTGGTAAATTCACCATAGGAGAATATTCAATCTTATTCTTGTTTGCAGCAGTGGAGGAAGAAGATCATTTTTAAGACCGAGAATGGGTGAATACCACACAAGTGAAACTAGGTGCATCTTTCTCATCATCTTCACCACCTCTAGAATACTCACAGAATATGATTTTTACATCATTCTCAAGATCTTCAATCTGCAAGAAAATCATCATATTTGATTTATTTTTCAATCCTCTCTTCGTATTCTTGAGTTTTGCGGCTTGCATTTACAGGTGTTGTCTCCAAGGAAAGCCTTTGGGGTACCCTTGCAATCTTATTTCTATTGTGACCTTGATGGAATTCTCATTGGGAAACTTCCCTCTTCAATATCGTCACCTCATTTGCCAATTTTTACAATGATGGATTTTTTCTCTCATTGTTGGGATGCCGATTTTTACCCTTTGAAGGGTTCTTGATCTTTCCTAATAGGATGAGGTCGTATTCTACTTCAATGGCCATTCTTTGTGCTTGTGCAAGATCCTTGGTTGAAACCTCTAGAGAAAGAATCATGGATCCAACATTCGAACATTGATGGAAAATATTTTTACGTTGTTATCATAGGGCATATCTTCAAGAGGTATCTTTTTGAATAAATTGTTAAAATGGGACACAAAGTCTCTTATAGTATCATTTACTTCTTTCTTCATTTGTACCAATTGAACGAGGAGATCTTGACAGTCTTCAATGGACTTGAATCTTTCCTTGAATCAGGTATTGATGTCATTCTAACCATTGATGGATCGATCTAGTAAGAGATGGAACCATTTTGCTTCCTTTTCTTGAAGTGATTCTATGAATAATCTCACAACAACATCTTAATGCTTAATTCTAAGAATTCTAGATGATGTAATGAAGGTAGATATGTGTTCTTCAGGAACTTGTGTACTGTCACCTCTAAAATTTGGAAAGTTCTTGTGGGAACCTATTCTTGGAACCTAATCAAGAGTAATAAGGATCATTTCTTCCATTTCATCTTTGTATTTTGCTTTGTAAACTTCTTCTCCCGATTCTTCTTATGATCCTTATTACTCTTGATTAGGAAATTAAATTTTCAATGGTGTTTGGAAAATGGGAGAATTTACAGGAGGAGTATCAATGGGGTTTGAATAGGATTCCTAGGGGAATCAATTTTAGATTCAGATGGAGATGAGGCTTGAGAAAAGAAATATGGATTATCTCTGATTCATTTTCTTGCTGATTTTATAAAGTCTCAAAAGTTGGATCGATAACTCCTCTCAATCTATTCAACTTGGTGTATCTTTTTCAGCCAGTTTTGGGAAAACCTTGTAGTGGGAAAATGAAATGACACTGGGAATACAAATGGTATTTCACATGAATGAATAGTAGGATTTTCAGTAATGGATTTTAATCAACCTTCTTTTTGTTTTTTCAATTTTTGATTTTTTTAGAATATTTTATTTTTTTGATTTTGTGGTCATATTTTGGGTGTAGATTGCTGCCAAGTCTACCTCATGGTGGGTGCCAAAAACTGTTGGCAAGAAATTTTTGGTATCTTTCCAATGCTCTAGGACTCTAGGTACCTCTGCTTGTGTGGTGCAACTCCACTTTATTGTGAATGAACTAAAATATAAATCAATTGATGGCCAAGAGGTTAGGGATCCAATAGGCACACTCCACCGTACTTGCAGAAAAATTATTGCAATGAATTATAAGGGAGGAATTTTCTAAATGATGGGAAAGAGGGAGTGAGAAATTAAGAAAGGGGAATTAGATTTGCAAGTAAAAAATTAGATTATTGACAAAGATAATCAAAATTATCACATTCATAACTTATAGGAAAGAAAAAACTATGCTTAGAACATCAATGATGAGAGGAAACCATGCACACAAATTTGCACACATTCATGCATCATGAAAAGAATAAACTCCTTTATTTATTGAAATATTCACAAGTTGTACAATTGTAGAGAATGTAATAAAATGATTAGGGAAAATGGAAGAATATTATCCTTTTTACCTTTCTCAAATATATCTCTCTCTTGAGTGCAAAAATTGACAACCCTTAAGAATGAGGGTTTCATTACATTATATAGAACAAGAAATGACTCTTCGCCTACCCCCATGTGTCTTTTCACTTGCCTTTTCCACATGTGACTTTTGATATTCCTAGGAAAGAACATTAAACTCACTTTTATTAGTTAAGGGTGACTTATTCATTTTAAACTATAGTCACGTTAATGCATAGGATGAATGTCATGATTCCTCACAACAAATAATTAGAAAGGGGGTAGAGAAGAGAAAGAAAAATGAGGAAAATGAGGGAAAGAAGAAGTGCTCCAAAGAATGAAGATACCTCCATCATTGATGAAGATCTGCCCTGAAGAAGTTGAAAATGCCATTCTTGGCTTCAAATGACCATTGAAACAGCTTCTACACTAATATAAAACTCCAATGCATTTAAATTTGAAAATTTTCCTTCACCGATTATAACAAAAAGATAACTCCTTTTACATGATGCACGGACACCCTAGACCACGAAATGAGTGTTGAGAAACACTATTTCAAGACTTCCCAATGTGAGCTCGAGATGGACACATGCACTACTCATGATGATCCTCCTTGACACTTAATTAATTATATTCCTTATCTCATTGATATTACCCCGCCAAATTATTCAAAGAAACCCATAACTAAGATATGGTGATGAATCTACCCACTACACCTTGCAATGTTATGCTTTTGAACACAATTGAACTCATGATGATGCTTCCAAGACCCTTGTGAAGTTATCATTCCTCTGTTTTACCCATAATCTCATCTTGTCATCCCGTGGAGATTCCAAAAAGTGGAAAGATAATTGAAAATAGGGTCATCTATAAATTTCTGCACTCAAAATGAAACTTTATATTTTTAGACCCGGGGGTCCAAGATCTGCTATTTTGGGACATATCACATGTTTTCCTCCAACTTCACCTTATGAACCTACTAGAACATTCCATCCTCTTCCATTGCTAAGGCATTTATATTTTTAACACATTTAAATTTTTAGTAGGTTTATTATGAGGGACCTACTATTTTGGGAAAGTTTTCATTTTTGCCTTGCTTTATATTTTGCATCTTTCCTGATTATCTAGAGTGATCAAACTTACAATTTGGGGTACTTACTATTTTTGGAAAGTGGGGGATCATAGAACATGCCATTTTTAGTAAGTGTATGAAATAACCTTGGTTTGTGAAGGAGATACATTTTTAGATTCGTCTCTTCGTTTGATCATGTGATCCAAATTTCACTGTGTTTCTCATCTAAAGCTCAAAATTAAAAAAAAACTATTTCCTGATGAGAGCTTCGAGTATAGAGCTACTACAAGAGCCATTAATGGAGTCACCAAGATTTTTGAGAGGTTATATTTCCATCTCCTATTTGAATGAAACCAACTCCACCGAGATAGGTTTCTCTCTTGGAGTTTGTGTGCAAAATGTTAGCTTAACCCACTCTCCGGATAAATGGGAAATTGAGGAAGAAGGGTCTAGGGAAAAATTTTGTTTTTACTACCACTAATAATCTGAGGAATATTTTAATTTTATTTTTGTTTTAGCTTTAAGGTGTTTGGGAAGAAGATATGTGGCCAAAGTTTCAAGAGCATTTGATTTATGGATCATGAGTTATGAATATTTCTTCGTTTCTTGGTCATGGAAGCTTCGGGAAAAAAATGGTCATGTCACAAAGCTAAAAAAGCAATTTTTTGGTGCTATGGAAGAAGTGGAGGGATTATAAAGGACATACAATTAAAAATGGAGGTTATAGCAGTAAAAACAATGGAGAAAGAATATTTCCAGTGAGTGAGGGTTTTGTGCACACATGAGAGAGAAACAATAAAGAAAACTAAAAAAATTAATTTTTCTTCATCTTGGGCATGGGTGCACTTTTTTGTCCCAACATTCCCAAAAATTTGGGATAGTTGGTGTAAAAAATTCTTCCCCTCTCCCATTTGTCCAAGTATCACTTTGTGATTTGTTGATGTGTAACGGTGAGGGGGCTAGAAAAAGGCTCATAAGCAACTTCTTGGGTCATGTGGGTGACCAAGGGCTAGGATGGGAGGTGGGAACATTTTTGTGTCCCAACCATACCAAAAATTTGGGATGGTTTATGAATAAAATTTTTCCCCTCTCTAATTGGTCCATGTGGCACTCTGCGGTTGGATGGAGTTGGGGGCTAGAAAATAGTACACAGGGGCTTAACTGGACAAGTTGGGCTCCAAGACGTTTGTATCATGGTCTATGGGGTTACATGGTGGATGGGAAATTTTTTTTGTCATGAAATTCCCAAATTTTTGGGATTCCTGGTGAAAAAGTGCGCCATCATCTAGGGTTGATATGTGTCCACTTGGAAATTTGGCTAACTCCCTGATTTTACCTTGTGAGCAACTTGACGAAGGCATAAATTGAGCTATCAAATGAATTTTCCCACACTTATAAATATGAAATGGACTATAAATGACCCTTTGAAAACAATGGTAGGGTTATAATTTCTTTATTCTGCATGTAACATTATAAAAATAGCATTTTCATTCGAGCTCATAGGTTGTGTATGCTAAAAACAGGCTGTGTGAAGAATTTTTGAGTCTTGTGAAAAATGTGAGACCACCCTCCTCTATAGTTATGAATTAAATTTATGAAGTTATTTTTTTGGATTCCAAATCTTCATGGAGCTCCCTGGATGACTTCTTGAATCTCAAGGGTTGTTTTTGCACCCGTAGGTCGCTTCACCTCCAAGATTCGTTTTTCTTTGAAACTATCCCAAAATCTCTTAAACTTCCTAAAATATTCCAAAACTAGTTGAAAAATGTTCTTATCTCTTTAGTACACCTCCTTTATGATTTTTATCCTTTCATTCCACTTCAGGGGGTGTGCACCAACTTTAAGAAGACCAAAATCTAGCCTTTCTTTAGCTTCTCAAAGAGCATGTCTCAATGAATCTTGTCTTGGAAGTGCTTGAATGGAATTGATATCCCTAAATAACCTATGGAAATGATGAAAAAATATTGGAATCCTTGGAAGGAGGGGATAGGACTGATACAGGGGGTTAGGATGTTATGGAGGAGGGCTCAAGATGGCTTTCAAGTAGAAATTTTCACGGTAGGGTATGGTTGTCACACATTCAAGTATGAATTTTGACCTTGCGAAAACTCATGACAACATACCACTACAAAGGTGATAAAATACACATCATAACTCATTTACTAACCATCGCCTACTCAAATTCAATTTTTTCCATCCCACCTACCCATTTGCATGCTTAATGCATTATGGACCCTTATCATCTCACCCATCTATGCAAATTACACCCATATGTGTCACAATCTTCTATGCACTCAAAATATATAAAACAACACTTAATACTATCATTTAAATCTCTTAGCCCTTTTGAATCTTTGTGCACTTGAGCCCATACTTGAGTTTTTACTTCTTTGCTTGCATATTTTGGTATTGCATGTTTTGGAGAGGTGAAGGTGGATTATAAAGGACAAGTGCAACTAATGACATCACTATTCTACAGTATATTTTAGTGTAGGAATCATTCGTGCCTATGACTAGCCTACGAACTCCATGCATATTTCAAATAATCACACCAACGATCCGTTTGTGACCAAGTCGAGTATACCATTCATATTTATCCAATGTTATGTCATTTTTATGCAATAAAATGTCTTTTATCTCCTTAAATGGTTAGGGATCTGATCGAGGTAGGTCCCCTAACAAAAAAATAACTAACATTTTTCTAAGTGTATTTGTGTGCAGGTTATAGATTAAAATCAAGAAGTTTACCCACTTTATTCATTGAAATAATCCATTCCTTCTCTTTTCAATGACAACATAAGCCCATTTATTTATTAACATTGATTTGGAGATTTTATATTGACTAACACATCTTGCAGTGATCCAAATCTAGGCATACATTTTAATAATCATGATGGGATGATTTTGGTTGTGTATAAATTATTTCATTTTCTAAATTTACTAGTTTTCTTTATGGTTTTAGAGTCCTTTTCGGTTTGATTTTTATTGTTCCCTAACACTTTGGTTGCAGATCTAACACTTGGTTTTGTAGATCTACCAAAAAAATGATCCCAGTGCTAGTCACAACCTTGATTGTGTTGCGAATTTTATACAAAAATTTAAAAATCTAGTTTCACTTGCGGGGTGGTCGTAGATGCAACTATTTTGTAATTTTATTTCTTAAAAACTATACAAATATTTATTTCTTCTTAAGGGAAAGAATTGAGAAAGAATATTATTTCGTTAGGATCATTTGTTACATATGTTCTTGTCTTGCGCCCTCGGGTGATCTTAGGAATCAAAAATAACTTCGATCATTTTATTTTTCTTTATGCACAACATTGAGGCTAATACTAAAAAATTTGTTCGGTATCTATGGTGCCTATGAGTCACACTTACGGGTGAAGCCATTATGATTGACCTACCACATCTTCCATATAACCCAACTACAAAATGACATCTATGGTATTGACCTTATAAATTACCGAGGCATTATAAGCACACAACATACACATCCATTCCCCCATTTCCCACCATCATTGTTCGTTAAGTATAAAATATGAAGGTTTGGGAGACCATATGCTTATGTAAGAGGGACCCCATTATATGTAGTCATTAAGATGACAAGTCTCTTTCATGTACCATTTATGGTATATCAAAAGACACATATTTATTAGAGTGATAAGAGCCAATTTCATCTCAGTATCCACGACATATTGCATTTTTATTTAAAAACAAAAATATTCCAAAAATAAGTCATCTTCCAAAAACATACTTTTCAACCACATTCATGCAATTTTTGGTCACATCCACAATCGCTCACGGCATCCAACATTATTTCCCCAAATTTCTACATCCTTTGTACATTTTTTATCATTTACATATTTCCTAAGACCTAGTCGTAGGATCAAATTCCCTGTAATTTTCCTTCAGTCACATTTGCATAGTCTATCATTATTTAGATCCTTTCTACATCACATTTCCTACATTTTTTCATTTTCTAGAATTTTCCCTGTCTCAAAGAATATGTGTAACTACCTTGCAATTTTTGGTAAAATCATTTTCCCATTTTCTTCCATTTTGGTCATCCCGCTAATTCTATCCATTCATATTTCACACAATCCTAGTTGCAGGTGTGCCTTCCCACATATTTGGTGCTCTAGTCTACCCCTTGCACACTCCGTTCCTTTATTTTCCCCATCTCCTCACTTCACCTTGGTCGGATGCATGAATACTTGTGAAATCACCGTGCAATCACCCCGTAACCTCCTTACAACCGCTCCACAACCTATACTTAGTACCCCACTTTCCTCAAGTTGCCTCTATCTCCTCATAGTCATGGATGTAATCAAGGCATCTCTCTCTATCACTACAATCCTTCACTCTTTTTACCCCCTACTTATTGCTCACACCTCCTCTGAATTCTGAGATGTTTGTTAGACCCTCTCAAGCAAGTTGCACTGTGATTGACACTTCACCTCAAAAACCAAAAAATAAAAAAATCACACAACGAAATATTATCTAGTTTTCCTAGTCACACCCATGGATAGGATTGAAAGCTACCCTGCAGGGGACAGCCACATCCGAGACGTACTTTACATGATTTTTATTTAAAAACCCTTTTTTATCTTGTCACGCTCGCGACCGGACCTACTACCGAATGGGGCCATGAATG
The DNA here is from genome assembly GCA_018340775.1 of Taxus wallichiana var. yunnanensis. Lineage (NCBI taxonomy): Eukaryota > Viridiplantae > Streptophyta > Pinopsida > Cupressales > Taxaceae > Taxus > Taxus wallichiana. Next base: position 775,446,978 of record CM031238.1, on the reverse strand, counting down.
ACACTTCACCCTTTTCCCATTATAATAATTACTAATTTCACATTATAAAGCAACAAGTGCAATAAGTCCACCCTAGCTCAAATCTCTCTAGGGATTAATTTAATTACTGATTACATTGACATTTTAGCTAAATATTCCCTGATTAAAATTTTAGGGTTAAGGGACCCAAAACAATTAAATACCCAAGGTATTTAATTCCACAAGATCAAGACAAGAGCAGGGTTTAATTATAGTGAGAAAGGAATACATATTTAAAATCAACAGAGTAAGGTCTCACTTACCCACTCCCAGAACTTGATTAGGAGTGTCTACAACTAGGTTGTTATGCAACAACTACCACTAATAGGTTCCAAACAACTCAAATTCACAAGACATACTTTCTTTTATTAACAATTATCAAGGTCACATGGTTCAAAACTTAGGGCTAGAAGTTTCAGTTAGGTTCAGGGAGTAATTTACCCCCATACCCAACTCTCTAATAGGCTCATAGTTTCAACTTGAATTTTTCTCATACTTAACACTTCCAAAATTTCCCTAAACCATTCCCAATGGATAGGAAATTTTCTCACCTTTCCGGTGATATAAAGAAGTCCTCCTAACTCCTTATAGAACTCAAGATATGAGCAGCGGAGTTTTTAGGTCAAATTTTCCCCTAGGGGGACACGTGTCAAGAGGTGGGGAAAACCTTTTGGTGGGTTGGTGGGTCATGGGGGTGGCTTGGAAATTTTCCCATTACATGGTGAAAAGGAAAATTTTCTCCCATGCCTCCGCGGGTCCCCAGTGGACACGTGTCGAGCCCTGGTTCAAGCGGGAAAGGGGGTGAGGAATTGGGCGGAGCGATAGGGAATTTAGAGGCATTTTCCCTACTTGAGCGCAAAGCACAATTTGCATTCTTCACATGCCCCCCATGAGCCCGGGGGGACACATGTGTCACCCATATGATTGAACATGGGAGGGGTGGGGGGGGAGGAACTTAAGGCATTTTTCCAAAGGAAAAAAATGGATCAAAGCCACGCATGGGCCGTGCATCCACGCCAAAGGATAAATTTCAAGGCACAAAATAGAGGAGAGGCCATGGGGCAAAGGGGAAATTTTTCCAAAAATGGAATAGAGGTGCTAAGTCCAAAAATTCCCCTACGCTTCCACCTAGCCACGTGTCGGCACATGATTGGCCGTGGTTAGCGGGGATGGGGAAAAGTGGGAAAATTTTCCCAAGGTAAAAATTTTCAAAAAGACAAGTTTAAATTTGGTCCCCCTCCGAGGTGCCACGTGGTAGGTCCTGATTGGTTGGGATGGTGGGGGCCATGGAATTTTGTGGAAATTTTTCCAAAGTTAAAAATTAAATTTTTAACAGTTAGATTTATTTATTATTATTTTTGAATGCCAATTTGAAGTAAAACTTCAAATGGCCATAACTTTTGATAGGAAGCTCAGATTTGGGAAAACTTGGACTTTTTGGAAATATCTCAAAGCCCTCTTTACACAAAAGTCATAAATTTTGGAATTTTATGAAGTTTGAGAGGTCAATTTTGAGAAACCAATCTGCAGGGTTTTGCAAAGCAAACTAGAAATTTCTAACTTATAATTTTTTTTTCAATTTTGAATTCCTACTTTCTCAACATGTCAAATAGACATGGAGACTTGTTTTTAGATGAATTTAGGAAGGTTCCAAGATTCAATTTGTTTAGAGAGTTGTAATTGAAATTTTGCATCACTTGACAACAGGATGACTGCACAAGCTTTGATTTTGATTTTACAAAGTACTGAAAGGTCTTTCTTAAGTTTTATTGTCAAATTGAGTTCCTTAGGACTTGTTAAGTCTCAAATTCAATGTCTCATATCTTATTGCTTGGTGCAAGTTTGAGCTGCTCATTTCTTTGATAAATTTGATTGCCAGATTTAGAAAATAAAACAGAGATCAAACATTAAAGGTTCTTAAACATTTTTCCATTCTCCAAGTGTGGGAGTTCATTCCATGCAAGTCTATTACATTCCATCAAATTCACACAACATTTAACAATCAATAAGAAAAGTCTGATTTCCAAATTTCAACTCATTTCAAAGAGAACAAAGCACTATCCTTTTTCCTTCATACTCATTCTTCTTTCAAACAAAGATTTTAATTCACAATAGCAATTCAATTCCAAGCAACAATGCAAGTTTGAGAAAAGTAGTGCATTCCTTTATTGATTTCCAATAACAACTTTACAACTTATCTCTTTCTTTTAACTTCAAAATACAATATACAATACATATAACAATTCTTCACATTCCTTTTCAAAACAGAGGATGGAATATAACTCTTTACATTTCACATTTCAATTTCAATCTTTCTTCATCAATACAAGTATTTTCACATTATGAAATAATTATACAAATCATCCACTTCAAAGTGGGAAGGATTACAATAAACTTGCTCACAAGAAGGGACTATCAAACTGTATTTTCTTTTGCTCTAGGACAACAACATGCTCATTTCTTTTTTCTCTCCAAGTTGATCACAACAAAAGAGGGGGAAAGGCAACGCTCTCCACCCAACCAAGACATCCAATGAAAGGAGAATCCTTCCTTCATCATTGGCCCCCGAGCCCCAACCAAAGTACAATAATAGATGTAATTCAACCCATGGCAACAACTGGCTTCCACAACACAACATTCTTTCACACATGCACATTTCAATATAAAACATAACTCAATACAAAACAATAGTTTAAAACTGCAATAAAAACATTCAAATCACAACTCAGGCTTGATCATGCAAGCCAAAGGAGCAAGGACTATGGGGGAAGCTACTTATGCCTCCCAATTGGGAATTGGGCATCCACCTATAATCATACCACCAATATAACATATCATATCCCATAAACCTTATGCCTCCCAACCCCTCCTTATGCCCCCACAAATTTTCCTTATGCCCCCCCATAAGTAAGAAATGCAAGCTATTTCTTTTCCATGGTGGATCCCAAACCCAAAACTCCCTCCACAATGAAACTGATTCCACTAGCATGATGCCACATGGATTCCCCTTATGCCCCCCACATGGATTCCCCATAGCCTTCTCCTACACCTTCCCTAGGCAAAAGTCTACCCAACCAAAGCCAACAAAAAGCAAAAAACATTCAAAATAAAAAGTGCATTCACATGCTCCATTCCACACAACAACAAGAAAAAACATAAAAAAAAAAAGAAGAATAAAAGCTCCTACCTCTCTTCATGGAAGGATTTTCTCCACACAACAAGCTTTGAATGTCAAAAAACAGTCCCAAAATAGCATGCAAAGTGCTTCAAAGTATCAAATGCTCTCCAATTTCCTCCAAATCAACAAGAGCTCTAATCATAAAAAAATGTGCCCCAAGGATGAATGCAAAGAGGTTCAACAACCAAGCAACAGTCTTCACCAAAGCTTCTCCAAAGTAAGAGCTCCAATCACAAGAAAAATGCACCCAAGGATGCATGCAAAATGTTTCAACAACCCCAAAACAAGAAGAGAGTTTGAATTAAATAGAAGAGGGAGAGAAGAGGATGATGTGGATCCATGTAGGATGCCACATCAAACATCCACCAATTCAAACACAAAAGACAAAAATCCATTCTCCCAAGCACAATAAAGAGGTGGGTGAAAATATGACAAGTTACTTGCACACTCCAAAAAGAGCCCACACCTCAAGGGACAACAATTTAATAAAATGTAAGAGAGTGCAATCCAAAACAAGCAACATGATGAATAAAATGCATTTAAAAGTCACAAATCACATCTCCATCCATAAGTATGGTTGGTATATTAAATTTAGAGGTATGGGACAAGTTTTTCTTGTCCCACAAGCCTCCAAAAAAACTCCCAAGGACAAATTCGAATTTTTCATGGAGGTGGAGTGTTTCATACTCCAAAATAGACTTAAACATACTCTTACACAAACCAAAAACTTCCATTATTATTTTCCCATATCCCCATTTGATTTATTTAAATTTTAATCATATGATTTCCACATTAATCTACCACAACTTTAATTAATTAAAGGAAGGAATACATTACTAATAAAATACATACAACAATAAATAAATTTTTTACCACATTAATAAAATACACAAACCCATGGTCACATGTAAAGATGATCCCCCCATGGGAATCTCTAACAAAATACAACACACACACAAAAAACAAGTTGCCATGGTGACCTTGTCAAATTCACCTAGAATTCCACTTTGGTTAGTCTCCAATCCCCGATGTTTGTTGTGATATTTTAAACCTACAAAACACAAATACCTCCTTCGGCCTCATGGCCATATCAAAACGTCCAAAATGAATATATAATAAAATCACAAAATCATCTATACATATGAATCACAACAATCACCAAGGCAATCAACGAAATCATTTACAATTTATATCGACAACTATATCATCATCAAATAATTTTCCTTTTCTAGGTTTACTCATAATCTCCAAAATCACATGTCCGAATAACTTCCATTAAACATCCATGTCAATAGTATATCATCATCCACATATGAGTGTCTCTAATAATCACCATGCATTATATATAATCAGATTCAACAATAATCCAGGATCTGACATCTAACACCATACTAAATCAAAACTATTAAAATGTCCATCATATAGTCTACAATGATCATGATCAGTAATAAAAGGTGCCAAAGGGAAGTGGGCACTACATCCCCCTCCCCTTAGACTCAACTTCCTCCTGAAGTCACAAGGAAGAGAGATAGGAATAACTGTAATAGAAAAGGATCACTCCCATTATGGGATTGTTTGCTTTAACAAGTGTGGGTCTATAGAACTCTAGTTTGGTCCAATATAATTCAACAAAAGAAGGGAGATTTCAAGGGATGAGTTCTAAACTTTCAGCATGCAAGGCTATGAACATAAGAATCTAAGGAGTAACTTTACGCTATCAAACAAGATACAACACATAACAATATAACAAGAAGAGTTCCAAAAGATCATCAAGAGTAACCACCAAGTAAGGGAATTACAGGGAAAATTTCCATAAACTTGAGATGACCACACAGTTTCCCACTGATACACATACCACATTAACCAAAATTGAGGTTTCTACAGTTTAAGCCATGATTTTCATAGTTTGTTGTTTATACAAGGCTAGAAAATCAACTATGACCAATTTTGCATGAGAAACAAGTCTACACAAGGTCCCACAAATTGAGATCACACAAGATGAGGTTAATCAACAAGGACACCTAAATCAACAAAACATTTACAATCAAGGAACTATTCAAGGAAAGCACTTCTATAACTCGAGAGGGCACAATTAACTTTTCATGGTAATGCAAGCGAAGTCAAGACCACAAGGTTTTCCTATAGTCTGATTTTTACACTTTTGTTTTAAGAATCGAACACACCATACCAACCAAATCTAAAGAAGTCAACCATATAGAAAAATAAATATATATATATATCCCCTAGCAACTAACATATCAATTCAAGCACCATACATTAAAGCACAATGGGGATTATTTATCTTATTTCCTACTCAAGCTTGGAATAACCATAAAGAGAGCACAAGAAACACCAAGGACCACTCAAGGTTGCTAGGGAGAAGAGCAAGTAACAAGGGGTCCAATCAAATCCAAGGGTGAATAACATCATCTTGCACTTTCCATCCTAATGGGAAGAAGGGCTTCAACAACAAGGTGACCCAAGAAAATATGAAGAAAAGAAGACTTCCCAAATTATCTTATATCCTTAACATATGTTGCCTTAAAATTACAATAACTTAGGTCTCCAAGGACAAGACAACACACACGGAGGTTGCTTCTCAAAAATAGATAAGTCTCAATCCAAAAGGACCACAACTCACATCCATCAGCTATGGGATGATAAGGGTGTGATGACCCAAAACTCCCACAAGAAAGGCACATACATCCATGGACAAGAAGTAATAAGCAACTAGAACACATTACTATCCACCGGTGTTTCACAATTTCAGGTAGGCGACAAAACTACAAGTTCAACTATATATTGCACTCAATACACATAAATTTTACCCATTTTATAAATCAACTTATTAAGTCAAAAGTTATAGCTTTTCTTGATAAGAACATTCCTTTCATGCTTCCTTAGTTACAAACTTCCTTCTATTATGACATCATCAGTTTACATTATAAAGAGCACCACTAAGGTGGGCATGATGTCTCACCATTCTGTATAGGCAGAGAGCATTTAGTTTACTCACAAGGAAGGTGGATGGACAAGATTTCCTTCTATTCTTCTACATGGTTTTTTTATTTCTTCTATTAATCTACCAAGGGTATAACAAGGATCACTTCCTTTTTCTATGCTCCAGTTAAGTTCCAAGGTCAAATCTCCTTAATTATAGTTTTATGGTGTTTTGGTTGAGTCATCTTATCAATCAAATTTTGATGAGAATGATGGTTCAAACACATCACAAAATTACTTTTATGGGAAGGAGATACAAATCAACACACCACATTTTGATTCTAAAGGAACAAGAGACATTCAACATAGAAAACACATTATTAATTTTTCTATAAGAACTAGGAAACAATGAACCAACATGAATCACACCAAGATTTCAAAAATTCACCAAATAATTTCAAGCATCATTAAACATTCTTAGTGGGTCTCCACAAGTTTCATAAGAAATTTTCAAGGAAGGCTCATTAAAGAGGTATAATCTTACTTTTACGAATCTATTAAGGTTTAACAATTTTTTTTTTTTTTAGGATGGTAACATTTTACTCCCTAATAACCAAAGAAGGTTTTCCAATCAATACTCATGTCCCCACAAGATACCACCAGCCAAGCAACCAGATGACAATGCAACTTTACTCCAAGGAACCACATCCACACTAAAAGGCATCAAATGCAATGGGGCAACCAAATAATTTACCAATCATGGACTTTACAGCCAAGAGTTATAGTTTTTTTTTTTAAAAGAGGAAGTACAATATAAGCACCACCGAGATTATCTATTAAGATCTACCAAACTAACATTTCTAAGAGAAAGATCCAAAAGACCCAAAGCATCCATAAGTGTTTCCAAGTAACCCAAAGATTAATAGGTCATAGAATGTTATTCATAGTAAAGGAAATTTAAGGTAAGGGTAAACTTATTTATAAGTCAAGAGAGTAAAACAAGTACACTTAAATAAACACACTTCCTAAAAGGCTTAAATCTATCCATAATTACCAAGATGCATACATTCCATGAGTCAAAACTTTCTATGATGCAACCAGGAACCCAAGATACAATTTAACATGCCATCGATGAAAAGTCACTATCAAAACAAACACTTTTCCAGTAACATTTATAGTCAACCAAAGGCAATCCAATCCTAACAAAATCTAAAAGCCCATAAATAAACACTTCTACTCTAACGAGGGTCAAGCTCTTACCAGATTGAAATAGAATCACCACTACCACCTGCTGAACTGCCCTCTAGACCACACTACACAACAAAATTTCTTTCTAGCAAGGTCAAGCAACAAAAGGGTCACTCTAAGATCTTAGACACACTCAAGGTTCCATGCATCCATAACCAAGGCATGACTTTAAGCACCTAAAAGGACCTTCAAGACACCCTGTGTACCCCATATGACAATTGTCACCATACATGAAGCATAGAACCAAGATCAACAACATGCAAGAAGGAAACCATGTAACGTTTAGCCAAGTAGCCAACAACATCATGAGCTCTGAGTCATCAATCAAATAAAGTCCAAGAAATATCGGCAATCAATAAAAGTGGCTAAGTAGCCACATTGCAAAGTTTGAAAATTCTTGCAAGAATTATAAATAAATAAAAGATCCTCAGAGCTTCTTCAATCCAATCATAAAATAAGATGTTGGTCCTTGATAAAATACACAAGATTACAAATGTAAAACACAAAATTTAACACCACATTCACTCTGCAGCCTTTCATGGCCACCAATAGGGGTACTCTACCTCGAGGTTAGTTCCAAGAACACATACATAGGATTGGGTCCTAGATGACACCCAGACTTAGTGTCCACCCTCTCATATGGGTAACAACATGGAAAACTGACAACCAGACCCTCTTTCTTAACCACTCAAGGAAGGAAGCTCTAAAAACTTCTAATTAACTCTTCCCAACCCAAAACACAACCACTATTGTCCAACCACAAGGATCACATCATACAACTCATCATTCCAACAACTCCAATAAGGAAGGGTCTCAACAAAGGGCTTAATGCATCATATAATTAAATCAAGTTTTAGGACTTGTAAAACAACACATTTTCAAAGGGGAACCAAGTTTCCATTATACTAGAAGTTCACAAAATCAATTTAATCTGACATTCTTAGTTACCCCAGGTTTAGACAAAATGTCACTAAGCAAGCACAACAACTCAAACAACTTATTATTATTTTATTATCATTTTAATTTCAGGCAATTCAAATGAACAGAGTAATGTAATATTTCTTCATACTTATTTCTTCTTCAATTTTCAAACAAGTTTGTTTTCTTAGATTCAAAAGTGTGCTAGGTTTATAGTTCATGTCTCAAGTTTTCTAGTGTGCCCAATGGTCCAAGCTTTTGAACCACTGTCTCGATACCAAGTGTGATGCCCGGTTAAAACAACCCACTTGAGACCCATGAACAACCTAGGTTTAGTTAGAAAATTATGGAATAATTTTTTTATTAGGAGTTAATGACCAAAGTCTCAAAGACAATTAAATTCAATAGATAATTTTTCCCATTATAATAATTACTAATTTCACATTATAGAGCAACAAGTGCAATAAGTCCACCCTAGCTCAAATCTCTCTAGGGATTAATTTAATTATTGATTACATTGACATTTTAGCTAAATATTCCTTGATTAAAAATATTAGGGTTAAGGGACCCAAAACAATTAAATACCCAAGGTATTTAATTCCACAAGATCAAGACAAGAGCAGGGTTTAATTACAGTGAGAAAGGAATACATATTTAAAATCAACAGAGTAAGGTCTCACTTACCCACTCCCAGAACTTGATTAGGAGTGTCTACAACTAGGTTGTCATGCAAATGTTTGCCACTAATAGGTTCTAGAAAAATTCAATTTCACTGAGGACATACTTTCCATTTATTAACAATTATCAAGGTCACATGGTTCAAATTTTAGGGTTAGAAGTTTTAGTTAGGTTCAGGGAGTAATTTGCCCCCATACCCAACTCTCTAACAGGATCAGAGTTTTAACTTGATTTTTCTCATAATTAATTCTTCCAAAATTTCCCTAAACCATTCCCAATGGATAGGAAATTTTCTCACCTTCCGGTGATATAAAGAAGTCCTCCTAACTCCTTACAGAACTCAAGATATGAGCGGCGAAGTTTTTAGGTCAAATTTCCCCCTAGGGGGACACGTGTCAAGAGGTGGGGAAAGCACCTTCAATGGGTTGGTGGGTCATGGGGTGGCTTGGGGAATTTTTCCCATTACATGCCACAATTTCAAGTTTTCTCCGCGCCTCCATGGGTCCTCTGGGGACACGTGTCGAGCCTTGGTTCAAGTGGGAAAGGGGTGAGGAAATGGCGGAGCGACGGGGAATTTAGAGGCATTTTCCTACTTGAGCGCAAAGTGAAATTTGCATTCATGCACCCATGAGCCTGGTGGGGAGACATGTGTCATGCCCCTGATTGAACACATTAGGCGGGGTGGTGGGGGAACTTAAGGCTTTTAGCCAGAAGGGAAAAAAGGATCAAAGCCACGCGTGGGCTTGACATGCGCATCTCCGTGCAAAAGGATAAATTCCAAGGCACAGCTCTGGAGCGGGGGCCGCGCAGGAAAAAAGGGAAATTTATCCAAAAAGGGAACATAGGTGCTAAGTCCAAAAATCTCCCACGCTTCCACCTAGCCATGTATCGGCATGTGGTTTTCCGTGGGTTAGTAGGGATGCGGGAAAGTGGGAAAATTTTCCTAAGGTAAAATTTTCAAAAAGACAAGTTTAAATTTGGTCCGCACCTCCGAGGTGCCACGTGGCAGGTCTTGATTCATTACAAGATGGTGGGGGCCATAGAATTTTTGTGGAAATTTTTCCAAAGTTAAAAATTAAATTTTTAACAGTTAGATTTATTTATTATTTTTTTTTGAAGGCCAATTTGAAGTAAAACTTCAAATGGCCATAACTTTTGATAGGAAGCTCAAATTTGGGAAAACTTGGAATTTCTGGAAATCTATTGAATCCCTCTTTACATAGGAGTCATTAATTTTGGAATTTGATGAATTTTGAGAAGTCAATTTTGAGAAAACAATCTATAGGGTTTTGTAAAGCAAACTGGAAATTTCTAACTTATAATTTTTTTGTTCAATTTTGAATTCCTACTTTCTCAACATGTCAAACAGACATGGAGACTTGTTTTTAGATGAATTTAGGAAGGTTCCAAGATGTAATTTTTTAGGAGAGTTGCAATTAAAATTTTGCATCCTTGATAGTAGGAGGACTACACAAGCTTTGATTTTGATTTTACAAAGTACTGAAAGGTATTTCTTAAGTTTTATTGTCAAATTGAGTTCCTTTTGACTTGTTAAGTCTCAAATTTAATGTCTCATATCTTATTTCTTGTTGCAAGTTTTAGATTCTCATTTCTTTGATAAATTTGATTTCCAGATTTAGAAAATAAGATAGAGATAAAAATGAAAGGTTCTTAAACATTTTTCCATTCTCCAAGTGTGGGAGTTCATTCCATGCAAGTCTATTACATTCCATCAAATTCACACAACATTTAACAGTCAATAAGCAAAGTCTGATTTCCAAATTTCAACTCATTTCAAAGAGAACAAAGCACTTCCTTTTTCCTTCATACTCATTCTTCTTTCAAACAGAGATTTTAATTCACAATAGCAATTCAATTCCAAGCAACAATGCAAGTTTGAGAAAAGTAGTTCATTCCTTTATTGATTTCCAATAACACTTTACAACCTATCTATTTCTTTTAACTTCAAAATACAATATACAATACATATAAGAATTCTTCACGTTCCTTTTCAAAATAGAGGACAGAATATAACTCTTTACATTTCACATTTCAATTTGAATATTTCTTCATCAATACAAGTATTTTCACATTACGAATTGCTATATACAATTCATCCACTTCAAAGTGGGAAGGGTTATAATAGACTTGCTCACAAGAAGGGATTGTCAAACTATATTTTATTTTTCTCTAGGACAACAACATGCTCATTTTTTTTTCTCCAAGTTGATCACAACAACGGAGGGGGAAAGGCAACACTCTCCACACAAACAAGACATCCTATGAAAGTGTAGACACCAAATTTGTGTCTTACAACACCTTGTGCTCCACATCTCATTTCACAACCTAACCTCACCACCTAAACCTTACACAATTATCTATTAATTACCTTATAATTAATAAATCCACATCTCCAAACCTGCCACCTCATTTCGCCACCTCATCATGACCTAGCCCTAACCCTAAACTAACCTAATTAAGACCTATAACTTGGTCTACATCCACACCCATGACTAATTACTCCTCACCCGCACCAAAACCAACCTAATAATGACTTGACCAAGCCCACAACTAATCCCTCGGAGAAAAGGAGGGAAAGTTGGCTATTTTACTAAAAATAGCCCACTTTGACTTAACCGACATCGGTTCTGCTTTCGACCGCCGTCACATTACGTAACCACCATCGGTTCCTTGTAAATGACCTCCCCCAACCAAAAACAAAGGATTAGAATTCATTTGAAAGATCTGGAATTCACTTGGCAGAGCAGAGACAAGTGAAGAAAAGAGAAGAGTTTGCAGAGAAGGACATTGAGCCCAAGACTGCAACTAAGTAACCAGAGCACAACGAAACTCATCCAAGCATTGGGAGAGAAGATAGCTCACTTTTGATTATTAGATCATCCCACCTGAGCCTTGCCTTCGTCATCACAGTCCTTGGACCTGTATCTTCATCAGGAACTAGTAAGTAGTGTCTTGTACATTTTTAAATACCATTTCTTGAACTTCTGATTCATAGTAATTATAAGCTCACTCCTAGATCTACTACCCGATAGTACCCTACATCTAACTTTCATTCCTCTACCCTTACATTACCCCAAGAACAACTCCCATACTCTCTGAGTCTTCTCCATCACCCTATTGCCTACCCCTAATCATTTACCAACCTTATAAACACCATAACCGCCTTACAGCCAACCTTCATTGAAAGCCCCTAAATCACTGCCCCTACCGATATCGGTTATCAGCAACCGGTACCGGTGTTATAACCGCAGTCGGTTATACAGTGACCGGCATCGGTCACTATGACTCCAACCAAAACCAGCCTTTCCTCTATTGCTTTTTAACGAGGTAACTAAAGTGTAATTTTGCAATAACTTCTTTGTTATCATTTGTGTTAATTCATATTAAAAGGGGAACTGACCACCTTTGAAAGGAAGTCTAATATTTCCTGGCCCAAGGCAGTTCCCTCATTTATTGTCTAACTATAATTTGGTGGTCTTGCATTCTTATTCACAGGTAGTCCTTCCTAGAAAAAAATGAGTTCTTCGCAATCGGTCTGATCTCTCTCTACGGTACGCGCACACCCTCCTAACACTCAACAGGTATTCCTCCTAGCCCTAACCTTTATCTGTTTCTCAAGAGAATGAAAGGATATAAACAACTCTATTCTAAGAATGGAAACATTCTCTGCGAAACATTTTGGCACGCCTAGTGGGACCCTTTCTTGGGTTTCTTTCTTTCTTGCTTTCTTTCATATAGGGAGCATACTTGCTATTTTCTTCTTCTAAATATTCACAAGATATTTTGTCATTTTGGTAAAAGAATTTGTCTTTCTTCCTCATCTTTGTATTAGTGAAAGTCATCTTCTTTGCTTCATCGAATATCATTTTTGATTTGGGTTTAAAACACGTGCATCACATTCTTGCTTGCTATTTTTAATTCTAGTGAACGTAGATTAAGTAACAGGTTGTACACGTGGGGGTGATATCCATGGTATTGACGAGAAATTAATCTTACTTTCACTACACAACACATACCAAATCACATCATAATCAACACAACAGCTCAAATATCCCCCCTTTTCTGTGGTATTCCTCCGCCCGATTGAGGTAACCTTATAAACCAAAACAAACTTGACATCTCCCTTAGGTCTTTTGTTTAGGATTGACATCATCTTGCGTCTAAGGCATAAGCCCATAATAATTAAAACTAATCCTAGGGTTAGTCTCTTGATTTGCTTGTGCATCTTGCTTGTTTTTAGTTTTGTTTCTTTGTCATACACTGTTTCAGTGATCACTTTAGAATAGTTTGGTGGGTATACTAAGCATTGTTAACCCCAAATCAGTAGCTTCTTACATCTTCTCTTTGCTTTCACAGTGACCGATACCGGTCCTATTCTACCGACATCGGTTAACTGACCGACACCGGCTATAGTCTGACCGACATCGGTTATTCGACCGATATCGGTTACTGTCTTTCACAGTTCCCGACAAACCAGCAACCTACCAATTCCAACATTTTGTTGCTGTTTCTATTCCTGATAGATTGAATCCTTCTGCTATGTACTCTTGTCCATGGTTGTTATCACTCGGAAACAAGCTGCAACCATGGTTTCACATGCATGTTCCATGCCTTTGCCTGAATCACCCCCTTCACATCCTATGGGGAATCCTACGGACACCAGTGATGTTCCCAAGATCCCTGTAGGAGATAAGGACTTTGCCAAATTTTTGGATGCTAATCCTAGCGTACATTACTATTTGTCCCATACCCCTGACCGTACGCCTGATGGTCAACTTCTCGTTGGTATGCCTATTAGTATAGCTGCTCACTTAGCTCCTTCCCTACCTAATAACTCCGCCTTACCTTCTTCATCCTTAGCCCCGTCTCCCAACTCAGTGGCTTCGGGGGTTCATACGGCATAGATTGGCTTTCCTTTGGTTAATCTGGGGCCCCACATATCATTACCGCCAACTGCTCCTACCTCGTCTCTCTCGTAAACTGCCCCTTTCATAACTTGCTCTCTACCACCTATCCACACGAGCTTTCCTTCTCAAGCTCCGCCCACCTTTTCATTTCCACACACTTATCCTAAGGGCTTCAACATCTTATATAGGACATCCCTATTCGATCACCTCAACATATTCTTCATCAATACCTTATCAACATTTAACCCCACCATTGTCTAGTAGTGGCTCTTGGCTTAATCCTCCTCCGTTTACAATAACCGCACCATCATCTTACCCAACCACTGATTTAATCAATAAAATGATGGACAAGATGCAAAATCTGGAGGCTTCTGTTTTAGGAAGCAGTAACACCCTGACATACGAGCAAGTTTGTCGAGAGCCTATTCATCCTTCTGTCCCCCTTCATTCATATCCTCCTCAATGGGAATTACCAAAATTTACTCGTTTTAATAGTAAGGAGGATCCTCAACAACACTTGCGATCATTTAGACATGCCTTCTATCTGATTGCTCATGACGATGCCTTACTACTCCACACCTTTCCCATGTCCTTATCAGGACCCACCTTGGAGTGGTACAGTGCTTTAACCCAACACTCAATCTTCTCTTTTAACCAATTAGCCCAATCTTTCTTAGATCATTTCTCCATTAATATTGCCAAGAAAGTATCCATCACCGACCTCTATGCCATCCAACAATTTGAAGATGAATCTATCGCAGATTTCGTTGGAAAATGGCGGGGCCTCATCAACCAACTCACTTATGCCTTACCTCAAGCCAAACTCATCGAACTCTTTACGCAGGCCTATGCTAAGCACATTTCTCCCACCCTCCAAATTCAAACTTTCCGCACCTTTGATGAGGCCTTTACTATGGCTCGAAAACTAGAAATTCGAGCCTTAGAGGAGGAGAAATTGAGGTTGCGCAACAAAAACCTCAATTTCGAACCCAAGACTCCACCAACAAACCCAACACCACTAATTCTCACGTATTGAATGTTTGAAATCAAAAGGAGCTATACACACGGTGATGGTCAAATCCCAAGCACCATCTAGCACCCCACAAAAAACCACCTATAAGTATAAAACCCAGAGCCCATCAATTATACTCCTTGGGAGAAACTTATGGTGTGATCTTAGAAAAATTACTCAAAGCGGGAGCTATCACCTTGCCTCCTGTTAAACCTCACTCACTCGGTTTGATTCCACCAGCACTATTCCTTTTTGGTATAAAGAAAATGACTTCCATAACTTCCACCACGTGAAGGACACGATCCACGAAAACTGCAAGATGTTGAAAAACATAGTGCAGGAAATGGTTGATGTAGGGGATATAACTCTCGACAATCCTAATTCCCCCGCTAACCAAAATTTGAAAATCTTCAACAAACCATCCCCAAACCACTCATCTAACAATAACATAAACCAAGATATCTTAGCCGAGGAGAGTGTTCATTAAATCCATGCGGTCTTCGACTCCCAACCAAAAGCTTCTATCGAGGAAATTCTGAATCAAGCATCGTCACTAATGCGGGATCCGCACCCCTTCCCAACCATCAAGACAAAATGATAATCTTGCCATTCCTTTACCCATAAAGGAATTAACCACCCAGAGTTCTCTTCTCATAGATGAGCCTTCTTACACCACATCCCTGCAAGATTGTGAGCGGATGTTATCTAACTTATCTATTTCCCAAACATCTCCTTCTACCACTCTTCTTTATAAAAGAAGAAGGCTCACCACTTTTTTGTCATCCTTAGAAGAGAAACCTCTTGAACCGACATCACCAAACTCCGTAATCATGACGGATCCCCTCAAACATGCTCTCCTACCTATTAGTTCTTCGTCACCTAAATCTTTTCAGCGACCGGTTGACCTCTTAACACCCATTGATACAGTGACTCATTTACCCCTTGTATCACACCCATAGTGGACCGGAATCAAAACCCACCTCTCTTCCATATCAAAGTTCCTATTCACATGTGAAGATTTTCATCCCTCAGAAGATAGATGAGTCCTATGGGAACGTTTGAGTACACCATGCTCTACTCAAATGCAGATGACTAATCCAGACACCTCTACCATATACCCGAAGTGTTTACAAAAGCTCAAAATTCCTATGTCCTCATCTTCACCCCTCTCATCTCTACCGAATACCTCATCCACCTCTATTAACCTAACCAAACCTTCCCCTACACTTAGGACTTCACCAATACCTAGCCTAACACACCCACCTAAACGGTTAGATTTATCCAAAAATAAAGCCGTCCATCCACCTAGGAGACAAACCCAATCCCCTCAAGTCCAATCTATGCCTCTGTCACAACTAAAACCCTTGCCATCACACCTACCTTCTATATTGGGACCTCACCCCTCCACCTTACATCAATACATCATACCTCCTGCGTTTTCTTTAAAATGACCTGCACCTTCTACACCCATACAGAGATCCATGGGTGTATCAACACCGTCACCCCAAGTATCCTGTCCACCTATCAACCCTAAACAAACTCCATCATCAAAGGATTTATTTTTGTCGCTCCTCTTTCCCCGTGGTTGTTTCCTGCCACCACGTCATCTATGACTTCATCATCTAACCAGCTAAACATGACTTCTGCGCCAAAGAAGCCATGCTTAGTTACAACCAATCATCAAAACCCCTTGTCTAAACCACCACCCGTACGAACCAACCATACCCAACCATTACCAAAACCCACCCAATCAATAGCCTCATCTTCCTCTGACTTTGACCTTCTCAAAGGATCTTACGCCAAGATCCTTGATATGTTAGTGGAGAATGCAACCATTTCCCTATCCCCACTTAGACCCTATGATCCATCTAAACCTCGACCTATAGGTTATGATGAGTCTAAAATCTGCGCTTACCACCACACACCAGGACATGATGTAGAGGGATGCAAAGCTTTGAAAGCCATCCTTCGTCAGTCACCTCTCTTGGATAGAAAGGTTAAGAAGGACAACTTATGAAGGGAGAAACCTTTAGCTTCAATCCCTCTCTATACCACCTATCCCCACCTCACCAAGATCTATCATTATTGCAACCCCACTCTTGAAGAAAATGACTTATCCCTACCATCTTCCTCCTCTCGTGTTCGGAGATCAACATGATTAGTATTGCTACTCAAGGGCAGAAAAATAATGGGAAAGCTAAAGAAAGCACACTGCGCGCCTCTCTTTCTCCGTCCACCATCCCGATCGCACCACCACCTAAAGTGGTTATTCGTGGACCTGCCTACCCCGTCTCTGATGGAGTTGCCCACCGAACCATGATCAAACAACTTCACCAATCACCTGTAAAAATGACACTGTATGATCTCATTCAAACCTCTGAATCTCATCGACAAGCTCTCGTTGAAATCCTTCAAGGGATAGAGGTCCTACCTAATGAAACCTTTCCCGTTGCCTCCATCTTAACACCCAACCATGTTGCTTCTCTCACCAAACAATCTACCACTTCTGTCCCTGTACAACAAGCCGCTGCTGTCAGTTTCTCCGAAGATGAAATTGTCGACTTTGGTGTAGAAGATCCTGACCCCGCTCTTTTCATCTTGGCTTACATTTGGGACATCCAAGTACGTCATGTTATGATCAACGGGGGTGCTAGCTTAAACATCATCTCTTCCAAAGTCTTCCAACGAATGAATATCTCTTCTAGCTACATGTGTGCCAACCCCACCATGTTGTGTTCATTCAATGATGTTATTACTTCTACCTTAGGCACCGTGATCCTTAACATTTGTGTAGGGCCACGTACTTTACCTGAACTCTTCTATGTCCTTGAGGGAGAATTCCAATACAACATGTTGTTAGGCTGCCCTTGGATCCGGGCTATGGGATGCATTCCCTCCACCTTACATAGGTGCATAAAATTCAAGTATGAGAGGAAGTCCTACACCGTAAAAGCTGACGCTCCCCCCTTCAAAACATGCAATATGTTATATCGCCCTAATGATGTGCTTGTACCAGTCAAGGCACCCATTCATCCAACCCAACCATCTACTTTGACCACACCTCAACCATCCACCTCAACCGCACCTACACCTTCAACCAATGAAACCCACCGCAAATACCACTTCCTTCCCAATGGACAACATCCCAACCTCAGATCCCTTGGTAGATGTTTTTCAACACCTTACGCTAGGGGAGTATCACCTATATAACGTTAGCACTTTCCATACCCCACAGGAGTACGGACAGTTACATGCACATCCTACCTACGACCGTCGTGTGGGGGAAGTAATCTCCTATGGACCACCTAATTTCCGTACCAACCTAACGTATGGGGGTGTCGACGCATCCTCTGTCACCCCTAAACCTCCCCTTAGTGTGGTTCCCTTCCAATCTGATTTTCAATATCTAACTAATCGTCGTTTCGCCCTCACCTTCCTAACGCGTTGTGCTTGGAAGGGCTTCGGTTTCGGTCTTTATGAACAAGGCCGACATACGATCATTCCCGTGACTACATGCAAACACAGAGATCGTCATGGTCTTGGATTCTTTGAACCACCTACACTAAAGACACCGCATATCCATTGTATCTAGGAAGATGACGAAGTCACCCCTTCCGAACCATCATCACCCATTTTTCCATCGTCACCCACAGAGTCGATAGACCCGGAATCTATCCCTCCTAACTTTTTTTTTTCGTAAATGCTATCTTCCTGGGTCCTCTCACTTATCAACGTGATAATGAAGACCCATCTTCTCTTCCCCTTCTATATCTAGACATGATCGAAGAAGACTCGCCTTCAATTAATGTTGTTGAGTGCCAGGATGACGACTCCATCCTCACTTACCTTGGTGCGGACGACTCTTATATTCAACGCACCTTACCATATGAAACTCAAACCATGTTGAATGAGTCAACTATAGAAATCAACATCCACACAGAGGACGATCCTCACATTGTAAAGATCGGACAATCTCTTAACGCATCAGAACAAACTACCTTCACTACCTTCCTCCATGCCCGCAACCAAGCTTTCACTTGGTCCTACGCTGACATGCCAGGAATTGATCCTGACATTGCTGTCCATAACATTACCCTGAAACCTGACTCCAAACCAGTTAAACAGAAACTGAGAAAAATGCATCCATGCATTGCCCTCTTGGTCAAAGAAGAGCTTCAACGACTCCTTTTTGTTTCCTTCATCTTACCTATTGACTATCCTCAATAGATTTCTAACATCGTACCTGTTACTAAAGCAACGGGGGACTTCGGATATGTACGGATTTCTAGGACCTTAACCTCACTTGCCCAAAGGATGACTTCCCCCTACCAAGTATTGATCAACTTGTTGATCTCACTGCGGGCCATGAGATGCTTTCTCTCATGGATGGCTTCTCGGGATACAATCAAATTTTGGTAGCCCCGACCGATCAACATAAAACCACCTTCATAACTCCTTGGGGAACCTTCTACTATCGTGTCATGCCGTTTGGCCTTAAGAATGCTGGTGCAACCTATCAGTGGGCTATGACTTACATTTTTCATGACATTATGCACACTATCCTTGAGGATTATGTCGATGATCTTCTTGGAAAATCTAAACATCGCAGTGAACATCTCGATGTTTTAACCATTATTTTCAATTTCCTGTTACAATACTGTGTTTGTCTTCAACCAAAGAAATGTGTCTTTGGTGTCCTTTCGGGAAAACTCCTTGGTTTTATTGTCTCTTTGCGTGGCATCAAGGTCGATCCAGCTAAAGTCAAAGCTATCCTAGAAATGCCCCCACCCAATAACCTCAAACAATTACGTAGTTTGCAGGGCAAACTCCAATCTATCCGGCGTTTCATTTCACAACTCTTGGATCGATGTCAACCTTTTCATCATCTCCTTAAAAAGGACATTGTCTTTTAATGGAGCGACAAGTGCCACCAGGCCTTTGAGGCTCTTAAAGCCTATCTCTTGCAGCCACCCGTGCTTATCCCACCTCAGGACGATCGCCCTTTCTCCCTTTACCTTTCTACCACCGACCATGCTGTAGGAGCCATGCTCACACATCGTGACTCTGAGCATCAAGAACAAGCCATTTATTACATAAGTCATACTCTTGTGGATTACAAGACTAGGTATACACATGTAGAAAAGTTGTGCCTAGCTCTATCATTCATGGCGACCAAACTCGACATTACCTCCGAATCACAAAACTTTTGTTATCACTAACGCAGACCCCATCCATTATATGTATGCTAAACATCATCTAAACCAACGCATCGTCCGATGGCTTATGCTCCTCGCCTACCTCCTTGACCTTGAGTTTGTACACCATAAATCAGTCAAAGGACAAACTATCGTAGACCAACTCGCGGAAGCCCCTTTACCTGGGGAATAATTTACCAATTTTACTTTCCCTGACGAACTCATCGCAACTCTTTCACTCAGTGAGGAGTCGTATCTAATGACCCTCTTCTTCGATGGATCTAAATGCCATCGCGGCGGAGGGGCCGGAATTTTCTCATTCCTCTGGACGTTGAACCTATGCCTCTTTCATTCCGGCTCGATTTCCCCTGCACTAATAATACAACGGAATACGAGGCCCTTGTTTTGGGTCTCTAGGTTACGTTACACTTAGGTGTAAAGTCTATTAACATTTTTGAAAACTCTCAACTGGTATTCAATCAAGTTATGGGCATCTACCAATGTAAAAATGAGGAACTTCAAAAGTACAAACATTACGTGGACTCACTTTTGACCTTATTTACTCATTATTCTATCCAAACCATTCCCCGCTCAACTAATAAATTTACGGATACTATGGCTTGCTTGGCCTCACAAATTCCCACCTCACCAACTGACTCTGACATATTTGTCTTGGTCCAACAACTCTTTGCCCCATCTTACTCAGTCCCAGATGTTTGTATGGTAAATAATGTATCTGCTAATTCGCAGGATACCTAGTATCACCAATTTCACGACTACCTTACAACCTCTCGTTTCTCCCACCCGACCTTACTTAGTAACGGAAAATGTGCTTTTTTAAAAGTGTTTCTCGTTATGTCATCATGGGGGGACTCCTCTATAAACATGGCTTTGATGGCATCCTCCTTCGATGTCTAACCGGTGCGAAGGTCACCTATACCATCCAACAAGTCCATGACAGAATTTGTGGTGGACATTTTAGTGGCCTTGCTGTGGCTAAACGGATCCTTTGCCTAGGCTATTATTGGCCTACTCTTAATAACGATTGCTACAAATATGTTAAGCATTGTGTTATGTGTCAACAACATGCCAACCTTCAACATACTCCTAGCCGTCCGCTACAGGTCGCACGAGATCTTTGGCCTTTCTCATAATGGGGTTTAGACCTTATTAGTGAGATTCACCCACCCTCTTCGCAACGTCATCGTTGGATAATCATAAAGAATCGAATATTATAATAAATGGGTGGAGGCCATTCCACTCATTTCAACCAAAAAATAAAAAATCATAGAGTTCATCAACCATCACATTATCTGTCATTTTGGTGTTCCTCATCGCCTGATAACAGATAATGGAAAATCTTTCAAAAATAAGTTGTTACAAGACCTTTGTGACAACTTTGGTATCAAACTTAGCTTCTCATCACCTTACTATCCACAAGCAAATGGTCAAGCTGAATCTTCTAACAAAACCCTGACCAAAATTCTCATGAAAGTCGTTAACAATTCTGGGAAAAATTGGCCTGATCACATCCCCTTTGCCCTTTGGGCTTATCGTACTAGCATTCGTACCTCCACTAATGCCACACCATTTTCTTTGGTATATGGTACCAAGGTTGTCTTTCCTCTCGAAATACAAATACCCTCCCTAAGAATATCTCTCCAAGATATTCTCACTAATGATGATTTCCGCCAAGAGCGGTTAGCCCAATTGGAGCTTCTTGACTAACGTCATCTTACAGCTGTTGACCACCTTCAAATATATCAAAAGTGCATCAAGCGTGCTTATGATAAGTGACTTCATGAGCATACCTTTAAGGTTGGTGATCTTGTCCTCAAAGAGAATCAACATGTAACCAAACTAGAAGAGAGCAAACGTGGAAAATTTGCTCCAAATTGGATTGGGCCTTACATTGTCACTCACACTTATGGATCGGGCACCTCTTTCATTTAGCTTCCTTCAATGGTAAACTTGAGCTTGAACCCCTTAATGCCTTGCATCTTCGACCATTCTACTATTGAATTTAGTGTTATATCACTTCTTACCTACCTTGCACTTATCCCTTGAGCTCATTTACCACCTCATACACCTTGTTTCATGCATCTCAAAATAGAATCATGCTCACATGGTTTGGTTGTCATCTCCCCTTAAAGATGCCTCGCCCCTTTTAGTCCGGTCCATGACTTAAAAGTATCAAAATAACACGTTCTCAATTATACAATTATGGGATATTCTTGAGTCAAACTTCCTACAAAACTAGATGCTTCATGCCAAACGGACATCTAGACCTCCAAGTTATACATGCAATCGCTCCTCTTGAAGGACATGGCTATGTGCAAAGCAACATTTTGTTATCAATAGACTGCTCCCCGAAGGACAACTACTATACACAAAAGCCGCATCTGCTACTATAAATAAACTACTCCATTGAAGGACAGCTATACAAAGTCAGCCTCTATCAGAAGCTTCTTGCATTGATCAGCTTCGTGAAGAGCTCAAGAACAACAAAATGCATATCCCATATAGACTTCCCGCATCGATCAGACTATATTAAAAAAATAAAAAATAAAAAATAATAATAATAATAATAATAAAAGCAGCATTCAAAAAGCACTTTTGAGTCATGGACTTGTCTATTTAGGTTTGGTTCTCTTTCGTCAGAATAATCACCTTATAACAAGTTCGATCGCACCCCAGCTATACCATCTACCTCATCTCACCATTCTTCAAAACAACAAAACTCAAGGGACGTGACGTATATCCGATATATTGTGATTATACAACTCTTTTCACCTATCGACTTCTCACCTATGCAAGGTACCTAGGGATTCAAGTTCATCCTCCGATAATACGTGGTTTGTTCAGCTCTTTCAAACTATGGGACACTTTTTCCTCTTTTACCCGAATCTAGGATTATGTGTTGACCTTAATCAGGACACGTTTCCCTAATACTTGGGTAAGCTAACCTTCGCTTCACCTATACCTACACCAATACCTCCAATACCTTACCAACACCAATAACATTACCCTACCAATATCAATATTTTTACCAACCAACAACTTGCCTAACCACAACCAAATTACCTGAATTCACCTCTCCCTTGTCCTAAGGGAGAACTACATCGGTCTGAGGCCCCTCCTTGCTTTGTGCAATGGGCTATGTAGGCAGCACTTAGGAGACATGGGGTCTTCGAAGGTTAGCTCGACCATCCCCTACCATAACCTATCATGTGTTATAAATATAAATATTTTTGTATATTTCTATTTGATAACATTCATCTTTATCCTTTTTCAAAACAAACATTCAAAACACAAACATTCTTATTATTATAACTCAAATCAACATATATATTCAGTTTTATTTAGATGTTAAACAAATACATATTCTCTATCATCGACACGTAGGCCGACATCCTTATTTATTCTTCTACCCCTATGAAATTCACCTAGACCCTTGCGCCTCATCCCGAACCAGGTGATGATCGTGATCGTTGACACCACTCACCTAGCCTCTCCATCCTCAAAGGTGCCACTGCTATTGGTTCCTTGCACTGATCTACCAATCTCTCCTATAACATATGAATACGCTCTCTCGCATGGAGGAATCTCACCTCTAGTCTCTCCACTCATGACTGCGCAACCGCTAACAATCCTGTTGTCTCATTCACCTGCATTTGAAGCTGGTGAACTAAACCCTACAGGTGATCTCTCTCCGCTGTAATCACAACTATGTCAGGATGATCAGCCCTCTCATGTGAACCTCGCAGCTCTGCTACCCACCACAATCTATAAGCCTCTGTCACTCCTGCATCCATTACCCTGTGATCGGCTGCTATCTCTTCTGGTCCTTTTGGAGGTGTCAGCAGGGAGGTGAGAATGATGCCTCGGCGTCGATCCTCATATATGGTCTATAAGCCATGGGTATATCCTGAACAAATCCAAATTTTCACCACACGTGATCTAGAGGAATCCTCTCATACTCACCTGGCCTGTGCCCCGCGATCCACCTTAATCACTCTACGCCCCTCAAATCCTCAGCTATGTTCTCTGTCACCATATAGTTCCCGTAAGGCCTCTAATGGATATCCGCAATCGTCACCATCTCCCACACCTACCTATAATACTTGACGTCATCTGTCACGGCCTGGGATCTCACCTCTTGTTCTATCTGGACCAATCATCTGAATCCCAACCTTTGCACTCGTGTCTCTCTTTCCTAGGTTGGTCGGCCTATTGGTCACACACACACAATGTGTTCATAGGCCCAACAATGTAATAAGTATGCACAATCCAGTGTAGTCCTGTGATTTCTCCTGCAAGCCCATAAACCCCTGTATAGCTCCACCAGATATGTGGGTGCCCATGCGAAAGTCACGCTCCTTTCTATCATTTCCCAAATAATACACATCAATGATTTTGGAAATCTTCCCCCATCCGCCCTCGGTAATGCATAATACCCCACCGCTATCATTAATACCACTACCAACCTTGTTGCCTCAGGGTGTGTGGCAAACATTATACCATAAGTGAATGTCAAACCTCTCTATGTCAAATCTCGTGTATGGACCAAATACTGCTGTTATCTCCCCGCGCCACACTAGGCCCTGCCTGATACACTGGTCTTCCTCTAATTGGGAGTCTCAAAATTCGGAACACATCTTCCAAATACCACTGTCATCTCCCCTGTTGGCAGATAGAAGGTATTCTTTTACTCGATTCCATCTCTAAATCAACACCTGCAACATAGCATGATTGTGTGCGATTTGTGAATAATAGCGGATTCCACTTAACCCCACACGGTTTATCAATTCCCACTCAGGTGGTGTTACATCCGCCTACTACCCCAACCAATCGGCCCGACCCAAGGCCGCAACCCACTAATCGGCCCGACCCAAGGCCACAACCAACCAATCGGCCTGACCCAAGGCCACACCAATTAAGTACCTCGACCAAGACCCGTAATTTACGATTCTATCATGTAGCTATTTGTTCCATCGAGCTCACCTGTTCGTGTTTTAGCATAACTAGGATACTTGAATTGATCAGCCGACTAGCATTGCCTAGACCAAGACTGTGCCATTTATCTCAACCAAACCAACCATTTGGTATTTCCGAACATGCCTAAACATTCCGGTACCTTACCCGTTATATCCCCTAGAGCTACTTCATATGCCTTGGATACCAGGATTATATCACCCTTATTTAGATAAACTATTGACCTTTGCCTATGAATTGCTTGTTTGCTCTTCAAATCATGTACCACAGTCGCACTACTTGCATTTCAACATGCGTCTGCTTCCTTGAACTTACCCCACCATCTTAACATCATCTCAACACCATTTACCCTTTATTAACCCTATCCCTGATTTCACGTCGCCCCAATCTGTGATAGATTTGAGGGGGATTACCTATACCCTTAATCGGGCAATCACTTCTTATTAATTGTCGGTCATGACTTTACAAGACAAGCTACATGACAACAATGGGCTAATGTAGACACCAAATTTGTGTCTTACAACACCCTGTGCCCCGCATCTCATTTCACAACCTAACCTCACCACCTAAACCTTACACAATTATTTATTAATTACCTTATAATTAATAAATCCACATCTCCAAACCTGCCACCTCATTTTTCCACCTCATCATGACCTAGCCCTAACCCTAAACTAACCTAATTAAGACCTATAACTTGGTCTACATCCACACCCATGACTAATTACTCCTCACCCGCACCAAAACCAACCTAATAATGACTTGACCAAGCCCACAACTAATCCCTTGGGAGAAAAGGAGGGAAAGTTGGCTATTTTACTAAAAATAGCCCACTTTGACTTAACCGACATCGGTTCCTACTTGACCGCCGTCGGTTACGTAACCGCCATTGGTTCCTCAAATGACCTCCCAACCAAAAACAAAGGATCGAATTTATTTGAAAGATCCGAAATTACATTGGCGAGCAGAGACAAGTGAAGAAAAGAGAAGAGTTTGCAGAGAAGGACATCAAGCCCAAGACTACAACTGAGTAACCAGAGCACAATGACACTCATCCAAGCATTGGGAGAGAAGATAGCTCACTTTTGATTATCAGATCATCCCATCTGAGCCTTGCCTTTGTCATCACAAATTGGACCAGTATCTTCATCAGGAATTAGTAAGTAGTGTCTTGTACATTTTTAAATACCATTTCTTGAACTTCTAATTCATAGTAATTATAAGCTCACTCCTAGATATACTACCCGATAGTACCCTACATCTAACTTTCATTCCTCTACCCTTACATTGCCCCAAGAACAGCTCACATACTCTCTAAGTCTTCTCCATCACCCTATTATCTACCCCTAATCATTTACCAACCTTATAAACACCATAACGCCTTTTACACCAACCTTCATTGAAAGCCCTAAATCACCCCCTACCGATATCGGTAATCAAAGAATCGTGATCGGTGTTATAACCGCATGATCGGTATACGATGGATCGGCATCGGTCACTGTGACTCCAACCAAAACCAGCCTTTCCTCTATTACTTTTTAACGAGGTAACTAAAGTGTAATTTCACAATAACTTCTTTTTATCATTTGTGTTGATTCATATTAAAAGGGGAACCGACCACCTTCAAATGAAGTCTAATATTTCCTGGCCCAAGGCAGCTTCCCTCATTTATTATCTAACTATAATATGGTTGTCTTGCATTCTTATTCACAGTAGTCCTTCCCGAGAAAAAAAGGAGTTCTTTGCAATCGGTCTGATCTCTCTCTACGGTACGCGCACACCCTCCCAACACTCAACAGGTATTCCTCCTAGCCCTAACCTTTATCTGTTTCTCAAGAGAATGAAAGGATAAAGCAACTCTATTCTAAGAATGGAAACATTCTGCATGCGAAATGTAGTAGAAGCCTTCCTTCATTGTTGGCCCCCGAGCCCCAACCAAAGTACAATAATATATGCAATTCAACACATGGAAACAATTGGCTTCCACAACACAACAAACTTTCACATACACATTTCAATATAAAACATAACTCAATAAAAACAACAGCTTACAAATGCAATAACAAACATACAAATAAAAACTCGAGCTTGATCATGCAAGCCAAAGGAGCAAGGACTATGGGGGAAGCTACTTATGCCTCCCAATTGGGAATTGGTAATCCACCTATAATCATACTACCAATATACCATATCATATCCCATAAACCTCATGCCTCCCAACCCATCGTTATGCCCCCACAAATTTTCCCTTATGCCCCCACAAGTAAGAAATGTAAGATACTTATTTTCCATGGTGGATCCTAAACCCGTAACTCCCTCCACAATGAAACCGATGCCACTAGAATTCCCTTATTCCCTCCTCCACATGGATTCCCCATAGTCTTCTCCTACACCTTTCCTAAGGAAGTCTACCCAACCATCCAAAAAAACAATAAAACATTTTCCATACACACAACACAACAAGAAAATAATAACAACAAAAGAAGGAATAATCTCCTACCTCTCCATGGAAGGATTTTCTCCACACAACAAGCTTTGAATGTCAAAAATACACTCCCAAAATAGTAGTGCCAAAGTATCAAATGCTCTCTAATTTTCTCCAAATCAAGAAGATCTCTAATCACGAAAAATGTGCCCAAAGATGCATGTAAAATGTTTCAACAACCAAGAAACAGATCTTCATGAAATCTTCTCCAAAGTAAGAGCTCTAATCACAAGAGAAAGGTTCCCAAGGATGCATGCAAAATTTATCAACAACCAAGCAACAATCTTCACCAAATATTCTCCAAAGTAAGAGCTCCAATCACAAGAAAAATGCTCCCAAGGATGCATGTAAAATGTTTCAACAACCAATCAGCGAGTCTTCACAAAAGATTCTCCAAAGTAAGAGGTTCAATCACAAGAAAAATGCACCCAAGGATGCATGCAAAATGGTTCAACAACCAAGCAACAGTCTTCACCAAAGCTTCTCCAAAGTAAGAGCTCCAACCATAAGAAAAATGCGCCCAAGGATGCATGCAAAATGTTTCAACAACCCCAAAACAAGAAGAGAGTTTGAATTAAATAAGAAGGAGAGAAGAGAGATGATGTGGATCCATGTAGGATGCCACATCAAACATCCACCAATTTAAACACAAAATACAAAAATCCATTCTCCCAAGCACAATAAAGAGGTGGGTGAAAAATGACAAGTTACTTGCACACTCCAAAAGGAGCCCACACCTCAAGGAACAATAATTTAATAAAATGTAAGAGAGTGCAATCCAAAACCAGCAACATGAGGAATAAAATGAATTTAAAAGTCACAAATCACATCTCCATCCATAAGTATGGTTGGTATATTAAATTTAGAGGTATGGGACAAGTTTTCTTATCCCACAAGCCTCCAAAACAACTCCCAAGGACAATTTCGAATTTTTCATGGAGGTGGAGTGTTTCATACTCCGAAATAGACTTAAACATACTCTTACAAAACCCAACAACTTCCATTTTTATTTTACCATATCCCCATTTGATTTATTGAAATTTTAATCATATGATTTCCACATTAATCTACCACAACTTTAATTAATTAAAGGAAGAAATACATTACTAATAAAATACATACAACAATAAATAAACATTTTACCACATTAATAAAATACACAAACCCATGGTCACATGTAAGGATGATCCCTCCATGGGAATCTCTAACAAAATACAACACACACAAAACAAGTTGCCATGGTGACCTTTTCAAATTCACCTAGAATTCCACTTTGGTTAGTCTCCAATCCCCGATGTTTGTTGTGATATATTAGACCTACGAAACACAAGTACCTCCTTTAGCCTCGTGGCCATATCGAACGTCCAAAATGAATATATAACAAAATCACAAAATCATTTATACATACGAATCACAAAAACCACCAAGGCAATCAACGAAATCATTTACAATTTATATCGACAACTATATCATCATCAAATAATTTTCCTTTTCTAGATTTACTCATAATCTCAAAATCACATGTCCGAATAGATTTCATTAAAAATCCATGTTAATAGTATATCATCATCCACATATGAGTGTCTCTAATAATCACCATGCATTATATATAATCGATTCAACAATAATCCATGATCTAACATCTAACACCATACTAAATCCAAACTATAAGGATATCCATCATATAGTCTACATGTATCATGATCATTAATAAAAGGTTCCAAAGGGAAGTGGGCACTACATGCTACCCCAAATCCAAGGCCCACACGCCTAAGGTATCACGTCACATTTCAGCCGATTTATTATCCTTACCTTGTTGGATGATCTAGTGCACTACATGTTCCCTCTATCCCCTTATGTGGACTG
This sequence comes from Taxus wallichiana var. yunnanensis, assembly GCA_018340775.1. Lineage (NCBI taxonomy): Eukaryota > Viridiplantae > Streptophyta > Pinopsida > Cupressales > Taxaceae > Taxus > Taxus wallichiana. Next base: position 775,417,517 of record CM031238.1, on the reverse strand, counting down.
GTCAACTCCATACGTGCTCTACCCCCTTGTGTGATCCAATCATACCCTACACACTCGCCACCCACACATTCCACCTAGTCATTCCGCATGATGTGTATTATCCCCCATGCTCACTCACACCCCGACTTGCTATACCGAACCTCATCGACCACATTTACAAGCTTACTTATCACCACTTGGGGGAATTTCTCCTGCACCAATTTATCACACAATTTATAGTGATCCTATTCACCCTATGGTACCATGATACCCATATCCACCATATTTCAAAATACCCATATTTGAAAAATTCACTAGCACCAAGGACCCCTAACACCACTTGCATCTCTTCCAATATGCATGCCACCTCATTCAACATGATGATGCACTCCTCTTATGCACCTTCCCACTTTCATTCATTGGCCACACACTTGAATGGTATTCTTTCCTCTCACAAAATAGAATTTACACATTGACACAACTTTGTAACACATTCTTATCCTTCATCACCAATATTACACCTAAAGAAATATAATAGACCTTCATATGCTTTGGAAATCCCATAATGAGTCTATTATTGGCTTTGTTGCGTGTTGGCATGCAATTGTCTGCGCCTCTCATTTCAAATCCCACAATATGAGCTCATTGACCTATTTTCAATAATTTACGTCCCTCACATCTCCCACCACTTAGATATTCATGCACTACACACATGTGACAAGTTTTGTCACATGGCATATTGCCTTGAGGATGTCCATCTTGGGCATCCTACCACCTTGCCACATATTTCATTTTCTCCTCCACCTATTCCACCATCACACTTCCATGTTAAGAATGCCATTTGACTAGATTCTCCTCACATTTCAATTCATTTTTCACACCCATATTTGTATTCATAACATTCTACTAGGGATCTTTGCTTCTTCCAACCCACTTGTTCATTTACCCCTTTGACTGAGTCACTTTTTTATTTTCTCCACAAGTTTATTGATACCCATACCAATAATCTACATCCTCTTCCACCCTTTCTATTGTGGCATGCATACCATGAAACACGTTCCTATCATTGTATTGATGGTTATTCCATTGACTTATGTCCCCAATTTTACAACATTATTGAGGATATTCCAAAGAAGGGGACCATCACTATCAAGCTTCATATCCCCTACTCCACCTCCTAACATACATCAATCACTTCACATACTACTACTATTATCATTTCTTCTCCATGTGTCATGTGTCCATCATCCAACTCATTATTTCCCACTACCTTGCAATCATCATGTGTTCTTAGTGGCTCCTCATCTATGTCATCCCCTTCACATTCCATATCATCACATGTTTCCGCTCCTAGAATCCACACCACTGTACTACCCTAGTGTCTTATCCTCTACATTATCCCTTTCTTAATCTCCACCATCATATGCTTCTAATTTTTATGTTGTCTCATCCTCATCCTCTTCATATTCCTTAACATTGTTACCACATTTATATATTTTTCCATTGTATATATCATCATGTGATTCTAATGTGCTCACCATGTCTTCTAATACATCACTTGCTTTAACCGTATACCCCATAATTTTCATACACCCAATATCCACACCTACATTACACTCTTTATCACATCTTGATTCACTCATCACTTCATCTATTTCAGATCCCTCTTCCATGCACATATTATTTCCTTCATCATCACTCATTCAGGAACCATTCTTGCTACCAACACCTCCATTTTATCGTATACCATATCTTTCCTTCATTCAAACTCCTCTATCATCTATGCCTTGTCATTTATATTCACTTATTCTTCTATCTCTTCCTCATAATTCAACTGTACTTTCTCTCCTTAATTTACCTCTTTTAGAACATTCATCCATATGCACCTTCTTTCCTCCATCACCTCTTGTTCGGTACCTTCGTCATTGCTATCTCCTCCTTCATTACCATCATCTATCACAACCAAACAACTATTTTTTCTTACACATTTGCCTCAAAATCCTCATCTACATCCATTTAAACTTTCAAATCATTTTTTATTTTCTTCCACATTCTCATTTTTTTGACATCCACTCTTACAAACCCTTTCCTATTCCACTTTATCATCCTCTCATAACACCCCCTCATCACAAGACAAAAATCTTGGATCTCATGTCTTCCTTCATACATATAGACACCTAAAATCCACTTACACAATTTTAATACTAAAATTGCACTAATTACCCTCTTTCCCATCATTTCCGTAATAATTAGCACTTTTCCACTAATTAGCTAAAATTCCCCTTATTATTTATTAATAAACTACCTTCTGTTAATTAAGTAAACCCTTCCCCATTCCTGATACCAATTAACGACCTTTTTTAGTTATAATTATTGGGCCCCGGAATATTGACTAAGTAAAAGAAGGCGCGTGGGTGTGTGGGACCTATTTGAAGAAGGGCACGTGGGGTGCAAGTGCGTAGGATAGGGTTTTAATAGGTTTTAATAGAACAAATGACATGTGCGCAAGGCTAGACTGGTTTTGGGACTTAGCCATATTCGGTGTTCTAGGAAACACATGAGAAAAGTGTGACCCATCTAGCATGTAGAGTGGATAAGGTGCTAGCCTAGAAGCTATATGGTCAAGAAAGGAATATTCCATGCATGCGATGGAAGGATCCAGAAAGACATCATTGCAAATAATGGAGAGTTTGGATCAAAGGGAGCATGCTCCATTGGAGGACCACTTGGACACTTGGCAACTGATCTGTTACCTTAGAAAGGCATGGCGGTGGAGGCTAAAGCTATATATAGAGATGCTTAGGTAGAAGAAAGGAGGATCATAGGGGTATCATATAGCGTTTGGATAGGTGAAGCTCTGTAGAGATAATAGTGGGTTATATGGGTTAAGGTCCTCGTTAAGAGGATTGTAGGTGAAATGGAATATTTAGGGGAATGGGTCTGTAATGGTTTTTGTAATGTGGAAAGCATAACTTAGGTTCCTGATGCATGACTCTAATCTACATTATTATATTTGTCTGTTATGGCCTTAATGAATGTAATGTGGTTATTGAATTGGTTAACATGAATATAAGGTTATGTTCTAAAGAATATATGTTGTTCATGAGCATAAACCCTAGTGCATTTCCTTTGTGTTATGAATCAATTATGTATTCTATTTGATACTTCTATTTTGTTATCTAAATGGATGTATTGATATAATAACTCATCCTAAGTTATCGGTGAATGCATGGTTCTTTCCTTTTCGCATCTAAATTTGTCATAAATGATGTATTCTCACACAACTCACATAAAGGAGGGGCTCAAAGACTGTGCATGCCTCGTGAGCACCCAAAGGCACATTGGGTGATATGTTGATGCACATGGGTTTAGACTATTATTCTAAGGGTATTAAAATTACTATATCTTGGTTCCATTGTCGGGACCACTTTTCAAAGTTTCTATGAGAAATGATACACATTTTGGTTCCTGTGATGTGTGATGATAGAGTTCTTGACCTTGGAAAGTGTTGAAGCATGGTTCAAGAGCATGAAGGATGAGTTTTCTCAAAGATTCGACACTTTGGACTTGAGTTCAATGCACGTAGATGGGTAGAAGAGAACTGTATCACGAGTTGTATGAGATGTTCATCTATTGTCTTCTAGTAGAACTATATGAATGGATTTTAGCATCTACATCTAGATCACGCTGGTACTATAGGTCATGTGTATAGACCTAAGATGAATACCAGAGGATGCATGATGCATATCTAACTTGGACGTGTGTTGTCAATCACTAGTGGAAAGGAGTTATGACTAGTTATACTCTAGAATATGCAATTTCTACGTATTCTTGCCCAGAGCTTGCTGAGTTCAAGTTTTTGAGGGAGCCCAGAGGATCATTTTTACATGTTATTCATTTGGATATGAAGATCTTGATCATTACCCTAAGTTTAGAGGCATTCCCTATGGCTAGATAAGCTTCTCTGAGCATTGGGCAAGGAAGCTAGGGTGGTGGAAGATGGTAGAGATTGCAGATGAAAAATAAAGAGAAGAGAGATGACTCAAATATAGTGAAGCTCATGAAAGGGAGATGACTAGACAATGTGAGGTTGTAGGTGTGATGGATCTATGGAGGCAAACGTTACAGGAAGGAGTTGAGGTTCATGTAGAGGACATGGAACTTGAGCGATCTGGCTACACCATCTTGGCAAATGTGGGAGAGAATTCAATTCGGTTTCTCGATGAGAATTCATCACATGGAGAAAGGAGAGATGGCAATGTGCATCTTAACCCATTTGATGACCAACCCGTGGTGCTTGGTTTTCCAGATCAAGGGATAAGTATTGTTAATTCAGTTGGTATCAGTGGAAGTAATCGATATATGACTAAGAGATATAATTTCTCATTTAAGACATCCATGGCTGCACAAACCATTTCTCGTATTTGGAGGATTTTTTTGATAAGGTGAAAATACACAAGGTTTGGGTATGGCATTTGGCAATGGTGCGGTACACACAACTAGAATGGGACAATATCGTAAACCATTGGCACATAGTTCGGTGGGACATTGGGAACACTACGCGCTACCACTTCGGCCATTTTCTAGCTACGGAAGGTGGTGGATTTGGTGGAACTAAAAGATCTGGGGCTCGGGACTTGGTGGATCCAGGTGGATTTGGTGGAGGAGGAAACACCAAAGGGAACTAAGGCTCGGATCGAGAGAACAAGAGCTGCGGTCACCTCCACAAGTATCCTTTGAGATGTATTTTCACTTACCGGACTATAGGGGCATTGAGGATGCTACAGAGTGTGTGCATAAGTGTGAATTACTATGGCGTGTGAAAGGGATCACTACCTTGGAGCAGAATGCAAGTCAGTTTGCAACGATGTTGCAAGGGCACGCACATAGTTGGTATCGGAAGTATGACCCCCATCAAACTATGGTAAACTACACTACATTGAAGAACGAATTCCTAGCAGAGTTCCATATCCTTGAATTTGAGTAGAAGAGCATTAGCACTCTGAAAGAGATCCAACAAGGAATGATGAAGAGTGTGTGGGAGTATGACTTGCGGTTCAAGACTCTCTTGTCAAAATTGTTCTATGACATTCACCCTTCTCAACATACTTAATGGTTTGTTTGGAGGATTGATAACACTATTTAGAAGGGCACTATCACACAAGAATTTCAAAGACCTGCATGAGGCCTTAGAAGCTACCTTGCGTGCTTAGGCTATTGGGAGCATTGATACTAGTGTTATTCCTTTCTTGGAGGCTCAAATTTCTGTAATAAACAAGAAGTTAGAGAAGCATGTCTACAAATTCAATGCATGAGGTTCATTGTTGTCTTTAGTGTAAGGAATGTGAAGTGGAAGGGCATGGAAAGGATAGTTTCCCTCAGAATATGGTACGTGCCATGGTAGTAGAATGTGAGATTTTCCATGGGGATCATGATGCAAATAAATGTCCTTTACTACAACGGCAATCTATAAGAATGTTTCTTTCCATTGCAAGATATGTACCTCTACAACCCATGATACTAAGGATTACAAACCGATCGATTGACTAGATTCATGATGATATTGATCTTGATGTCCGCTATACTAGTATTGCAAGTAGTTCTAAGGATGATGACCGTAGCTATGAAGGGAATGCGAGATGGAGGAGTATGTTGAAGATGTTTTTGTGTAGGATTTTGTGGTTAGAGTAACCGCGGTAGAGTAAGAGGTGTGTTCTGTGAGGAACCTATTATAACTATGGGTCTATAGAGAATTATAAGCATGAGTGTCCTGACCTATTGTAGTGCTCATGGTGCGGAAAAAAACATAAGTATGAGGAGTGCCCTGAGTTGTTTGAGCACATGAGCCAACAACACCGGAAAGAAAAAGGCACTGGGATGGTGAGTATAAAGAAGGAAAACCCTCACCGATGCCTAGAGTGATGCATGAGTCATGATTAAAACCTATACTAGTGACAACGCGAGTAGAGGTTTCACACTCAAAGGAGATGCCAAGACAAAAACTAGTTTTTAGGGAAGAAGTGGTGTATGGGAAGTATCCAGACCCTACTCATCAATAAGGAGTCTATTAAGAGAATATGGATGTGATTCGAGTTTGTAAGGGAAAATCCAATGTCTAAATGAGAATTCAAGGTAGTTAAAGCAAAGGAAGAATGCGGAAGCTCCATGCAGATCTGGATGAGGTAAGGGAAGTGTGCAAAATGTTAAGGCAAGATAATATTATTCCCTTTCTAGGATAATGGCTATGGGAGAAGGTATCACAAGCTAGAGAAGAGTGCAAAAGGTAGATTTTACATGTAAACCTACCTCCTCACATCCTTGACTATTATAAAGAGATTACATTGAATGCAGTTGTTAATGGGTGAATTTTGAGAAATATCCTCATTGACATAGGAGTGTAGGTTAATGTTCTCACCTTAGATGCATGAAATAAAATGGGAAGGCCCACATTACAACCATATTTGAATGTGTTGTATATGGCAAACAAGATAAAGGCAATGCCCATTGGAGTCTTGAAAGATGTAATTATCACTATTCAAGGGGCCAAGTTCACTGGGGACTTTGAAGTCTTGGCACTCACCGAGGTAGATAATTTTCCAACATTACTTGGGTGCCCTTGGTGTTACAAGAACAATGTTGACCTATAATTTAACAAGGGGTATATAAATTTCGAGAACAAGGAAGAAAGGGTGATCATTCCTTTAACAGATGGGAAGTTAGTACCTATACTAAGCCCTTAAGAGAGGAATTCCTCAACAAAATATATGTGCACTCCATTAGAGACCCTAAAATAATTCATCCTATAGAAGGGGTTATCCAATTTGAAGATGCTCAGCGATGAGTGATACAACTAGCATAGCATGTGAAAATTGGGTGCACAAGACTTATGAATTGATTGGGTGATAATTGAGAGGATCTATAACAAGGGTGATGAAGGCATGCTCAATCAAGTGCCTAGGAAGAAATAAGATACCAAGTTACTCCGAAGGGGCAAGCTCTGATGATTTCTTATGAGAAATGGAGGCTTAATGGAAAAATGAGGACAAAAGGAGAAGTATGCTTAGTTATAACTTTCTCGGGACTGCAGCGCTCTGGTGGGCTACACATGAGGAAAACCTTCTACAATGGAAAGAGGTAAGAGTAAAATTTTCTATAAGGTTCTCCAGAAGTAACACATCCATTGTTATCTAAGACTACCATGGAAAAGAACCCACCTTGTCCCACATCCAAGCATCTAAGAAGGCCTGGATAAAGAGCACGATGTTACCACCTTTGTTATGGGTGCATAAGTTATATTCCACCTTATAGGGTTGTGTATATGCATGGTATATCCACTCAGAGACATGCCATCAGACAAGGAATTGGCAAGAGTTAATGGCTGATCTCATTCAAGCTTTTGAGTATCGGAGTACCAAGCCATCAGTGGATAAGGCGTTACAAGTTTTCAAATGCCTTACAATGGGAGATAGTGCTATGGTAGAAGATAGGCTACTGGAGTTCTTTGGGTGAGCCTTATTTGGAGATGCATCTCAATGAAGAAGAATCAGAAGAAATACAACTTGAGCGTGTGTGCATTGAAAAGGAAAAAGGAAAAATGGTCTATGTAATAGATGGTGAAGAGATGGAAAGTTTGGATGTTAACCATTCTAAGGTATGCGTGAATTCATAGATAGCATTGATGAGCGAGCACACACCTACCATGAGCCCTTGAAAACAAATAAGGTTAACATTGGGACATAAATAGAACCTAAGGAAGCTATCATTGGGGACTATTGGTTGGAAAAATAAGTTTCAAAGGTCATTAATCTGTTGCATGAGTTTTAGGATTTGTTCCCTCATGGGTACAATGAAATCAAAGGTGTCAACCATTCCTTAGGGGAGATGAGGATCAAGTTGAAGGAAGGTGTGTGCTCGATTCGAAGAGGTCTTATTGGATGAATCCAAATTTGTGCATATGGGTCAAAGAGGAAATAGAAAAAATGATAGCATTTGGTGTCATTAGGGCTATGGAGGAATCAGAATGGATAAGCCCAATGGTCATCAATATCAAGAAGGATGGAAGAATAATTATCTGTGTGGACTACAAGGACCTGAATGTAGTATGTGTCATCGATCCTTTCCCAACCCCCTTTATTGAAGAAATTATGGAGGGAGTAGTTGGGCGTGAGGTCTACTCTTTCACGAGATGGATTCTCAGGGTATCACCAAGTCAGGATTACAAAGGAAGACCAAAGAAAGAAAAAAATTTCCACTGAGTGGGGAATGTTTTCCTATACGGGCATGCTTTTTGGATTAAAGAACATGCTTGATGTGTTCTCACGCATCATGGTATAAACATTCCATGAATTTATCCATAAATTTATACAAGTCTACTTAGATGACTAGATGGTGTATGGGCTAGTGAAGGACCATTGTGATGATTTAAAGCCGATGTTTGAAAGATGTCGGTAGTTTAGGATATCCCTCAACATTAAGAAATGTGTCTTTGCTACTCCATTTGGAACCCTATTGGGACATATTATATGTAAGGAAGGCCTACTAGTGGATCCCACCAAAGTTGCATTTATTGTGGGATTGGGGAGCCTACTAATAAAGCGCAGTGTATAGATTCATTGGACATACGGGGTACTATAGGAAATTCATCAAGGGGTATGCCAAGATCGCTGCACCCTTAGAGGAATTGCTAAAACACAAGAGTGCCTTTCATTGGGGAGAGGAATAGTAGAAGGAATTTGAAACTTTGAAGGATAAAATTGTCACTATGCCCATACTATGATTTTCTTCTTGGGATAAGACTTTCCATGTGCATGTTGATGCCTCAGGAACAACCATGGGAGAAGTACTAACAAAACCCGGTGACGACATTATTGATCACCCTTGTGTTTTGAAAGAAGGAAGTTGACAAAGGTAGAACAAAATTACACAACTACTGAGCGTGAGGCACTGTCAATGATCTATGTGCTACATAAGTTCAAATAGTACCTATTGGAAACACCCTTTATATTCTATACAGACCACATGGAATTGAAATAATTGGTGAAAAACTCGTTTTACAAGGGAACATATGCCATTGGGTCCTATTATTCCAAGAGTTTGAGTTCACGGTGGTTGTAAAACCAGGGAAGAGTAATTCAGGGCCTGACCACTTATCAAGGATTGACTCAGGGGAGGATGTGCAAAGCATTGAGGATACCATGTCAGACACACACTGTTTAGGTTATGATGCGTGCCCTTGGACTTTGAATATATTGTTGTATTCTTGAAAACTGGTGTGGCGCTAGAAGGGATGAAGGCTCTAGAGAGGAAGCAGTTAGCAATATATGCCACACCCTACATGTTGATTAGTGGATATTTGTATAAGTTAGGACATGATGAGGTTCTATGCCGATGCATATTGGAACATGAGCACATGGTAATTATGGAGGAAGTGCATGGTGGGATTGTAGGAGGACACTATGCAAGAAATGCTACCGCACGGAAGATTCTAATGGTAGGGCTTTGGTGGGAAACCATCTACCAAGATTGTATTGAGTTTTTCAAGGCCTATGACCATTTCCAGCACCTTGGAAAACTTGGAAAGAGGGATGAAATGCCTTTGCGACCAATAGCCAACATTGAACCATTTGAAAAATGGGCAATTGAATTTGTAGGGCCAATTTCACCACCGCACGAAGGATTGGTTCATGATATATCATTACTTGCACTGATTACTTGACAAGATGGGTATAGACAATGCCTACAAAGGTCCGCACAGTAGTAATGTTTTAGATTTTATGGGAGAACATAATCAATAGGTATGGATGTCCTTTGAGCTTGACTAGTGATAGGGGTACACATTTTCTCAATGAAACGGTTAGGATTTTGCTAGCAGAGTTTATGGTGGCCCATCACAAGACTACCCCTATCATCCACAAGAAAATGGAACTACTAAGGCATTTAACAAGATACTAAGTCACACATTGACCAAGATTTGTGATGTCGGAAGACAAGATTGGGATGAAAAAGTATTAGCCATTCTATGGGCATACAGGATAACCTACAAGAGGTTGAATAAGACCACACTATTTCAGTCGTTGTTTGGCACGAAGCTATTTTTATGATTGAATTCATGTCACCATCATTGTGTATAGCACATGCGGGAGGATTGGATGATGAACAAGTGCTAGAAGAGAGGTTTGATAAGTTATGTTTCACCACGAGAATTTTGTTCCATAATAGAGTTAATTAAATCCTTTCATTCTCTTGAGAAATAGATAGGGGTTAGGGTTAGGAGGAATACCTATTGAGTGTTAGGAAGATGTGCATGTACTTGTAGAGAGATCGACGATTGTGAAGAGCTCCTTTTTATGCAGGAAGGACTACCTATAAATAAGAATGCAAGACCACTAGATTTTAGTTAGACAATAAGTGAGGGAACTGCCTTGGGCCCAGGAAATATTAGACTTCCTTTCGAAGGTGGTCAGTTCCCTTTTAATACAAATTGATGCAAATGATAATAAAGAAGCTATTGTGAACTCACAATTTAGGTATCTCATTACTAAAAGAAATAGAGACTAAACTACCAATAATAGAATGTCATGTTATTTGTTTGGTCACTGGTTATTGATATGTTCAGATCAAGTTATAGGGATAGACCAGGCTAGACATGAGATTGTTTTGAGGTGAATAGGTGAAAGGTTGGTTTTGGTATAAGTCACAGTGACCGATGCCGGTCACTGGATAACCGATCGCAGTTATGAAACCGGTACCGGTAGGGAATAACCGATATCGGTAGGGGTAGTGATTTAGGGATTTTTAAATGGAGGTTGGTGTAAGGTGGTTATGAGGTTTGGAAGGTTGGTAGATGGTTGAGGGGAGTAGTAGGGTGATAGAGAAGACTCAGAGAGTGAGAGAGCTATCTTTAGGGTAATATAGAAATGGATGACCAAGGGTTAGGTGTAGGTTGTTGCCAAGTAGTAGATCCGTGGATTGAGCTTATAATCCCTATGAATTAAAAGTTCACAAAGTAGTGTCTAGAAGCATACAAGGTGATAAAAGAGACTAATTACTAGTTTCTAGTGTGGATGCAGTCCAAAGAATGTAGTGGCAAAGGTAAGGCTCAGTTGGGATGATCCAGCAATCGAAAGTGATCTGATGAAGCTATCCTCCGACTCTCCCCATGTTTGGATGAGTGTGACAATGCTCTAGTTGTTCAGTTACAGTCTTGGGCTCGATACTCCTCTTTGCAAAACTCCTCTCTCTCCTTCACTTGTCTCTCTCTTGCAAATGAATTTGGGGTCCTTGCAAATGAAATCCGATCCTTTGGTTTTGGTTGGGGGAGGTCATTTACAGGGAACCGATGGCGGTTACGTAACCGACGCCGGTCGAGTAGGGACCGATGTCGGTTAGGTCAAAGTTGGCTATTTGTAGTAAAATAGCCAACTTTCCCTCCTTTTCTCCCGAGGGATCAGTTGTGGGCTTGGTCAAGTCATTATTAGGTTTGTTTTGATGCGGGTGAGGGGTGATGAGTCATGGGTGTGGGTCTGGACCAAGTCATAGGTCTTAATTAGGTTAGTTTAGGGTTAGGGCTAGGTCATAGTGAGGTGGCGAGGTGAGGTGGCAGGGTTAGAGATGTGGATTTATTAATCATAAGGTAATTAATAAATAATTCAGTGTGTAAGGTTTAGGTGGTGAGGTAGGGTTAGGTTGCGGGATGAGATACGGGGTACAGGGCGTCGTAAGACCCAAATTTTGGTGTCTACATTTTCCCCTTGTTGTCGTGTAGCTTGTCTTGTAAAGCTGCACTGACAATAATAAAAAGTGGTTTCCCTAGTTAAGGGTATAGGTAATCCCCCTCAAATCTATCACAGATTGAGGCGACATGAAATCAGGGATAGGGTTGATAAAGGGTGAATGATGATGAGATGAGGGTAAGATGGTGGGGTAAGTTCAAGGAAGTTGACACACGTTGAAATGTAGTAGTGCGACCAGGGTACATGTTTTGAAGAGAAAACAAGAAATTCATAGGCAAAGGTCGATAGTTTATCCAAACAAGGTTGATATAATCCTGGTATCCAAGGCATAGGAAGTAGCTCCAGGGGATATAACGGGTAAGGTACCGGAACATTTAGGCATGTTCAGTAGTACCAAATGGTTGGTTTGGTTGAGATAAATGTCATGGTCTTGGTCTAGGCAAAGTTGGTCGGCTGATCAATTCAAGTATCCTAGTCATGCTAAAACACGAACAGGTGAGCTCAAGTGAACAAACAGCTACATGATGGGTGGATAGAATCGTCATTTTTGGGCCTCGGTCAAGCTACTTAATTGGTGTGGCCTTGGGTCGGGCCGATTGGTTGGTTGCAGCCTTGGTCGACCCGATTGATTGATTGCGGCCTTGGGTCAGGTCGATTGGTTGGTTGCGGCCTTGGGTCGAGCTGATTGGTAAGTTGTGGCCTTGGGTCGGGCTGATTGGTTGGTGGCGGCCTTGGGTCGGGCCGATGGGTTGGTTGTGGCCTTGGGTCGGGCCGATTGATTAATTGCGGCCTTGGGTCGGGCCGATTAGTAAGTTGCGGCCTTGGGTTGGGCTGATTGGTAAGTTGTGGCCTTGGGTCGGGCCGATTGGTTGGTTGTGGCCTTGGGTCGGGCTAATTGGTAAGTTGCGGCCTTGGGTCGGGCCGATTGGTTGGTTACGGCCTTGGGTCAGGCCGATTGGTTGGTTGCGGCCTTGGGTCGGGCCGATTGATTGATTACGGCCTTAGGTCGGGCCAATTGGTAAGTTGCGGCCTTAGGTTAGGCCGATTGGTAAGTTATGGCCTTAGGTTGGGCTGATTGGTTGGTTGAGCCTTGGGTCGGGCCAATTGGTTGGTTGCGCGCCTTGGGTCGGGATGATGAATTCAAAATAAGGCTATTTACCAAAATTTGGCGGTAGGTGATGTGGTGAAAAATGGAGATTGGTGGATAAGGGCAGGAGTTAGGGTAAACTAGGTAGGTAATCGATATCGGTTAGTGGTGACTGGTATCGGTTAGGAGACCGATATCGGTCTTCTAGGGCATGACCTAACTGATATCGGTTATAAGTCAAAACTTATAAAAAGAAAAAATACGGCATGTCATTTTCACATTGTGAAATTGAGTGCCAACTTTTTCTTGTTTGAGTTTTGAAGTGATTGGGTCGTGTATTTGGGCTGAGTTGGCACTAGTTGAGTGGGGGAGTGAGTTATTGGTAGGCCCCAGAGATCGGGAGGTAGAGTTTGATTGGTTGAGGACCCTGTTGAGGAGATTTGGAGCTATGGCACAGCTTGGAGGAGTAGGAGGTGCTCGACCACCACCACCTATCCCACCACGATGATGTGTAGTCATACTCGGTAGGCTCTGAATCCCTATATCTGTCAATTTTATGAAGTTAGCTGGGATTTGGGTATTGGGGTAGGAATCCAAAATTTGATAAAATAATGAAGAAATGAAGGTAAATAGTAAAATGGATTGGGTAGATATGTTAGGTAGGCCAAAACGTCAGGGTGGGTAAGTTTGTAGGCAATTTGGTTATGGTTAGGAAATTTGTTGGTTGGTAAAAGTTTGATGTTGGTAGAGTAATGTTGTAGGTGTTGGTGTGGGTATAGGTGAAGTGAGCGTAAGCTTATCCAAACATAGGAAACCATGTCCTAATTAAGATCAACACACAATCCTAGATTCGGGTAAAAGAGGCAAAAGTGTCCCATAGTTGGAAAGAGCTAAACAAACCATGTATTATCGTAGGATAAGCTTGAATCCGTAGGTACCTTACATAGGTGAGAAGTCGATAGGTGAAAAGAGTTGTATAATCACAATATATCAGATATACGCACATCCCTTGAGTTTTGTTATTGTGAAGAATGGTGAGGTGAGGTGGATGGTATGGCTAGGGTGCAAAGAACTTGTTATAAGGTGATTATTTTGATAGAAGAGAACCAAACCAAAATAGACAAGTCCATGACTCAAAAGTACTTTTGAATAATGCTTTTATTTTTCTGGATATAGACTGATCGATGTGGGAAGTCTATATGGGATATGTATTTTGTTGTTCTCGAGGTCTTCACGAAGTTGATCAATGTGAGAAGCTTTTGATAGAGGCTGACTTTGTATAGCTGTCCTTTGAGGGAGTAGTCTACTTATAGTAGCAGATGCAACATTGCACATAGCTATCCTTTGAGGGAGTAGTCTAGTTATAGTAGTAGATGCGGCTTTGCACATAGTTGTCCTTCGAGGGAGCATTATAGTTTATAGCTTAGAGGTCTAGATGTCCATTTTGACATGACGCATCTAGTTTTGCAGGAAGTTTGACTCAAGAATATCCCAGAATTGTATAATTGAGAACTTGTTATTTTGATACTTTTAAGTCATGGACCAGACTAAAAAGGAGAAGGCATCTTTAAGAGGAGGTGATGATCAAACCATGTGGGTTTGATTTTATTTTGGATTGCTTGAAAAAAAAGGTGTATGAGGTGGTAAATGAGCTCAAGGGATGAGCGCAAGGTAGATAAGAAGTGATGTAACACTAAATTCAACAATAGAATGGTCAGAGATGCAAGGCATTAAGGGGTTCAGGCTTAGGTTTACCATTAAGTGAAGCTAAATGATAAGTACCTGATCCATAAGTGTGAGTGATAATGTAAGGCCCAATCTAATTAGGAGCAAATTTTCCACATTTTCTCTATTCTAGTTTGGTTACATGTTGATTCTCTTTGAGGAAAAAATCACCAATTTTAAAGGTATCCTCATGAATTCGCTTATCATAAGCATGCTTGATGCACTTTTGATAAATTTGAAGGTGGTCAAGAGCGGTAAGATGAGAGATATTCGAGGGAAGGGATTTGTATTTCAAGAGGTAAGACACCTTCATTACCATACACCAGAGAGAATGATGTGGCATTAGTGGAAGTACGAATGCTAGTACGATAAGCCCAAAGGGCAAAGGGGATGTGATCATGCCAATTTTGCCCAAAATCATTAATGACTTTCATGAGAATTTTGGTTAAGGTTTTGTTAGAAGATTCGGCTTGACCATTTTCTTGTGGATAGTAGGGTGATGAGAAGCTAAGTTTGATACCAAAGTTGTCACAAAGGGCTCGTAACAACTTATTTTTGAAAGATTTTCCATTATCGGTTATCAAGTGATGAGGAACACCGAAATGGAAAATAATGTGATGATTGATGAATTCAACAATTTTCTCCTTTTTGGTTGAAATGAGTGGAACGGCCTCCACCCATTTAGTGTAATATTCAGATTATCGTGATGATCTAATGCTGATGTTGCGAAGAAGGCGGATGAATCTCACCAATAAGGTCCAAACCCCATTGTGAGAAAGGCCAAAGATCTCGTGTGACCTGTAGCAGGTGGCTGGGAGTATGTTGAAGGTTGGCATGTTGTTGACACATAACACAATGCTTAACATATTCACAGCAGTCTTTATTAAGAGTAGGCCAATAATATCCTAGGCGAAGGATCTGCTTGGCCATGGCAAAGCCACTAAAGTTCCCACCACAAATTCCATCATGGACTTATCGGATGGTATGAGTGACTTCAGCACTGGTTAGACATCGAAGGAGGATACCATTGAAGCCATGTTTATAGAGGAGTCCCCCCATGACGACATAATGAGAAACATCTTTAAGAAAAGTGCATTTTCCATTACTACTAAGGTCAGGTGGGAGAACAAAGGTTGTAAGGTAGTCACGAAATTGGTGATACTAGGTATCCTGCGAGTTAGCAAATACATTATTTACCATACAAACATCCGGGACTAAGTAAGACGGGGTAAAGAGTTGTTGGACCAAGACAAATATGTCGAGTCGACTTGGTGATGTAGGAATTTGCGAGGCCAAGCAAGCCATAGTATCCACAAATTTATTAGTTGAGCGTGGAATGGTTTGGATAGTATAATGGGTAAATAAGGTCAAAAGTGAATCTACGTAATGTTTGTACTTTTGAAGTTCCTCATTTTTACATTGGTAGATGCCAGTAACTTGATTTACGACCAATTGAGAGTCACCAAAATGTTAATAGACTTCACACCTAAGTGTAACGCAACATGGAGACCCAAAACAAGGGCCTCGTATTCCGTTGTATTGTTAGTGTAGGGGAAATCGAGCCTGAATGAAAGAGGCATAGGTTCACCTTCAAGAGGAATGAGAACAATGCCTGCCCCTCCACCGCACTGGCATTTAGATCCATCGAAGAAGAGGGTCATTAGATAAGACACATCACTGAGCGAAAGAGTTGTGATGAGTTCATCAGGGAAAGTAAAATTGGTAAATTGTTCCCCTGGTAAAGGGGCTTTCGCGAGTTGGTCTGCGTTAGCTTGTCCTTTGATTGATTTTTGGTGTACAAACTCAAGGTCAAGGTTGGTGAGGAGCATAAGCCATCGGGTGATGTGTTGGTTTAGATGAGGTTTGGTATACATATAATGTATGGGGTCAGCATTGGTGATGACAAAATTTTTGTGATTCAGGAGGTAATGTTGGAGTTTGGTGGCCATGAATGATAGGGCTAGGCACAACTTTTCGACGTGTGTATACCTAGTTTTGTAATCCACAAGAGTATGGCTTATGTAATAAACTGCTTGTTCTCGATGCTCAGAGTCATGATGTGTGAGCATGGCTCCTACGGCATGGTTGGTGGCAGAAAGGTAAAGGTAGAAAGGGTGATCATCCTAAGGTGGGATAAGCACGGGTGGCTGCAAGAGATAAGCTTTAAGAGCCTCAAAGGCTTGGTGGCACTCCACGCTCCATTAAAAGATAATATCCTTTTAAGGAGATGATGGAAAGGTTGACATTGATCTGAGAGTTGTGAGGTGAAACGCAGGATAGATTGGAGTTTTCCCTGTAAAATATGTAATTGCTTTAGGTTAGTGGGTGGGGGCATTTCTAAGATAGCCTTGACTTTAGCTGGGTCGACCTCAATGCCATGCAAAGAGATGATAAAGCCAAGGATTTTTCCCGAAAGGATGCCAAAGACACATTTCTTTGGTTGAAGATGAACACAGTATTGTAACAGGTGATCGAAAATAATGGTTAAAACATCGAGATGTTCACTACGATGTTTGGATTTTCCAAGAAGATCATCGACATAATCTTCGAGGATAGTGTGCATAATGTCATGAAAAATGTAAGTCATAGCCCGTTGATAAGTCGCACCAGCATTCTTAAGGCCAAACGGCATGAAACGATAGCAGAAGGTCCCCCAGGGGGTAATGAAGGTGGTTTTATGTTGATCGGCTGGGGATTGTATCCCGAGAAACCATCCATGAGAGAAAGCATCTCATGGCCCGCAGTGAGATCAACAAGTTGATCAATGCTAGGTAGGGGGAAGTCGTCCCTTGGGCAAGCGAGGTTAAGATCCCAGAAATCTGTACATATCCGAAGTCCCCCCATTTCTTTAGTGATAGGTACGATATTAGAAATCCATTGCGGATAGTCAATAGGTAAGATGAAAGAAACAAAAAGAGTCATTGAAGCTCTTCTTTAACCAAGAGGGCAATGCGTGAATGTATTTTTCTCGGTTTACTGTTTAGCTGGTTTTGATTCGGTTTTAGAGTGATGTTATTGATAGTAATGTCGGATTGATTCCCGGCATGTCGGCGTAGGACCAAGTGAAAGCTTGATTGCGAGGCATGGAGGAAGGTAGTGAAGATGGCTTGTTTCGAGATGTCAAGAGATTGTCTGATCTTTACAATGTGAGGATCGTCCTCTATGTGGATGTTGATTTCTATAGTCGACTCATTCAACATGGTTTGGGTTTTAGATGGTAAGGCGCGTTGAATATAAGAGTCGTTCACACCAAGGTAGGTGAGGATGGAGTCATCATCCTGGCACTCCACAACATTAATCAAAGGCGAGTCTTCTTCGATCATGTTTGGATACAAAAGGGGGAGAGAAGATGGGTCTTCACCATCACATTGATAAGTGAGAGGACCTAGGAAGATAGCATTCACGAAGAAAAAAAAGTTAGGAGGGATAGATTCCGGGTCTATCGACTCCGTGGGTGAAGATGGAAAAATGGGCGATGATGGTTCGGAAGGGGTGACTTCGTCGTCTTCCTGGATACAATTGACATGAGGTTTCTTCAGTGTAGGTGGTTTAGAAAATCCAAGACCACTATGATCTTTGTGTTTGCGTGTAGTCATGGGAATGATCGTATGTCATCCTTGTTCATAAAGACTGAAACCAAAACCTTTCCAAGCACAACGACGTCAGGAAGGTGAGGGTGAAATGACAGTTGGTTAGATATTGAAAATCAGATTGGAAGGGAACCACACCAAGGGGAGGTTTAGGGGTGACAGAGGAGGCATTGACACCCCCATACATTAGATTGGTGTGACAATAAGGTGGTCCGTAGGAGATCACCTCCCCCACATGCGGTCGTAGGTAGGATGCGCATGTAACTATCCATACTCTTGTGGGGTATGGAAGGTGCTAACGTTGTATAGGCGGTACTCCCCCAGTGTAAGGCATTGAAAAACACCTACCAAGGGATCCAAGGTTGGGATGTTGTCCACGGGGAAGGAAGAGGTATTCGCGTCGATGGTTTCATTGGTCAAAGGTGTGGGTGTGGCTAAGGTGGATGGTTGAGGCGTGGTTGAAGTAGATGGTTGGGTCGGATCAATGGGTGCCTTAACTGGTACAAGCACATCATTAGGGTGATATAACATATTACAGGTTTTGTAGGGGAAGCGTCGGTTGTGATGTGTATGACTTCCCCTCATACTCAAATTTTATGCATGTATGTAAGGTGGAAGGAACACATCCCATAGCCCGAGATCCAAGGGCGGCCTAACAACATGTTGTATTAGAACTCTCCCTCAAGGACATAGAAGGGTTTGGGTAAGGTACGTGGCCCTACATGAATGTTAAGGATCACGGTGCCTAGGGTAGAAGTAATAGCATCATTGAATGAACACAACATGGTGGGGTTGGCACACATGCAGCTAGGAGGGATATTCATTTGTTGGAAGGCTTTGGAAGAGACGATGTTTAGGCTAGCGCCCCCATCGATCATAACACGATGTACCCAGATGTCTCGGGCGTAAGCCAAGATGAAAAGAGCTAGGTTAGGATCTTCTTACGCCAAATATGACAATTTCTTCTTCGGAAAAACGACAAAGCCGGCTTGCTATATAGGGACAAGTGGTTGTGGAGGTAGGTTGTTTGGTGAGAGAAGCAACATGGTTGGGTGTTAAGATGGAGGCGATGGGAAAGGTTTCGTTAGGTAGGACCTCTATCCCTTGAAGGATCTCAATTAGAGCTTGTTGATGTGATTCAGATGTTTGAATGAGATCATAGAGTGTCATTTTTATAGGAGATTGGTGAAGTTGTTTGATCATAGTGTGATGGGCAACTCCATCAGAGACTGGATAGGTAGGTCCATGAATAACCACTTTAGGTGGTGGTGCGATCGGGATGGCGGAAGAAGAAAGAGAGGCCGTAGGTGTGATTTCTTTCTCTTTTCCATTTTTTTGTCCTCGAGTAGCAATTATAATCATGTTTATCTCATGAATGCGAGACGAGGAAGATGACAGGGATAAGTCATTGTTCTCGAGAGGCGGGGTTGCAATGATGATAGATTTTGGCGAGGCAAGGACAAGTGGTATAGGAGAAGGGATCGAAGCTAAGAGCTTTTCCCCCGTAAGTTGTCCTTCTGAGATTTTCTATCCGAGATAGGCAACTGGCAAAGGATGGCTTTCAAAGCGTTGCATCCTTCTACATTGTGTCCTGGTGAGCGGTGGTAGGCACAGATTTTAGATTCATCATAACCTATAGGTCGAGGTTTAGATGGATCATAGGGTCTGAGTGGGGGTAGGGAAATGGTCGCATCCCCTACCAGCATATCAAGGATCTTGGCGTAAGATCCTTTGAGTGGGTCAAATGAAGATGAGGCTATTGATTGAGTGGGTGAGATTATTGATTATTTTGGTAATGGTTGGGTACGAGTGGTTCGTACGGGTGGTGGTTTAGGCAAAGGATTTTGATGATTGGGTTTAACTAGGCATGGCTTCTTCTACACAAAATTCATGTTTAGCTGGTTAGATGATGAGGCCATAGATGACGTGGTGGCAGGAAACAACCATGGGGAAAGAGGAGTGGCAGCAAACAATTCCTTTGATGATCAAGTTTGCTTAGGGTTGGTAGGTAGGCAAGATACTTGGGGCAATGGTGTTGAGATGCCTATGGATTTCTATATGGGTGCAGAAGGTGCTGGTCGTGTTAAAGAAGACGTGGGAGGCATGGTGTATTGAGGCAAGGTGGAGGGGTGAGGCCCCAATATAGAAGGTAGGTGTGATGGCGAGGGTTGAAGCCATGCCTGCTATAGTGGTGTGATCGGGTGAGGGTTTTAGTTGTGGTGGAGGCATAGATTAGACTCGAGGAGATTGGGTCTGTCTCCTAGGTGGATTAACGACTTTATTTTCGGATAAGTCTAACTATTTAGGTGGGTGCATCAGGCTGGGTATTGGTGAAGTCCCAAGCGTAGGGGAAGGTTTGGCTAGGTTGATAGAGGTGGATGAGGTATTTGGTAGAGATGAGGGGGGTGGAGGTGAGGACATAGGAATTTTGAGATTTTGTAAAAACTTTGGGTATATAGTAGAGGTGTCTGGATTAGTCATCTGCATTTGAGTAGAGCATGGTGTATTCAAATGTTCCCATAAGAGTCGTCTATCTTCTGGGGGATGACAATCTTCACGTATGGATGGGAATTTTGGTATGGAAGAGAAGTGGGCTATGATTCCGGTCCACTGGGGGTGTGATATAGGGGGAAAATGAGGCGCTGTATCAATGGGTGTTAAGAGGTCAACCTTCTTGGAAAGATTTAGGCGACGAAGAACCGATAGGGAGGAGGGCATGTTCTAGAGGATCCGTCATGGTTAAGGAATTTGGTGATGTAGGCTCAAGGGGTTTCTCTTCTAAGGATGACAGAAAAAGTGATGATCCTTCTTCTTTTGCAGCAAGAGTGGTGGAAGGAGATGTTTGGGAAATAGATAAGTTGGATAACATCCACTCACAGTCTTGCAAGGATGTGGTGTAAGAAGGCTCTTCTGTGAGAAGAGAACTCTGGGTAGTTGATTCCTTTATGGGTAAAGGAATAGCAGGGCTGTCCTCTTGTCCTGATGAAGGAGAAAGGGGCAAGGACTCCTGCGTTGGTGAAGAGGCTCGATTCAGAATTTCCTCGATGGAAGCCCTTGGTTGGGAGTTGAAAACCACATGGATCTCATGCACACTCTTCTCCTCAGCTAAGGTTTCTTGGTTTGTGTTACTATTAGAAGAATGGTTTGGAAATTGTTTGTTGAAGATTTTAAAATTTCGATTAGCGGGAGCATTAGGATTATCGAGGGTTATATCCCTTACATCAACCATTTCTTGCACTATGTTTTTAGCATCTTACGCTGTGGGTCGTGTCCCTTCCCGTGATGGAAGTTACAGAAGTCATTTTATTTATACCAAGAAGGTATAGCGCGAGCGGAATCAAACTCAGAGTGAGGTTTAACCGGATGCAAGGTGATAGCTCCTTCTTTAAGCAATTTTTCCAAGATCACATCATAAGTTTCTCCCAAGGGAGTGTATTTGATGAGCTCGAATTTATACTTACAGGTGAATTTTGGTGGGTATTAGGCGGTGCTTGAGATTTAACCGTCACCACATGTACAACTCCTCTCAATTTCAAAGTAGACGATGCGTGAGAGTTGATGGTGTTGGGTTTTTTGGTGGAGTCTTGGGTTTGGACATTTGAGTTTTTGTTGCGTAACTTCAATTTCTCCTCCTCTAAGGTGGAATATCTAATTTTGAGCCAGAGTAAAGGCCTCATCAAAGGTGTGGAAAGTTTGAATTTGAAGGGAGGGATAAATGTGTTTAAGACAAGCCCATGTAAAGAGTTCGATGATCTCGGCTGAGGTAAGGCATAAGTAAGCTGGTTGATGAGGCCCTGCCATCACCCAATGAAATCTTCAATAGATTCATCTTCAAATTGTCGGATGGCATAGAGATCGGTAATGGATACTTTCTTGGCAATATTGATGGAGAAATGCTCCAAGAAATATTGGGCTAACTAGTTAAAGGAGAAGATTGAGTGCTGGGCTAAAGCACCGTACCACTCAAGCGCAGTCTTGATAAGGACATGGGGAAGGTATGGAGTAGTAAGGCATCGTCATGAGCAATCAGATAGCAGGCATGTCTAAACGATCGCAAGTTTTGTTGAGGGTCCTCCTTACTATTAAAGGGAGTAAATTTCGGCAATTCCCATTGAGGAGGATATGTATGAAGGGGGAAAGAAGGATGAATAGGCTCATGACAAACTTGCTCGTATGTCAGGGTGTTATGGATTCCTGAGACGTAAGCCTCAAAATTTTGCATCTTGTCCATCATCTGTTTGATTAAATCATTGGTTGGGTTAGATGATGGTGTTGTCATTGTAAACGGAGGAGGATTGGGCCAAGAGCCGCTACTAGACAATGGTGGGGTTAAATGTTGATAAGGTATCGATGATGAATGTGTTGGGGTAGTCAAATAAGGGTGTCCTATATAAGATGTTGAGGCCACTGGATGCATTTGCAGAAATGAAAAGGTGGGCGGAGCCTGAGAGGGAAGGCTCGTGTAGATAGGTGGTAGAGAAAAAGTTATGAAAGAGATAATCTGCGAGAGGGATGAGGTAGGGCGGTGGACGTTAGTGATATGTGGGGCCCCGTATTAACCAAAGGAAATCCAATTGGTGCGGTATGGACCATCAAATCTACCGAGTGGGAGACGGGGTTAAGGATGAAGACAAGAGGCAGAGTTATTAGGTGGGGAAGGAGCTAAGTGAGCAACTATACTAATAGGCATACCCAAGCGGAGCTGACCTTCAAGTGTACGGTTAGGGGGTATGACACAAATAATACTATATGGTGCCAAGATTAACATCCACACATTTATCAAAATCCGGATCTCCTAAAGAGATCTTGGGAAAAGCATTCTTGTCCGTACGATTCCCCATAGGATGTGAAGGGGTGACTCGAGGCAAAGACACGGAACAAACATGTGAAACCATGGTCAGTGGCTTGTTTCCAGTGATAACCGATAATAATGGTATAACTTAGATACTAAATGATAGAATAGAATAATATTGCAATGACCAAAGAGGGACGGAAGCCTAACAAATATTATTGATCATGAAATCGAGATCACATAACAATGCAAGAGATGGAATATTTATAGATATTAGACAGACCTCATATGGATAGACATGACACCCTATCAGGCACCAACTACGAGATGATAAGACCCATCTCACATGCACATGTAATTACTACTAATACCAATATTGAATGTTATCCAACATAACAATATTGAATGCAAGTCACTAGACTAGAGTGCACATGTTGCACATTATTAAATAAAAGACAATGCAATAAATATGCCTATGCTAAATTATGCTAACATTCCCCCCTTAATTTTGCATAGTTTCCAATGAAGTGGAGAGGAACTCTCTGAACAGTGTGAATTTGTCACGTGTAAGTGACTTAGTGAAAACATCTTCCTTCTGTTCAGCTGTAGGACAAAACTGGAGCTATATGTTGTGCTTCAAGACATGCTCACGTATGAAATGAACCTGTACTTCAATATGCTTGGTTCTCTCATGAAATACTGGATTGCAAACAAGCTTCAGAACTCCTTCATTATCAACATATACTAGAGTAGATTTTTGTTTTGGTAGACCAATTCCTTCCAGTATTCGAAACGTAGCCATATTGCTTCACAAACAGCTTCACCTGTAGCTCGATACTCTACTTCTGTAGAAGAGTGAAAACAAAGTTTTGTTTCTTGCTTTCCCATGATATCGGCCCAGATCCCATAAAGAATACGAAGCCTGATGTTGACTTCCTATCATCCATGTTTCCTGCATGATCTGAATCTGAATATCCTGTCAAGAAGAAGTTTTCGTTCTTCTTGTACTCTAGACCAAGGTCAACTGTACCCTTTAGATATCTCAGTATTCTCTTTGCTGCTTTCTAATGACATATTTTCGGTTCTTACATGAAGTGTGATAAATAGATGACTGAAAGCTGATATCTGGTCTAGTATATGTCAAGTAAACGAGACTCCCGATCAACTGCCGATAGAGAGTTGTATTCACCAAAGGTGATGAATCGAAACGAGATAACTCAAGTCTCACTTCCGTAGGTGTAGCAATAGGAGTGCAAGACATCATCCCTGAATTTCTCAAGCGTTGTCTTGGTGTATTTCAACCGTGACACAAAGATATGATTCTCTTTTTCCATACTTCCAACCCAAGACAATAGTGCATGAGCCCTAGATCTATCATGTCGAACGATCAATTAAAATCCTTCTTTGTTGCATCGATCATCTTCACGTAACTCACTGTAATAACTAGATCATCGACATAAACAACCACAATGAAAATATCCCCCTTTCTTTTTGAGGTAGAGATTGGGGTCATAAGGATTCCTTTCGAATCCATGACTTATGAGATGCTCATCAATTTTGATGTACTGTCATCACCAATCCGGCACTATGATAATTCTTCACCGAGAACTCCTCGTGCTATGATTATTTATTAATGCACAGCCTTTAGTTTGGTGGATGTAATTTGGAAACAAAACAACAACATAACACAAGAATACCATCGACTATGATAAGACGGAATGATGACAAATCTGAAATATCAAAGTAAATTATAATATTAACATGAAACTATTACAATCTCACCCATGAGGTACTTCAAGTGTTATTGACTTCACTTACCTTTCACCAAGACTATGGGAGAAACTTTACGATTACACCTCTTAATGGCTTCTTCAAAACACCTTTAAACTGATGGCTTCCTTTGCACACTTCCTACAATATTTCTCACTACTTCCTTCTATGCTAAATGAGGGGGGTGGCCTCTCTATTTATAGAACTTCTAGGCTTATCCATCTTATCTCTAAGATAGGATAAGAAATCCACTCTGACGAATCATATTCCATACCTTAACTCTTATCTCAGTACATATAAGCTTATCTTTTAAGATAAGATAAACCTTATCATTTTACATGGGTTCCACATTTTTAGACTTTTTACAAATAAAATAAAAAAATATTTATGATCTCACTCCTTGTCCTTATTACCAATATAATATTTCTAATTCCTAATCACATAGACCCTACTTCTCTTCTTACCCCAACTTTGACATTTTAACATTACTTGGACCACTTACGATAACTATTTACTTTTACAACATTCCTATTGTACTTTGGATCACATCGTACTCCACATTATTGGCGGCGTCAAATCTTGGCAGCACCGTTATCTTCTATCGGACACTACTACTAATTATACTTAACAACATCCTATTCCTAATACATACATTAATGAAATAGAAATTATGGAGGAAAATTTTAGTGTCGACATCTTCCCCCTTCCTAGCTTCTACTCCGTCCTCGAAGTAGACTATTCTGGTGCTTGGAAAATCTTCAACTTGTCATGGTTGACCCATTTCGTAATGGGAGTGCCATCCAATTCCTCCAGTCGATACGTACCATTTTCATGCACAACTGTTATTTTGTAGGGCCCCATCCATTTTGGAAGAAATTTTCTCTGTCTTCTTTTTTTGTATCTGGAATCATATACTAGAACCAAGTCATTCACATGAAATGGAGACCAACGGATCTTTTGATCAAAGTATTCCTTCTGCTTCATTTTCTTCTTATGGCTTGTATCCTTTACTATTTCCCTCATTTCCTCTAGCAAATGAAGATGTACCAACCTTTCTTTTACTGAATCACTTTCATCCATCCTTTCATTTTTCATAACTCTCACAAAGGTGGGAATATCAAACTCAATAGGAAGAATTGGATCATTCTTATAGGCCAACCGAAATGGGGAGTATCCTCGTTGCTTGACTTTGATGTTGCCCTATATGCTCACAATGCTTTGCATGAATCCTCTTATCCCATTTATGTACATGCAAGGCTGCATCTTTTGCTATAATTTGACACAACACAAAATTTGTTCGCTCCACTGTCCATTTGTGCTTGGCTTGTATGTTGTTGCCTTCCCGTGCTTAATAGAAAACTTATTGTCTAGGGTTTCTACCACCTCATTAATGAAGTGGCTTCCTTGATCTGCTATTACAATTTCTAATGGACAACCAAATCTGGTGACAATGCGTTCATATATGAACCTTGGCACTTCATCCATGGAAACTTTTTTCAATGGCCTAGCTTCAACCCACTTGGTTAAATAATCTGTGGCAACTACAATATACTTATTTTGGCGTGAGGTAGTTGGAAGTGGACCTACAATGTCTATTCCCCACTTTTCAAAGGGACCAAGTGGAAGAATAGGGCATAATGGAGCTGATGAAGTCTTACGGTTACCATGTGTTTGACAAATATCACGTCTTACAATAATTATAACAATATTTAAAAAGAGTGGGCTAGTGATAACCTGCATCCAAGATCCTTTCTTGTAAGTTGTCCAGAGAAGTGCCCTCCACATGTACCATTGTGGAATTATTCTAGCAGTTCCTTCCCTTGATCACGTCCAACTAACCTCTTGTACTATCCATCAGGTCCTATTCAAAATAATACTCCATGCAGAATAGAATATGGACGACTGGCTTGAGTAATATTTCTCTTAGTCTTTGTATTGCACAATCAGAAACTTGAATTCATTCGAGATAATTCTAAATATCTATGTATTCACTAGGGATTGTGTCAAGGGATAACAATGCTACATCGGTGAAATCATCATCATCACAAGATGATCCTAAACCATCATAGGCTCGAGAGAGTGCATTTGCATTGACATGCTTCTTTCCTGGCCTATCTATAATGTCAAATTCAAATTCTTGTAGCAAAATTATCCATCTTGCTATCCTCCCTAATGGGTTAGGCTTATTTACAATATATTTTAGAGCCTAATGATCTATTACAACTATAAATTTTTTCCCTAGCAAGTAATTCATAAACTTCTTTACAACAAAAATGATAGCGAGCCTCTTTTTCAAGATTCTGATATATTTACCTCAAAGACCGCTCATTTGTCTACTCCCAAAGTAAACTGGATGTTCATTCCCATTTTCATCCTTTTGGCTCAGAGTACTTCCTAGTGCTGCATCTGAGGCATCAGTGTACATAATGAATGGCTTGCTCCAATCTGGATTCTTCAAAATAGGTGAAGACACCAGGGCTTCCTTCAGCTTGTCCAAAAGCTTCATGCACCTTATTTTCTCGGTTCATAAGTAACATCCTTCTTCAAGAATCAGGTTAGTGGTTGTGTAATCTTTGAGAAATTCTTGATGAACCTTCTATAATAACCCACATGGCCTAAAAATGATCTCAACTTACTTCTATTCATAGGAAATGGTAAATCTTTGATTTTGAAACTTTATCAGATCAGCACCAATATCATCTCTGATACAACATGCCCTAACAAAACTCCTTTAGAACATCCAAAGACATACTTTGTAGGGTTTAGTGAGGCTTGTGCTTCATCTAACCTTTGAAATGTTGTCTCCATCTCAGTGCAGGGTGGTCCAACTTGCTCCCATAGATGCAAAAATCATCCGTAAATACTCGATGAAGGTCCCAATGTAGGGTTCGAACACCCTATTCATCAAATGCTGGAATTTTCCTCGAGCATTACACAACCCAAAAGGCATAACTCTATAAGCAAACGTTCCCAAGGAGTGGTGAACGTGGTCTTCACTGATCTTTCTCTCGCTATATACGAACTTGGTTGTAGAGCCGCTATATCCATCAAAAAACTATAAAGCACTCTGGCCAGCCTACTTCGCCCAAGATCTGATCTCGAAAATGGAAGAGGGTAATGATACTTCTTTATTGCCTTATTGAGCTTCCTGTAATCAACACAAATGCGTAGCTTCCCATTCTTTTTATTGAGATCACAATGGGAGAAACCCATTCTAAATTCTCCACAACAAATATGAATCCTGCATCAATCAACTTATCTATTTCTTCTTTTACAGTCTTGGAAAAATTAGGATTCATTCTATATGGCATTTGCTTTATAGGCTTAGCACCATCTACCAACTCAATAGAATGTTCTACCCAACTTACTTGATGGAGTTTCTTGTAATCAAAAGTGAATATGTGTATGTACCTTCAAAAGAGCTGGAGGTAGGATTCCTTCTCACTCTCCATCACAAAGATCACCAATATTTATTTGTTGGAGACGATCATCAACTTCTTCTTCGAGATAATTTTATGGGGTCATGAGTTGGTGTGACCGGAAGGATATCCATGACCGAAACATCCACCTCACTTTCTTCATCTTCGGTGTCCACTTCACCGGTACTAGAGTAATAAGAGGATGTCCAATCATCGCTTCATCACTTGAATCCACGTGTTCTCGCTTTATGATGTCGAGAGATCACGTTTATCTTCACCCTCTCTCTACCACGTCCAAGTGTCATGAAACCTTCATTCCAGTAGTTTCTTGCATGAACTCTCCTTAGTCATGGTCTACCCAAGAGCATTAGGTACGCAATGCAGATACCATTTTTCATGACCCGAAAGTCTACCACACATACAACACCCATAACAGATATTGCCACATTTGAAACTACACCTTCTCGGTTTAGTTTTTCCCTTATTTAATGACCTTAACATAAGTGTTGAAGGGTGATCAATTTTAAACCCAACATATTCATTACGAGACTCGGCCATTACATTAACTACAACACCTCCATCAACTAAGACATCATGATTTGAAATACCATTACATAATACCTCAGCTTGTGGAGCATAGGGATCTGCCTCTACCTCCAAAACAGAACCTCAACTTCCTTTCTTCATCGAGCATTGAGTCCACTTCGCAGCTCCCCACCTCTTCTCTGAAGACATAGCCAAGAGTTGACCATATGTAATATTTGTAGGCCTTTTGGACAGATCTTCCAAGATGGAGTATGGTCCTTGCCCCCGTGAAATCGAGAAAATTCTCGCACACCTAGCTTTCTTCTCCTATGTTTCTTATTAGTTTCTCCTTTCATCTTCTTAGGATCATTTCCATCTTGATTATCTTTTTCTTTCTTTCTTTTTGTTACAAACACATCTACTTCATTATTTCTGCTCTTATTTACTACATCAAAAGAATTCACAGTGTGTTTTCCTTTATCATTATCTCCTTTACCGTATGTAGAAGCTCTATTTGGACAATTATACTTATAATGACCCTTTTATAACAACCATCACATACAACTTCAGAAATATATTTTTTTGGAGCTCTATCTCCTCCCCGAGAACTAAATTCTTTTCCTTGAAGAAGAATAATAGTTAACTGACCCATCTTTTGAGCAGATCTTCATACTCATTAGATGTACTAGGAGAAATATTTGTTCTCACCGAGAGTGGTTGTGGATTCTAGACCAAAGGTGTTGGTGTAGGCTCTACTTTAGCAACAATTTCTTTGGGATCCTCTTCCATGATTTCTTCTTGCCTTCTTGCAATCTCCTTTGCTTGTTCAATGGTAGGTTTGGGCGGTCATAATTCACTCGTTGTCTAATCTCCGGCTTGATCCCAAGAATGAAGTGCTTACATAGAGAGATTATCCACGCCATCGATCAACCCATTCGCTAATCCTTCCTTCCGGATTTGGGCATCGAGCTTCCTCCTTAGCTCTAAAACATGAGCATGATAATCCCTTATCTTCTCCTTCTCTCCTTGGGTTAGCTTTGTGATATCGATCATGAGATCTCGCATATCTCTCATTGTTCACCAAATTCTTCAAGAAAACTTTCAGTTAATAAATCCCATGAGTTTTTCACATTATCACCTAGTGTTTCAAACCACCTAAGGGCTGAACCATCCAAAAAGGTAGGAAAAAATTCAGTCCATTGTTCCCTTCTTATAAGGCCATTACAAATACAAGATCGTTTAAACTCTTGAATGAAAGAGGAAGCATCTTTATTAGATTGGGCTGAAAAAACAGGAATCTTCCCCATTTTCAAAAGTAACCACAATGAAATACCAACCCAAAAGTACAATCAACAAGACTTATGTGCACCAATAATTAAAATCACTATAATAGAAAATAGAAATGACCACGGTAAACTATGGTAAAATTTGACTTCCTACGGTAAAACCGAATTTACTTGTGATAAACACTAGTCACGGTAAAAAGTGAAGTTATTAAGGTAAATACTATTCACACAGTAAAAAGTGACTTTACTGTGCTAAATACTATTCACAACAAAAATGACTTTACCATGGTAACTACTATTCACGGCAAAAATGACTTTACCATGGTAACTACTATGCACAGTAAAAACAAGGTTACCCTCCAATTGATTTTTGACTAAGTGGGAATATCTCTCCAGACAATCCACCAACGAGGAATGGTCCCGCAACGGAACCAAAATGTCATCACCAATCCGGCACTATGATAATTCTTCACCGAGAACTCCTCATGCTATGATTATTTACTAATGCACAACCTTTAGTTTGGTGGATGTAATCTAGAAACAAAACAACATAACACAAGAATACCATTGACTATGATAAGACGGAATGATGACAAATCTGAAATATCAAAGTAAATTATAATATTAACATGAAATCTATACAATCTCACCCATGAGGTACTTCAAGTTTTATTGACTTCACTTTCCTTTCACCAAGACTATGGGAGAAACTTTACAATTACACCTCTTAATGGCTTCTTCAACACACCTTTAAACTAATGGCTTCCTTTGCACACTTCCTACAATATTTCTCACTACTTCCTTCTATGCTAAATGAGGGGGGTGGCCTCTCTATTTATAGAAATTCCAGGCTTATCCATCTTATCTCTAAGATAGGATAAGAAATCCACTCTGATGAATCATATTCCATACCTTAACTCTTATCTGTACATGTAAGCTTATCTTTTAAGATAAGATAAACCTTATCATTTTACATGGGTTCCACATTTTTAGACTTTTTACAAATAAAATACACAAAATATTTATGACCTCACTCCTTGTCCTTATTACCAATATAATATTTCTAATTCCTAATCACGTAGACCCTACTTCTCTTCTTACCCCAACTTTGACATTTTAACATTACTGGACCACTTACGACAACTATTTACTTTTTACAACATTCCTATTGTACTTTGACTGTTACCGTACTCCACATTATTGGCGGCGTCGTCTCGGCAAATGCAAGTTATCTTCTATCGACGCTACTACTAATTATACTTAACAACATCTTATTCCTAATACATACATTAATGAAATAGAAATTATGGAGGAAAATTTTAATATCGACAAATGATTACCATGCCCTGGATGCATGTTTTAGGCCATATAGAGATTTTATGAGTCTACATACCATCATCTCTTTTCCCGGTATTACATAACCCTCCGACTTGAGTCATATAGACTTCTTCTTGCAAATATCCATTAAGAAAGGAACTTTTCACATCTATTTGGTAGACTTTCCAACCAAATTGTGCAAAATAGAGCAAAGATCATCCCGATTGTCTTGATCTTGGCTATGGGAGAAATGTCTCCTCATAATCAATGCCTTCTTGTTGTGCATACCCCTTTGCTCCAAGCCTTTCTTTATACTTGTAAATAGTCCCATCTGATTTGTACTTAGTCTTGAATATCCATCTCGCATCTAATGGGTTTATTCCACGGTGGAAGGTCGACAAGTTGCCATGTGTTTTTCTTCATCACTGATTGATACTCTGAATCCATGGCATCTTTCCAAGATTTTAATTATAGGGCTTCCCGAATCTGTAGATGGCTCAATGCTTCAACAACTCTGCTCATTATGGCATAATTGACCTCTTCACGAGCTTGACTGTGAGTTCTAGTTCTAGGATTGGACGATGTGCTAGGTGCTTCATCTAAATTTGCATCTCTTATCAATTGAGTATACCATTTAGGTAACTTCTTAGCTGTTCCATTGGCTTGTGGTGGATCCAATTTTTCACCATCATCTAATTCATCACTATCATCTTCAGTGGGAACATCAAATTCTATCTTCACAAGAGGTGTATTCTGCATGTTTGTTGAGTCGTTGAGTGGAGCATCTGCTTGTTTCTTCTCAAAGAACTCAACAGCCCTACTTGTTTATACTTTCTTTTCTTTCGGATCCCATAATCTGTACCCAAGTGCTTCTTCACTATATCCAATGAATATCAATTTCTCAGCTTTCATATCCAACTTGTTCATGTTCTTCTTGGGTATGTGCATGCTAGCTTTACACCCAAATACTCTTAGGTGTGCAATTGATGGTTTCAATTTGACCATGCTTCTTGAGGTGTCACTCCTTCAAGAGCTACTGTGGGCACTCTATTCAACAAATAGACTACAATTCTTGCAGCTTCTACCCAAAATGTCTTTGTTAAACCTAAGTCGTCAATCATACATCACACCATTTCCATGATAGTATGATTCCTTCTCTCAACTATACCATTTTGTTGTGGTGTGTGAGTAGGAGGCATTTGTCGACGAATCCCATGAGCTTCCAGGTAAGTCTTGAACTCATTTCTTGTGAATTCCCCCTCTATCTGAGCGGAGAGTTTTGATCTTGCGACCAACTTCATTCTCAACAAGTGCTTTGAACTTCAAATGTATCAAAGGCTTGACTCTTGTTTCTTAGACAATATATCCACATATTTCTTGAGTAGTCATCAACACAAAGCATGAAGTATTGACATCCGTAATGACTTGGTTACACGGGCCCGCAAAGATTGGCATGCACAAAATCAAGCTTTCCTTAGCTCTATGTGTGTTCTTCTCGGAAGGGTACTGTGTTGCTTTCTAGCTAGGCAATTGTGACACTTTTCGGTGTTGTGCTTGAGTGTAGGTAATCCTTTCACCATGTTGCCCTTTTGAAGTGTTTAGAAATAGCCAAAACTGATGTGACCATATCTCGTGCTGCCATAGTTCTCGTAGATTGTGTGTCTTTGGCCACTAGAGCTTGATCATCCTTGTGAGACAAAATCAAGTTGAAACATGCGTCCCACATTGGAGGATCTTGCTACAATCTTGGAACCTCTTGACTTATCTCTTATTAAGCACACTTTTTCTCCATTATTACTGTCAAAATCTAACTTCAAGTTGTGATCAAGGAGTTGACTAACTGATAGCAAATTCTTGGTCAACCCAGGTACATACAATACATCTGTGATTTTGTAGTCATGCTTTCCAAGAGGCAGTGAAATGTTTCTAATCCCCTTGACACTGTATGATGAGTCATCACCTAATGACACATGGTTCTTGTTAGGTGAGTCACGTAGTGTGTAGAACCAATCCTTGTGTCTAGTCATGTGTCGAGTTACACATGAGTCAACATACAAGATATCTTGTGTGGACTTGGTTTTTCATCAAATTGAAGCGGAATACATGTGGTGTTCCTTCATCCGAATCATCCTCATGTTCAAAGAATGTACCCTTGTTGTTTGGGTTTTCTTTTCCAATTACCATTTTTCTGCCCTTGATTGTTGTTGTTGTTGGACTTCCCTTTATTTGAATTATTTTTACCCCGTTGGTTATTTGGTTTTGAATTACTTGATGAACCCTTTTTGTAGGAATTGTACCAACAGTTTTTGATGTCATGTCCCCCTCTATTGCAAATGGGACACTTCTTGGTGTTTTCTCGTTGACTTTGGTCCCTTTGTTGACTTTGATTTTGTTGGGACTTCGTGTTATTAGACTGAAATTTCTCCTTTCCTTTATGATTGGAAGATAGTGCTTGCTCATCTTCATGATCTTTGTTGTTTATTGCCTCTTCTTGTTGGAGTAGATTGACCAAATTCTCAAAGGTGATTGTGTGTTCACTCATATTGATAGTTGTCACAAAGATTCGTAGGAAGGAGGAAGTGCTCGTAACACAATTGGTACAAGGTATTCATCACTTATCTCTTTTCCCAATGCCAATAGAGATGCCCTCAAAGTAGAAACTCGTCTCAAAAAACTTCAACCTTCTCATTATGCTTAAATGTGAGAGTATGCAGTTATGATAGTAGGTTAAGGATGGCATTCTTGTTCTTTGCCTCATAGAATGTGCTCAACTTATCCCATGCATCCTTGGCCAATGTGGCATCTCTAATGTGGGGTTGCACATCGTCCGTTACGCTAAACAAGATGATCAACTTGGCCTTTTGATTGGCCCTATCAAATTAAACTTTTTGTATTTCATCATCAAGTGATCTTGTTGTTTTTCCATCTACAACTGTCCATAGGTCTTCAAACTCAAGTAACATCTTGATCTTCGGTTTCCATGCAGCATAGTTGTCTCCTCTAAGTAGTTGTGAATCTGGAAAGAAGAACTTTGGTGCTTGTGCACCCATTTTTGCAATCTAAATTTTTGAAACTCTGAATTTCTGACAAAGGGTAAGGCTCTTATCACTCCAGGTTTATGGTCTCCCTCTCAATATACTGTCAGGCCGATATACCAAACCTTTCTATATATGCTCCCTTCCGATATACCCATCGGTACGTGGAAGAAGATCACCCTTTCAATATACCCATCAGTATGGAAAGAGGTGTTAATGCACATGAAATAATTTAGTATGTGGTACGTAGACAGTATGGAGAGGGGTTTGTGCAAGCACAAACGGATGGGAGGGCTCAAATGTGTGTGTATTATGTCCTTATTACTCCCTGTCGATTTTATAGGGTCGATGCCCAGACGACATTTATGTAGATGTGTTAGGAATTAAGTGCAGTAGTAGTCGCGATGGCATCACCCGTAAGCACTTCCCAGAGGCACCGTATATACCGAACGCTGCTATGAGATCAAAGATCTCGTGTGATAAGCAAACATAAAATAGAAAGTTTGCACTTTTTTTTTTTCTTTTTTTTCACTTTATGCACCAAGATTAGTACAACATTCTCTAAAAGTACATCAAAATGAAGTTTTTGTGTCCCCCTCTTTATAAAAGAGGGTCTAGAATCACAAAAGACACAATTTAGGCCAAAAATATTTTTACCCCCAATAAGTGTTTTTACGCTAAATTTAGTGGTAGTTCTATGTGTTTGGTGAGCTTTTAAATTTGGAAATCTCCCAAAATTTAGTAATTTCTCTAAATTTTCCAAAAAATTAATTTAATAAAAATATGGAGAGAGTGGGAATTGAACACACTGACTTTGTTTGTTCCCAAGATCCAAACAAACAATCTAAATATTATTTTCACCTTTTCTCACAAACCGTGATCTCGGGTTTTTCTAAAAATTTTACAGCAACATCATACAATTTTTTTCTTGAAACCCAAAATTTTTAGAAGAATAGAAATCTTAGTTTTTGATATCTTACCAATTTACTAGCTAGATCTAATTTTTTCGAGAAAACAATGATCCGACTTGTACATGCACTTTTCGTCATATGTAGAGGCCGAATCAAGATTATATAAACCGCAAAGTTGTGTACCTCCTTCTTATCTTTATAAAAAAACATGGCACATCAATCCAACATTTTATGAAAGATTTACGTCCTTTTTTCTAAGAGTTATCTGCTGGAATTTTGTTGACGGATCAATTTGAACCTTTGCTCGGAATTCTTTACACCTCCACTTTCGGATATGATTTTTTTTTTTTTCGGATCTAATTTTTTTTTCACTCTTTTTTTTAGATTTGTAAATTTTTTCAAGATCTTTTTTTTTTTTTTAAAGATCTCCAAATCTGAAATATTCCGCCAATATGTTAGATCAATTGGCTATGCCAATGACTAATCAAAAAAAAATTTACCTTCCAAATAAGTGGATAGGTCAAATTTTAGTTGAGGGATGCTTGGAAGGAATGGAGGCTACATAATACTTCAATGGATCTCCTTTGATGCGAGATCTTCTTCTCCAATGGATCCTCTCCAATAGTGCTCCTCTTCAACCTTGTTTGGATAGAACCTGCTCTGATACCAAATGATAATAATGGTATAGCTTAGATACCAAATGATAGAATAGAATAAGATTGCAATGACCAAAGAGGGACGGAAGCCTCACAAATATTATTGATCATGAAATCGATTACATAACTATGCAAGAGTCAGTAATATTTATAGATATTAGACAACCTCATATGGATAGATATGACACCCTATTAGGCACCAACTACGAGATGATAAGACCCATCTCACATGCACATGTAATTACTACTAATACCAATATTGAATGTTATCCAACATAACAATATTGATTTGCAAGTCACTAGACTAGAGTGCACATGTTACACATTATTAAATAAAAGACAATGCAATAAAATGCAATAAATATGCCTATGCTAAATTATGCTAACAATAACAACCATGGACAAGAGGATACAGAGGGAATTAGTCAATTAGGAATAGAAACAACAACAAAACGCTTGGAATTGGTAGGTTTTTGGTTTGTCGGATCTGTGAACACATGATGAACCGATATCGACTAATGTAACCGATATCGGTCAGGAGGTAGCGGCATCGGTCAAGTAACCGATGTTGGTAGAAGAGGACCAGTGCCGGTCACTATGAAGGAAAAGAGAGAATGTAAGCAGCTATTAGTTTAGGGATAACAAGGCTTAGTATACCCACCAAACTGTTTGAAGTGATCACTGAGACAGGGTATAACAGAGAAACAGATCTGAAAGGAAAAAAAAAAAAGTAAGATGCACAAGCAAATCAAGAGACTAACCCTAGGAGTAGTTTTAATCACTTTTGGGCTTATGCCTTAGACGCAAGATGATGTCAATCCTAAACAAAAGACCTAAGGGAGATGTCAAGTTTGTTTTGGCTTGTAAGGCTACCTCAATCGGGTGGAGGAATACCGCGGAAAGGGGGGATGTTTTAGATGTTGTGTAGATTATGATGTGATTTGGTATGTGTTGTGCAATGAGAATAAGATTAAATTCTTGTCAATAACATGGATATTACCCCCATGTGTATGACCCATTACTTAATCTACATTCACTAGAGTGAAAAACAACAAGAAATAATGTGATGCACGTGTTTTAAAACCCAAATCGAAAATGCTATTCGATGAAGCAAAGAAAGAGAAGAGGTCAAGAGATAACTTTCACCAATGCAAAGATGCGAAAGTAAGACAAGTTCTTTTACCAAAATGACAAAATATTTTGTGAATATTTAGAAGAGAAAAATAGCAAGTGTGCTCCCTACATGAAAACAAGAAAGAAATAAAGAAACCCGAGAAGAGTCCCACAGCGTGCCAAAATGTTTCACACGAGAATTTTGTTCCGAATAGAGTTAATTCAATCCTTTCATTCTCTTAAAAACAGATAGGGGTTAGGGTTAGGAGGAATACTGTTGAGTGTTAGGAAGGTGTGCGTGTACCGTAGAGAGATCGAGCGCTTGTGAAGAGCTCCTTTTTGTCTAGGAAGAACTACCTATAAATAAGAAATCAAGACCACTAGATTTTAGTTAGACAATAAGTGAGGGAACTCGCCTTGGGCCCAGGAAATATTAGACTTCCTTTCGAAGGTGGTCGAGTTCCTTTTAATACAAATTGATGCAAATGATAATAAAGAAGCTATTGTGAACTCACGATTTAGATATCTCGTTACTAAAAGCAATAGAGACTAAACTACCAATAATAGAATGTCATGTCTTTGTTTGTTTGCTCACTAGTTATTGATATGTTCGAGATCAAGTTACGAGGATAGACCAGTGGACATGAGATTGTTTTGAGGTGAATAGGTGAAAGGTTGGTTTTAGTATAAGTCACATGTGGCCCGATGCTTGGTCACGAGATAACCGATCACATTTATGAAACCGGTACCGGTAGGGAATATTTGATATCGGTAGGGGCAGTGATTTAGGGATTTTTAAATGGAGGTTGGTGTAAGGTGGTTATGAGGTTTGGAAGGTTGGTAGATGGTTGAGGGGAGTAGTAGGGTGATAGAGAAGACTCAGAGAGTGAGAGATCTATCTTTGGGGTAATATAGAGATGGATGACCAAAGGTTAGGTGCAGGTTATTGCCGGGTAGTAGATCCAGAGTGAGCTTATAATCCTATGAATCAAAAGTTCACAAAATAGTGTCTAGAAGCATACAAGGTGATAAAAGAGACTACTTACTAGTTTTTGATGTGGATGCAGGTCCAAAGAATGTAGTGGCGAAGGCAAGGCTCAGTTGGGATGATCCAACAATCGGAAGTGATCTGATGAAGCTATCCTCCGACTCTCCCCATGTTTGGATGAGTGTGACAATGCTCTAGTTGTTCGATTCTGATCTTGGGCTCGATACGCCTCTTTGCAAAACTCTTATCTCTCCTTCACCTCTCTCTCTTACAAATTAATTTGGGGTCCTTGCAAATGAAATCTCATCCTTTGGTTTTGGTTGGAGGAGGTCATTTATAGGGAATCTGGTGGTGGTTACGTAACCGACGCCGGTTGAGTAGGGACCGATGTCGGTTAGGTCAAAGTTGGCTATTTGTAGTAAAATAGCCAACTTTCCCTCCTTTTCTCCCGAGGGATCAATTGTGGGCTTGGTCAAGTCATTATTAGGTTTGTTTTGATGTGAGTGAGGGGTGATGAGTCATGGGTGTGGGTCTGGACCAAGTCATAGGTCTTAATTAGGTTAGTTTAGGGTTAGGGCTAGGTCATAGTGAGGTGGCGAGGTGAGGTGGTAGGGTTGGAGATGTGGATTTATTAATCATAAGGTAATTAATAAATAATTCAGTGTGTAAGGTTTAGGTGGTGAGGTAGGGTTAGGTTGCATGACGAGATACGGGTACAGGCGTCGTAAGACCCAAATTTTGGTGTCTACAAGTTGATGCAATTAGATTAAAGGTGATCAATTGTTAGATGTCGAAGATAGAAAAAGGCAAGATAAAAGGCCTAGCATGATCTTCATATCAAGAACAAACAATTTAAGGTTGGGAAGATAGTCTTGTTGTACGATTCCAAGTTTATGCACCATCCTGGGAAGAGTGAAAGTCAATTGGCTAAAACCTTACATCATCTCATACATGCTTGATTCAGGGCACATGTCGGTTATAAGTGGATGGAATGAAGTTACCCGACCATTTCAATGGGAGTAAGTGAAGCCATACTATAAATAAGTCTTCTGGTGTTTGTAAATAAGGCAATATTTCCAGCTTAGCTTAGGATTTCCCTTTATGTTTTTTTCCTTTTGTTTCCCTTTCTCGTTACTTGTTCCTTTCTTTTTTTTCCATTTTACACCTTGTGCATCGAAACCACATTATTTTCTAAGGTTATGTATGCGCAGAGGATCAACATCTATTTTAATGTGGGGTAGAGTAGTGAAAAGTAAAGTATAACCCAATAGTAAAAGTTAAATGTCCCAAAGAGAAGGAAGTGTGTAAGGTTGAGAAAGTGCATGGGAAATGATGGATAATGAATTGTGGTGTCAAGAAGGATGTAACAAATACCATGTACAAAGGATGAAGAGTGTAGGAACAACATGAGGTAGGGAAGGGAAAAAATCAAGTAAAGGATAGAAGAAGTGCCTTCGGCACTACAAATGCGTGTGTAAGAGTCTTCACCAAATTGGAGTTTTAAAAGCCATAAGGTTGTATTTTTGCACCAGATTGAATGCATGGGTAAGGGCACTTAAGATCGGATTTAGTGGAAAAATTTGTATTTAATGCTAAGTACGTTGGTAGGTGGCATAACATTTATTGCTGGAAAGGAGGAAAAAGCTATAAGTATGAGGTCGGAGAAAATTATTGTTTACCTTGCGATTACGAAGTGAAAGATATTTTGTGAACTAGGGCATCTAGAGAAATTTTCACAAAAAAGAAGAATCATAGAGATCTAAGTGCGTTATTATGAAAGAAGTTGTTCCTAGTTAGGTTTGGCATCTAGGGCATGGAATAAGGAGGATTCTTCATGGAGTGGAGCCTTAGAGCTGACCAGAGTAGTAGATCGAGCAAGAAGGAGGGATTTATGTTGTATCCTGACAAGAAAACATGGCACCAAAGAAGTTGACCATTTCACCAAAGAAACATAAGGGCAACGGAAAAGGAAAAAAATCACTTCCATTGTTAGCTCCAATGAAGAATGGTATGTAAAAATGGAGTACCCAGATGGAGTATTGTTGGGGAAAGAGTGGGTGTCACACATAAGAAAAATGGCCATGAGCGATTACAACCATTGCACAAGCACTAGTGAGAAAGAAATGGCGTTGGAAATGGTTCGTCCAACTAACAAGAGGACACTAGAAAAATGCCAATATATAGCGACGAAGTTAAGGTAAAGTTGGAGAAGGTAGGGCTATTACAACTATATGAGTTGCCTTATTTTGGCAAGCCTGAGTGGCTATATTAGTGGTTGATGTCACGCATACATGAAGACCACTTCTATTTTATAGGCCGCAAAATGTACATAACCCCTTAGCTTATATCAAATTTCATTGGCCTGAATTGTGAAGGAGACTCCATAGATGATGACTTGGATGATAAGGAGGCCATCAAGGAAACTGTGGAGGCCTATGACTACAAAAAGGTTCATGATACTTTGACATCACAGAAATCCCTGACCCTATTATGAGGATGGCCGCGTGCTTAGTCACCAAGCTTAATGATCAAGAAAGATGGACATAAGTAAACAAGGTATGGTTAAATGTATGTCGAAATATCTTAGAAGGGACCATCTATAACTCGTCTTCATTTTTGTAGATGATATCATAAGCGGTGCACATGAAAGAGAAAAGATATTATTCAAAAATATTCTCCTCACCATCGTATTATTGGAGATTGGAGTGCTCGATGGGACAAATAAGTTCACATGGGAGTATCTAGAAGACAATCCTAATCCGCAAAAAGTTTTGAGAAATATACTAGTGAGGCCATGATGGCCACTCACAAGGTGCACCTAGAAAAATGGTACAAGAAAATGTGTGACACATTCGAGGAAGAGTGGAGGATCCTTGAGCGGTTTCTGTGCTCATGGATTGAGAGGTAGAGTTTTCGATATATCGACATTTGTGCATTGGTAGGTTTACATTGATAGATGGGACTAAGAGTCCATGGTTTGTGATGTAACCTAGAATTTACCGTATAACACCCTAGTCATGCTTTGGCACATCACTCGGCCTTAACCGAGCACTCACTCGAAGTGCTCAAAGGTACCAAGTCCCTCTTTAGGGTTGTTGTAGCGGGATGTTAGCATTATGAAGGAAGAAACACATAGATTCATAACTAATCCATCATTCTACAATGCATGCTACCCTCGATCTATGAAAAATACGTTTAATCAAGTAATCATGATTGAATCAATAACATGCACTACTCAATTACACACAATGAAACTTAGATTCAACCAATCTTCCATCTATTAATAAATACAGAAGATCCTTAAAGTATTGTCAATCTATACCAATGTGCATATGGATCTGATATAATAATTCAGTCATATGTATATATCTCTATACCCCCATACATCCATCACACATACATACACACACACCTACTATGTACCAAACATCATATATATAGGGTGGGGACTTGCCCTTCACTACTTATCTATTCTAGAAATAGGCCGCATGCTATTGATAGCCACATGTGGTATACAAGCATAGGAACACATGCAAGTGTGTTATCTATAGACCTCTTGTAGTTAACATAAGTATCAATCCTTCTTAGCTCTTCTCCATGCAAAATGCTTCATCTGCTCCTCCAAAGATGAAAAGCATGCATGTGTGCACATCTCTCATACATTGGTGTGTTTTCACATGCCATCTTCTAAAAATAGGTCTCCATGCTCAAAATTGGCTCCTGAAAGTTGAACTTTCCTTCCGCGCCCTTTGTCCTTTCTGCCCTTGGTCGGCCTTCTATCCCACACGGACTCCTTGTGTGATATTTGACAAGTATTCTTTGATCAACATTACCCCACACTAATCTCATTGTCGTCCCGATAATGGGTATACCA
The DNA here is from genome assembly GCA_018340775.1 of Taxus wallichiana var. yunnanensis. NCBI lineage: Eukaryota > Viridiplantae > Streptophyta > Pinopsida > Cupressales > Taxaceae > Taxus > Taxus wallichiana. The sequence goes on along the minus strand of CM031238.1, from coordinate 775,375,718 downwards.
AAAATTGAAGTAAAGAATAGAAGAATGGAAAGAATAAGAATGAAAGAATGTAGATAAATAAAGAATTTCTATGAGGTTATGAGGTAGCCTCCTCTGTATCAGTTTGAAGTATCAACTCTGGATACTCCTCCTTTATTTCAGCCTCCAAAACCTGCCATTCAGTGAGTGCTTGTTCTACTTTTTTTGGGATGTCCACAACAATGGATTCCAACTCATCCCTCGTAATCTCTCCTTTCTCATTCAGCAGAACCAACACAATGCTGGACATTGATGTCATTCTCCCTTCTAAAAGATCCATCTTTTATGCAAATAGCTTCCCAAGTTCTTCCAGCCAAGTCTTGTGTGGCTCTTATGTTTGCTTGCGCCAAGGCCTCATGCTTCTTCTTAACAATTGACAATCTTTACGTAGCCTAATGTCTCATCCTTCATCAATTTCTAGACCTCATTATTTTCTTCTAGATTCTTTATGTTGATAAGCGCCTCCCTGAGTTGTTCATATGTTTAAAGCTTGGTTTGCTTTCTTTAGTACTTCCTATAATGCTTGCAACAACCCTTCATAAGATGCAATATTTTACATCACTGATGCTTTCTCTCATTCAATATCTTGCTCTGAGATCCTTGGCACTGGCATGCATGCAGAGGTTCATCTTCAAGTACCAAGTCCACCAACTTTCCTACATAGTGTATCGTTAAAGGAAACATCTATGGTACCTTGGCCTCTAAGTGTGGCCTTACTTTGATGACATTTTCCCCAATCTCCTCTATGATGCTGATAAATACCTCATTATTCTTCTACGCGAAGTCCCTCTCTTACATTATGTGTGATATCTTTGCATCCTTTTCATTCAGCTCCTCACGCAGTGCTTTGATTGTTGCAGCTTTGTCCATGTTTCTTCTAACCACCTCAGTAGAAACCTTCACCAATGCGTTGCTGACCTGCTCATCTAACATGATAGTAGGATTTATTGTCATGTGTCTAGCTTGGGTTTCCTTCTTCAGTCATCTCGAAACACATGAATCTTTGGACACATCAAATTCAGACTCATCCATGTGGGTGTGCATTGACTAGGATAGTTGCTTTTGAGTGTGCATAGTTGTCATATCCTCATCCATTATCTCCCGACCAAATAAATACTTCTGTCTATCATGCTCTGAAGTGGGTGTGGAATATTTTTCCTACATCCTCTGCATACCCCATGGCTAGTGGAATGTGCTCTCCACTTGTTCTTCTAGACCATTGTTTAGGAACTTTAGCTTCCAAATTTGGGACTTGTGTCTCCATGTCCTGAACATTCTCTGCAGCTGTCTCCTATGGTATTTTCTCATCCTCTTCTTTTTCCTTTGATTCCTCACCATGTTCTTCTATGTTCTCTAGAAGTGTAGGATAATTAGGTGCACTTTCCTTTAACTCTTCCACCTCCTCATTTAACTTCAATTTCCTCCTTTGTATGGTTTGCCTCTTTTTTGAGAGAGTCTAGGTGATCTACGCACCATGGTTGGAGTATCACCTTGGGTCCTTGTTCTCCTAAACACCCTCTTAAACATGTACTCCCCTTAGATTGCATTCAAGTCCTCATCATCCCCCTCTTACGGCTGAGGTGGTGTAATGACACACTCAAATTCACCCTTATTTGTAGGATGTCTCCTACCTCTATGCTCCAAACCACCACTATCTTCATACTCCTCCTCTTCATCCTCCACTTCAATTGGCTCTATGGGCTTAGGTGTTTTGGGATGTTCTCCATTGTATGCTTTTCTTTTGGTGGTGTTGGAAGTGTGAAATCAACTTCCACATACTTGTTATTCTTCATATTTAGCTTCAGCTATATATATACCAATGCTTCCCCACATTTCCTACAGACCATACTTATTGGCTTAATATTCAACACCTCCAAAATTATCCTCTCTATATAAGCACTTCTTCCAAGATACACATACTTCTTCCTCAACATATGGTAGTCGCAGTCTACCTTATCTGCATTGAATACTAGTCGGTGCATGTCTATAAATCTATGAACAGATGCTTGGAAATACCTTGCAATGAATGCATAAGGCAATTTACACCAAGGGCTCCAGACTCCATCTTTCATTGGGAAGCATGTAATGCACAAACGTTGATATATAGTAAAATGGACTTGTTTCCCTACCACTACTTGGTAGGTCCTTTGGGATGCGCCACTCTTCCCCAAATGTTACGCGGAGCCTGTCATACCATTTCTCCGCCCTTTACTTTATGTCATCTATCATGGCCCCTTTACATAGATACTTGTTGAATCTTTCAGCTAGTGACTTGTTCTCCATGGGGTATTCCCATACTTTTTCCTTCGGTCCATCTAGTACTCCAATCTCCATGAATACTAGTGATAGTAGAATATCCCCAAAGTTGATCTTCCCTCCTGTACGTAATTTTTTGACTATTTGCTCTAATATAGCCTATAATGTTGTAGATTACCCCTTCTGACATCTTATGCACCACGTGTAACCACATAGTATTTACCTGTGACCACCACTCCTAATCATTGCAACTTTGTAACAAGGTGTGTTGTTGCTTTGCTTACACAACTGAGCAGTTCTTCAATTTTCTATACCCATACTACGCGGACCCTTGAGTAACCTAACTCCTATCTGGTCTTTAAAATCATGGCTTTATCTATGAGATCACTTTTTGTGTCCTCTCCTATGTCCTTGAAACACATGGCGATGAGATAAGCACTAATGAGATTCTAACTCTACGTCTTGCAAAGTTGAAGAAGTCCTCATGTACCTTTCTCATGAGCCATTGATCTGAGGGCTCTTACTTCCCAAAATATGGAAGCTCATATAATTGGTAGAACCCAATTCTCTTCGGAATCTTCTCACTGCATTGTCATAAAATGGCATGTCATCCGTTGTGCGCTTGTTTTCCTTGCGGTGAGTAAGGAATCAAGCTCCTTCTTATTCTTCAAAGTCGTGTGATTGTATTCACTTACTTTTCTCTTTCGATGGGTGAATCCCTCTCTTGTCCATGATGACTCATTATAGATATTGCATTTCTAAAAATGTCTTTCGGGTTCCATCTCTTCCTCCTTGATGACCACCTTCTTCTTTCCTTTTACTACTCTGCAGATGCCTTCTTAGGTGTCATTTTTACCTTGCAAACATCTCTCCTCTTTAACTCTGCTGCAACTTTACTGAATTAAACCCTATCTCAATTCAAGCATGCCCTAGATGGAAACTTTGTAACCTAACTCTTTTCTGTCTCCCTACTTTTCTCAAACCCTTCACCACTGGGGACGTAAGATTATTTTCACACGAGATCTGGTTGTCACGCTTGTTTTCACACCCTTTGTACCTTAACTTAATCATTTGACTCTTTGCACTTGGATCTTTCCTCAAATACTCTTAGTCCCAATGGTAAAAATGAATCTGAATTCCATCCTTATATAATGTTTTGTAAATTTTGATGCATTTATTGCTCCTTCACCTACTAAATATCCCCTCATTCATTGACCAAATTCATTCGTTCCATGTGGTACATCTTCACGCCCAGCTATAACCTTCTAGTGCACCTTCCTACCCTCTGGTCATAGACTTCTCTTCGGTGTGCACCCTTACACCCAAATACCTCATCACTGTACCTTTTCTTGGTAGTTATCATGGCCTCCACTTGCCTTGCATTATACTATTCTTTCATTCATCTCCATCCTTGGTCACTTTTGAAAAGAAATCTTCTTTTGATTTAAAGCACACTCATAGTGCAACTTATTCCTTTCACCTTTCAATTCCCATAGTCTTTTACTTGGGTAACTACAACCACCCAACATGAAAGGTATGTGTAGTCCTCTGTGCATAGACATTCTTCACATAGTAATTAGCTTCATGCATGCAACCGTGCTTATTACACAAAAAAAAACAACTAAATTTACAAAGCATAGTGATAATGAAGGAAATACGAGAATTGAATAGTTAATCTAAATGGAAATATTGCATTAAAAACACCAAGAAGACTTATTTATAGTAGGGCTTCAACCTAATCTAATTTAAAGTAATCGGGTAGCCATGTTCCATTAAGTTCTTCTAACTAAAAAGCACATGATTCAAGTATATAAGTGATGGTATATGGCCCCAACCAATGTACTTTGAGCTTTCCTAGATGGCACAAGAACTTTGAGATATAAAGAAGTACCATTTGACCAATCTCAAAATTCTTATCCCTTATGTTTCTGTCATGCCATTCCTTCTACCTAGCCATTTCCTACTTTTGAATCCATCGTGCTATGGCTCGACACTCATCTAGTTGAATCATCTTCTCGATATGCTCTTCTAAAGCCTATTCATTAGCTAGAACTCTAGTGCACGTAATGCGCAAAGAAGGTAACATAAACTCTATAGGGAGAAAATATTCCGTGCGAACACCAACCTGAAAGGTGTGGCTTTGTTCAATCTCTTGTAAGTTGTTATATATTCCTAAAGAACAAGTGATACTTTTTGATCCCAATCCTTTCTTCCAACATCACAAAGTTTTGTCAAATTCGGCTCAAAATATTGTTGAAGGCCTCACCAGTTCCATTTTCCTGAGGAAGGTAGGGTGTAGTTGTATGGTGTGTAACCATAAACTCATCTAATAGGATCTGATTGTTTCATTCAAAAATTGTGCACCCCTATCACTTGTCAGCTTAAGGGACATCCATATCTTGTAAGAACATTCTCCCATAGAGACCTAGTTGCTATAGATGTTGTACAGTCCTTCATAGGTGCTGATTCTTCCCACCGTGTGAGATAATCTGTGCATGTAATGATATAGCGTGATCCGATCTTACGCAGGCGGTGGCAAAATAGGTCGTACAAAGTCAATGGCCCATTTCTCGAATGGTTCGGCACTAGTAATTATTCTCAAAGGAATCTCATCTCTTTTCCCTAGTTTTCTTAGGTGTTGACAATGATCACACACCTTAGAATATTATTTACACTCCTTATACAATGTATCCCACCATAATCCAACAACTAGGATCTTTCGAGAAGTCGCATCACCTACATAGATGTCTCCTGCAATACCACCATGAGATTCTTCCATGATATCCTTACGCTCATGCTCTAATACACAATGGTATAATACTTCATCTCTTCCTAGCTTGTAAAGGTCACCATTGATTAACATAAACGGTGTCATGCGTATAGCAAGATGCTTCTTTTCTAATGCTTTCATTCCTTCTAGTGCCATACCTATTCGTAGAAAGACAACAATGTCTTCTAATTCCATGGGCACGTGTTGTAACCTATATAATTGTGCATCTGGCATGGTTTCTTTAATTGTCTATGCATCCTCTCCTGAATTGATTCTAGATAAATGGTCTGGTCTAGAATTGCTTTTCCCTGGCTTCACCACAATTGTGAAGTCAAACTCTTGAAATAGGATCACCCATCTACATATGCACCCCTGTAATACGGTATTTTTACTAAGTACTTCAATGCCATGTGATATGTATAAAACAAAATGGTGTTGCTAACAAGTACTATCGAAACTTGTACAATGCATAGATCATTGACAAAGCTTCGCGCTCTGTAGTTATATAATTCCATTCAGCAGGAGTCAACTTCCTACTAGCAAAATAGATTAGATGATCTATAATACCTTCTCCAGGTTGAGCTAACACAATGCCAATGGCCATGCTAGAAGCATCCACATGCACATGAAATGGTTTATCCCATGATAGTAAAGTTTCTCTTTTAATATCTCAAACGTGCATTGCTGTGGTTCTCCCCAATAAAATGTACCTTTCTCCTTTAGTAACTCTTCCAAGGGTGTAATAATTTTTGCATACCCTTTGATGAATTTTCTATAATATCCTATATGACCTAAAAATCCATGCACCTCACTTTGACTAGTAGGCGCTTCTAGGCCTAAAATGACTACAACCTTGGCTGGATCAAACAACAAACCTTCCTTGTAGATTATATGTCATAACAGTATCCCAAATGGTGTAGCAAATATGCATTTCTTGATGTCCAAAGAGATACTCAAATTTCTGCATCGTTCAAACATTAAGCACAAATTTTCACAATGATCTTTCACAATCCCATATACTGTCTAATCATCTAGGTAGACTTGTAAGAAGTTGTGAATAAAATCTTTGAATTCCTGAACAACTATGTGCAAGAATATAAAAGCACTTTTTTCAATCCAAAAGGCATCATAGTATAGGAAAAACTACCCCATTCAGTAGTAAATGTTGTCTTTTCCTGATCCTCTTGAGAAATCCTAACCTGATGATACCCGAAAAACCCATCTGTGAAGGAATATATTTCACACCCTGTAACTCCTAATATTTTATCGAGTGAATGATGTAGGGAATGGATCATGATGCATGCAACATTCATCTCACTGTATTCCACACATATTCTAATTCGTCTATCCTTCTTCTTGATAGTGATCACCATTGGGCTAACCCATTCTGACTCATCAAGGGGCTTGATAATTCTAGATTTCAACATTTTATCAATTTCTTCTTTTACCTTTTCACGCAAATTAGGATTCATTCTGTAAGGTTTCTTTCTAACTGTCCATGCACCATCATTAAGTTTTATCCTCATTTCCCCAAGTGATTCATGCATGCTTTTAAGTTTATGATACCCTCGAGGGAATAAGTCCTGATAATCCCTAAGTAACTCAATGATCTTTGCTACCTCCGAGTCTAACTAGTAGTCTCCAATTATGGCCTCCTTAGGCTCAACCTCCGAACCTATATTCACCTTCTTTTTCTTCATGGGTTTGTGGTAGGTGTGTGTATCCTTGTCTGCACTATCCAAGACCTCACACACCCCTTGTGAATGTTCAATATCTAGGTTCTCAACTTCCTCATCATCCATGATGTAAACCATCTTTCCTATCTCTTTCACAAGGTAAGCGGATTCAAGTAGTATGCGGTCCATTTCTTCTTCCTTTTCAAAACGTGCTCGAACTTTGCCTCACCGAATAATTCCTAAATACGATCTTCTACTTTTGCACCATCTCCCATAGTTAAGCACTTGAGAAATTTTAATTCCTCTTCTACAAGAGGTTTAGTTGAGAAATAGTCAAAGGTCTGGATCATTCATGCGATCAAATCTTACTAGTTTCAGGTCTCTCGGTGTAGTTCTGCATATACATACCGAGCACGTGCACATTCTTGTAGCATAGAATATAGTCTATGCACCCAGTGAAGGTGGTAATGCTTCTGTCCTACTATCTATAGTCTCTCACCTTTGCTGAATGTGATGCAAAATAGGTTGATCACCATGATAAGTGCAGATCTGTGTAGTGCATTGTTCCTTATAAACCTAGTATACAAAGTGACTCCAATATTTTCCCGGTTTATAATATTTTCTTTTGGACTACCCACCAATGATACCGTTGTGTCCCGTGCAAGGTATATACTAACATATCTCTTCTCTAAATTTTATCTATCCATTATGTTTCCATGGCATTCAAAAATGTAGGAATGTCTTCTACCCCTGCATGTATACTAAGGTACTTGTGATGCCTATCCATCAAATCAAATGAAGTCCATTCTTGCGTGCAACTATACTTTTAACTCACACCCTACTAATTCATATGTACCATGAGCCCAATTTTTGCAAGCAATACTCGTAGTATCACTAATATAATGAGAATCCTCCCACTTTGTAGGATGCCTTCTTTTGATGGCTCATTAACCTTTAGGTCTTGAATAGTGCATACATAAATTATATTTAAGTCCTTCTCTCATTTAGAGGCTAAACATATGGTGTAGACTTCCCATCTCACAAAATTATCACAACCCTTTCCTCCTTTTTTTCAAAGTTGATATACCCCTTATTGAATCTTAATTCAAGATTATTATTCACATAACACCAGGCATCCAAGTAGGGTTGGAAAATTGTCTACTTTTGCAAGTGCTAAGACCTCAAAATCCCAGGTGAACTTGGCCCCTTGTATACTTATAGATGCATCTTTCAAAATTCGTATGGGAGTGGCCTTAGTCAGTTTGCCATAAATAACACATTAGATGATGGCTGCAATGGAGGCCTCCCCATTTATACCCATACATCTAATGTAAGCACATTTACTTCTGCACCTGTATCAATCAATATGTTTCTCAACAACCACCCATCTACAACAACATTAAGAGTAATTTCTTTGTCATAGTAAATGCTCTCAGGGGAAAGATTTGCATGAAGAATCTTTTGTTTGGTCTTAAGACTTACACGCAGAGTGTTCCCTTTTAACCAACTTCCTAATAGTGGAATAATGTTCTCCTGGCACAACATCTTGTACACCTCTCACGGATCATAGATATCAGTTTGGACAATCTCGGTGCTTTCTTACTCTCCTTTAGTATCAGTATCTCACCTTGAAGATTCCTTAGCACTTCTATGGTATCTTGGTAAACTTCCTTCGATGAACAGGATCTGGGTACCTTGCATGTAAAACCTCCTCCTTGGTGATCATATGCTTCGTGCAATGCCTCTCTCTTGCACGCATGCCGCTTCGCGCATGTAGTAATCTTCACTGTCAATGCCTCAGGTCCTTCTTCTACCTTGGGCATCCACTAAACTTGTACCGCGTGCTAGATTCTAACCATCCCGTGCTTTTGTTTTCTTGCTTATGCTTCTTACATAGATGCTCATATAATTCTGGGAACTCTTCATAGCTATGGTTCTTTCTACGAAATAACATGCAATATTCTAAGGACATTCATGCCTATAGTGGTCAAGAGATCCACACATATAACATGTTCCATAAGGGAACTCACCTCTTCCTCCACCATAGCCTCATCCTCCATATCCACCATGATATCCACATCCCCTTCCACGACCTCCTTCAAAATGCCCCTCATTCTTGTCATAGCGCATTTGATTATGATCCCGATCCTGGTGCTCATTCTTACCCTTAGAATTATCTATTATACTTATCTGTCATACCCCAATTTCTATAGCATCATGGATCTGAAAAAATCAATCGATAGTCCTCGATATCATAGGTCATGGACTTACAAATCTTACAAAAGAAAGATACATTCTTCCTTATCGTGCACCAGCTGCAACAGGGATAGTGACTAGCATCATGATTCAAATGGAAGATCTCACAGTCCAACAATAATGAGCATATAGATTTGTGAGGGCAACTATCCTTGGTGTGACCTTCCACTTCACAATCTGTACACCAAATTCCTGAGCACGTTTCATGGGATGAATTTGCTAATAGCTTCTCTAACTATTTTGCCATAGCTATAATATGTGCCTCTAGGAATGGACTAATGCTAGTGTTAATGCTCCCAACTACCTCATCATGCAAATATGTGTTCAATGCTTTGCGTGGAGCAGTGTATGTCTTATGTGATAGAGACCTTCTAAAAGGTGTAATCAATCCTCCAACGAATAATTGTGCATGTTGGCTAGTATGAATATCATAAGATATCTTAGATAGAAGTGTCTTAAAATGAACGTCATACTCATGTACACTCTCAGTAGTTCCTTACTTGATATCCTTGAGCACACTTATACTCTTCTACTCAAACTCAGGGATATGGAACTCTTTCAAGAAAGCATCCCTCAATGCTGCATAATCCACACAAGTTTGATTAGGGTCAAACTTCCTATACCAGTGTGTACACACCCCTTTAATGTAGTAGCGAATTGATTTTCCTTTCACTCAGCAGCCATGATCCCTTTAGCACGCCACAAGATCTCACACATATGCACATGTTTGGAAGCATCCTCTATACCTCTATATTCCAAGAGATGAAGAGACATCTCTATATAGATATTATGTGGTTGTTGCAGACCTTGACCACCTAATTCGAACCTCCCGTGTTCCCTCTGCCTCCGTAAACACCAGATCCACCAGAACTAGAACCACATATACCTCTTGATCCTCCACATGTAGTTATAACATGACCTATATATTTACCTCTTTTCTTTGATAGTAGTACTATATTAAACCCCTACAATCTGTAAGGTAGTTCCACTTCCGAGGTGACTCCAACTTTCTACGTGCTCACATTCTCTATAGATGATGCACCTAAGAATGTTCCTCTAAAAAACATTGAAGTCATCTATCCTACCATTGATGTACTTGATCCCTAACTTACTCCTGAACTCCTACTTCCCAAGTTAGCTTGTTGTTTACTAGTCATACTTTGAAAAACCAAGCATAGGGCCTAGGTCACCAGGGTGGCTTAAGATGCGTGCCCACGGCCTAGGTAGTCTCTGTTGGTGCACTTTTGTGTGAGGCCGAGGGGGATCTCTATCATGCTTTCCAAGATGGGGGAGTTCCTAATGCTTTGGCTCCACATCTTCTACGTGAGCTGTAAATCCTTCACGAGCCATCTCTCTCTCAACGCCATATTTTCTCTCAATGAAACTCTACTTCTCTATCTCCCTCTCGCATGCCTCATTATACTTAAGCCACCTTTCCTCTCTCTACCTCTCTGGGACTAAGTTTGTCATCTTTCAACAAACCTATTCCTTCCCTCGTGTGTGGTGAAGTTTAGTTAGCCATCGGTTTACTTTCCAGTTCAAAGTTACCATCAAGATCTTGATCCAAAGATAATACCTTGCAAATATTCTCCTCTTAGATATCACAAAAATTGGAATTTATCTACCTCCAAGAAAGAGTACGTTGAAATTGAATATTCCATGATATAACTATTTAGAACACCACGAAACCACATATGCACAAAGTGTGATTCTAGATCATATCAACATCATAAAGGGCCCAAATTCTTCCTATGTCCATACAAGTGTGTGATACCTCTAGTTCCAATGAGATGCATAAGTAGTAAGCCACTCATATATTTCTACCGAAAGACAACAAAAAATATCTCATATAAGCTATCATATAGATTCTGCTCTACCCAAGTACATATGTTAAACTCGATCCACTACTAAACCTCTCGTACATATTCTTCCTCCGGATCATGTATCTATTCCTCAATACTTGCTAGAGTTAACTGACGATATGTCTTAATCACGAACCATCCTAAAAACAACTAAAAAGAGGTCCCGACAACGTAACTAATGATGTAGCTTAGAATTTACCAGATAACACCCTAGTCATGCTAGCACATCACTCGGCTTTAATTGAGTGCTCACCTGAAGTGCGCAAAGGTACCGTGTCCCTCTTTAAGGTTTTGTAACAGAGGATGTTAGCATGATGAAGGAAGAAACATATAGATTCATAACTAATCCATCATTCTATAATGCATGCTACCCTTAGATCTATGAAAGAACAAATTTAAACAGTAATCATGATTGAATCAATAACATGCACTACTTAATTACACATAGAATGACACTTAGATTCAACTAATATCTTCCATCTATTAATAAATACAGAAGCTCCTTATAGTATTGTCAATCTATACCAATGCGCGTATGGATCTGATATAATAATTCAGTCATATGCGTATATCTCTATACCTCCATACATCCATCACACACACATACACACACACCTACTATGTACCTAACATCATATATATATGGTGGGGACTTTCCCTTCACCGCTTATCTATTCCAGAAATAGGTCACATGCTATTGATAGCCACACGCCGTTTACAGGCATAGCCACACATGTAAGTGTGCTATCTATAAACCTCTTGTAGTTAACTGAAGTGTCAATCCTATTCTTAGGTCGTCTCCATACAAAATGTTTCAATCTGTTCCTCCAAAGATAGACAATGCATAGCGTGAATGTCTCTGCATCATTGGTGTGTTTCACATGCAATCTTCTAAAAATAGGTCTCCATACTCAAAATTGTTTAAGTCCTAAAAGATAAACTTTCCTTCCATGCGTGGTCCTTCCTATCCTTCTCGTGCCCTTGGTCTTGGACTTCTATCCCACGCCGACTCCTTTGTGTGGTATTTGACAAGTATTCTTTGATCAACATTTAAGATACCTTTCTTCTTCACCATACAATACTTCCAAGTAGGGGTCAACTAGTTCAAGGAGGATAAAAGGAAAATGTTTGACCTTAGTGAGGTAGACCAGACCATCGTGAGATGCACCAAAAGTTCATATACCCTATTAAGTGTGCATACGTGGAGAAGTATGTATCCCATGAAATACAAATGATGAATCCGATAACATTACCGATCACCTAAGGGCTACAACAAGGGTATATCTGCGCATAAGGCCTAAGTTTGAGAAAAGTACCTATCTAAAGAGTGATGTATCTAGGGAGGAAAACGGATGTGCCAAAGAAGAGGGAAAGAGAAGAGGTGCAGGAGAAGAAGGCACCAAGCATGTAAACAACATAATCTATGAGTGCGCTGGAAGCAAGTGCTAAGCCTAACACTTATGCGGGTAGGAAGAAGTCCCCAGTCAAGGAAAAGATCCTGGAAGAAGAGGTGCTAGAACTGAAGGGCCCTCACACATGAATTGGAACATAATGATTAAGTGGTTTGGCCAACCCTTAATGTTTATGGGTCTATCCTAATATATAAGTTAATATTTAATAATATGAAATATTTCTATTTCTATTATTAAATATGCTAACCTAGGTATATATTTTAGGTTAAATATTTAATATCATGAAATGCTTATATTTCTAATATTAAATCGTATAAACCTAGGTTTATGTGTCAACCATTTTAGGTTAAAAGGTGGGTCGAAAGACATACCCGATCACCTTATATAAAAAGGACTTTAGGTCTCATTTGATATATTCGAAAATATATCAAAGGTGTGTAAATCAAGTGATTTAGTTTTACCCTTGGTAAATAGGGTTTTAAAGGAGGAGGTGATTTTACTAGATGTAAAATAAATTATCTAAAGTAAAAGGTTATTTTTAAAGTAGTTTTTACCCTATTAGGGTTTCCACTATAAATATTGTGTCACTTATGTTATTTATTTCTGTAAGTATTTCTTTATTTACTTATGTTATGATGTAATCTTTATTTAAATATTTATTATAATATTATGTAATATGTAAGTTGATTAAATCCATATTTATTAGAATCCTCAAATTCTAACATGGTATTTTTTTTTAATATTAAATAGTTTTTCAAATGTTTTGGACTATTTGTGTACAAAAAGAAGGCCTAAAAGCCTAATAAGAGAGAGGAGCAGAGAAGGCTAACTGAAAAAAGCATTTAAAAGCTACCCTTCTTTTTTTCCCCAATTTATTTTGGCACGAATTTATTTGTAATTAAACTCTCGACACAAACGAGACTTAACAATTAAATCCTACCTAAGGCCAAGATAAAAAAAAAACAATAAGGACCAGCAAAAGTAATCGGGACTACTTCTTGGCCGCTTGATCAATACTCATCTTTACTCTTTTCCAAGCATGATACATGCCCAGGCAAGTGTCATATGAGCTTAAATCCGTCTTATTGAGCTCCTCTCTGGTTCTTTTGCTCTCTTTCTCATTCCAAAGTGTAGCCTGGACACCGCTAAGTTTGAAAACTTCTTGCATGACCTTCGATGAACTCCTCGATGGCCCCAAGGCTGCAATATTATACTCATGCCTAGTCTTCATCTTCCCTAGGCGGGAGTCTAAGGAGGTCGATTTTTATATATGTCATCAATCTGCTATTGCATGCAATGCTCCCTTCCCCTCAATTCTTTGTTTGCCTTTTTGCTTAGCAAGGTTTTTAACCTCATCCTTCAAAGAAATTGAGCTCACCTCTAAGGCCTCCAATCTCTAGTAATTAAGGGTTGTCCGTTGGTGCCGCCATATCCTTCACTTTTCCTAATGTTCAAACAGATCACGAGCAACGTCCTCCAAAGGTTCAACCCCTCAAATGGGGAGGTTGAGTCTCCTACCATTCCCCAGTGACACGTTTAGAGGTAGAGACAGGGTGGGTGGCAGGCAGCAACAGAGGAGAAGAAGGAGAAGCATGAGCAGCCGGCATGGGTGTAAAGAAGAGGGGCATAGAAGCATGAGGCAATAGGGGAGAACACAGGATCGACAGCAATAACCCAACAAAGCCGGGCCGGAGAGGAAGGGAGACCGGGAATTTAATAAGCAAGTTAAAGTTGTGAATAAGCAAAATAAGCCCTTGGTGTAAAGGGAACCGCCTTAGGAATATGCTTCGGAACTAGAGTGAGGTAAATTAAATAAATTAAGATCAAATATTTTGTAGTTTATTTATTTAATTTTTGTGGGTTTTTTCAACCAACCTAAAAGGGTATTTAAAAGTATTCGGTCCCCTTCTTTTTTTTTCCCAATTTATTTTTGCATTACATTTATGAAATTAAACTCTCGGTAAATTTTTAGGGTTTTGAATTTTAAATCCCTAATATTTTTTGGGGAGATGTAATATGATATGATTCTTAATTTCATTTACATTTTGTAAATTATATGGAATTAATGTTTGTTTGGAAATTGATTTATGCATAAGTGAAAGAAACTTCAAATATTTACCAAGTGAGACAAATATAGAAAAAGAAAGGATTTATTACTATATGAAATAATTTTCATGTTTTCTATAATTTCAAATGTTTGCAGGTTAAATATTTGAAAAGGTAAATTCATATCTATGTTCTTCGGTCCCCTCTAAAAGGATTTGATTTGAAAAACTATAGTTTATAGTTAATCTATAACTATATCCTATATAATTTGAAAATAATATTATTATTTTTAAATAAAAATATATAATATACAATAATGTTTATATAATAATTTATATAAAAATCATATTAAAATTTATATAGTTTTGAAAAAAATAATATATTAAAAGTCTTAAACCATATTAAAATTACATGGGATTGAGGGAAGAGTCAACAGACCATATTCTAAGCCTAAGTTTAAATCATATTTAAACTTAACTTATAAATCTAGGCATATATAGTTTTTTTAAAAAAGAAACAAACCTAAGTTTGAATCATATTTTATATATATGGTTATTTTAAACCGCTTAAAATATAAATTTTATTAGATTTGGTTTATATATGTTTTAAAAAAAAATCAAAGTGCTTACTTTTTTTAGTAAGGGGGCCCATGTTTATTTCTTGGCCATGAAGGGATTACTTTTTAAATCTTAATACTTATTAAATAAAACCTAACATGTGTCCCTAACCATTTATATTATCCATGTAAGGGGGCGGCCCCATTCATTTAGATCTTATAGTTTATAAAAACTATATAAATAAACCTATTTAAAGGTTTTCTTTTATATAAGAGTGGGAGTGGAGAATAAAATGAGATAATATCTCAGGTATAAATGTGAAATTCTCAAGTATAAATGGAGAATTAAAAAAAAGGGACTAGTTTATTGGTGGCCCACGTGAAGTGTGGTAAATATTTATTAAAATATTAGTAGTTATAGCCACATAAAAGTTTTAAAGTTTTTAGCTTGCATAGAATTATATAAAATATTTTATAATATTTCCATACTTTTAAATGTGTGCGGGGTAAAATTAAGAGTAAATGAAGGGAGGAGACAAGGTTCATGAAAATAAGGATTTCAATTTATTTCATTGGTCGGGTGAAATTACTTGTCTCCTCTGTAAAATATGCGCAGTTATTTTATTAAATCTATGTCCTTTTAACCCCTTTAAACCCTTTTAATAAGAGTTATGTGTTTTTAATATAAAAAAATATGCTATAGTTTATAATTTTATGAACTATATATTATTTTTTATTTTAATTTTATAAACTATATACATTTTTAACTAAAAAGTGTATATATTTTTACATTATTAAATTATAATAGGTTATTATAATGTGTTAAAATATAACCTCCATAATATTATAGAGAAGAAATTCTAGAATTTCACATTCTGCAAATACACAAGTTTTGGCTTCATTAAATTTGATGGTCAAATGACCATAGACGTAAGACAATTTATTTAGACTCAAATTTAAGCTCGGTTCCAAAACTTTAATTGTATTAAAATTAATGGTCAAATGACCATCACGATAAGCTAAAAAATAAGCCATTATGACGGTCATTTAAACATCAAATTTAAGTTGGCCAAATTTTTGTCTACATTAATTTTTTTCAGAAATTTGAAGTTGTTATGCATTCTTAGGGGTCTCTTCTTCACTTCTATATGGTCAGAAATATTTTTATATAAATCTGGGGTATAATGTAGAGCCCTTTATAATTTAGGTTATTATTTTGATCATGAGAGATTAATTAGTATGCATTGTAATGACAAAATTAGTTATGATCAAATAGTTTCTTTAGATCTATAAAATTTAGATATGATTCTATTAAAAGTGTTGTTTTTATCAATAAATATGTATCTAACTTTATAGTACATTGTATATTATAATGGGATGTGTTTTACAAGTTTAGGAAAATAATGACGTCCAACTATTTCTATCTTGACAAAACCCAGATCCTGAATGAAACCAACTACAATATTTGGGTCAAAATAGAATTTATGGTGAGGAAACTCTAGATGATTATTTCTGATCTAAGGTTGCTCCCACTAGTCGTTAAGCAACTGTAGATAACATGAATGTATTCTTGCAACGAATGTAAGATGCTCTTTCTATGATTTTATACATGAATGTGAACGATGAGTACCTTCTACACATTGGTAATATCGAACATCCGAAAGAGGTATGGACACAACTAGAATCCATGTATGAAGGATACTTGGTATATCAAGGATAGTAATGAGAGTATAATAGCTGAAAGAATTCAAAGAAATGATCTATATATTTTTGATGATTTCTCTTCTGCATCTTGTTTTATATCTCAAAGTTTGAATAATTCAAAACTATGGCATGAAAGGTTAGGACATGTTAATTATCAAAACTTATATGAAATGCATAGATATAGTCTAGTGAAAGGTTTACATGTGTTGTCTTATACTCTTGACGTTACGTCATTAAATGCTTCTAAATGATAGTTTTGATTTTGATTTAGTAAATGGTCATGATGATGTTTTGATGCTTATAGATGTTTTTCTGAAAATATTATATTTCTAGATAAGAAATTAAATTGGGCTCAATCTATGTTAGAAAACTCAAATTTTATTAACCTTAGGAAAATGACCGAGAAGCCATCATATGTACCATGCATTAATTACCTTATATGAATCTGAGCCATGAAGTATTATAGGGTCTAGATGGATATACAAAGTAAAATATAATAGTTATGGTAGTATTAAAAACATAAAGTTAGACTTATTGCTAGAGGTTTCACTCGAAACTTGGTATTGATTATATTTCAGACATTTCCTATAGCTAAAATGAGTATTGTTAGGTCTTATTTGCAATTGCACTCAATTTGGGTGGGAAATCCACCAAATGGATAAGAAAAATATTTTCTTGAATCACAATTTAAAGAAGAACTTTACATGTTTCAACCTAAAGGATTTGAAGAAACTGGTAAAGAAAACTATGTTTGTAAGTTGAGAAATCCTTGTATGGTTTAAAACAAGCTCTTAGAGCTTGGTATGCAAAAATTGTTTCCTTCTTTAAACTATTACATTTTGTTAATTTTTCTTCTAATAATGATATATTCATTAAGTAATAAGGCTCACATATTATCATTATATGTATATATGTTGATTATTTGCTTATGTCTGGTGATAATTCTGATTTAATTCATAGGATTAAAGAGAAATTAAAGCAATACTTTGAAATTAATGAGTTAGGTCTCTCACATCATGTTATTTGTATGATTGTATTTCATTCTATTGTTATTTTTTAAAACACAATATGCAACCATTGTATTGAAAAAGTTTCTTATGATTGATTGTAAACCATTTTCTACTTCAATGGAAGTTGGAATAAATATTGATTATAAATTTAGATATGAAAAAGGTTTATCCCATTTTATATACATTGTTAGTTGATTGTTTGATTTATTTAACTATAACTAGATCAGCTATTTCCTATACAAAAGGAATTACTTCAAGGTTTATGCAAAGAACCTTTTTAGAGATAATTGGAATCTTGCAAAAAGATTTTTTTAGATATTTAAAAGGAACAATCAATTATTGGTTGCATTATAATAAGAATGAAAATGCTATCTTATATGGATTTTATGATTCTAACCATACTGATGTTATGTTATAAAATATACTGGATATGTGTTCAAGTTTTTGGTGTAGGAACCATTACTTGGAACAACAAATACAATCAACAGTCTCCATTTTTTCTACTAAGGTAGAGAAGTACAATGGAAGAAGTAAAGAAGCCATGTGGCTGTAATGACTATTGGTAGAGATACACATGGACGCTAAAGGAAGTATTTATCTTCTATATGGTGGTCAGTGTTGTATTACTTTTGATTAAGAATCTAGTTCAACATCGAGAGGACAATGAACATTGAGATATATATACACTTCACCCGTGAGAAAGTTTAAAGTGATGAGATAAATCTCAAGTTCATGTTCACCGAAGAGTATGTTCCCGAGATCTTTAGAAAGTCCCTGAGTGCTTTAAAAGTTTTGTCACTTTCGTGAAAACTTAGATTGTCGATTTTTCGATTGAGGGGAGTGTGCATGATAATGTCACCTCCTAATGGAACTTGGTTTTGTAAAAAGACCTTCGTGTAAGTGTAAAAGACTGTTTCACTCGGAATGTTTCGGCTTCTAGGAATAGAGTTGTTTCTATCCTTTCATTCCTTTTAGAAACAGATAGGGTTAGGGCTAGGAGGAATACCTGTTAAATGTCGAGATGGTGTGCGCGTACCGTAGAGAAAGATCAAGTTGACTGCGAAGAACTCCTTTTTTTCTTGGAAGGACTACCTGCAAATAAGAACACAAGACCACAAGATTTGATTAAATAATAAATGAGTAAACTGCCTTGGGCCCAGGAAATATAAAACTTCCTTTCGAAGGTGGTCAGTTTCCCTGCTAATATGAATTAACACAAATGACCAAAATATCAATTAGATTACTTGGTTGAAACGGGTAGGAGAAAGGCTGGTTTCTGGTTTTGATCGAGAGGAACCGATGCATTCTTACCGATAACGATACCAAAGGGGGTCTAGGATCTGTAGGTTGGTCGCTTTATGGGGTAGTTGTGTTGTTTGTAAGGCTGTATATAGGTGGTATTAGGAAATAAGGGGATGAGAGGTAGATGAATGATAGTTAGAGGTAATATGCATGCTGGGTAGTGGATTCAGGGATGGATTTATGAGGACTGTAATTCAAAAGGCATAAGAAATGTTATAACAGAGGACATGCAAGATGTGACTTACTGGTTTTGACAAAGATGCAAGTTGATCTCCTTTGCTGCAAACGCTTCTGGTTTCTTCACTCGTCTCTGCTCGGTCAAGTGAAGATCTGGACTCTATTTTTCTTCTCCCAATGATCTCTGTTCATTCAAAAATCATTCGACCTGATCCAAAAATGAAATTCCGATCCTTTGTTTTTGGTTTGGGGAGCCCATTTACAGGGAACCGATGGCGGTTGCGTAACCGACGGCGGTCGAGTAGGAACCGGCATCGGTAAGGAAAAAGTAGGCTATTTTTAGTAAAATAGCCCACCTTCCCTGCTTTTCTCCCGAGAGATCAGTTGCGGGCTTGGTCAAGTGGCTAGAAGGTCGGTTTTGGGTGCGAGTAAGGAGGCATTAGTTATGGATGTGAGTCTAGACCAAGTCATAGGTCTTAATTAGGTTAGTTTAGGGTTAGGGCTAGGTCATGATGAGGTGGCAAAATGAGGTGGTAGGTAAGGTGATGTGGATTTATCAATTACAAGGTAATTAATAAATAATTGTGTAAGGTTTAGGTGATGAGGTTAAGTTGCGAGATGAGATGCGGGTCACAAGGGGTCGTAAGACACAAATTTGGTGTCTACATTAGCCCCTTATTGTCGTGTAGCTTGTTTTGTAAAGCTGCACGACAATAATATGAAGTGGTTTCCCATTAAGGGTATAGGTAATCCCCCTCAAATCTATCACAGATTGAGTGAACGGGAAATCAGGGATAGGGTTGATAAAGGGTAAATGGGGTAGAGGGGATGGTAAGATGGTGGGGTAGGTCCAAGGAAGTAGACGCATGGTAAAATGCAATAGTACAACTAGGGTACATGATTTGACGAGCAAACCAGCAGTGCATAGGCAAAGGTCGATAGTTTATCCAAACAAGGGTGATATAATCCTGGTATCCAAGGCATAGGAAGTAGCTCCAGGGTATATAACAGGTAAGGTACAGGAACGTTTAGGCATGTCCGGCAAGTGATTTCAAATGGTTTTTGGTTGAGATAAACGTCACGGTCTAGGTCTCGAGCAAAGTAGGTTGACGAGATCAAGTCAAGGACCCTAATCATGCTAAAACACGAACAGGTGAGCTCGATTGAACAAAAAACTACAGGATGGGTGGATAAAAGTGGATGGTTTTGATTTTGGGTAAGGTATTGGAGTGATACGGCCGTGGGTCGGGCCGAGTTGTTGGGTTGCAGCCTTGGGTCGGGCCGGTAGGGTAGGGCGAGGCCTTGGGTCGGGCCGGTAGGGTAGGGCGAGGCCTTGGGTCGGGCCGGTAGGGTAGGGCGAGGCCTTGGGTCGGGCCGGTTTGGTTAGGGCGAGGCCTTGGGTCGGGCCGGTAGGGTAGGGCGAGGCCTTGGGTCGGGCCGGTAGGGTAGGGCGAGGCCTTGGGTCGGGCCGGTTTGTTAGGGCGAGGCCTTGGGTCGGGCCGGTAGGGTAGGGCGAGGCCTTGGGTCGGGCCGGTAGGGTAGGGCGAGGCCTTTGGTCGCGTCGGTAGGGTAGGGCGAGGCCTTGCGTCGGGCCGGTAGGGTAGGGCGAGGCCTTGGGTCGGGCCAAGATAGGGGTAGGCGAGGCCTTTGGTCGGGCCGGGTAGGGTAGGGGCGAGGCCTTTGGTCGGGCCGGTAGGGTAGGGCGAGGAGAAACATCCAGCAGGTAGGGACAAGAGGGAAGACCAGGGCCACCTCAAGCTCACCGCAACCCAAGAGGTAACGTTTTGTTTGTAATTTGACTACTACATGTTTTGGGAATAAGCTTCATGAGTAAGTGGGTAGATATGAGAAAGAAAATATGATAACAAGGGTTATAAATGAGGTGAGTGTTACGTGGTAGGGAATCAAGGGTTTTGGGTATGTCTGTGTATACAGAGAGGAATAAACGAGCAATTTATTGTCGTAGGTGGTTGTTTAGGCAAGGTGTATGAAAGTAACAGGGACCGATATCGGTTAGGGATAACCGGTATCGGTTACTCAACCGGTACCGGTTAGCTGTAAACGATACCGGTTGCTGTAGGAATTTCCAGAATTTGAGAAAAAACCCAGGGGGATTGGAGGAATTGAATGGTTTTTTGTTATTTGGATGTATGCAGGCAGAGGCAGGGTTGAGGATGAATGATAGTGTACCAAATAGCTGTTGTCACTTAATCCGAGTGGATGTAACACCAAATTGAATGGACATTGATAAATCGTTTGGGGTTAAGTGGAATCCACTATTATTCACGAATCGCACGTAACCATGCTATGTTACAGGCGTTGATTGAGAGATGGAATCCTGAGACAAATACCTTCTATCTGCCAACAGGGGAAATGACAGTAACATTGGAAGATGTGTTCCGTATTTTGAGACTCCCAATTACAGAAAAACCAAGATATCGTGCATTACCTAGCATGCGGCACGGGAGCGATAACAACAATATTTCGTCCATACGCACGAGATTTAACACAATGAGGTTTGTCATTTACGTATGGGATAATGTATGCAGACATCCCGAGGAGACACGATTAGCAAGTAATATTAATGATAGCGGTAGGGTATTACGCGTTACCGAGGCGGATGGGGAAGATTTCCAAGGCATTGATGTGTGTTATTTGGGAGATGATAGAAAGGAACGTGACTTTTGCATGGGCACTGCATATTTGGCGAGCTATACAGGGAGCTATACTTATTACAATCGGGGCCTATGAGCACATTGTTTGTGTGCGACCAATAGTAATCCGACACTGGATTGTTCATACTTATTACACTCGTTGGGCCTATGAGCACATTGTTTGTGTGCGACCAATAGGCGACCCATCCAAATGAGAGAGACCGAGTACGAGAGGTTGGGATTCAGACGATGGGTCCAAACAGAACAAGAGGCAAGATCCCAGGCTGTGACGGGTGACATTGAGTATTATAGGCAGGTATGGGAGAGGGTGACGATTGCGGATATCTGTTGGCGGCCTTACGGGAACTATATGGTAATAGAGAATATAGCTGAGGAGTTGAGGGGTGTAGAGCGATTGAGGTGGATCGCAGGGCACAAGCCAGGTGAGTATGAGAGGATTCCTCTAGATCGCGTGCGGCGACAATTTGGATTTGTGCAGGATATACCTCAGGCTTATAGACCCTATAGGAGGATCGATGCAGAGGCAGTATTCTCACCTCCCCAGCCAACACCTCCAGAAGGGCCTGAAGAGGTAGCAGCCGATCGCAGGGTAATGGACGCAGGAATGACAGAGGCCTATAGATTATGGTGGGTAGCAGAACTGCGAGGTGTACGTGATCGTCCTGACATAGCGTGATTACATGCAGCAGCGTTTGGTTCAGCAGCTCCAAACGCAGGTGAATGAGACAAGAGGATTGTTAGTGGTTGCGGAGTCACGGGCGGAGAGACTAGAGGCTGGAGTCCTCCATGCGAGAGGGCGTATTCATATGTTACAGGAGAGATTGGCAGATCAGTGGGTGGTACCAATAGCCGTGGTACCATTGAGGACAGAGAGGCCTGGCGAGAGGGGTCGACGATCACGATCATCGCCTAGTTCGGGATGAGGCGTGAGGGTCTAAATAAATGTTAGCAAGGTATAAGAATAAATAAGAGTACCGACCTGCGTGTCGATGATAGAGAAGATGTATTTGTTTAACATCTAAATAAAACGAGATATGTATGTTGATTTGAGTTATAATAATAAGAATGTTTTCATTTTGACTTTCGGTGTTTTGAAAAAGGATAAAGAGGAATGTGATTAAATAGAAATACACAAAAATATTTATATTTACCACACATGATAGGTTATGGTAGGGGATGGTCGAGCTAACCTTGGGAGACCCCATGTCTCCGAAGTGCTGCCTACATAGCCCTTTGCACAAAGCAAGGAGGGGCCTCAGACCGATGTAGTTCTCCCTTAGGATCAGGGAGAGGCGAATTCAGGCAATTTGGTACGGTTTAGGCAATTGGTTGATTGGTAAGAATATTGATATTAATATTGGTAAGGTAAGGTTGTTGGTGTCGGAAATGAATTGGTGATGTTGTAAAAGGTATAAGGGAAGCGAAAGTTAGCCTACCCAAGTGGTAGGGAACCATGTCCTGATTAAGATCAACACACAATCCTAGATGCGAGGCAAAGCGGAAAGAGTGCTCCGTAGGTGAAAAGAGCTAAACAAACCACCAAACGTAGAACGAGCTTGAAGCCCTAGGTACCGTGCATAGACGAGAAGTCCATAGGTGAAAAGAGTTGTATGATCACAATATATCGGGTGAACGTTACGTCCCTTGAGTTGAAACAAATGGTGAGGTGAGGTGGATGATATAGCTGAGGTACAGAGAATTTATTACAAAGTGAGTGTTCTGACGAAAGAGAACCTACCCTAAATAGACAAGTCCATGACCCAAAAAGTTCTTTTGAATGAGGCCTTTATTTTACTGAATATAGACTGATCGATGCGGGAAGTCTACAAGGGATATTGATTGTATTATTCTTGAGGTCTTCACGAAGCTGATCAATGCGAGAAGCTTCGATAAAGGCTGACTGTGTATAGTCATGTCCTTCGAGGGAGCAAATATTTATAGTAGCAGATATGATTTTAGTGCATAGCTGTCCTTCTGGGGAGCAATCTATATATAAAATAGCAGCAATAATTTGGCATATAGTCATGTCCTTCGAGGGAACAAATATATATAATTTAGATAGCTAGATGTTCTTTTGGCGTGAAGCATCTAGTTTGGTAGGAAGTTTGACTCAAGAAAATCCCATAAGAATACGGCTTATTTTAATACTTTGAAGTCATGGACTAGACTAAAAAGGGGAAGGCATCGTTTAGGTGAGGTGAGAATCAAACTATGTGAGCTTGATTTTTATTATGAGGTGTAGGAAACGAAGTGCATGTGGTGGTATGTGAGCTCAAGGGACGAGCGACAGGTAGATAAGAAGTGATATAACACTAAATTCAACAGTAGAATGGTCGAAGATGCAAGGCATTAAGGGGTTCAGGCTCAGGCTTACCATTAAGCGAAGCTAAACGATAAGTGCCTGATCCATAGGTGTGAGTGATTATGTAAGGCCCAATCCAATTGGGAGCAAATTTTCCACGTTTGCTCTTTTCTAGTTTGGTGACATGTTGATTCTCTTTGAGGACAAGATCACCAACCTTAAAGGTACGCTCATGAAGTCGCTTATCATAAGCACGTTTGATGCGTTTTTGATAGATTTGAAGGTGATCAAGAGCTGTAAGACGACGTTCGTCAAGGAGCTCCAATTGGGCTAACCGCTCTTGGCGGAAATCATCGTTGGTGAGAATATCCTGAAGAGATATTCTAAGGGAGGGTATTTGTATTTCGAGAGGCAAAACAGCCTCGGTACCATATACCAAAGAAAAAGGTGTGGCATTAGTAGAGGTACGGATGCTAGTACGATAAGCCCAAAGGGCAAAGGGGATGTGATCGTGCCAATTTCGTCCGGACTCATTGACAACTTTCATGAGGATTTTGGTTAGGGTTTTATTAGAGGATTCGGCTTGTCCATTTGCTTGTGGATAGTAGGGTGATGAGAAGCTGAGTTTGATACCAAAGTTGTCACAAAGGTCTTGCAACAACCTATTTTTGAAATATTTTCCATTATCTGTAATCAGGCGATGAGGAACACCAAAACGACAGATAATGTGGTGGTTAATGAACTCTACAATTTTTTCTTTTTTAGTTGAAATGAGTGGAATAGCCTCCACCCATTTTGTGTAATATTCGGTTGCTGTGATAATCCATCGGTGACGTTGTGAAGAGGACGGGTGAATCTCACCAATAAGGTCTAAACCCCATTGTGAGAAGGGCCAAAGATCTCGAGCGACCTGGAGCGGGTGGCTAGGAGTATGTTGAAGGTTGGCATGTTGTTGACACATAACACAACGCTTAACATATTCGTAGCAGTCGTTATTGAGAGTAGGCCAATAATAACCTAGGCGAAGGATTCATTTAGCCACTGGCAAGGCCACTAAAATGTCCACCACAAATACCGTCATGGACTTGTTGGATGGTATGGGTGATCTCCGCACCGGTGAGACATCGAAGGAGGATGCCATCAAAGCCACGTTTATAAAGGAGTCCCCCCATAACTACATAACGAGAAACACGTTTAAGAAAAGCACGTTTACCAGTACTAGTAAGGTCAGATGGGAGAACAGAGGTTGTAAGGTAGTCGTGAAATTGGTGATACCAAGTATCCTGTGAATTAGCAGACACATTTTTATCATACAAACTACCGGGGTTGAGTAGGATGGGGCAAAAAGTTGTTGGACCACGACGAATAATTCAGAGTCAGTTGATGAAGCTGGAATTTGCGAGGCTAAGCAAGCCATAGTATCCGCAAATTTGTTAGTGGAGCGGGGAATGGTTTGGATAGAATAGTGAGTAAATAAGGCTAGAAGTGAGTCCACGTAGTATTTGTATTTTTGAAGTTCCTCATTTTTACATTGGTAGATGCCCATAACTTGATTGACTACCAATTGAGAGTCGCCAAAAATATTGATAGATTTGATACCTAAGTGTATCGCAACTTGGAGACCCAGAACAAGGGCCTCGTATTCCGCTGTATTATTAGTGCAGGGGAAATCAAGCCGGAATGAAAGAGGCATAGGTTCAGCGTCAAGAGGGATGAGAACAATGCCGGCTCCTCCCACACTTGGCATTTAGATCCATCGAAGAAGAGGGTCATTTGATACGACTCTTCCCCGAGTGAAAGAGTGGCGATGAGTTCGTCGGGGAATATAAAATTGGTAAATTGTTCCCCAGGTAAAGGGGCTTCCACAAGTTGGTCTGCGATGGTTTGTCCTTTGATTGATTTCTGGTGGACGAACTCAAGGTCGAGGTCGGCGAGGAGCATGAGCCATCGGGCGATGCATTGGTTTAGATGAGGTTTGGCATACATGTAATGGATGGGGTCCGTGGTTGGTGATGATGAAAGTTTTGTGATTCGTAAGGTAGTGTCGAGTTTGGTAGCCACTAATGATAGGGCTAGGCACAACTTTTCTACATGTGTATACCTAGTCTCATAATCCACCAAAGTACGACTTATATAATAAACGGCTTGTTCTCGATTTTCAGAGTCACGATGTGCAAGCATGGCCCCTACAACGTGGTCAGAGGGCGGAAAGGTAAAGGTAGAAAGGGCGGTCGTCTTGAGGTGGGATAAGCACGGGTGGCTGCAAGAGATAAGTTTTGAGAGCTTCAAAGGCTTGGTGGCACTCTTCACTCCATCAAACTCAATGTCCTTTTAAGGAGGTGATGGAAAGGTTGACATCGATCCGAGAGTCGGGAGATGAAACGTCGGATAGATTATAACTTACCTTGTAAGCTACGCAATTGTTTGAGATTAGTAGGTGGGGGCATTTCTATGATAGCTTTGACTTTAGATGGATCGACCTCAATGCCACGCAAAGAGACGATAAAACCAAGAAGCTTTCCCGAAAGGACACCAAAGACACATTTCTTTGGTCAAGATGGACATTGAATATTGTAACAAAGCATCAAAAATAATGGTTAAAACATCGAGATGTTCACCGCGATGTTTAGACTTGCCAAGAAGATCGCGACGTAATCTTCAAGGATAGTGTGCATAATGTCATGAAAAATGTAGGTCATAGCCCGCCGATAGGTGGCACCAAAGATTCTTAAGGCCAATGGCATTACACGGTAATGTAAGGTTCCCAAGGAGTTATGAAGGCGCTTTGTGTTGATCGGCAGGGCAACCAAAATTTGGTCAGATCCTCGAAAAGCCATCCATGAGAGAGCATCTCATGGCTCAGCAGTGAGATCAACAAGTTGATCAATACTAGGTAGGGGGAAGTCATCCTTAGGGCAAGCGAGGTTAAGATCCCGGAAATCCGTGCATATCCGAAGTCCCCCCATCGCTTTAGTGATAGGTACGATGTTAGAAATCCATTGAGGATAGTCAATAGGCAGAATGAAGGAAACAGAAAGGAGTCGTTGGAGCTCCTCTTTGACCAAGAGGGCAATGCGTGGATGCATTTTTCTCAATTTCTGTTTAATTGGCTTGGAATCGGGTTTCAGTGTAATGTTATGGATGGCAATGGTAGGATCAATTCCTGGCATGTCCGCGTAGGACCAAGCGAAAGCTTGGTTGCGAGCACGGAGGAAAGTAGTAAAGGCGACTTGTTCTGATGCGTTAAGGGATTGTCCGATCTTCACAATGTGAGGATCCTCCTCCGTGTGGATGTTGATTTCTATAGTAGACTCGTTCAGCATGGTTTGGGTTTCAGATGGTAAGGCTCGTTGAATATAAGAGTCATCCGCGCCAAGGTAAGTGAGGATGGAGTCATCATCCTGGCACTCAACAACGTTAATTGAAGGCGAGTCCTCTTCGATCATGTCTAGATATAGAAGGGGAATAGAAGAGGGGTCCTCATTATCGCGTTGATAAGTGAGAGGACCTAAGAAGATAGCATTTATGAAAAAAAAAAGTTAGGAGGGATAGATTCGTGATCTATCGACTCAGTGGGTGACGATGGCAAAGTGGGTGATGATGGTTTGGTAGGGGTAACGTCGTTCTCTTCCAGAAGGCAACTGTCACGAGGTTCTGTCGATGTAAGTGTTTCCAGAAATCCGAGACCACTACGATCATTATGTTTGCGTGTGGTGATGGGGATGAGCGTATGTCGGCCTTGTTCATAAAGACCAAAACCAAAGCCTTTCCAAGCACAAATGAGTCAAGAAGGTGAGGGCGGCGACGATTTGTCAAGTATTGAAAATCGATTGAAGGGAACCACACCAAGAGGAGGTTCAGGGGCATGGAGGATGCGCCAACACCCCCATACGTTAGGTTGGTGCGGCAATGGGGTGGTCCGTAGAGATTACCTCCCCACGCGACGGTCGTAGGTGGATGTGCATGTAATTGTCCGTACTCCCGTGGGGTAGGAAAGAACTAACGTTATATAGGCGATACTCCCAACAGAAGGCATTGAAAACATCTACTAAGGGGTCCGAGGTTGGGATGTTAGTCATGGGAAGGGAAGTGGTTTTTGCGACGGTGGTTTCATCACCAAGGCGTAGGTGCGGTTGAGGTGGATGGTTGAGGTACATTTAAGAGGATGGTCAGGTTGAATGTATGGGTGTCTTGATTGGTATAAGCACATCGTTAGGGCGGTATAACATATCAGCAGGTTTTAAAGGGGGGAGGATCAGCTTTTACGGTGTAGGACTTCCCCTCGTACTCAAATTTTATGCATCTATGTAATGTTGAGGGAACGCATCCCATGGCCCGGATCCAAGGATGACCCAGCAATATATTATATTGGAACTCTCCCTCAAGGACATAGAAGAGTTCGGGTAAAGTACGTGGTCCTACCCGAATGTTGAGGATCACGGTGCCTAAGGTAGAGGTAATAGCGTCATTGAATGACCGCAACATGATGGGGTTGGCACACATGTAGCTAGAAGGGATATTCATTTGTTGAAAAGCTTTTGAAGAGATGATGTTTAGGCTAGCACCCCCGTCAATCATAACACGACGTACACGAATGTCCCGGACGTAAGCTGAGATGAACAGGGTAGGGTCAGGATCTTCTGTACCAAAATCGACAATTTCATCTTGAGAAACTGACTACAGCAGCTTGTGGTACAGAGAGATGTAAGTGGTCAGGGTGGTGGGTTGTTTGGTGAGAGAGGCAAACGTGATTGGGTGTTAGAATGGAGGCAACAGTGTGGTTTCATTAGGTAAGACCTCGATCCTCAAGAATTTCAACGAGAGCTTGTCGATGAGATTCAGAAGTCTGAATGAGATCATATAGTGTCATTTTTACGGGTGATTGGTGAAGCTGTTTAATCATGGCTCGATGGGCGGCTCCATTAGAGACGGGGTAAGCAGGTCCACGAATAACCACTTTAGGTGGTGGTGCAATCGGGATGTTGGACGGAGAAGGAGAGGACGCAGATGTGCCTTCTTTCGCTTTCTCATTGTTTTTCTGACGCTCGAGTAGCAACACTAATCATATTAATCTCGTAGACCGGAGATGAAGAAGATGATTGGGATAAATCATGGTCTTCAAGAGGTGGGGTTGTAATAATGATAGATCGTGGTGAGGCGGGGATAGATGGTATAGGAGAGGGAATTGAAGCTAAAGGTCTCTCCCTTCGTAAGTTGTCTTTCTTAACCTTTCTATCTGGGAGAGGTGACTGACGAAGGATGGTTTTTAAAGCTTTGCATCCCTCCACATCATGTCCTGGTGTGCGGTGATAAGCGTAGATTTTAGACTCATCGTAACCTACAGGCCGAGGTTTAGACGGGTCATAAGGTCTAAGTGGGGGTAGGGAAATGGTCGCATTCTCTACCAACATGGCAAGGATTTTAGCGTAAGATCCTTTGAGTGGGTCAAAATCGGAGGAGGATGAGGGTATTGGTTGTGTGGGTTTCGGTAATGTTTGGGCATGGCTGGTTCATATGGGTGGTGGTTTAGCCAAGGGGTGTTGACATGTGGTTTTCACTAAACGTGGTTTCTTTGGCGCAGGAGCTACGTTCGGCTGGTTAGATGATGAGGCTACAGATGACATGGTAGTAGGAAACAACCACGGAGAAAGGGGAGTGACAGAAAATAAATCCTTTGATGATGGAGTTTGTTTAGGGTTGATGGGTGGACAGGATACGTGGGGTGATAATGTTGATATACCCTTAGATCCCTGTATGGGTGCAGAAGGCATAGGTTGTTTTGAAGAAAACGCAGGAGGTATGATATATTGGTGCAAGGTGGAAGGATGAGGTCCCAATATGGAAGGTAGGTATGACGATGATGGTTTTGATTGTGATAGAGGCACGGATTGAGCTTGTCTTCTAGGTGGCGGGGCGGCTTTATTCTTGGATAAATCTAGTCGCTTAGGCGGGTGTGTTAGACTGGGTATGGGTGAGGTCCCAAGCGTAGGGGAAGATTTGGCTAAGTTAATAGAAGTGGACGAGGCATTTGGTAGAGGTGAGGGGGGTGAAGGCGAGAACATGGGCATTTTAAGCTTCTGTAAACACTTCGGGTATATGGTGGAGGTCTCAGGATCGGTCATTTGCATTTGAGTAGAATATGGCATACTCAAACGTTCCCATAGGGCCTGTCTATCTTCTGTGGAATGACAGTCCTCACGTGTGAATGTGAACTTTTGTACGGAAGAAAGGTGGGTTGTGATTCCACCATCAGGGGTGTGATACAATGGAGTAGATGAGGCACTGTATCAATAGATGTTAAGAGGTCAACCGGTCGTTGAAAAGATTTAGGCGATGAAGAACTAATAGGTAAGAGGGTGTGTTCGAGAGGATCCGTCATGGTTAAAGAATTTGGTGATGTCGGTGCAAGAGATTTCTCGTCTAAGGATGTCAAAAGGAGTGGCGTACCTTCCTCTTGTGCAACAAGAGTGGTAGAAGGGGAAGTCTGGGAAATAGATAGATTAGATAACATCCGTTCGCAGTCTTGTAGGGATGTGGTATAAGCAGACTCATCGATGGGAAGAGGAGTTCTGGGCAGTTAACTCCTTTATGGGTAAAGGAATGATTTCGCTTTGGCTTGATGGTGGTAAAGGAGGTTCGGGCTCCTGTGTTAGTGAAGAGGCTTGATTCAAAATTTTCTCGATAGAGGCTTTGGGCTGGGTATCAAAGATTGCATGGATCTCATGAACACTCTCCTCGGCTAAGATATCCTGGTTTGTGTTACTGTTGGGAGAGTGATTCGGGAATGGTTTGTTGAAGATTTTCAAATTTTGGTCAAGGGCATTAGGATTATCGAGGGTTATATCCCCTGCGTCAACCATTTCCTGCACTATGTTTTTCAACATCTTGCAGTTCTCATGACTGTGTCCCTTCACGCGGTGGAAGTTACAGAAGTCATTTTCTTTGTACCAGGAAGGTATGGCGCGAGTGGAATCAAACCCGAATGAGGTTTAACAGGAGGTAATGTAATGGCTCCTGCTTTGAGCAATTTTTCCAATATCACACCATATGTTTCTCCCAAGGGAGTGTAGTTGATGGGCTCGCTTTATACTTATAGGTGGTTTTTGGTGGGGCATTAGACGGTGTTTGAGATTTAACCATCACCGCGTGGACAGCTCCTTTTGATTTAGAAGAAGTGGACGCGTGAGGAGTGGTGGTATTTGGTTTATTGGTAGAATCAGGAGTTCGGAAATTGGGGTTTTTGTTACGCAACCGCAATTTCTCTTCCTCTAAGGCTCGAATCTCTAGTTTTCGAGCCATAGTAAAGGCTTCATCGAATGTACGGAAAGTTTGAATTTGGAGAGTAGGAGAAATGTGCTTAGCACATGCCCGCGTGAAAAGTTCGATAAGTTCAGTCTGAGGCAAGGCATATGTAAGTTGGTTGATAAGGCCGCGCCATCGTCCGACGAAATCTGCGATAGATTCGTCTTCGAATTGTCGAATGGCATAAAGGTCGGTGATGGATACTTTCTTAGCAATGTTAATGGAGAAGTGATCCAAGAAAGATTGGGCTAGTTGGTTAAAAGAGAAGATTGAGTGCTGGGTTAAAGCACTGTACCACTCCAAGGCAGGTCCTGATAAGGACATGGGAAAGGTGCGGAGTAACAAGGCATCATCATGGGCAATCAAATAACAAGCATGTCTAAATGATCGCAAGTGTTGTTGAGGATCCTCTTTACTATTAAAACGAGTAAATTTCGGTAGTTCCCATTGAGGAGGATATGAGTGAAGGGGAACAGAAGGGTGAATGGGCTCCCGACAAACTTGCTCGTATGTCAAGGCGCTACGACTTCCCCAAAATGTAAGCCTCCAGTTTTACATTTTGTCCATCATTTGTTTAATTAGATCGTAGTTGGATGAGATGATGGTGTGGTTGTGGTAAACGGAGGCAAAATTGGGCCAAGGACCACCACCGACAATGGTGGGGTTAAGTGTTGATAAGGTATGGAGGATGAATATGTTGAGGCGACAGAATAGGGATGTCCCATATAAGGTGTTGAGGTTACTGGATACGTGTATGGGAATGAAAAGGTAGGTGGAGCTTGAGAAGGAAAGCTCGTGTGGATAGGTGGCAGAGAGCAAGTCATGAATGGAGTAGTCTGCAAGAGAGATGAGGTAGGGGTAGTCGGTGGTAATGATATGTGGGGTCCAAGATTAGCCAAAGAAAAGCCAATCTGAGTCGTATGAACCTCTGAGTCGCTTGGATTGGGAGATGGGGCTAAAGGTGCCGGAAGCAAGGCGGTGTTATCAGGCGGAGTGGGGGCTAAATGAGCAGCTATACTAATAGGCATGCCAACAAAGAGCTGACCATCAGGCGTACGGTCAGGGGCATGAGACAAATAGTATTGTACAGCGCTAGGATTAGCATCCAGAAATTTGGCAAAGTCCTTGTCTCCTACAGGAATTTGGGGGATCTCACTGGTGTCTGTAGGATTCCCCACAGAATGTGAAGGGGGTGATTCAGGTAAAGAAACAGAGCAAGCATGTGAAACCATGGCGGTGGCTTGCTTTCGAGTGATAACAACCATGGACAGGTGTTCACAGTAGGGTTTCAATCTATCCGGAATAGAAACAGCCTTAGAATGGTGAAATTGGCGTGTCATGTCGTTTGTCGTGGGTCAGAGAAGACAGACAAGAATCGATATCGGCCTAGTATCCGATGTCGGTTACACTATAGCCGACGCCGGTCGTGTAACCGATGCTCTCGGTAAGAAGTCTCGGGCTAACAAGATATAAAAAGGCTACTAATTTGATTTTTAACAACGTTTAGTATATGTGTCCAATTATTGATCACAGAAGACAGAGTATGAGAAAGAAAACAGAACTAAAAACAAGCAAGATGCACACACAAATCCAGAGATTAACCCTAGGGTTAATTTTAATTATCGTGGGCTTATGCCTTTAGACGTAGAATGATGTCAAAATCCTAAACAAGAGACTTAGGGGAAATGTCAAGTTGTTTTGGCTTATAAGGTTACCTCAATCGGGCGGAGGAATACCGCGGAAAAAAGGGGGATGTTTGAGCTGTTGTGTTAATTGTGAAGTGATTCGGTATGTGTTGTGCAGTGAATGTAAGATTAATTTCCCAATACCGTGGATATCACCCCCACGTGTACGACCTGTTACTTAATCTACGTTCACTAGAATTGAAAAACAACAAGCAGGAATGCAATGCACGTGTTTTAAACCCAAATCGAAAATGATATTCGATGAAGCAAAAGAGATGACTTTCACTAATGCAAGATGCAAAAACAAAGAAAGTTCTTTTACCAAAATAATACAAAACCTTATGAATATCTTTAGAAGAAGAAAACAAAGCAGTATGCTCCCTATATGAAAGCAAGTAAGAAAGAAAGAAACCCAAAATGGGTCCCACCGGGCGTGCCAAAATGTTTCGCTCGGAATGTTTCGGCTTCTAGGAATAGAGTTATTTCTATCCTTTCATTCCTTTTAGAAATAGATAGGGTTAGGGCTAGGAGGAATACCCGTTAAATGTCGAGATGGTGTGCGCGTACTCGTGAGAAAGATCAAGTTGATCGCGAAGAACTCCTTTTTGTCTTGGAAGGACTACTTGTAAATAAGAACACAAGACCACAAGATTTGATTAAACAATAAATGAGGAAACTCGCCTTGGGCCTGTGAAATATAAAACTTCCTTTCGAAGGTGGTCGCTTCCTCGCTAATATGAATTAACACAAATGACTGCAAAATATCAATTAGATTACTTGGTTGAACGGGTAGGAGAAGGCTGGTTTCTAGTTTTGATCGTGAGGAACCGATGCCGGTTCCGATAACCGATACCGGTGGGTTCTAGGATCTGTAGGTTGGTCACTTTATGGGGTAGTTGTGTTGTTTGTAAGGTCAGTATATAGGTGGTATTAGGAAATAAGGGATGAGAGGTAGATGAATGATAGTTAGAGGTAATATGCATGTTGGGTAGTGGATTCAGGATGGATTTATGAGGAATGTAATTCAAAAGGCATAAGAAATGTTATAACAGAGGACATGCAAGATGTGACTTACTGGTTTTGACAAAGATGCAAGTTGATCTCCTTTGCTACAAACGCTTCTGGTTTCTTCACTCGTCTCTAGCTCGGTCAAGTGAAGATCTGGACTCTATTTTTCTTCTCCCAATGATCTCTGTTGATTCAAAAATCATTCGACCTGATCCAAAAATGAAATTCCGATCCTTTGTTTTTGGTTTGGGGAGCCCATTTACAGGGAACCAATGGCGGTTGCGTAACCGACGGCAGTCGAGTAGGAACCGGCATCGGTAAGGAAAAAGTAGGCTATTTTTAGTAAAATAGCCCACCTTCCCTACTTTTCCCCCGAGATCAGGCGGGCTTGGTCAAGTGGCTAGAAGGTCGGTTTTGGGTGCGAGTAAGGAGGCATTAGTTATGGATGTGAGTCTAGACCAAGTCATAGGTCTTAATTAGGTTAGTTTAGGGTTAGGGCTAGGTCATGATGAGGTGGCAAAATGAGGTGGCAGGTAAGGTGATGTGGATTTATCAATTACAAGGTAATTAATAAATAATTGTGTAAGGTTTAGGTGATGAGGTTAAGTTGTGAGATGAGATGCGGGTCACAAGGGGTCGTAAGACACAAATTTGGTGTCTACAAAGACCTTCAAGCATGTATACCTTCTTGATTGTTTTTAGAAAGAAGTGTAGAAAGATATTAAAGGAGGTATTCAAGAACTCTTTAGTGCTATTGAGTTTATTGGTAGACATCCAAAGACAAGCATATTGTTAAGGAGGTCCTTGGTTGTAAAGACTCATATATGCTTCGGTTCAATAACCTTTTATGAGAACCTATGAGAACATGTAAAACTCACAAATCATATACTTAGCCACCGATCATGGGATGATCTTTGGGATTTCAAATCCTTTTGTATGCGAAAATGTAAATTGAGTATGATGAATGTGTTATAATTCCTTCAACTAATATGCTAGCCTAAAACCTTTATGGTTGAAGGATTGTAAATCCCGTAGTGTACCACGGGTAGGTAATCTATTGACATATGTTATGTTATCCCACTTAACATTAAGGGGGAGTGTTGGAACATAATGATTAAGTGGTCTGACCAACCCTTAATGTATATGGGTCCATCACTAATATATAGGTTAATATTTAATAATATGAAATATTTATATTTCTATTATTAAATATGCTAACCTAGGTATATACTTTAGGTTAAATATTTAATATCATGAAATGATTATATTTCTAATATTAAATATTATAAACCTAGGTTTGTGTGTCAAACATTTTAGGTTGAAAATGTGGGTCAAGAGACATACCCGATCACCTTATACAAAAAGGACTTTAGGTCATCATTTGATATATTCAGAAATATATCAAAGGTGTGCAAATCAAGTGATTTGGTTTTACCCTTGGTAAATAGGGTTTCAAAGGAGAAGGTGATCTTACTAGATGTAAAATAAGTTTTCTCAAGTAAAATGTTATTTTCAAAGTAGTATTTACCCTATTATAGTTTTTCACTATAAATAATGTGTCACTGTGTTATTTATTTCTGTAAGTATTTATTTATTTACTAATGTTATGATGTAATATTTATTTAAATATTTATTGTAACATTATGTAATATGTAAGTTGATTAAATATGTATTTATTAGAATCCTCAAATTCTAACAGAATCACCAAGGAGGACATCACATATTAAGGAGATAAAAAGGAAGAATCCCCTATAATCGGAATCACCAGCTAGGAAGAAGTAGGTGGTGGAAAAGGAAAACTCGGAGGAAACAGAGAGCCTATAGGCCTACATTGCTGACATAGATGATGATGAGCCCAATGGAGTTCAAGACCATCCAGTATATAATGTACACAACTTTGAGGAGGAGGAAGATGAAGAAAAGAATGACGAGGAGGATGCAGATGATCAAGAGAAGGGGACAAGTGAAGAGGTAAGAAATAAAAAATAAAGAACCTCAAGCCTCACCAAGGAACAAGTGGAAGAAGCCACGGAAAGATAAGTAGTGGGAATCATTAAGAACTTGGTGGAGCAGGAGTTGGAGTAGAGCACAGATGAAATTTTTAAGGAAATGGAAGAAGAGAGCGTTGGGAAAGAATATGGCAGCATGGGTGGGACTCCCATTTGGCAATAAGCTTCCTAAGGGATGCATGAACAGTGGGAAGGGCGTAATGGTAGCACAAGGGCAAGGAATGGGCTACATTAATGATCCAAGAAAGGTGCTACTTGTATGTTTCCAAAGCACCATACGAATAGAACAACTCTTGCCTATGACTTCATTTGATGAAGAAGGCGCATATCCAAAACCGAAAGATGCTATCTTGGGTGTCCGAGTTCCATGTGGATGAACCTAAGTTTGAAGTAAGTCAGAGAGCACTGATGAAGGTACCAAAGATGAAAGGAGTAAATCCCTTGGTGAATTCTCAACAATTTTAAATGAGCAAGTTTGCAATGCACTCAAAAAAGTTTTATTTGAGATTGAGGCCATAATTTTTGGGAGGAATGATAGGGTGAGATTACTGGAGTAGAAATTGAAGAATAAAAAGGAGGAGATCGTTGAGAAGAGAAAATAATTAAAGCAAGAAGAGCTCATTAGTGCATAGTTAAGGCGTAAATCGAAAGAAGAGAAGGAAAGGGTGCATGGATTACACAAGAAAATTGAAATGATTATAGATGCTATTATTTTAAAGCATCCTAACCTAGCACCACCCGAGAAAAATATGAATCAACCTTGCAGTGCCTAACTCACATCCTCACGATGGAAAGACAACCACTCACTTTAGAATATGCAAAAGATGCACTTTGGTACACCAAGAAAAGGAAGATAAGTTGAAGGTTATTGAGATCATTGCTCGATATACCAAACTCTTTGCAAAGGTAAAGGCCGCCAGTCGTGCAGTTATTGAAGCTACATATGAAAAATTACGCTGATAGGGATAGAGTTACAAGCATTTTGGTCACTACACATGAAACGAAACTCAAGGAGTTTCAAGAGAAGAATAAGGGGAATAAAGAAAAAATGGATAAAAGCTTGAATGAGGTAGAAAATAAGTTAGAAGCTATCGAGACCTTGCAAGGTTCGATAAAAAACCGGCTAAAGGAATTACACCCCCACATCAAATGCAAGATGGACACACTTTATGACTTGGGAAAACAATTGGAGAGTATTGTTGAGACAATGAGTGCCAAAGGGGAGAAACTAAGTTTTGAGGGGGTGAGCACCCTATTCGAAGACCTCACGCGTGCGTAGAGTGAGGTTGATGCCTGGGAAAAGCTAAAGGCATAAATAGGGAAGGATTTCCCTCTCCTCCTTAAAAATAAGCATTGTTCTCTTTCATTTCCCCATTCTTTCATTATTTCTCCCAATTCTTCATTCCTTCATTCTTTTTCCCACTATTCAGAGCTTGCCATTCTTTATTCATTAAAGAGAAGTGTTTCTAAGGACAGATAGTGGGAGTAGTGTGGAGTGATGTTGGAACCTAGAATATTGGCTAAGTACAAGAAGGTGTGTAGGCACGTGAGACCTATTTAAATAAGGGTGTGTGGGGTGAAAGTGCGTAGGACAGGTTTTAGCGGGGTTAGCAGAACACACATCATGCGTGTAAGGTAAGATAGGTTTTGGGACTTAGCTATATTTTGCATTACAGGTAGCACATGAGAAAAGTGTGACCCATCTAGTATGTGAAGTGGATAAGGTGCCAACCTGACAACTGTATGGTCAAGAAAGTTTTATTCCATGCATGCGATGGAAGGATCCAGAAAGACATCATTGCAAAGAATGGAGAGTTCGGATCAAAGGGAGCATGCTCCATTGGAGGACCACTTAGACACTTGGAAACTAATCTATTACCTTAGAAAGGCATGGCGGTGGAGGATAAAGCTATATATGGAGATGCTCGGGTAGAAGAAAGGAGGATTAGAGGGGTATCATATATCGTTTGGATAGGCAAAGCTCTATAGAGATAATAGTGGGTTCTATGGGTTAAGGTCCTCATTAGCGGGACTATAGCCGAAATGACATATTTTAGGGGATGGGTCTCGTAATGGGTTTTGTAATATGGAAAGCATAGCTTAGGTTCTAGATGCATGAATCTGATTTGTATTATTATATTGGTCTCATTATGGCCTTAATGAATATAATACGAGTTATTGAATTTGTTAGCATGAGTATAAGGTTTTGTTCTACGAGAATATATGTTGTTCATGAGCATAAACCCTAGTGCATTTCCTTTGTGTTATGAATCAGTTATGTATTTTGTTTGATACTTCTCTTTTGTTATCTAAATGGATGCATTGGTATAATAACTCATCCTAAGTTCTCAAAATGAATGCATGGTTATTTTCTTTCCTGCATCTAAATCTATCATAAATGATGTATTCTCACACAACTCACATAAAGGAGGGGCTTGATGCTCATGCGTGCCTTGGGTGAGCACCCATCGTGCACTCGGTGATAGGCTGACGCGCATGGAATTAGAATGTTGTTCTAAGGGTATAAAATGAATACAATAATACATTCCTAAGTGATTAATTAAACATTATTAGGTAATTACGTCTTCTATTTTAATAAATAACCCCTTTATTAGTAAAAATCCCCTCTTACATCCCAAGAATCAATCCAATTTCCTT
This sequence comes from Taxus wallichiana var. yunnanensis, assembly GCA_018340775.1. Lineage (NCBI taxonomy): Eukaryota > Viridiplantae > Streptophyta > Pinopsida > Cupressales > Taxaceae > Taxus > Taxus wallichiana. The sequence goes on along the minus strand of CM031238.1, from coordinate 775,337,034 downwards.
TGAATCCCCTCTAAATAGCTTCTACAAGCTTATCCCTACTTATAAATTAATCAAATTTGATTAATTAAACCCCTCTCAACTCCCATAAAGTGCACATCCTTTATTAAACATGCATGTCATTTTAATTTCTTCTTTGGGCTTTATCCCACATCCACCAAATTGCAAGCCTTGCCCAAACAAGAAAGCTATATAAGGAACCCTCCTCCTTCCCTTTATTCTTACACCACGCTTTGATTAGTGAAAACTATAGACATTTTGATCTGATCCATTCTCCATTGTTAGAAATAACTTCTCCATCTCTTGCATCCATTCTCTCAAATTGAGTAGCATGGGAAGATCCAAAGATGGCCTTGTAGCCATTTCTTGGTGAGATATCATCCTCAATTCTTGAGGCAAATAACACCAATTTGATTGCTAGGTGATCTAATTAGGTTCATACTTTAAGTAGAAATCACAAAGAGTAGGAATGGCTTAACATTTAGTTTTATCATGTTTATGCATTGAAGAAGTTATTTTCCCTTAATCTCTTATCATGATGTTCTTATTTGATTAACTTTTATTTAAAGCTACTAGGTGTTAGTTTCATTTCAATTAGCATAGTTAGTTTTACATGTACACAAGACATCGGTATGTTCTCCACTCCTTACACACCTAACATCATCATTAGCACCATGCTTCATATCACTTTATATTCTACCATTGATTTATTTTCATGTCCTCATCTACCTAACATTATCACACATTCACCACACTCAACATATTTATCGATTTATTCATCCTCACACTCACATCCTCCACTCACCACCATTTTTGGATTCTATTTTCCATCATTTATTCACTCATCATCTACATCATCCCATTCAATCCCACTATCTATCTTATCTATCATATACTCCTATACATCATGTCTCTCACTCATCTAGTCCCTACATGGATTAGGGGGATTGTTATTTATTCTCACTACCACATTCTACGTTCTCCATTAATTTTGATTATTTTCATCTAGCCTATATTTGAAACACATCCTACACTATCATTATTTAAACAAAAACAAACACACACAAAATCTAAAAACAAATAAACATTTTTCAAAATACGAAAAATTTTATATATCAAAAAAATTACAAAAAATGTTTACTCATGGATGTTCTTCCACATTTGCTCCATTCATTCATATGTCATTAAAATTATCAGTTCACTAATACATACTTCACTTATAGTTCATTCAAATTCCGTGACTTGGCCTATTTCACAACTTTTGGTGAACTCTTTATTATCTTGTAGTCCTTTTTGTGAGCCAATAGTCTATACTACAATTTATTAAACTTGGCCTCTCCTTACTTGATGAATTAAGAACATCTATCCTCTTAGAGACCCACACACTCTTACAAACTTAACAAATCATCTTGAAGGAACCATGAAATTATATTTTGAAACTTTCTAATGTCATCTCCATAATCACGTCCGAAAGACCTCCATCAAGCTACTAGTGGTTCTAAACCCCTTAGAAAAATGAGAGAGTTGAATATAAAGTCAAAAATAAATAAAAATCACAAGAAAAAGTCTAAATTTATAAAATACATAAGATAATAAAAGAGCAATATAAAACACTCTCTCTTAGGGGTTGATCCATTAACTCTCCATGGGCTATAAATTCTTGAATGATAGTAGATAAATGTTGTGACTAGAATCAAATGTATCTCCATCGGGGCTATAGATGCCTAGATGGAAGAAAAATAATGCATGACTTATAATTTAATTCCATTCCATCTATCACTAATCACCTATTTCAATCACACCTACACATTTGGCTTGTGTTTTCACTCATTGTATTATAGGTCTTCACTTCAAGTAGAATTTAACTTTCAGGAACACACATGATGTCAATGAGAAACATGGCTAGTATGTCTCCTTGTGATGTTTAGACCTTGTTCAATCTCTTGTTGGGTCTTATGTCTTGTGGTTTTTGGATCATTGCGCATTCACATAGAAATATTGTTTCAAACCATGTTCATACACCTACAAAACTCTTACACTCATTCATTGCAACCATGTCATTTTCATACTTACATTCCACCTCATTTGGAATGGACATGAATGGGCATTCATTGACTTCTATACACTTTCACATAATCACCACTTTTCATGTCATTTACCTTGTAATCATTTCTCATCACTTTGGGTTGGGGAAAAATTGTTCTCACGCTCTCTAACATGCATATATTCTGTACATATCTATAATCACATTTTCACCTACACATGGCTAGGACAAAATTATCATTCTTTTCAATCATTTATCAACTGCCACTTTTCATCCTACTTTATGTCGGGGTAACTTGCAACTCCAAAAAATGTCACTTGATGGGGAATGTCACATCAATTCCTCCTTGTCAATATTATGACATCCAATGATGAATATTCTTAGTCAATTGACCCAATAGTCTCTACCTTGTGAAATCAACCTATCAATCCCTTCACAAACTGTAGCTAAAGTGGTCCACCGATTACCTTTCTAGGTTATTATCTATTTAGTTAGTTATATAAGCCCATTACCATGAAAACCATTTTCATAGGGTTAGATGACCCCCATCCCATAGTACATTTCTATGCTACATCCTACAAACTAAAACACACAACCCATAAAGGGGAAAAATGTAGACACTAAAAAACATCCCGCACATAAGGTCTCCTATTTAGAAATACCAAAAACATCATAAAACACAATAATCCAAAATAAATAAAATAATCCAAAAAATTAAATAAAAATATTGAATCCCACAAAAAAAGGTGATAAAAGTCACCTCGCCAATCATTTACTAACCTCACCCACTCATATTTAATTTTCTCCATCCCACCTAGCCATTTGCATTCCCAATGCATTATGGACCCTTATCATCTCACCCATTTGTGTGTACAAGAGAAAATGTAGAAATTAGAAAGAACAAAAAATAAAAATGAATGCAAACCTTTCTCAGTAAGCTCCTTGTAATCTCATATTGGATTATTTGAAGAGTGGGGTTGAGTGAAACTCTTGTTGGGTCATTGAAGTTGAAAATGCTTCTTTGATATGTGAATGCTCCAAATGGAATTAATTCAAGATATAAGAAATTAATAAATGAATGGATGATGGATGAGTGATAAATTGGATAACATAAGGGTATGCTCAAGTGATATTTAATGAGAATTTGACATAGTAACACTGCCAAATTCTCCAAGCTTCCAAGGATGAATTGAAAGGAATGAAGATTCTTATTTATTGATACATAAGAAGCCATGGATTGAGTAAGGTGGAATTGACTGAGTTACAAGATAATAAATTCAATTTCCTTATTTAGCATGGTTGATTTGTTTTGTGAAGTTAGATCTTTGAATAACAAATTAAGAAGCATTATTTCAAATTGGTTGGATCTTGATTTTGTTGGTTGTACATGAATATTTTCTTCAATGTTTGTAGAATTATAGAACTTGAGTGGAGTGACAAGTTCAAATTGAGTGAGTTGGATGGTGAAGTGGAGATGAGTGGAAGGTGAGTAGATAATTGATTTTATTTATTTAAATAGATAATTAAATTAGCCAAAGTGGTATATGGTGTATATAATCACTTAAATTAATTCTAAAAGTGGAATATGAGTGAATAACGAAATAAATATTATTGTTGGACATTGTAATGTGTAATGGGTATTTTTGGGGTGTTTACATTTTCCCTCTTTAAAGTGTTATTACAAAGTAATAGCATTTTAAAGATAATAGACATGTGTAGATAAGTGAAAGGATGATAATTAAATGTTCTAGACATCCTAATTTACCCCAGTGAAGCATTTGATTTCCCGGATGATCTAAATTGTGCGAGGAGTGCCTCGTAGAGCGATGGGTGATGTGATAAAGTGGTGGAAAACTGCTTGATAGGAAGGATACGAGACTACCTTGTGAGGGATGAGAAAAATGAGCTCAGGAAAAGGAGAAATGAAGGATCAGCAACCAAAATTAGGGAATTGGGATGTGAATTATGGTTGGAAGAAGGGTTAAATAGAAGGGATATGAGGGTAAAGGATATAGAATAGGCATAGACTTATGATTTGGTGTTAGGATTTGATATTAATTGGGATGATGATGGGATTAACCTTATTCATAGCTTGAGATTCCATTCATATTTTATAATTTAGAGAAATATATTTTTTTGCTACACAATAGAGTTGTAGCCATGACAATTAACCCATCATGTGCATAAACAAACACACACACACAGGAAAAAAAAAAAAAAAAACCCAATATATAAAGTAAATGTATGTACCATGGCTATAAATGAACCAAGATAACAAACAATAAACTTGTAATTGGTCAAACAACTAACTAAGAAAAGTAACAATGCAACAAATATATATAGAAAGACATTTAACTCTATCCCTAATATGTTCCCAATGACAATTGTTTGATATGATTTTCCCATAGTAGGGGTAAGATGATTTAGGATTGATTGGGTCATTGCCCCCAAGCAAGGATACATGTAAGGGAGAAAATGAGAGCCAAGATTTCCCCAATCAAGGATATTTGGAACGAAAACTAGGATAAGATTTAATGTGTGATTTTATTAAGGGTGTTGATGTTTTGGGTATTTTTGTAAATATTTATGATTTTTGGATTTTTTCGATTTGTTTGTATATTTTTGAATGTTTTATATGTTTTTGGTAGTTTTGGAATATTTGATTTTTTGGGATTTTTAAAAATATATTGAAGTGTGTTTTTAGATTTTTAGATTGTTTGGATTTTTAGGGATTTTTGACTAGGTATCAATGTGAGGGACCTAGTTGTGATAGTGATCATGGACCCATGCCAAACTCATGTAAGAGCTAAGAGATGGATAAAGTGAAGATGGACAAGATAATAAATGGAAAACATCTTACATGTTTAGAATATGTGATAATAGAAGATGGGGAGGTGATATGAGAGGATAGACAAAAAGAGATATGAGAACATGCATGTCAAAATGTTGTGCGGTGGAAAAATCATTGTAAAACAATAGTAAATATTTAATTCCATTGGCATAATGCTAGATGATATATAGTGATAGGATTTCTTACTCCACCCTTGAATCCACACAAATAGGTAGATGCTTAGGGCTCAACACTTTGAGATCCACGGAGGATGTGAGACACATGAGATAATGTATGTAGGTGAAGAAACAAGGGTTAAAAATGGTCCATTTGGGAAATTGTGACACATCACCAATCAGGATTACTCAATTGATTATAATATGATTTGCACTTTATAGGTCTTTGACTAGACATAGACCTGTATGTGGCCTACTGATCGGAAAGATATGGTGTAAGGGATGGTTGTATCTTTTAACATGGGAATCTAAATTTCTTCTCTGGGATTTTGTATGATTAAACACTTGTGATTTTAAAGGATTTTTTTTTTTTTTTCATGTGTTTTGAAACATCCCCTAAATTTTATCTCATGTCAATGATAAGAGGCAAGGGATCAACATGAAAGAGAAAATGTAGGTGAGTAAGGGAACGTTTCTCTGTTCCTAGCCTTACACTAGTAGTAAAAAGTGTTGGGCTTAACACCAAAGACTATAAAGGATGAGAAGTGTAATTATTTGCAATATATATATTTTTTGATTTATGTGTGCCTTGTAATTGAATTGTGCTTGATGGGAATAAATGTTTTCCCCTAGATATCGACCCCAAATGACTAGTATAATGCAAGGGTTCAACACTAAAGAGTGAGATGGGAGATCAAAGAGCCGTGCATTTTTTTAGAGATTTCTTATTAGAGAGAGAAATTTTATGAAAGGAGGATTCATAAGCTTCTAGATAGGACCATAGGTGAAAATATCTGAAATGGGAAAAACCATAAGAGGGATGAGATGCACAACACCTACATAGGATCTAATAATAACTTCATTCATATGATAACATGAAATAAATAGGTGATGATGGTGAATATTTCATTGTATGATGGGAACATCTGTTGATGGAGTGAAAATTTTAAGACTTATTTTAGATGAGCCAAGTGAAAGGAATGTAAAAGTGGCTTCTCCCGGTGTAAAACATTCCCGAGATAGGTGGTTCCTAGGAATAGACCCTCTTTACATGGATGGTGTTCATGGGTTCATTTAATGTTTGGTCAGAGTCTCCATGGCCAACTTATATATGCTAAACCCAAACTTAGCAGTGATTACATATGGCCCTAACCAATTGGGCTCAAATTTACCTTGCTTTTCTCTTTCCTTATTTGTGTATTTATAATTTTTTTGAGAACCAGATCATTGATATTGAACTCTGTATGTTTTATCTTTTTTAATAGCTATGTCTGTAGCTAGTTTTGATATACTTAGAGATGGTTTAGAGTGTTAATCCTTTTTTCGTCAAGAATCTCTAGTTTGTTAAGTTGTGATTATCTATATTCATCTTCATTGATGAGGTCCTGAAGGGATATTCTCAAGGATTCTGAGTTTTATCTCAATGAGTAGAACATATTCATAGCCAAAAATGAGAGAGAATGGAGTGGATCTTATATGAGTGCAAATTGATGTGTGATAAGATGAAAGGGAGGGTAGACTTGGGTATGCTAGTTTCTTCTATGTGTATTAACTATCCTTTTCATTATATTGTTTAACTAATTTTTATTCACTTGAACTTTGGCCATTACCTTGAGGTAATATGGATTGTAACACATAAGGCAAATGTGGAACATTTAGCAAGATCTTTAAAAATTGATTTTTGAAGGAATTTCCATTGATTTTGAAGGAATTTTCATTATATTGTTTAACTAATTTTTAGTCACTTCACCTTGATTACCTTGAGGGTAATATGGATTGTAACACATAAGGCAAATGTGGAACATTTAGCAAGATCTTTAAAAATTTGATTTTTGAAGGAATTTCCATTGTCAGTGTTAATGGAAGATGGGATATCAAAGTGACAGATGAGGTTATTAAAAATGAATTTGGAGATCTAAATGCTATTTAAGTAAGTGAGAGGAATATTTTCTACCCATTTAATAAAGTACTCACTAGTTGTGATGATGAATTTATGTCCATTGATGATGCAATTTTGATTTTCCCAATAAGATCGAGCCCCCATTGAGAGAAAGGCCAAGGTGTTGTGATTAGTTGTAATGCTTGGGAAGGTGCATGAATGATATTTCCATGTTTTTACATGCTATACATCTTTTGAAAAAGTGGCATGCATCATTTTTATGGTGAGCCAATAGTAAGCAACGTGTAGGATTTTATTGGCCAAGGCCATTCCATTTGTGTGTGCACCACAAATTCCTGTGTGTACTTCAACTAAGGTGTTAGATGCCTCAACTTGATTGAGAAATTTGGATAAAGTTTCATCATAGCCTTTGTGATATAAGGTGGTGGATAGGATAATAGAGTGAGAGGCACATTGTGCTAATGCACTTTTTTTTATGGGAGGTCATATTTGGGTGGAACATTTTGTCATGAATGAAAGTATATATATCATAGTACTAATTGTTATCGAGACCAACTATTTCACATACCATGGTAGTCTCGGGAAATTCGTAAGTAGGAGCTAAGGGATCTTCTACAAGGAAATGTGTTTGTGTTTCATTTTTTGTGATCTCAAGAAGGGATCTATTAGTTGTAATAGCATTCATGGATTTGTTTTGAGATCTATGAATGTGTTCAAAAGTGACCATCTGAAAATATCCTTTAAGGATGTCAACCATTTTCTTGTAGGGTATTAATTTTTCATCTTTTACTTGATACTCATCCCTAACTTGTTTGATGATTAATTATGAGTCACCAATGACTACTAGTTCTTTGATATTATATTAAATGGATACCTTTAATCCAAATATAAGGGATTCATACTATGTAATATTGTTAGTGCAAGGAAAACCCAAGTGAAAGGTTTTATGAATGATATCTCCATCTAGAGTGATTTGCATTATTATAGGTCGTAGACCATGAATGTTATAAGATCCATCAAAGTAGAGCATCCATAAGGAGTGACATTAAGGAACATGAGAGAATCATTAGGAAACTCAAAATGTAGTAGTTTTTTTCAAAGGAGGGGTGATGTAGCAAGGTGATCTACAAGGGATTTTCCATTGATATCCTTTTGATTAAAAAAATTCTATGTTGAATTTACTAAGGATAATAATCCATATAGACATCCATCTAGTGACAACTGGATTGGAAATAAGATGTTTGAGAGGTTAATTTTTGTGATGAGTTTGGTGGTACGATTTAGAAAAAAATCATATAATTTATGGAAAGAAAATTCCATGGCCAAACATACCTTTTTGACATGTGAATATTTGTGCTCGTGATCAATCAAAGTTCTACTAAGATAATAGACTACTTTTTCATGTCCTTGATCATTGTATTGCATGAGAAATGATCCTATAACATAGTCTATGGATGATGTATAAAGAAGAATTGGTTTGTATGGAATAGGTGGCATGAGCACCGAGAGGACTAGATAGATATGTTTTTAGCTTATCAAATGAGTTTTGGAAATCTTGATCCCATTGAAATTGAACATCCTTTTTAAGTAGCTAGTTGAAGTGATGGCACTTATCTGCTAGTTGTGATATAAAGTGTCATATGGATTGAATTTTTCCTTGGATAATACTTAGTTGTTAGATTTTTGGGAGGAGGAATTTCCATTATAACATAAAATTTTGGGATCTATTTCTATACCTCTTCGTGAAATAAGGAACCCCAATAATTTACTTGATGTAACACCGAAGACACATTTTTTGTATTTAGTCTAACTTTGAATAAATGTAATTTTTAAGAGATGAAACAAATGAGTTAAGGATGTATCTCTCTAGTTGTGATTTTCCTAGGATGTCATCAACATAATATTCCATTTTTGTATGTAAAATGATGTGAAATATTACATTGATTACTCGTTTATAGGTAACACCCATGTTTTTGAGGCCAAAAAACATGAAATTATAATATAATGTTCCCCATGGTGGTAAAAATTGTCTTATGTTGATCTTATTCCGTGATTTATATTTGATTATAGCTAGAAAATACATCCATGAGAGACAATATTTCATGACTTGTTGTTGAGTTGATAATCATATCAATGTTAGGTAATGGAAAGTCATCTTTTGGACATGCTTTGTTGATGTCATGAAATTTAGTGAAAATTATAATCCCAGGAGTATTTTTAGTGACTGGAACAATGTTGATATCCAGTTTGAATAGTCGATGGGTTTAATAAAACCTACCACTAGGAGTTTTTGTAATTCCTCTTTGACTAGTAATGCAATTTTGGGATGCATTTTTCTTAACTTTTGTTTGATTGGCTTAGCATCAGGGTGAACCACGAGATGGTGTACAAATAAAGTGGATCCAATCCTGGTATATCCTTATATGTCCATGCAAATACATCTTGAAATTATGTAAAAGTGCGGTAAACACTTCTATTTCTTGTGGAGTTAGACTAGCTCCAAGCTGCAAAATCTTAGGGTGTTCATTTTCTTCCAGTTGTGTCTATGGTTTCTTCTACAAAATTTTTAGATGTATCATTTTCTATAAAGGATGTCAGAGGTTGATGTAGATTATCTATTTGAGATTCCTCTTCACGAGGGAGGAGTCTTGTGAATTTTTCTTATTTTTTTTTGTTTCTCCAATAATGTCTCAGTAAGGATTTCACTATGGGATATTTTTCCTCTTTTTACTTTTTGAATTTTTTTTAGTGAATTAGGGTTTAGAACCTCTTCACCAAAGTAGTATATAATGTCAAAATTGATATCAAACCCTTCTTATGATCAGAAGGGGTTATTTGATCTTGATTTCCAATAAATTATTCAATGGCCTCATCATTTTAGAAGAGGTCTATGGAAACATGATTTAGGTGATCCTGACTGATGAGGGAAGGATATAAAATTTCAATGGTTTAGATGATAAAAATGATTGTGTCAGTGAGATCCTTAAGGAGATCTGACATGTCACTTGTTTCATTGTTAGAGTCAATTTGTTCACTATTTATTTTTTTATACTAGAAACACTTTACATGAGGAAGTATCAAGATTGTAACCCAAACCATATGAGTTTAGATTTTCTATTGAGGTAATGGGATCTAGACGACCTTGTTCATTCTTTCCAAGACCTTTTCCCTTCCATTGCATGTTTTTCATGATTTTATTTCCTATGATGTGTTCGGGCAATTGATAACCATAAGTAAACAAACCATCACCATACAAATAAGAGCTCTCGAAGCTTGGATTTTATCTCATCTTCTAAGTATCCAAATCATCGAAATATGTTTTTCCTAGTTTGTATATGGGAGCGATGTACATGTGAAACATTCAAATTTTCAATGGTGTGTGGTGATAGGGGTAAGTTCCCAATGTGAAAGGAATTTTCAACCATTTGAAATTGATATTCACCACATCCTTTGTCAATGATTTTAAATGTGGATGTTTATGTAGATGAACTAGTAGGAATACTAGATGATGCGAGAAGATGGATTAGAGGATGTAGAGGAGGATTAATGGTTTTACTATCAAGATTCTAAATGCTAGTCTTTGGAAGAAGTTTTGAGAGTGTATCAAGATCAATTCACATGGTTTCAAATAATGGTATGACACGAGAGAGAAAAAATTTATATGGATGGAAAATGGTGATCTTGTTGATACCTCCCTTCAAGAATTCAACAATACTCAAAGGGATTAGTATTCACTCGTAATGTGATTTATTTTCCTTATACAAGGAAATTTTATGCATTGATGAAATACGATGGATGGGATGACTTGCATGACATAGATCCATAAGCACCCAAGGAGGATTTTATATGGGACCTCCAAGTCCACAACATGACATAAGGTTTCCAAGGTGATAGATCCAACTATAAGTGATAGCGTGACTATTCCTAGGGATTAGTTATCATGATTATCATACCCATGAATGGTTATGATATCAATAGTAAGACTCTCCTCGGTATAGCCAAGACATCATAATAGTTTCATGGAACAATTTTTTAGCAAATGCAGCTCCATTGTATATAAGCACTCTTTTGATCTTATGATGAGTAATGAATGATTCGACATATAAGGAACTATTATTTGGAATGTTTGGGTTTAAAAGGTCATGAGGACCAAATGATAAGATATGGCTATTGAGTGAAATATTTGCGATCAAGGCTTGAAATTTTTGGGTATTGATGTCCTTAGGAACACGTGCATCATGTAATGCATGAGTAAGGATGTCTTGAAGCACATGTGATGTTTTAAGCAAGTCCATAAGGGAGATTTACGTAGATGTCTTCTCTAATTGTTTGATAATATCATAGGAATTGAATGAAGATTTAGCAATGGATGTCGCTTGTGTATTTAATTTAGATTAAGGATTGGATGTTTGAGGTATTGTAGATGTCAAAGGTTGTTTGGTGGTGGGCACATAAACCTTATTTTGTCTTATGGTTATTGCACAGTTAAGAGTTTTTATTTTGATGGTACCAACAATGTTGGGTTCTTGATGGACAAATGATATGATTGAGTCATATTAAATTTTTTGGATGTTCGGCCCTTGTCATTTTGAGATATTTTGGATTCATCTTGTTTGGGAAAGGTTCTATGAAAATTTAAAAAAAAATGGATTTTTTTGATGTATTTTCAACTTCTATGTCTCTCGCGATAAATTAAGTCTTGAATGTAGTGGCATAGTTACATATAACAATATGTACGGTGGTCATAAATAAGATGGTAATTAAAATATTCATTTTCCTTGTACCACTTTGGTTTTGGTTTCCCTTCTTCGAAGGGTTTTGCGATTAGATATGTGACCATATCCACACTTTCTAGGTGATGGAATATGCTAGAAAGACTTTCTCCAAGTGGAGTGATTTTTATTGTCTAAATTCCAAATGATAAGCTTCCTTACTAGGAATGATGATTGGTTTTTAATTTGATTTGTTTGGTTTGGATTGGTTGTTTTAAATGTTATTAACATAAAAATAATATATGATTCTATCATTCAAAACATTACGATTTAGATTAAATGGCCTTGGCTTATTTTGATTTTGATTGATGTCTTTGTGAGGTTGATCCTTAGAAGGAGTATTGATTAGCCCCTTAGAAATGAGGGATTTATCAATTTGTTGATCACTTCCTCAAAGTTGTTTAAGTAATGCATTTACATTTGGAATGATATTTTAGGTTGAGGTTATGTATAAAAATTCTTACCAATTGTTTCTTGAGAATTGAAAAAGGGAATCACTTGTGATCCCTTATCATGTTTGAATAAATTATGGGAAGGTTTCATTGGTTATTTGATTTTTATTATAAAAATCCATCATGGTGACTTCAAATTATTATTAAAGGAAAAGTGTATGACAAATTTTTTCAATAAGTCAATGAAAGTGGAAATGGATCCTTTTTGAAGATGTATGAACCAATCCAAATATTTTCCTCCTAAATTTTTAGGGAAAAGATGTAAAATTTATATGTCATTATATGCTACTTCTTGGAATTACATGAAGAATTATCTTACATGTTCTCTTGGGTCATGTTCTTCTTTGTACTTTTCAAATTTAGGGTATTCAACTCGCCTGCCTTGGTGGTACTACTCGTAGTTGTGCTACACACCACTTTCTGTACCTATTTGTAAATATGGCATCATCAATATTCAAGTCTACCACTTGCTCCTCCTACCCTGTAGGCACTATTAGTTGTGATAGAGGCATATGCCTCTCCACGTCATCCCCCTATACATGGAAATGGTAGAGGTACATCCTATGGCAACACAAACTGTCATCTTACCCTATCAAAAGGTATCATCTCGTGCTCTTTTGCATGGCGCCCGTATCCATCGAGCATCCGTAACTCCTATATCTCCTCACCATCTACCTATATGATGGGAAGCCCACATATGGCCTCCAAATGATGTCCACACTGAAAAACCCCTCTAATACACGCATGTAATATGCTACATCATGTGTAACTATGGCATCTCGGCACTCTCCAATAGTAGGTACCCATTGCGTGTAGCCCACCTGAACCATGCCCGTCTCAAATTCATCAAGTCAAGGCATGCCCACTGGACACACACACACACACACAATGTGCTCATAAGCCCGAAGAGTTTAATAGTAACCTTTCGCACAAGTTGAACCTTCGTAGCTTCCCATAGCCCATAACTCTCTATATAGTTACACCAAGAATGTTGGTGCCCATGTAAACTAGGTCATGTCCTCCATCATGTCATGAAGAACCCCCATCAATGCCCATGGGAATCTCCCACCCTCCACATCTGGTAGTGCAAAGCAACAGACTACCTCCATCATCAACACCACTAACCTCATCTCCTCTAGATGGGCCCAGTACATATCTCCATAAGTTCCATGGAACCTCAACTCCGCTAGCCCCTCACCGAACACTATCAACATCAACTCCTTAGATGCCTCTGAGGAAATGGAATACACTTGCATCCCTACTATCTCAGTAGCTGTAAGATCCTATAAACATTCTTCAAAGTGACAGTCATCTCAACTATCGAAACGAAATGTGTTTGTCATCAAATCCCATCATTCGATGAGGGTGATAATCAAACTCGAGACTGGAATATGTTTTGGTAATGTCTAAACCTAATCGGGACTACCTTGGCCACATGGTACCACTCCTCGGTACCACTCCTCCTCATCGATAATAAAAGGAATGGTACCCTATCGTACATTCGTAACTAGTCCCTCACCTACATCCAACAAACCATAACATCATTAAACCTCGACCATACTCCGCTCCACCCTTAAACCCCAACCTATAGCCCATCCTCTTACTAGTGCTCTATCTCCCCACCCCAACCCTTACAACTACCTTTCCTCCTATCTCAATTTTTCACCCTTCGACTCTTTCCTATTTATACTTCTTACCCACGCTTATCTCCCTTACCCACCCTATCTTATATTCGGGCCTCTTTTTCCCTCCTACTCAACCGTCATTGGTTTTATTAACAAGCACCGATCTCCCAAAACCATCATCGGTCACCTCATTCGTGACCGATGCCAGCTAACTACCAGTGACTTTGTCCAACCCTTGACCAACGTCGGTCACTGTTGTGGCAACAAAATCCACAAAACCCAACCCATTTTCTCTAAAATTCACCATTCCTCCCTAACTACCCACCCATTCCTACCCAAATCTCCCCTCCACCCATCCCCCCTTAACCTACTTCAACCTTCCTACCCTTCCTATTTCACCCATTTTCTTCCAAATTTCAATTTAATTTTCCCCCCAACTACCCATTTTACCCTAACCCGATTTCTACAAATCAATCTACCTAACCAATGTAGAATAGGATCAAACCTTACCTCAATGTGATGTCATCTCCATGGGGGCATGTCAAGCCATTACACTAGTGGTCGACCCAACCCCTCTCCTGCCTCTACCATCACCGAATACCCTCCTCACCTCCACCTAATTAAATCAATCCCCTTGAGCTCACGGACCCATATCCCTATCTCCTCTCACTAACTCGTACTCTCCATGTCATCCAGTACAATTCCATGTCCTTCTCTCTTCGAAAAAGCAACAAAAGTAAAATGGCTCTGTCATTTTCTCTAATGTCACAACACAACAATGATTTCGTAAAATACAAAATTTTTGTTTTATAAACCCAATCCAACCTCGATTGAAGCCACCCTATTTGTACCTTATCCAACTCGACGTCGACACCCTATAACTAGCATCGGTCCACCCTTATAACTATTTAGTCTTGTTAAGCTTCCTTTTTCCTACAACCATTAGTGCCAACACACCTTTTTATCATTCCAGACACCCATTGAACCATACCTACAAACCCAACCTACCCCTACATTGCCTTTCTCTATGTCTTAGGAGTTGTTATTTTACCTATACCCTTGCCTTACCTATGCCATGACCTATTTTCCGAACTTGATCTACTTGGTGTGACCATTGACCTATGTACTCATTATACCTTGCGATGCTTTTACCTATGTTGTTTTAGCCTTTGATACCTATACATTTCATATTTTCATGTCATTTATCTCAACCAAACCTTTAGTGTACTAGAACATACCTAAATATTCCTACACCTAACCTATGTTGTGTTTTTGGACCATATCCTATACCTTGATACCGACTTACTTCACCATCTTTTGGATAAACCTATCGACCTTGGATGATGTAGATTTTCATGCTCTTCAACGTTGGTGCCATTTTTGAGCTTGCACCATGTTGCCCTAATTTTCCAAATTTGTATTTTCTCAAAAATGTTTTACCCTTTGAATTGATGGTCTGAAATTCTTCCCCTCCAGTTGAATGCTTTAAAATGCTCACAAACTTGTTGTTTTCCCTAATTTGAAAGAATATTCCAAGTTTTCCCTTTTTTGTGCCCTAGTTTTTCCAATTTTGTGGGTTGTGTCATTTTTCCCTTTGCTAGATCATGGAAAAATCAAAATTGATCAATTCATACTTGTTTGTATTTGAAAATCCAAATCCTAGATCGAAAATGTTGTAAAATCATGCTTCAGTTGATTCAAAATCGAAAATCTGCCATCCTTGGTGAAAAAATTGAATTCTAGGGCATCCTTGGAATTTTTACATTTTAACTGGTCAAACGGCATATTTTAGCCATCAAATTATCCTCAAAGGTATATCAAAGGGTACATGGGAGCTTCTAATTGGCTGAGGAAAGGCGGGGAGGTGTTGTGACTTTTTGTTTTTCACCTTTTCAAGCAATGGGGCATTTTCGGCCTAGGGACCCATTTTTTCAAAATTTGCCTACGTGGCATGTTCTGATTGGTAGGGGGATGGTGGGTGGTCAGATTCCCTTAAGGTTTTTAGACCTTATTTTGCAAAAATTTTAAAATCAAAAATGGTCCAAAGCCCCGTAGCCAATCCAGAGTGGACACGTGTCCTAAAAGACCAAAGGGGAGGAGCGGGCGATGGGGGACTTAGAGTTTTTTAGCTCTATTTTTATAAAGTTTCAAAATCATTTTTCCCCACTCCAATCAGAGGAGGACACATGGCATCAATTTTGAGTGGGTCGGTGGGGGGGGTCGGCGGGGCGGAAAAGAGAATTTTTTCCCTTTTGCAAAAAGGGGGCTTAAAATCAAAATTTTAAGTTGGCCCTCTAGCAAATCATCGAGCGAGACGTGGTAAAGAGTAGAGTGGGTCAGGGGTTGGAGGAGGAAGGAGGGAATTTTTTCCTTTTTGCAAAAAAGGCTTAAAATCAAAATTTGGAGCGCTGGCCCACGATGAATCACAAGGAGACACGTGGCGAGGGAGAAATCAAAGGTGCGGGCCCGTGGGGCAAAAAGTGAAAAATTTTCCAAATTTTCCAAAAAGGTCAAAATGTGTAGAATTGAAGTGCGATCCCAATGGGACCCACCATGTGCCACGTGTCAGCTCCAAAATTCAAAGGCGAGGGGTGGAGAAAAAGTCAAAATTTTCCATTTTTCCAAAAAATGTGGAAAAGTCAAAAATGAGCCCGAATTTGTTTCCAATCATTTTTTGCCACGTGTCCGGCCTTATCCAAAAATTAAAAAGGGTAACTCAAGCTTATTTCTAAGTCTGCATCTTCCATGTGGAGGGCCAAGATTAAAAGATGGATAAGATCGACGGTTGTTGTGCATCCATTTGTTTTGACCACCATGGGAGCTCCAGAAGCTTGGAATCATGATTTTTACATCAAAATTCATCAAATTTATAGTGATTTTGTGTCGTCTTGGCCTTCCAGATCATTGGCATCACTTTCATGGCTTAATTCTTTGATTTGAGATGTTTTTGAAGTAATTTTTTGCCCCCACTGAGGAAACACGTGAAATGACAAAATCAAAAGTGTAAAGGTAATTTGAAAAGGTAAAAAGGTGAAAATGATGAGTAAAAGGTGTTTTCATGCCTCAATGATGAAAAATGTGCCTCTAGGATGGATAATGATCTAGATATTTGTAATGATTTAATATTTTTGGGCACACCTAGCAACCTACAAGTGTTTTTCTTGTTTGATGTCATTTTCATTGAATCATGAGGATTGTTTTGTAACAAACTTGATCCCATGGAATATTCTTTTCTTGGGAAAGAAGGCTCTAATGTGGCATGAGGTATATAATGCATTTTGGAGAAATTGTAAAGAGGTCGAGAAAAATTGAAAATCACGAGAAATTCTAAGAGAAAGCTCATCTTCTGAGAAACCCACCAAAGAACCAGGATAATTTCTTTTGTGTTGGATCTTCATGTATGTGAGTTGGTTATAAGTGTATATCCATCACACAACTCTGAGATTATTCATGAAACTCTCCCTTGCTGATGAATCTAACAAGCTTTTGAGTTAATCTATGTTTTTTTGGGTAATATGATGTCTGTTATCATTTTTAAATGCCTGTAAATAGTTTTCATTGTTCTTGTTGCAATCTTGCATTGAAATTCTTTAGAAATCACACAGAATCTCCATTTCTTGTTGATAGTTTAGTGGCATTTGCAATCTCATGTTCAGAAGAGCCTTCATCTGATAAAGAGATAAACAAATTTAAAATCACTTTACCTTCCTTGATTGCAGAGATTGCTTGTAAGCCTTTGGGGGTACCTTAGGTGTGGTTTGATCATGGATTTTTGTGTTTAATTGAGTTCTTTACTTCAAGCTTTTGTGGTGAATTCTCAAATATTGTGTGAAGAGTGCAACTTGGGCTTCCATTTATGCCTCTTCTAGTTGAAAGAATATCCTATTATTTGAAGCATTTTATCTGATAGTTGTTTCAAGTATTGTAGAGGTTGTCAAAGATCTGATATATCCCAGTTTGTCTCATCAATACCCCACCAAAAATTCATTCAAAAAAATAATCCTACCCATACTACCCTTGCATTGCATTGTGTGTCAACAAAAGGATCTAACCCATCTACAAAAATGCACAAGGCAAATCAGATTATACAATGTCTTCAGTAACCCTTGCCTTACATTGAAAATATCTCCATGATCTGGGAGTGACAACTTGTGAAAGTCAGATTTGGAGTGTTGATCATATTTTCCCAAGGCCTTTTCATACTATTTACATAAATTGAGGGATATCTTCATCTCCTTCACCATTTGGGGGTTACAATATAGGTTCTCTTACCTTGGTTGAAAGGCACAACCTAAAATAGTGAGGATTAGATCAAAATCCTTTCAAAGTGCTATCCATCTCTCCACAAATATGAGTGCCAGTTAGATCACCTCCCCAGCTACAAAAAACACATCATGATCTATTTGACTTCAAGCTTCATGCCATATCTCTGATGCTTGCTCATACTGAAAAGGAGAACAAATTTGGGTACCAACACCTTCTAAAGCACTATTGCACGGGACTTCTTGGAATTTCTTGGTGTTTTGAAGTGTTCAAGAGTTTGAACATTTGTGTATTCAAGTATTTGAGCTTCTACATTGTTAAAATATCATTCTATGCTTTAGATCTATAATTTTAAAGAAGGGTTTCAAGTTTTGTCTGTCCTTTTTCCATTTCCTAGCAGTTCATACACTTTGGGTGCATTGTGATGGATTGATTTAAGAAGAAAGGTCTGATTTATAAGGCTTTGTAAAGTTTTCAAAGTGCTTGCAAAACATTTGATAGATTATTTTAGTGCATTCTTACACAACTAAGGTGAAATTCCTTAGTGGCGACTCCATGTTGATTTGATCTTGAAAATACCAATTGTCTTACCTTTCTATCATTTTTTTGTGCTCTAATCTCTACAAAACTGGAAGGAAGAAGATCTCTCTTCATCAAAGACTCTGCTAAGAAATTGTTTTCAAATTCAAGAAACTCGAGTTGGAAGGGAGAAGAGTTTGGAAATTTGTTAAAGGTCAACATCAAGAAAGGAGATCCCTATCCATTGGTTTGAAAGTGAGCACCTTTGGTATTATTATCATTCTTCTTCAAGTGATTCTGATTCAAGAAATCCTCTTATGATTTGTTTCCCTCATCTAGTGAGGGACCTTCTTGTGCATTTGAAAGTTCTTCTCCCTAAATGCACCTTTATTTTCTAAATTTAATCCAGAGATCATTTCAAGAAATTCAGAGCCTTAGAGAGATACTATTTTGAATCACATTCTTGATTCCCAAAGACCTCTTGCACTCCTCATCATTTTTTTCACCTCCAAGATCACCCCCACCAAACAATATGGCTCAGCCTAGACCTCCATTTGTTGTTAACACCTTTGGTCCTATAAATTTTAGAGGAATGGATGGTTACCCAAATGTTGTCCCACAAGATGTCAGAAATAGGTTGCCAAAATTCTAGGGTAATAATGTTATTACTAGTGATCAACATCTCAAACTTTTTGATAATATGATGGAATATTTTGAGATAGAGTTTGAGGATGTGTATGTCAAATTTTTATTCATACACTAGAAGAGGATGCTAGGGATTGGTACAAGGCTCTACCTAATAATTCTATTGACTCTTGGACTGAAATGAAAAATGCATTTAGGTTGCAATATGGTGATACAAGACTGATCCTAGATTTCTCTTGTCTGAATTTGAGAATATCAAGAAGAACCCAAATGAATCAGTTCCATGACTTCAACACAAGGTTTAACAAAACTTTGAGAAGGCTGCCAGTTAATCTGAGGCCTTGTGATGAATCTTGTTTAATCAAATATGCAGATGCATTTGATAAAAAGGTAGCCTATTACCTAAGAGACAAAAACCCTACCAATCTAAGACAAGATTTCACCATGGCACTTCAAATTGAGAACAATATCAAAGTAATTAGGAAACCTCTCAAGAGAGATGGTGTAAAATTGATAAACCCTAAAAACCTCAAGCTAGCAAAGGTGTTGATTTAGAAGAGGTTGTGAAAACTTTGGCAGGGGCTGTCAAAGAAATCTCATACAAGTTGGCAAGAGCTTGAGAAGGGAATTGGGTAGACTTCACAAGGTCAGCCTAGGTAGCAAGCACAAGATAGATTTGGTAATCACCATAGGAATGAGAAGAGGTTTTATGACAAGGTAAAGGGCCTATGGATCTATTAAATAGACATCCTCAAGCACGTGAAAGAAGAGTGTTGTCTAATCCCTTAAATGCTAGGGTTGTTGTTTTTGAAGAGGTTGCTGATATTCATTGGTGTGATAGGTGTTTTTTACCCCATCCTCCATGTGAAGTGGACCAGAAAGAAGGTGAAGCTAATAATGATGATGGTACTGATGATGATATTTGCATGGTGGGCTGTTCTTCAAGCTCACAAGGAGGAGAAACATCTACTAAAGTAATAAGTGCTAGGATTGCTGCAACCTTTTTGGGATTGCATCAAATGGGTACAAGTATTTCTCCCCCTCATGCTCTTGAAGTTGATGTAGTGTAAGATTTTGAAATTCCTAACAATGACTTTGAATACTTAAGAGCTTTGATGATTAAGAAGTATGATGGTGGTATCCCTTCGGAGGAAGATAGACAATTGTTGATGAATGTTGTTGTAGCTCAAGAGAAAGACTATAACACTAGAAGCAAAGTTGTTAAGGGAGTTGGGCCTCAAGCCAAACCTAAAACACCCTTGCTCACAAGCATTCCAAAAGAAGCTCCTAGGAGAGAAGCACCTGTCAAAATTTCTATTGTCCCAAACAAAAATTACAGTCCTCCTCATGCCCAAGCTGCCAAGAATCCACTACCATCTAATGAATCTTCTTGTCTCCCTTCCAATGTTGTTTTTCCAAAGAGTGTCCCCTATGACATAGCCCAAGTATTGAGCCAAATTAAAGTGAGTGTTCCAATCATTGAGTTGCTTAGAATTCCTGAGCATAAGAAGAGAGCATTTGAGTACTTGGGATTGAAAGAAGAGAAGGTTACTCTAGGCAGAAATGTAAATGTTGTTGAAACTCCACCTCAGATCATTTTGACCTTGAAACACCACCAACAGTAGAAGATCTTGGAGAGACACTTGAGGTATATTTGGGGACATCTTTGGTTGATTCCCAATTGAATGTTGATCCATTCTTTACAACTTTTCTCATAAAAGATAGGCTACTTCACAATTGTATGTTTGATTCCGATGCATCATGTAATGTCATGCCTCTAGAAGTCATGAATGAGTTGGATATCAAAGTGATAGCTGCCTATGGGAAGTGTACTACCATGGACTCAAGGAAGTGCCAGTGGTTGGTTGTGTGAAGGGTTTGGTAGTGCAACTTGCAGCCTATCCGGTAAGAATTTGAAACTTGATGTTGTAATTGTTGATTGCCCTACCAAATGGGGTATGATTTTGTCAAGAAAGTGGGCTAAGTGTTGGAGGGAGTGTCCAAATGGATATGTCTTTTGCCACCATTCCCATTGAGGGAAGCCTAGTCAAGCTCTATGGAGAAAAGAAGATGTTGCACCTAATTGAAGATCCCAACAATGCTTCCTATGAAGTGTTATTTGTTGATGTAGATGCTGAGAATTTCATTGGTTTTGCTGATGGAAAAGAAAATAAGATGGAAAAATCAAAGTGCCTTGATATGGTAGGTTCTCCATGGACATTGCTATTTGATGGAGCTTGCTCCAAATTTGGGAATGGTGCTGGTATAGTTCTGCTTTCTCCTAGTTTGGAAGAGTTTGCTTTTTCCTTCAAACTTAATTTTGAATGCACTAACAACATTGCTGAGTATGAGGCATTGTTTTTGGGGTTAAGAATTTCATGGAAGTATGGAGTGAAAGATATTATTGCAAAAGGAGACTCAGAGCTAGTTGTTAAACAAATAAGAAAATTGTATGCTACAAAAAATCAGCGTATGAAATAGTATAAGCATGCAGTTTGGGATCTAATTGAAATGTTTGATTCCTTTAACATTGTGTATCATGACAAAGGTCTTAATGCTGCTGCTGAAAAGTTGGTAGTGTTGGGTTCTAGATTTGGAAATTACACCATTTCACCTTATTGTGAATACAACATTGAAGTGCTAACTAGGCCAACTGTCCCTGATAATGTGAAACATTGGTAAGTGTTTGATGATGATTCTCAAGTGCTAAGGTTCTTGAAAAATCAAGGTGAGTTTGTAATTAGAATATTTATTGGGAACCAATGGTGTGTATGACTAAAGGAAGAGAGACTTTGTTTGAGAAAGACATCATCCAATTGAAAACAAACACCATTCCTAGAGGTCTTGTTGCACTTGAGTCAAATTTTAACAATGTTGATTGCATCATAAATAGAAACATGTCTACCTCAAGGGATGTGGAAGAGCATAACTTGGGCACTAATGGTAAACCAAGGAATATTTGGTTGGGCAGAAATTTAAGTAAAGAGGAAAAATAGTCCTATGCCCAACTCTTGAAAAAATATCAAGACTGCCTTGGCTTGTCCTATTCTCGAGCTAAAAGCATATAGAGAAGACTTGTTTCAACATGAGATCCCTCTTAAGGCCAATACTAAGCCATTTAGATAGAGGCAAAGGCCAATTAATCCACTTCTCTCCATGAAAATGCAAGAGGAGTTAAAGAAGTTGAGAGATGGAGGTATTATTCAGCCCACTAGATATTCATCTTGGGTTGCAAACCTTGTGTCAGTCAGAAAGAAGAATGGAGACATCAGACTTTGTGTGGATTTTAGAAATATAAACAAAGCATCCATGAAGGACAACTATCCCTTGCCAAATATGGAAAATATGTTGCAGCTTGTGATAGGGTTTGAGTTGCTTTCTACATTGGATGGTTTCTCCGATACAATCAAGTGGTTGTCAAAGAATCAAAAAGACTTAAGACAACATTCACTACTCCTTGGGAACATATGTTTTTGTTAGGATGCCCTTTGGTTTGATGAATGCTGGTGCCACTTTTCAAAGAGCAATGGATGTTTCTTTTGTTGGTTACATCAATGAGTTCATTGTAGTTTACCAAGATGATGTGACTTGTGTTTTCAAGGCAGAGAGGTGATCATTTGCAGCACTTGGAGAAGATGTTGATCAGATGTAGGGAGTATGGCATTTCTCTTAATCCAAAGAAGTGTCATTTTGGCATGCAAAAGGCCAAGCTGCTTGGTCACATTGTGTCAAAATATGGTGTTATGATAGACCCTGAGAGAGTGGAAGCAATCAGCAAAGTACCTATCCCAAGAACCAAGAAAGGCATCCAATCTTTCTTTGGTCAAATTAATTTTATTAGAAGGTTTGTTTCCAACTTTTTGAGTTGACTCTTCCAATCACAAGCATGCTAAAGAAGGACCAAGTTATCAAATGGGAGGAGGCTGTCATTCAAGATTTTGAAGGAATTAAGGATGCACTTAAACATGCACCTATTTTAGCAGCCCCAAACTATAAGAGGCCTTTCCAAATCTTTTCCTTTTCCTCTGAGTATACCATTGCTTATGTTTTTCTACAAAAGGATGAGAATGGGGTGAGAGGCCTATTGCCTTCTTTAGTAAGGCTTTACAAGTAGCTGAGCTGAAGTATACAATCATGGAGAAACAAGCATTTGCCTTGGTGAAAGCAACAAAAAGTTTTTAGGCCTTATATATTGAGTTCAAAAGTTGTTTCTTATGTTCCCCACACCATGGTGAAAGACATCTTATCAGAGATGGAGATCTCAAGTAAAAGGTGTAGATGGGTGAAAAACTATAGAGTATGATATGGACATCCAAACCACAAAGTTGGTAAGAGGTTTGGGTCTTGCTAAGCTCATGGCTGAGAGCAACTTACAAAATGTGGAAGTGAATCAGCTAGAGGAAGAAAGGGTAGATGTGCTTGCAAAAATTGGTAAGTTCTGAGTGGTACAAAGATGTGATCTTCTACCTCAGACACATGTGCTGCCCTAGTCACTTAAATAAAAATCAGAAAAGAGCCCTCAAGTTGGCTTCTCAAAAATATATCATCACAGACCTTGGGCTAGCTTGGAAGAACCCTAAAGGTGTCCTCTTGAAATGCATAACTGAAGATGAAGCTCCCAAGATAGTTGTTGATTTCCATGGGGGAGTTTGTGGAGGACACTTTTCTGGAAGAGTAACAACACATAAGATTTTGAGAGATGGTTATTGGTGGCCTACTCTCTTCAAAGATGCAACCCAAATTGGTTAGAAAATGTGATAGTTGCCAACATTTCTCTGGAAGACTGAAAGCTTCAGTGCTCCTTCCTTTGCATCCTCTGTATCAATTGAAGCTCCTTTCAAGCAATGGGGGATGGACTTCATTGGTGAGATTTCAGATCCTTCTAGTGTTGGCCATAAGTGGATCCTTGTAGCCACTGATTATTTTACAAAGTGGGTAGAGGCAATCCCCACCAAGAAAGCAACACACCAAATAGTTATGGACTTCTTGTTGAATCAAATCATATGCAGATTTGGAGTCCCAATCAAGATTGTAGCTGATAATGCCATGTGCTTTAGAGCCAAACCTTTAATGGCAATGTGCAATGAATATGGAATCAATCTGACTTATTCTTCAAACTATAACCCCCAAGGGAATGGACAAGCTGAGTCCAACAATAAGAATTTGTTGAAGATCATTAGAAGAACCTTGGAGCAAAACAAGAAGAAATGGGGTGAACAATTGAAATTTGTAGTTTGGGCTGATAGGATAACTCCTAAAAGAGCTACTAGTAAAAGCCCATTTGAATTGGTGTATGGAACTCAGGCTTTGCTGCCCTTGCACCTACAATTATCTTCATTTCAGTTTTCCCAATAGTTGGAAGATCAAGAGCTTGGCCCATATGAATCAAGGATCAATCAGATTATTGAGCTTGATGAGGAGAGAAGAGCATCCCATCAAAGGCATGTCAGATTTAGGGAAAAATTGAAGAGATTGTTTGACAAGAAGGTCACTCCTAGAGCCTTCAATGTTGGAGATCTAGTTTTGTTGGGATAGTAGGCATGAAGACAAGGGCAAGCATGGAAAATTTGATGCATTATGGATGGGCCCTTATGCCATTGATATCAGAATTGGTGAACATACCTTTTTTCTCAAAGATTTAGATGGGGAATTTCTTGAATTACCTATTAATGGTAGGTATCTAAAGCATTTCTTGGATTAATCCCCAAATTGAGGTATGCACCAATTGTACAGTTGTATAGTCTTTGTTTTTTGCTTTGTTTTTGTTGTTTTTGTTTTGTGTGGTTTGCCTTATTCTTGGCAAGCCATTTTTGTGTTTCTCAGCTAGTTTTTGGTGATTTTTTTTGATTTTGGCTCATGACTCCTTTTCCCAATGGATATTTTGGCACTTGGTCTATGTTTTTTCCTTATGGCACTCACTAGGAGTGCCCATCCCCAAGCAAGAGCCGATGTTGGTGCCATTTTTGAGCTTGCACCATGTTGCCCTAATTTTCAAATCTATATTTGCTCAAAAATGTTTTACCCTTTGAATTGATGGTTTGAAATTCTTCCCCTCCAGTTGAATGCTTTAAAAATGCTCACAAACTTGTTGTTTTTCCCTAATTTGAAGGAATAATCCAAGTTTGCCCTTTTCTGTGCCCTAGTTTTTCCAATTTTGGGGTATGTCATTTTTCCTTTGCTAGATCATGGAAAAATCAAAATTGATCAAATCATACTTGTTTGTATTTGAAAATCCAATCCCAAGGTTGAAAATGTTTGAAAATCATGCTTCAGTTGATTTAAAATCAAAAAATCTGCCATCCTTGGTGAAAAAATTGAATTCTAGGGCATCCTTTGAATTTTTTGCATTTTGACGGTCATACGGGCATCATTTTCCCATCAAATTCATCCTCAAAAGGTATTGGCAATGTGGTGGGTTTTAATTGGCTAAGGAAAGGTGGGGAAGTGTTGTAACTTTTCATTTTTCACCTTTTTGACAAATGGGGCATTTTCGGGCCCAGGGACCCATTTTTTCCAAATTTGCCTACGTGGCATGTTCTGATTGGTAGGGGATGGTAGGTGGTTAGATTCCCTTAAGGTTTTTAGACTTATTTTGCAAAAATTTAAAATCAAAAATTGGTCCGAAACCCCAACCAATCGGAGAGTGGACACGTGTCCTAAAAGACCAAAAGGGAGGAGCGGGCCGATGGGGGACTTAGAGTTTTTACTATTTTTTCTAAAGTTTCAAAATTAGTTTTTCCCCCACTCCAATCAAAGGAGGACATGTGGCATCAAAGTGGGTGGGTGGGTCGGGCCAACGGAGGAAAGGTAAAAGGAAATTTTTTTTTTCAAAAAAAGGTTAAAATCAAAAAATTTTTAAGCGTTGGCCCACTGGCATGAATCATCGAGTGACACATGGGAAGAGAAAGAGAGGGAAGTGGTAGGGGCCCGGGAGGTGGAGGAGGAAAGGAATTTTTTCCCTTTTTTAAAAAAAAGGAGTTAAAATCAAAATTTGGAGCACTGGCCACTCCTGCAAATCATCAGCGACATCAAAAGAGGCAAAGTGGGTGGGGGCAGGAGGAGGTGGAATTTTTTTTCCTTTTGCAAAAAAGGGAGTTAAAAATCAAAATTTGGAGCGTGGCCTGCACAAATCAATCAGGAGACACACGTGGCAAGGGAGAAATCGGAGGTGCGGGCCCATGGGGAAAAAGTGAAAATTTTCCCAATTTTCAAAAAAAGGTCAAAATGCACAGAATTGAAGCATGATCCCAATGGGACCCACCATGTGCCACGTGTTAGCTCCAAAATTCAAAGGTGGAGGGGGAGAAAAAGTCAAAATTTTCCATTTTTCCAAAAATGTGGAAAAGTCAAAAATGAGCCCAATTTGTTTCCAATCATTTTTTGCCACGTGTCCAACCTTATCCAAAAAAATTAAAAAGGTAACTCAAGCTTATTTCTAAGTCCACATCTTCCATGTGGAGGGCCAAGATTAAAAGATGGATAAGATCGATGGTTGTTGTGCATCCATTTGTTTTGACCACCATGGGAGCTCCAGAAGCTTGGAATCATGATTTTTGCATCAAAATTCATCAAATTTATAGTGATTTTGTGTCATCTTGGCCTTCCAGGATCATTGACATCACTTTCATGGCTTAATTCTTTGATTTGAGATGTTTTTGAAGTAATTTTTTTCCCTCAACCCGAGAAAAACATGTGAAATGACAAAATCAAAAGTTGCAGAGGTAATTTGAAAAGGTAAAAAGGTGAAAATGATGAGTAAAAGGTGTTTGCATGCCTCAATGATGAAAAAATGTGCCTCTAGGATGGATAATGATCTAGATATTTGTAATGATTTAATATTTTTGGGCACACCTAGCAACTCGAATGTTTTTCTGTTTGATGTCATTTTCATTGAATCATGAGGATTGTTTTGTAACAAACTTGATCCCATGGCATATTCTTTTCTTGGGAAAGAAGGCTCCAATGTGGCATGAGGTATATAATGCATTTTGGAGAAATTGTAAAGAGGGGTCGGAAAAAATTGAAAATCACGAGCAAATTCTAAGAGAAAGCTCATTTTTCTGAAAAACCCACCAAAGAACCGGATAATTTCTTTTGTGTTGGATCTTCATGTATGTGAGTTGGTTATAAGTGTATAGCCATCACACAACTCTAGATTGTTCATGAAACTCTCCCCTACTTGATGAATCTAACAAGCTTTTGAGTTAATCTATGTTTTTTTAGGCAATATGATGTCTGTTATCATTTTTAAATGCCTGTAAATAGTTTTCATTGTTCTTGTTGCAATCTTGCATTGAAAGTCTTTAGAAATCACACATAAATCTCCATTTCTTGTTGATAGTTTAGTGGCATTTGCAATCTCATGTTCAGAAGAGCCTTCATCTGATAAAGAGATAAACAAATTTAAA
Source organism: Taxus wallichiana var. yunnanensis (assembly GCA_018340775.1). Classification (NCBI taxonomy): domain Eukaryota; kingdom Viridiplantae; phylum Streptophyta; class Pinopsida; order Cupressales; family Taxaceae; genus Taxus; species Taxus wallichiana. The sequence goes on along the minus strand of CM031238.1, from coordinate 775,309,403 downwards.
ATCACTTTACCTTCCTTGATTGCAGAGATTGCTTGTAAGCCTTTGGGGTACCTTAGGCATGGTTTGATCATGGATTTTTGTGTTTAATTGAGTTCTTTACTTCAAGATTTTGTGGTGAATTCTCAAATATTGTGTGAAGAGTGCAACTTAGGCTTCCATTTATGCCTCTTCTGGTTGAAATAATATCCTAATTATTTGAAGCATTTTATCTGATAGTTGTTCAAGTATTGTAGAGGTTGTCAAAGATCTGATATATCCTAGTTTGTCTTGTCAACACCCCACCAAAAATTCATTCAAACAAACTAATCCTACCCATACTACCCCTGCATTGTATTGTGTGTCAACAAAAGGATCTAACCCATCTACAAAAATGCACAAGGCAAATCAGGATTATACAATGTCTTCAGTAACCCTTGCCTTGCATTGAAAATATCTCCATGATCTGGGAGTGACAACTTGTGAAAGTCGGATTTGGAGTGTTGATCATATTTTCCCAAGGCCTTTTCATACTATTTGTGTAAATTGAGGGATATCTTCATCTCCTTCACCATTTGGGGGTTACAATATAGGTTCTCTTACCTTGGTTGAAAGGCACAACCTAAAATAGTGAGGATTGGATCAAAATCCTTTCAAAGTGCTATCCATTTCTCCACAAATCTGAGTGCCAGTTAGATCACCTCCCCGCTACAAAATTACACATATCATGATCTATTTGACTTCAAGCTTCATGTCATATCTTTGATGCCATTTCAAATAAAAACTTAAACACTTTTACCTAACAATGACCCTTACATGACACATTAATATTAATTTAATCACTTTTATTAAATTAATACTCATCCTCATTTTATTCATTATTTAATTACCTTAACTAACCCAATTTCCACCTCACCTAGACACCTCATTATAAACCTATTTTTAGTATCTATCTACTCACCATAACTAACTAAGACTTAGTTCAACCCTAAAAATCAATGCCTATTATTCCTCTAACCACATTCCCATTCATAAAAAATATAACGTCCATTTTGATCCACAAAAATTGACATACTTGGCCCAAATGATTGCAAGATCTATCATTTTTAGTAAACCTATGGAATCCCACCTTAACCGAAGCGTCGATCAACTAGGAACCATCGTCGGTTACCGTTTATTCACTTTGGTAACATTGTTTGAGAGGTTGGCCACACTCTCAAATTTTTGGAGCAAATTAATATATGCATGCAAGCAAGAACTAGAGCTCTTTAACACATCCAAGTAGCCATAGCCAACATCAAGATAGATCCAGAGGTATCACTCTCACGGTAGCATTACGGGAAGTACCACTGCGGCCAAGCTCCATCCGACCATCAATAATCACCACCACCTAGCCATTGGACCTGTAACATCAGTAAGTGTATTTATCACCTATGTTATTTCATCCTTGTTCTGTTTTAAAGGTTTTTGTCATCTTTGTTATCATTTTCTATTAGCATTCCCATTCCCCCACTATTCCTCTTTCTGTAAACTCAACCATTTCTCCACCCACACCATAAAACCACCTATACCTGACTTCTACATATCTCTGAGTGTTCCTAAGATCCCCACATATCTCATCATTCCCTTTATCATATTTTTCGACCTCGGCTCAAACCCCATTACGAGATCTTATTTATTTTTTATCAACCCACCTCTACCGATGCACGATGCCAATTACCCATAACCATCATCAGTTCTTCCTAAACCGTGATTGGCCATACCCGACCGACATTGGTCTCTCATGTATTTGACCACCCTATTAATAATGTAACCTAAGAATCTTTATCCATGTAACCTAAGTGACCTAGAACTTGAAACTAAGCTATTACAGACACTTTGACCCCTTACTCTACCTCCGAGATCTAATCATAACCTAGCATGTTATATTATATTTTCTGTTGTATTTGAATGAGATACCTAAATCATATCGACTACAAGGTAGGACCTTATTTATTTATCTTATTTCTTGCATTAAGTTATATTAAACAATGGATTGATAGCCATCTAGGAAGTATCACACTTCCTGGATCTAGTACTCACTAGCGAGCCACTTTGTCATATATTATTTAACTCTTCTTTTGTGGTTTTTTTTTCTATTTCAAGCGGTTTCTCTTAGCCAAAAGGAATCTCTCATAGTCAACATCGGATCAAGAAGTTAGAACACTTGCATAACCTTCAAACCAACCATCACAATAGGTAATCGTCCTCACCCCATAACATTATCTCTGTTTCTTCACATTCAAAACATAAAGAAAACGGTGAAACAAAGAGACTTCATAGCTAAATATGACTAGCTAATCGAAGAATCCTAGAAGATTCCTTGCCTTCGATAATAAGCTTAATATTATGTTATTGAATTGGAAGATGATGTAATCTTATGCAGTTAGGTAAATAATCCCAATAATAAACATAAATTTCAAATTTTGAGTTCAATATGCAATGATTTAATTTTTAAAAAAATGGATAATGATATGATTTCCATGAAGAAGAAACTCTCTTAGATCACAGGGACCACTCAAAAGGCTCGCTTGAAATCCTCACCATTCAATGCAATGTGTGAGAACTATGAATATGAAGAAGAAGGAATTTTGAATCTAAAGAGGAAGGAGAAAGTGAATATGCTAGGATTGGGTTTTGTGAATACACGCTTGATGATGAAGAAGCCACTTATAGCCACTCATATGTGGTGTTCACCCATTATCAAAATGAGAGAGAAGGATCTTATTCCACTACCAAAGAAAAGAAATTGAATCCTTAAATGGTGAATCCGGAGAAAAAAACAAAAGGAGGATCATTAAAAGATGAGAAGAAGCATGAAGCCACCCCAACCAAGAATCCTTCTACCTCTTCAAATAAGTCCCCTTCTACTTCTCCTGGAAAATAAGTCTCTAAAAACATTCGTTTCATTGCTACAATAACCCATGATTTTCTCACTACCTCTTTTTCCTTAGACATCATTGACCATTTCAAATAATTTAAGATCCAAATGTCATTTGAGTACTCATCCCTAATATCCGAAGAGGCTCATTCAACATATCAAAGGAATTATCTAGGTTTCTAAAGATACCTCCACAAAATAACCATTACATGCACCTCAATCCACTCCATACATGAATTTTCTTGCATAAAAACCCTCTACCTTTAAGAAGGTATAACCTTTCTACATAACATTGTTGGTTAATGGGTACAAGCTAAACAATTACATCGTTGACTTTAGTACCTCAAACAACATCATGATTGCAAATTTCACTAAATATCTTGGTCTTTCCCTTTCCCCTACCTCTGATAAATGTCTCTCCATCAAAATGAAATGAGTTCCTCTCGTTGGACAAGTCAAATATTTTGAGGTAGCACTGAAAAATTTTACCTAATAAGAAACTTATGATGAGAATCCTTATAGCAGAAATGTCTACCTCATATGGAATGTTGTTGGGTAGAGGATTCTACTGAGATGTTGGAGGAGATATGCAGTTGAATTAGTCACATGCCACCATCTCGGTCAACAGTAAAACAAAGAAGCTACTTCCCATTAAAAAAATGAAGTATACTATTCAACAACCAAACGACCCACCGATAGACATCCCATGCCAAAATTCCAAATATGGAAACTTCTTCATGACCTTAGAGGAGGATCTTGAGATTCCTTTGTTGGTGGAGGAATGTCCAAGCATCATAGAGCCAGTCAAAGAACAAAATTAAGAGTTGATGAAATTTGAGTTTGAAAAGGTGTACTTTTTATGGGATGAAGGTATAAATGAAGTTTCTCCGTGGATGCTAAGGTTGGTGATGAGAACCTTGACTTGTAACAAATAAATCTTGAAATTATGAGAGATGTGGATCAAGAAGAAGGAATTATGCTCAACACCTTCTTAATAGATAACTTCAATATTATCGATCATGTTCTCGAGAATCAGAACATGTTTCCATATGATGAGTTTGTTATTGAAATCGAAAGTTTCTCTTTCTCACTAGAAGAAGAGGACATGAAAAATAGGAATTGCAACACACCCCCACCTCTTGAAATGGGGCATACCCAAGAAGATGATGATTTCATTACATGAATGGAATTATTAGTTCTCATCAATCAAGAACGGGAAGATGATGCCAATGACATTTCAGCTCCAATGTTGTGCTCATTTCCTTTTTGTAAGGATGGAAACATCCTCAATGAAAAATGGAGAAATGAATTTTTGTTGGTCCTAAGGCTGATTTTTCTCAAAATGGAAACCTTCTCAATATACTTCAACCTTTTAGTGCTCATCCCACTCAACAAATTGACACCCTCGACATAGAAATAAAGGATAAATCCCAAAATGGACAATGTAATCAAGAAGATGATAATTTCCATGGGGTTCCCAATTTAGAGCTCATTCTATTTCCCAGATGAGGATGTAATGCATGTGACACATTATAAAGGGATGCATATGTCAAAAGACCTAGACCATGAGAAAAATGACTTCTTGGAAAAATTGAAAAACATAGAACATCAAGAGGTGGATAATGATGCCAAATTTCCTAAGACATCTTCTGAGAATCAACCCATGAGATTCTTGGCCATGCAAGATGTGCAAAAAGAACAAATGTATTGTAATGAAAATGGTAAGTCAAGTAAAATAAAGAAATATCTTCATGGCAGCAGTAAGAAATCAACAAGTGGTACGAACCTAAGGAGTAATGAGAAGCCAAGAAAAATGTGTCAAAACAAAAAAGGTGGTGGAGTAAACAAAAAAATCCTTGATTACACTAGCCTTCAAACTATATTTCCTAAGAATATGAGAAGAACTTCATACTTCTATAAACTTATCAATGGATTTGCAAAAGAATAGTATTCATTGACGCTTGCTTACGAGTAAGCACCCAATTCAAGTTTTTGCTTCAATAAAAGTGGGTTTCCCCCGCATGTACATAGGTGGTTTAGGTTGTTGCCCTTGTTTTTTTGGGTTTTTCCATTCCTATTGCACGTTTCTCTTGGTTGTGAGATTTCTCTTGTCGTGTGTGTGTGTGTTCAATAAAGGAGGTCATGTAGTATATCTTTCTAGTGAATTTGTGTATCCCAATGGATAAGACATTGGTCAATTCTAAAATTTTAAATTTTGGGATTTCTCATGTCATGTCCTCACTACACTTGATCCATAACATTTCCCCAAGATAGAGCCGGTTGTTGTCTTGTGTTTTCGCATAGGAAAAAATCACTTGAAAATAGACAACCATACCATAAGTGTCAAAAAAATTTCCATGTCATACCTTTCCGTAGACACCCTCAAATAAACCTATACCTTAGTGTCAAATCCTAACATGTCCCCCCTGTGATCTATCTATGAGTATCATTGGTCACCCTAGGTGATTTAGGAAAAAATCAAAATCATTCAAGTTCCTTTGGAGTAATATTTCTTAAGGCAGGTTTTCAAGAAAGATAGAAAGGAATTTCATCAACCTTTTTAATCCAAGTACCCCATCACTGGAGCAATGCCAAGGACTCATATTCATCATGGATGTGTATCCAAGAGCTAGAAACATCAAGGATTATCTTTAGAAATATTCTGGGAAGTTTCAGAGGTTTAGGAGCCAATTCACTAAAGGCGGGTTTTGAGGCCGAAGCAACTTACACCGTAAAAGAATACTTGAACTTTGAGAGGGGATTATGGGATCAAAAATGATTTTTAGCCCAAAAATATACCATTGGAAATCATTTTCAACCCTCTACATGGTGGAAAAAATAGATCAACTTCAAACCTCAAGCATTTTTCTAGGTGGCTCATTGTTTCCATGCACTTTGGGAGATCCCGAGAAGAAGGAGATTTTGAGGGTGTTTCAATCAGAATAAATACATGGGACCCCTCCTAGTCTTCTTAGAATACATTTTCATGGAAAATCATATAGTGAAGCACCCGAAAACTCATTTGGGAGATCAAGTTATGACGTTTCCAAGTCACCCACTAAGGTATGTTATTATATACTTAGTCAAATTTACAAAGGGACATGTGTCAAGATGAGGTTGAGGCATACTTATTTGCACCCATTTTACCAAAACAAAAGTGAAACTGGTGCAAAAATTGTACCTTCCCTCGTTTATATGCTTTGGTCACCCATATGACCCCCACAATTTATTTCCAAAGACCTTTGACTAGTTTGACTAGCTCCTCCACCAACCCCCACATGCTCGCCACTTATCCTAATATAGATGAGGTGCACTTTTTGTATCCATTGTAGAAAACAAGATGAAAATGGTGAAAAAAATTGTACCCACCTCCTTCCTTCATGTCAAACACTATAAAAGTGGGAGTTAGTGCATTTTCACTCATTTTCCCACAACTTCCATATCTTTGTCGAATGCTACCTGATTTTTTCTACAATCTGGAATCGACCATTTTCATCCTCCAATAATCTCATTCTTTATTCCATGATTTGAATTAAGATTAAACACAAATAAATCCATTTTTTAGAAAATAAAAATGAAGATTTTTATCGAAGAAACTCAAAACCGTGAGGAAGATTTGTGCTTATCTCAAAAACCAATGAGCAGATCCACGTGTCATTTGTTTCAATCTTAGAATGTTCAAGGATCCTTGAAGATCCAAAATAATGTTTTTTCATGCAAGCCCCATATGTTTCACAGTGAAGAAGCCCCATTTTCCTTGCAATAAAATTTGAAAAATAAAATATATGTTTCCGACACGATCAAGTTGAAATTTCAGAGGTGCATTGAGGAGTATAAAACCATATTAGAATAGTTAATTTTTCCAAAAACTGAGTTCCATAACCCTAATTTATTAAAAATTAAACCTCTTACACAAGTAGTTGTTATTTTCCACAATCATGTGTTGAAATTTATTTCGACTAAGTCGTGTACACAGAGGTAATCTAAAAGGACAATATCGGTGGTCGAGTTGAAAAAGTTGAAAACTTACACTTACTAAAAATAGTAAGTTTCCTATATGGGCACTCACTATAATTAGTAATTCATCTCAAAGAGTAGTTTTGGTGGAAGAGGTGTACACAGGGGCAATCATAAAAGCTAACTTCACTTGTCGGGGTCAAGAAAGGTGAAATTTGACACTTACTAAAAATAGTAAGTTACCTTTTTTAGTGTAGTAAAGTGTCTGGGAGCCATGAAATTCAAGTCCACATGCTTGAAATCAGTCTCGGCTATGTCACTTGGCATTCAAATGTGTCACTCACATTCGGTGATTCCAAGATATGATTATATATGTCCTCGGGATAACAATATTGTCATGGTTACAATGCTTGAGTAATTTCATGGTTCGGAATCTCTAAACAAGTCAAAAAAATCCTTAACATCATCTAAAATCTCAAGAATCTCTAAAACATCCATCTCCACCATGAAAAACTCTAAGGACCAAACAAACCCCACTAGGTCTTCAACATCTAGAAATTCATTCCTGAAGAATGACCAACTTGATATAGAAAAAATAATTATTATGAATCAAGTTATATATAAATGGAATTTCCTCTAAGTCTATTTTCAATAACAATTCACATTGTGTTCAATTTTGAAGTGGAATGCCTCCAAATAGCTCTAAATCAAACTGCTCTAGATTGGTCGAGAACCCAAGACTAGGTCTTCAAAACAAAGCTAGTTCACCTATAAAACAAAATCATCAAGAAATATAACATATACCATTGTAAATATCTTTGAGTTTAATTTCCATAACAACTTACTTTATCTTCCAAATCATAGTGGAAGGCCTTTAACCAAGTCGTGCTCTAGAAACGGCTTCAAGCTACCAAACTGGACTCGAGAACAATTTCTAAAGGATCAATCTCAAAAACCTTCAAATTAACTTACAATATTAACCAAAACATGGAATACCATTATACATGTTGCCTAAGAACTCATAAACCTCCAACAACCATTAAGAAACTTATAAAAATCACCAAACCTCATGAATCTACTTAAGAACATGCTCAATCATGCATCCTGAAAATTGACCTTCACATAACAGGTCATAAATTTCTCATCCCTTAGCAATAATTAAAGTGTGATATTGAATTGGAAATATATTGGAAGCAAGATCGTGATAAAATTTAAACCAAGTCCTAATTCTACCTATAGCTCCTGCAAACCACTTTTATCATAGACTGTTCCAAACCGCCTAAAAATAAATGTTCATGAATAGGGCACAATGTGTACTTTGAAGGTGAATACATGATATTAAATAATTATTAACATGTAGTGTAACACACATGCTTCAATAAATTGTAAATTAGTGAATATGTCTAATGGGAAACTATTGCACAAATTGAAACTTTCCGAAAACCTACCTTTTAGGTGGGACCCACAAACAAAAAACCCTAAAATATATCATTAGAAATTTGGATGATTCCTCTACAACATAAAATAAAAAAAAATTCCAAAACAATAAATTTTGGATCAATACACACATTTTTATCTAATTCACTTTCAACCTAGGGTTTCACACATGTTTATTCTTAGCGATCATTCATAAAAACATGAATCAATATTTTTGGATGTTATAATGACCTAATTATATATTCTGTTTCACACAAAATGGTTCGATTCCTGTTTGGAGGGTGTGCGCGCGTACCGTAGAGAGAGAGATCAGATCGATTGCGAAGAACTCCTTTTTGTCTAGGAAGGACTACCTGCAAGTAAGAATACAAGACCACTAGATTCTAATTAGACAATAAATGAGGGAACTACCTTAGGCCCAGGAAATATTGGACTTCCTTTCGAAGGTGGTCAGTTCCCCTGCTAATACGAATTAACACAAATTCTAACAAAGAAGTTATTGCCAAATTACAATTTAATTGCCTCGTTAAAACAATAGAGGAAAGGCTGGTTTTGGTTTTGAGTCACAGTGACCGATGCCGGTCACTGTCACCGGTACCGGTTTCTGATAACCGATATCGGTAGGGGCAGTGATTTAGGGGCTTTTAGTGAAGGTTGGCTATAAGGTGGCTATGGTGTTTATTAGGCTGGTAAATGATTGGGGATAGGTAATGGGGGTGATGGAGAAGACTCAGAGAATATGGGGGTTGTTCTTGGGGCAATGTAAGGGTAGAGGAGGTACAGTTAGATGTAGGGTGTTACCGGGTAGTGGATCTGGGAGTAGACTTATAATTACTGTGATTCAGAAGTCCAAGAAATGTTATTAAAAGAACGTACAAGACACTACTTACTAGTTCCTGATGAAGATACAGGTCCAAGGACTGTGATGACGAAGGCAGGGTTCAGGTAGGATGATCTGACAATCCAAGATGAGCTATCTTCTCTCCCAATGCTTGGATGAGTGTCACTGGGCTCTGGTTACTCAGTTGCAGTCTTGGGCTTGATGTCCTTCTCTACAAAACTCTTCTCTTTCCTTCACTTGTCTCTGCTCTGTCAAGTGAATTTCGGATCCTTCCAATGACTTCCGATCTTTCCAATGAATTCCAGCCCCTTTGTTTTTGGTTGGGGGAGGTCATTTACAGGGAACCGATGGCGGTTACGTAACCGACGGCGGTCGAGTAGGAACCGATGTCGGTTAAGTCAAAGTGGGCTATTTTTAGTAAAATAGCCAACCTTCCCTCCTTTTCTCCCGAGAGATTAGTTGTGGGCTTGGTCAAGTCATTATTAGGTTGGTTTTGGTGCGGGTGAGGGGTAATTAGTCATGGGTGTGGATGTAGACCAAGTTATAGGTCTTAATTAGGTTAGTTTAGGATTAGGGCTAGGTCATGATGAGGTGGCGAAATGAGGTGGCAGGTTTGAAAATGTGGATTTATTAATTATAAGGTAATTAATAAATAATTGTGCAAGGTTTAGGTGGTGAGGTTAGGTTGCGAAATGAGATGCGGGGCACAGGGTGTCGTGAGACACAAATTTGGTGTCTACATTAGCCCCTTGTTGTCATGTAGCTTGTCTTGTAAAGCTGCACTGACAATAATAAGAAGTGGTTACTCCCGTTAAGGGTATAGGTAATCCCCCTCAAATCTATCACAGATTGAGGTGACGTGAAATCAGGGATAGGGTTGATAAAGGGTGAATGGTGTTGAGATGATGGTAAGATGGTGGGGTAAGTTCAAGGAAGCAGACACACGTTGAAATGCAGTAGTGTGACCAGGGTACATGATTTGAAGAGCAAACAAGCAATTCATAGGCAAAGGTCGATAGTTTATCCAAACAAGGGTGATATAATCCTGGTATCCAAGGCATAGGAAGTAGCTCCAGGGGATATAATGGGTAAGGTACAGGAACGTTTAGGCATGTTCGGCAGTACCAAATGGTTGGTTTGGTTGATATAAACGTCACGGTCTTGGTCTAGGAAAAGTTGGTCGACTGATCAAGTCAAGTACCCTAATCATGCTAAAACATGAACAGGTGAGCTTGATTGAACAAAAAGCTACATGATGGGTGGATAAAATTGTAATTTGCGGGTTTTGGGTGAGGTACTTAATTGGTGTGGCCTTGGGTCGGGCCTGATTAAGTGGTTGCGGCCTTGGGTCGGGCCGGATTGGGTGGTTGCGGCGTTGGGTCGGGCCTAATTGGGTGGTTGCGGCCGTGGGTCGGGCCTAATTAAGTGGTTGCGGCCTTGGGTCGGCCTGATTAGGTGGGTGCGGCCTTGGGTCGGGCCTAATGGTTGGTTGCGGCCTTGGGTCGGGCCTGATTGGTTGGTGCGGCCTTGGGTCGGGCCAAATGGTTGGTTGCGGCCTTGGGTCGGGCTTGATTGGTTAGGTGCGGCCTGGTCCGGGGTGGGCCTTGGGTTGGCCAAATGGCCTGGGCCTCGGGCCAAAAATGGTTGGTTGCGCGGCCTGGGTCGGGCCAAATGGTTGGTTGCGGCCTTGGGTCGGGCCAAATGGTTGGTTGCGGCCGTGGGTCGGGCCAAATTGGTTGGTGGCGCCTTGGGGCAGGCCAATTGAAGTCAAAATAAGGCTAGTCAGCAAAGCCAGGGGTAGGTGATGGGGAAAAAAAAAAAATGGAGAGTGGTGGATAAGGGCGAAGTTATTACACATAACCGATATCGGTTATGTGTAACCGATATCGGTTAGGAGACCGATACCGGTATTCTAGGGCGCAAAATAACCGGTATCGGTTATAGGTCAAAACCTATAAAAAGAAAAATACGGCCTGTCATTGTCATTTTGTGAATTTGAGCACCCAAATTGAGTTGTCTGAGGTGTGAAGTGGTTTTGTTGAGTTGGTGGGCTGAGGTGGCATTATTTGAGTGGAGGAGTGAGTGATTGGTAGACCCCAGCGATCAGGAGGTAGAATTTGATTGGTGGATAACCCAGCTGAGGAGATTTGGAGCCATGGCACAGCCAGGAGGAGCAGGAGGTGCTGGACCAGCTGGACCACCGCCACCTATCCCACCACGACGACGTGTAGTCGTACCGGTAGGCTCTGAGCTCTTGCTTATGTGAATTGAATGAGTTTAACTTAGATTTGGGTTTTGGGTAGGAATCCAAAATTGAATAAAATAATTAATGAATGGATGTAATTTGCAAAATGGAGTGGGTAGGTAGGCTAGTTAGGTCAAGGCGGCAGGGTGGGTAGGTTTTTAGGGTTTTTTGGTGGGTAAATAGGGAGATATAGGGGAAAAAATATTTCACGGGCCGTTTTGGGTTCGGCCCCGATTTCGACAGTGACCGATGTCGGTCACTAAGCGACCGACATCGGTCACAAATTGTTTGGAATTTTTTTGTTGCCGGGCGACCGGCGTCGGTCATATGTCGACCGGCGTCGGTACCCCTTTTTTTTTTTTTTTTTTTTTTTTTTTAGAATTGTATTGTTGGTTGGTTTTTGTGTTTGGGGGTGAAGGGGGAGGGGGTAGAGTTGATAGGAAAGGTGATCGGGGTGGGGGGAAATGGTGTGGTTGTGTAGTTGGTTTGAGTAGGATAGAGTAGGTGTTGGGTATGAAGTAGGAGGTGTTAAATTGGCGGGGGTATAGGTAGATGGCTAGAGTATATCGGGGTGGTTGGTTGGTTGGTTGGTGGTAAAGGGGATGTGTAGGGTAAGTGTAGATGTGTGTTATAGAGTCGGGTTGTGGTTGGGTGGGTAAGTGGGTTAAGGTAGTTGTTTTTGTAAAGGGTAGGCCTGATGAAGTGGGTTGTTTTTGCAGGCACGCCAGCAGCTTACGATGCGGGATCGGATGCCCCCACTATTGAGACGGATGCGGCCACATGTGTCCGCAGCGCATTGGGCCATTATGCGAGAGGTGGGACTCGGTGGAGTCCAGCGGTATAGGGCTGTGGATAGGGACCACAGCCTGATGGTTGCCCTCATCGAGAGATGGGATCCGCAACCAACGTCTTCCATCTCCCTACTGGAGAGATGATGATTACCCTAGAGGATGTGTATCGCATCCTGAGACTACCGATCGTAGGGGAGGCAGTGTTCCAGGTAGATGCGGAGACGGCGATGGACAACATTCTTCAGTATTTGGGGATGCAGCCGCATTATTGACCTATCACAGTGCGAGCATTGCCTATGGCGACATGTATCACGCACACCGACATGAGACACGGCTTGCCGTGTTGATGATGATAGGTATCACATGCTTCACCCTCCCGGACTCAGAGGGAGGCCGCTTCCCACGGGCTTTGATGGGAGTGTTGCACGAGATGGTAGAGGAGCATACATGCTATGCCTGGGCACCAGTGTATCTGGTGCAGCTATACAGAGAGCTGTGGGGTTATCACCGGATGAGGTGATTTGGTATTTGCTCTACATTTTTGTTACACTTGCTGGGCATATGAGCACATTATCTGTATACGTCCAGTAGGGCTGCCCCAGCAGCCAGGGCCACAGATCGTCTACAGATATGGATTTCAGAGGTGGTTGGGGGTCGTGGGCCAGCCACGAGCGGTGCTCGCAGGACGGGATGTGGCCTACTACCATCATCTGTTAGAGGGCTTGACCACACTGGACATTGTATGGAGGCCCTACAGAGGCCATCAGCCCCGAGGAGGAGCCCGAGCACAGATGCGCTGGATCCAGTATAGTTTCTGGATAGCTGACGGAGGCCCGAGAGAGCATGAGCGGATACCCCTAGAGAGGGTACGATGGCAGTTGGGCTTGAGACAGGATGAGCCACCTCCCTTCCCACAGTACCGGAGGGATGATGTAGAGGCCCCACTTACCCACACCACAGCCCGTTGACCCAGATTGGGTAGCAGAGAGGCCAGCTGATGATACTGTGGATGACGCCGAGTGACAGGGGCCTTTTTGGTTTGGTGGGCAGGGGAGAGAGCAGCTAGGAGAGCACAGCCTGCATAGCCAGATTTAGTGGCTATTATAGCAGAGAGGGACCGGATCTTAGGACAGTGCGGTTATTACAGGCAGGGCTTGCTTGCTGCTGCACAGCAGCATTAGGTGATTGGGGTGCTACAGGGCGAAGCGCCCAGCACAGCCAGAGCACCACAGCCACAGTGCACCACAGAGCACCATCACGAGCATAGCAGCACCATGCAGCACATCACAGTGCACATGCACCATCACAGCACAGCACCGCCACGCACCGCACCACACAGTACACACATGGCACATAGGGTGGTGTACCGCGGGAGACAGGGCCACTACTGTTAGGAGTCGGGGGACCAGCCCCAGTAGCCATGGTGGCACGGGCCCGTTATATGGAGGCGAGAGCGAGGCCCGGTATTATCAGGACGTCCTTGATGGTACCGGGGCTGACTATCAGCCATATGCGGCGCACAGAGCCGAGACATCCCATAGCCAGAGATCCTAGGGGGCGCAGCCACAGCCGGTGGTCGGTGACAGGAGGAGGCGAGAGCCAGCACAGGGACCAGCAGGGAGAGGGGCTGAGGGTGGTGGGGAGAGCTGAGACATCTCTGGAGCGGAGATGGGTTTTTGGATATTGGAGTATGTATATAGAGGCCTGCGTGCCCACACATGATTTATTTATTCATTCTTGTTGTATATACCGGCCTGCGAGCCGAGTACAGGTTGTATAGTTGATACCGGCCTGCGAGCCGAGTATATTTTTGACATGAGAGACCGGCCTGCGAGCCGAGTCGAGATTTTGATAGTGATTGCGGCCTGCGTTAGCTTTGTATTATTTTGAGCTGACAGAGGCCCCCATGCAGGGGAAGTTGTATATTTAAACATTGATATATATATATATATATGATGATTTTGATCCACATGGTGTGTATAAAAATGTTTTATGTGTTTTGTCGATGGTTTTTGAAATTGAATGTATATAGATGATGAGTTTGATCCACATGGTGTGTATACTGATGGGTTTGATGTATATATTAAAATGTCGTATGTATTTTGTCGATGGTTGTTTTAATGTAGATAGATGATGTTGATGAAATTGTGATGATATATATATATGTGTGTGTGTGTGTTGTGTGTGTGTGTGTGTGATGTGATTCTGATGACAAATAGTGATAATGGTGTAGTTATGCAGGAAAAAGAGGCGGGCGCCACAAAAATTTACAAAAAATAAAGAAAAGGCCCAGGTTTAAGAAAAAGGAGGCATGTGACCGATATCGGTTAGCTAACCGACGTCGGTAGATTATGGACCGATATCGGTTAGGTAACCGATACCGGTTATGCCAAAACGAGCTTTTCTAAAAATAGAAAAGCTTGGGCGGCAACTTAAGTTCTTATTTTTAGAGTCATGCAACAAGTTAAATACGTGAATGCGACGTTGTTTGACGACTGATACAGGTAATTGCATGAGAGAATTGAGTGATAAGGAGGAAAGAGACAGGTAAAGTGAGTGTGGGCTGAGATTAAGAAGGCAGAAAGGCAAGTTATATTTGAAGAGGGTGGTGAACATGGCTGAACGAGGAGAAGCATCCAGTAGGCAGGGACGAGAGGGAAGACAGGTTCCACCCCAAGCTGCTGCATCCCAAGAGGTAAACTGTTTGGTTGTATTTTAATTCTTGCATGTTTTGATGAATAGGATGAGAGAAGGTAAGAGGGTAGAGATGAGAAAGAAAAGGTGATAGGCAAGGGTTTGGGGTAGAGTGAGTGTTATGGGGTAGGTAAGCAGGGTGTTCACGTATGTTTGTAGGTACAAAGAGGGGTAAACGAGCAAATAATTATCGTAGGGGATGTTTTTAAGCAGGTTGTATAAGATTGACAGTGACCGATATCGTTTAGAGGTAACCGGTATCGGTTAGGAAACCGGTATCGGTTATCTATAACCGATACCGGTTACTGTATGAAATTCCAGAATGTGAGAAACAACACTTGGGGATTTGAGTTATTGAATGGTTGTGTGTCGTTTTGATGTATGCAGGCAGAGGCAGGGCTGAGGATGAATGATAGTGTGCCAGCTTTGTTGTCAAGAGTCCGAGCGGATGTAACACCAGCTGAATGGGCATTGATAAACCATGTGGGGTTAAGTGGAATCCGCTATTATTCACGAATCACACGCAATCATGCTATGTTGCAGGCATTGATTGAGAGATGGAATCTAGAAAAGAATACCTTCTATCTAGCCAACAGGGAGATGACAGTGACGTTGGAAGATGTGTTTAGAATTTTGAGGCTCCCAATTACAGGAAGACCAGTGTATCAGGCGGGGCCTAGTGTGGCACGGGGAGCGATAACAACAGTATTTGGTTCAGCTGCACGAGATTTGACACAGCGAGGTTTGACATTCACTTATGGTACAATGTATGCAACACACCCTGAGGAAACAAGGTTGGCAGTGGTATTAATGATAGCGGTGGGGTATTATGCATTACCGAGGGTGGATGGGGGAAGATTTCCAAAAGCATTGATGTGTATTATTTGGGAAATGATAGAAAGGAGCGTGACTTTCGCATGGGCACCCGCATATCTGGCGGAGCTATACAGGGGTTTATGGGCCTGCAGGTGAAATCACAGGATGACACTAGATTGTGCATACTTATTACATTGTTGGGCCTATGAGCACATTGTGTGTGTGTGACCAATAGGCCGACCAATCCAGGAAAGAGAGACAGAGTGCAGAGGTTGGGATTCAGATGATGGGTCCAGACAGAACAAGAGGCGAGATCCCAGGCCGTGATAGATGACATCGAGTATTATAGGTAGGTATGGGAGATGGTGACGATTGCGATATTTGTTGGAGGCCTTACGGGAACTATATGGTGACAGAGAACATAGCTGAGGAGTTGAGGGGTGTAGAGCGATTGAGGTGGATCGCAGGGCACAGGCCGGGTGAGTACGAGAGGATTCCTCTAGATCGCGTGCGGTGACAATTTGGATTTGTTCAGGATATACCTATGGCTTATAGACCATACATGAGGATCGATGCCGAGGCATTATTCTCACCTCCCGGCCGACACCTCCAGAAGGGCCAGAAGAGATAGCAGCTCGATCGCAGGGTAATGGATGCGGAGCGACAGAGGCTTATAGATTATGGTGGGTAGCAGAGCTGCGAGGTGTACGTGAGAGGGCCGATCATCCTGACATAGCTGTGATTACAGTGGAGAGAGACCACCTGCAGGGTTTGGTTCACCAGCTTCAAACACAGGTGAATGAGACAACGGATTGTTAGAGGTTTCACAGTTACGAGTGGAGAGACTAGAGGCAAGATTCCTCCACGCGAGAGGGCGTATTCATATGTTACAGGAGATGTTGGTGGATCAGTGGGAGGAACCAATAGCAGTGGCACCTTTGAGGATGGAGAGGCCAAGTGAGTGGCGTCGATGATCACGATCACCACCTGATTCGGGAGGAGGCGCAAGGGTCTAAGTGAATTTCATAGGGTATAAGAATAAATAAGGATGCCGACCTACGCGCGTGGCGATGATAGAGAAGATGTATTTGTTTAACATCTAAATAAAACTGAATATGTATGTTGATTTGAGTTATGATAATAATAAGAATGGTTGTGTTTTGAATGTTTTGTTTTGAAAAAAGAAAGATAAAATGAATGTGATCAAATAGAAATACACAAAAAGATTTATATTTACCACACATGATAGGTTATGGTAGGGGATGGTCGAGCTAACCTTGGGAGACCCCATGTCTCCTAAGTGCTTGCCTACATAGCCCATTGCACAAAGCAAGGAGGGGCCTCAGACCGATGTAGTTCTCCCTTAGGACCAGGGAGAGGTGAATTCAGGCAATTTGGTTGTGGTTAGGCAATTTGTTGGTTGGTAAAAAAATATTGATATTGGTCGGGTAATGTTGTTGGTGTTGGTAAGGGATTGGCGATGTTGGTGTAGGTATAGGTGAAGCGAAAGTTAGCTTACCCAAGTAGTAGGGGACCGTATCCTGATTAAGGTCAACACATAATCCTAGATTCGAGTAAAAGAGGCAAAAGTGTCCCGTAGTTGAGAAGAGCTAAACAAACCACATATTAACATAGGATGAGCTTGAATCCCTAGGTGCCTTGCATAGGTGAGAAGTCGATAGGTGAAAAGAGTCATATAATCACAATATATCGGATATACGTCACGTCCCTTGAGTTTTATTGCTTTGACGAATGGTGAGGTGAGGTAGCTGGTATAGCGGGGGTGCAGAGAACTTGTTATAAGGTGATTATTCTGACGAAAGAGAACCAAACCTAAATAGACAAGCCCATGACTCAAAAGTGCTTTGGAATACTACTTTTTACTTTTCTGGATATAGACTGATCGATGCGGGAAGTCTACATGGGATATGTATTTTGTTGTTCTTGAGGTCTTCACGAAGCTGAGCAATGTGAGAAGCTTCTGATAGAGGCTGACTTTGTATAGCTATCCTTCAAGGGAGCAGTCTATTTATAGTAGCAGATGTGGCTTTTGTGCGTAGCTGTCCTTCGAGGGAGCAGTCTATTCAAAATAGCAAATGTGGCTTTGCACGTAGCTGTCCTTCGAGGGAGCAGTCTATGTAGAACTTAGAGGTCTAGATGTCCGGTTGGCATGAAGCATCTAGTTTTGTAGGAAGTTTGACTCAAGAATATCCCATAAGCGTATAATTGAGAACGTGTTATTTTGATACTTTTAAGTCATGGACTAGACTAATAAGGGGAAGGCATCTTTAAGGGGAGATTATGACCAAACCATGTGAGCTTGATTTTATTTTGAGATGCATGAAACAAAGTGTATGAGGTGGTAAATGAGCTCAAGGGACAAGCGCAAGGTAGATAAGAAGTGATATAACACTAAATTCAACAGTAGAATAGTCGAAGATGCAAGGCATTAAGGGGTTCAGGCTCGGGTTTACCATTAAGCGAAGCTAAATGATAAGTGCCTGATCCATAAATGTGAGTGATAATGTAAGGCCCAATCCAATTTGGAGCAAATTTGCCGCGTTTTCTCTTTTCTAGTTTGGTTACATGTTGATTCTCTTTGAGGACAAGATCACCAACCTTAAAGGTACGCTCATGAAGTCACTTATCATAAGCACGCTTGATGCACTTTTGATAGATTTGAAGGTGGTCAAGAGCTGTAAGACGACGCTCGTCAAGAAGCTCCAATTGGGCTAACCGCTCTTGGCAGAAATCATCATTGGTGAGAATATCCTGAAGAGATATTCTTAGGGAGGGTATTTGTATTTCGAGAGGTAAGACAGCCTCGGTACCATATACCAAAGAAAATGGGGTGGCATTAGTGGAGGTGCGAATGCTAGTCCGATAAGCCCAAAGGGCAAAGGGGATGTGATCAGGCCAATTGCTTCCAGAATCGTTAACAACTTTCATGAGGATTTTGGTTAGGGTTTTATTAGAAGATTCGGCTTGACCATTTGCTTGTGGATAGTAAGGTGATGAGAAGCTAAGTTTGATACCAAAGTTGTCACAAAGGTCTTGTAACAACTTATTTTTGAAAGATTTTCCATTATCTGTTATCAGGCGATGAGGAACGCCAAAACGACAGATAATGTGATGGTTAATGAATTCTACGATTTTTTCTTTTTTGGTTGAAATGAGTGGAATGGCTTCCACCCATTTAGTGTAATATTCGGTTGCTGTGATTATCCAATGGTGACGTTGCGAAGAGGGCGGGTGAATCTCACCGATAAGGTCTAAACCCCATTGTGAGAAAGGCCAAAGATCTCGTGCGACCTGTAGCGGATGGCTAGGAGTATGTTGAAGATTGGCATGTTGTTGACACATAACACAACGCTTAACATATTCGTAGTAGTCGTTATTAAGAGTAGGCCAATAATAGCCTAGGCGAAGGATCCGTTTGGCCACGGCAAGGCCACTAAAATGTCCACCACAAATACCATCATGGACTTGTTGGATGGTATAGGTGACCTCCGCACCGGTTAGACATCGAAGGAGGATGCCATCAAAGCCACGTTTATAGAGGAGTCCCCCCATGATGACATAACGAGAAACACTTTTAAGAAAAGCACGTTTTCCGTTACTAGTAAGGTCAGGTGGGAGAACAGAGGTTGTAAGGTAGTCGTGAAATTGGTGATACCAGGTATCCTGCGAATTAGCAGACACATTATTTATCATACAAACATCCGGGACTGAGTAAGATGGGGCAAAGAGTTGTTGGACCAAGACAAATATGTCAGAGTCAGTTGGTGAGGTAGGAATTTGTGAGGCTAAGCAAAGCCATAGTATCCGCAAATTTGTTAGTGGAGGGAATGGTTTGGATAGAATAATGAGTAAATAAGGTCAAAAGTGAATCCACGTAATGTTTGTACTTTTGAAGTTCCTCATTTTTACATTGGTAGATGCCCATAACTTGATTGACTACCAATTGAGAGTCACCGAAAATATTAATAGATTTTACACCTAAGTGTAACGTAACTTGGAGACCCAAAACAAGGGCCTCGTATTCCGTTATATTATTAGTGCAGGGGAAATCGAGCCGGAATGAAAGAGGCATAGGCTCAGCGTCAAGAGGAATGAGAACAATGCCGGCTCCTCCGCCATGCTGGCATTTGGATCCATCGAAGAAGAGGGTCATTGGATACGACTCCTCACTGAGTGAAAGAGTGGCGATGAGTTCGTCGGGAAATTAAAATTGGTAAATTGTTCCCCAGGTAAAGGGGCTTCCACGAGTTGGTCTGCAATAGTTTGTCCTTTTATTGATTTCTGGTGTACAAATTCAAGGTCGAGGTCGGCAAGGAGCATAAGCCATCGGGTGATGCGTTGGTTTAGATGTGGTTTGGCGTACATATAATGAATGGGGTCCGCGTTGGTGATGACAAAAGTTTTGTGATTCAGGAGGTAGTGTCGGAGTTTGGTGGCTACGAATGATAGGGCTAGGCACAACTTTTCTACATGTGTATACCTAGTCTCGTAATCCACGAGAGTATGACTTATGTAATAAATGGCTTGTTCTCGATGCTCGAGTCACGATGTGCGAGCATGGCTCCTACAGCATGGTCAGTGGCGGAAAGGTAAAGGTAGAAAGGGCGATCGTCCTGAGGTGGGATAAGCACAGGTGGCTGCAAGAGATAGGTTTTAAGAGCCTCAAAGGCTTGGTGGCACTCTTCGCTCCATTGAAAGGCAATGTCCTTTTTAAGGAGATGATGGAAAGGTTGACATCGATCCGAGAGTTGAGAGATGAAACACCGGATAGATTGGAGTTTACCTTGCAAACTACGCAATTGTTTGAGGTTAGTAGGTGGGGGCATTTCTAGGATAGCTTTGACTTTAGCTGGATCGACCTCGATGCCACGCAAAGAGATGATAAAACCAAGGATTTTTCCCGAAAAAGGACACCAAAGACACATTTCTTTGGTTGAAGACAAACACAATATTGTAACAGTGATCGAAAATAATGGTTAAAACATCGAGATGTTCACTGCGATGTTTAGATTTGCCAAGAAGATCATCGACATAATCCTCAAGGATAGTGTGCATAATGTCATGAAAAATGTAAGTCATAGCCCACTGATAGGTCGCACCAGCATTCTTAAGGCCAAATGGCATGACACGATAACAGAAGGTTCCCCAAGGAGTTATGAAGGTAGTTTTATGTTGATCGGCCGGGGCTACCAAAATTTGATTGTATCCCGAAGCCATCCATGAGAGAAAGCATCTCATGGCCCGCAGTGAGATCAACAAGTTGATCAATACTTGGGAGGGGGAAGTCATCCTTCGGGCAAGCGAGGTTAAGGTCCCGAAAATCCATACATATCCAAAGTCCCCCATTGCTTTAGTAACAGGTACGATGTTAGAGATCCATTGAGGATAGTCAATAGGTAAGATGAAGGAAACATAAAGGAGTCGTTGAAGCTCTTCTTTGACCAAGAGGGCAATGCGTGGATGCATTTTTCTCAGTTTCTATTTAACTGGTTTGGCATCGGGTTTTAAGGTAATGTTATGGACAGCAATGTCATAGGATCAATTCCTGGCATGTCAGCGTAGGACCAAGCGAAAGCTTGGTTGCGGGCACGGAGGAAGGTAGTGAAGGCAGTTTGTTCTGATGCGGTAAGAGATTGTCCGATCTTCACAATGTGAGGATCATCCTCGGTGTGGATGTTGATTTCTATAGTCGACTCATTCAACATGGTTTGAGTGTCAGATGGCAAGGCGCGTTGAATATAAGAGTCATCCGCACCAAGGTAAGTGAGGATGGAGTCGTCATCCTGGCACTCAACAACATTAATTGAAGGTGAGTCCTCTTCGATCATGTCTGGATACAGAAGGGGAAGAGAAGATGGGTCTTCATTATCACGTTGATAAGTGAGAGGACCCAGGAAGATAGCGTTTATGAAAAAAAAGTTAGGAGGGATAGATTCAGGGTCTATCGACTCTGTGGGTGACGATGGCAAAATGGGTGATGATGGTTCGGAAGGGGTGACTTCGTCGTCTTCCTGGATACAATGGATATGCGGTGTTTTTGGTGTAGGTGGTTCAGAGAATCCAAGACCACGACGATCTTTGTGTTTGCGTGTAGTTACAGGAATGATCGTATGTCGGCCTTGTTCATAAAGACCGAAACCAAAGCCCTTCCAAGCACAGCGCGTCAAGAAGGTGAGGGTGAAATGATGATTAGTTAGATATTGAAAATCAGATTGGAAGGGAACCACACCAAGGGGAGGTTCAGGGGTGACAGAGATGTGTATCGACACCCCCATACGTTAGGTTGGTGCGGCAATTAGGTGGTCCATAGGAGATTACTTCCCCCACACGATGGTCGTAGGTAGGATGCGCATGTAACTGTCCATACTCCTGTGGGGTATGGAACGTGCTAACATTATACAGTGATACTCCCCCAGCGTAAGGCATTGAAAGACATCTACTAAGGGATCTGAGGTTGGGATATTGTCCGGGAAAGGAAGTGGTATTTGCGATGGCGGTTTCATTGGTTGAAGGTGTAGGTGCGGTTGAGGTGGATGGTTGAGGTGTGGTTGAAGTGGATGGTTGGGTTGGATGAATGGGTGTCTTGACTGGTACAAGCACATCATTAGGGTGATATAACATATTGCAGGTTTTGAAGGGGGGAGGGTCAGCTTTTACGGTGTAGGACTTCCCCTCGTACTCAAATTTTATGCATCTATGTAAGGTAGAGGGAACGCATCCCATAGCCCGGATCCAAGGGTGGCCTAACAACATGTTGTATTGGAATTCACCCTCAAGGACATAGAAGAGTTCGGGTAAGGTACGTGGCCCTACATGAATGTTAAGGATCACAGTGCCTAAGGTAGAAGTAATAGCATCGTTGAATGAACGCAGCATGGTGGGGTTGGCACACATGCAGCTAGAGGGGATATTCATTTGTTGAAAGGCTTTGGAAGAGATGATGTTTAGGCTAGCACCCCATCAATCATAACACGATGCACCCGATGTCCCGGACGTAAGCTGAGATGAAAAGAGCGGGGTCAGGATCTTCTGCACCAAAGTCAACAATTTCGTCTTCAGAGAAACTGACAGCAGTGGTTTCTTTGTATGTACAGGGACGGAAGTGATAGATTGTTTGGTGAGAGAAGCAACGTGGTTGGGTGTTAAGATGGAGGTAACGGGCAAGGTTTCGTTAGGTAAGACCTCTATCCCTTGAAGGATTTCAACGAGAGCTTGTCGATGAGATTCAGAGGTTTGAATGAGATCATACAGTGTCATTTTTACAGGTGATTGGTGAAGTTGTTTGATCATGGTTCGGTGGGAAACTCCATCAGAGACAGGGTAGGCAGGTCCACGAATAACCACTTTAGGTGGTGGTGTGATCGGGATGGTGGACGGAGAAAGAGAGGCCGCAGGTGTGCTTTCTTTAGCTTTCCCATTGTTTTTCTGCCCTCGAGTAGCAACACTAATCATGTTGATCTCGTGAACACGAGAGGAGGAAGATGGTAGGGATAAGTCATGGTCTTCGAGAGGTGGGGTTGTAATAATGATAGATCTTGGTGAGACGGGGACAGGTGGTATAGGAGAGGGGATTGAAGCTAAAGGTTTCTCCCTTCGTAAGTTGTCTTTCTTAACCTTTCTATCCGAGAGAGGTGACTGACGAAGTATGGCTTTCAACGCTTTACATCCCTCTACATCATGTCCTGGTGTGCGGTGGTAAGTGTAGATTTTAGACTCATCATAACCTATAGGTCGAGGTTTAGATGGATCATAGGGTCTAAGTGGGGGTAGGGAAATGGTCGCATTCTCCACCAACATAGCAAGGATTTTGGCGTAAGACCCTTTGAGCGGGTCAAAGTCAGAGGAAGATGAGGCTATTGACTGGGTGGGTTTTGGTAATGACTGGGTATGGTTGATTCGTATGGGTGGTGGCTTAGCCAAGGGGTTTTGATAATTGGATTTAACTAAACGTGGCCTCTTCGGCAGAAGTTATGTTTAGCTGGTCAGATGACGTGGTAGCAGAAAACAACCACGGAGAAAGAGGAGTGACAGTAAACAAATCCTTTGATGATGGAGTTTGTTTAGGGTTGATAGGTGGACAGGATACTTGGGGTGATGGTGTTGATACACCCGTGGATCTCTGTATGGGTGTAAAAGATGCAGGTCTTTTTAAAGAAAACGCCGGAGGTATGATGTATTGAGGCAAGGTGGAGGGGTGAGGTCCTAATATAGAAGGTAGGTGTGACGGCGAGGGTTTTAGTTGTGACAGAGGCATAGATTGGACTTGGGCTTTAGGGGATCGAGTTTGTCTCTTAGGTGGATGGACGGCTTTATTTTTGGATAAATCTAACCATTTAGGTGGGTGTGTTAGGCTGGGTATTGGTAGAGTCCCAAGCGTAGGGAAAGGTTTGGTTAGGTTAGTAAAGGTGGATGAGGTATTTGGTAGAGATGAGGGGGGTGAAGATGAGGACATAGGCATTTTGAGCTTTTGTAAACACTTCGGGTATATGGTAGAGGCGTCTGGATCGGTCATCTGCATTTGAGTAGAATATGGTGTACTCAAACGTTCCCATAGGACTCGTCTATCTTCTGAGGGGTGACAATCCTCACGTGTGAATAGGAACTTTTGTATGGAAGAAAGGTGGGTTGTGATTCCGGTCCACTGTGGGTGTGATACAGGGGGTAAATGAGGCACTGTATCAATGGGCGTTAAGAGGTCAACCGGTCACTGAAAAGATTTAGGCGATGAAGAACTAATAGGTAGGAGGGCATGTTTGAGAGGATCCGTCATGATTAAAGAATTTGGTGATGTCGGTTCAAGGGGTTTCTCATCTAAGGATGATGAAAAAGTGGCGAGCCTTCCTCTTGTACAACAAGAGTGGTAGAAGGAGATGTTTGGGAAATAGATAAGTTAGATAACATCCGCTCACAGTCTTGCAAGGATGTGGTGTAAGAAGGCTCATCTGTGAGAAGAGAACTCTGGTGGTTAATTCCTTTATGGGTAAAGGAACGGCAAGGATTTCATCTTGTCTTGATGGTGGTGAAGGGGGTTCGGGTTCCTGCGTTAGTGAAGAGGCTTGATTCAGAATTTTCTCGATAGAAGCTTTTGGTTGGGAGTTGAAGATCGCATGGATTTCATGAACACTCTCCTCGGCTAAGATATCCTGGTTTATGTTACTGTTAGATGAGTGGTTCGGGAATGGTTTGTTGAAGATTTTCAAATTTCGGTTAGCAGGGGCATTAGGATTATCGAGGGTTATATCCCCTGCATCAACCATTTCCTGCACTATATTTTTCAACATCTTACAGTTTTCATGACTATGTCCCTTCACGTGGTGAAAGTTACAGAAGTCATTTTCTTTGTACCAAGAAGGTATAGCGCGGGTGGAATCAAACCCGAGTGAGGTTTAACAGGAGGCAAGGTAATAGCTCCTGCTTTGAGCAATTTTTCCAAGATGACACCATAAGTTTCTCCCAAGGGAGTGTAATTGATGGGCTCGGCTTTATACTTATAGGTGGTTTTTGGCGGAGTATTAGACGGTGCTTGGGATTTGACCATCACCGCGTGGACAGCTCCTTTTGATTTTGAAGCAGTCGATGCGTGAGAATTGGTGGTGTTGGGTTTGTTGGTGGAGTCTTGGGTTCGGAAATTAGGGTTTTTGTTGCGCAACCACAATTTCTCTTCCTCTAAGGCTCGAATTTCTAGTTTCCGAGCCATAGTAAAGGCCTCATCAAAGGTGCGGAAAGTTTGAATTTGGAGGGTAGGAGAAATGTGCTTAGCGCAGGCCCGCGTAAAGAGTTCGATGAGTTCGGCCTGAGGCAAGGCATAAGTAAGTTGGTTGATGAGGCCCCCATCGTCGTCCAATGAAATCTGCGATAGATTCATCTTCAAATTGTCGGATGGCATAGAGGTCGGTGATAGATACTTTCTTAGCAATATTAATGGAGAAATGATCCAAGAAAGATTGGGCTAATTGGTTAAAAGAGAAGATTGAGTGCTGGGTTAAAGCACTGTACCACTCCAAGGTGGGTCCTGATAAGGACATGGGAAAGGTGCGGAGTAGTAAAGCATCATCATGAGCAATCAGATAGCAGGCATGTCTAAATGATCACAAGTGTTGTTGAGGATCCTCCTTACTATTAAAACGAGTAAATTTTGGTAATTCCCATTGAGGAGGATATGAATGAAGGGGACGAAAGGATGAATAGGCTCCCAAAAACTGCTCGTATGTCGAGTGCTACGGCTTCCTCGAAATGCAAGAAGCCTCAGATTTTTTGCATCTTGTCCATCATTTGTTTGATTAAATCAGTGGTTGGATGAGATGATGGTGCGGTTGTCATAAATGGAGGAGGATTGGGCCAAGGGCCACCACTAGACAATGGTGGGGTTAAATGTTGATAAGGTATTGAGGATGAATATGTTGAGGTGACCGAATAGGGATGTCCTATATAAGATGTTGAAGTCACCGGATACGTGTGTGGAAATGAAAAGGTGGGCGGAGCTTGAGAAGGAAAGCTTGTGTGGATAGGTGGCAGAGAGCAAGTTATGAAAGGAGCAGTCTGCGAGAGAGACGAGGTAGGAGCAGTCGGTGGTAATGATATGTTGGGCCCCAGATTAACCAAAGGAAAGCCAATCTGTGCCGTATGAACCCCTGAAGCCACTGAGTTGGGAGACGGGGCTAAGGATGAAGAAGGCAAGGCGGAGTTATCAGGTGGGGAAGGAGCTAAGTGAGCGGCTATACTAATAGGCATGCCAACAAGGAGTTGACCATCGGGTGTACGGTCAGGGGCATGAGACAAATAGTATTGTACAGTGCTAGGATTAGCGTCCAAAAATTTCACAAATTCCTTATCTCCTACAGGGATTTTGGGAACCTCGCTGGTGTCCGTAGGATTCCCCACAGGATGTGAAGGGGGTGATTCAGGCAAAGGCACGGAGCAGGCATGTGAAACCATGGCTGCGGCTTGTTTCAGTGATAACAACCATGGACAAGAGTACACAGCAGGGATGCAATCTATCAGGAATAGAAGCAGCAACAAAATGTTGGAATTGGTAGGTTGCTGGTTTTGGGAACTATGAAAGATAGTAACCGATATCGGTCAGGTAACCGATGTCGGTCAGACTATAGCCGCGTCGGTAAGTTAACCGATGTCGGTATAATAGGACCGGTGTAAGAAGCTGTAAGAAGTTGCTGATTTGGGGTTAACAATGCTTAGTATGCCTACCCAACTGTTCTGAAGTGATCACTGAAATAGTGTATGACAGAGAAACAGAACTAAAAACAAGCAAGATGCACAAGCAAATCAAGAGACTAACCCTAGGATTAGTTTTAATTATTGTGGGCTTATGCCTTAGACACAAGATGATGTCAATCCTAAACAAAAGACTTAGGGGAAATGTCAAGTTTGTTTTGGCTTATAAGGTTACCTCAATCGGGCGGAGGAATACCACGGAAAAGGGGGATGTTTGAGCTGTTGTGTTAATTATGATGTGATTTGGCATGTGTTGTGCAGTGAAAGTAAGATTAATTTCTTGTCAATACCGTGGATATCACCCCCACGTGTACGACCTGTTACTTAATCTATGTTCACTAGAATTGAAAATGGCAAGCAAGAATGTGATGCACGTGTTTTAAACCCAAATCGAAAATGATATTCGATGAAGCAAAGGAGATGACTTTCACTAATGCAAAGATGTGAAAGCAAGACAAATTCTTTTACCAAAATGACAAAATATTTTGTGAATACTTAGCAGAAACAAACAACAAGTATGCTCCCTATATGAAAGCAAGCAAGAAAGAAAGAAACCCAAAATGGGTCCCACCGGTGTGCCAAAATGTTTCGCACAGAATGGTTCAGTTCCTAGAATAGAGTTTGCTTCTATCCTTTCATTCTCTTGAGAAATAGATAAGGGTTAGGGCTAGGAGGAATACCTGTTGAATGTTTGGAGGGTGTGCGCGTACCGTAGAGAGAGATCAGATCGATTGCGAAGAACTCCTTTTTGTCTAGGAAGGACTACCTGCAAGTAAGAATACAAGACCACCAGATTCTAATTAGACAATAAATGAGGGAACTACCTTAGGCCCAGGAAATATTGGACTTCCTTTCGAAGGTGGTCAGTTCCCCTGCTAATACGAATTAACACAAATTCTAACAAAGAAGTTATTGCCAAATTACAATTTAATTACCTCGTTAAAACAATAGAGGAAAGGCTGGTTTTGGTTTTGAGTCACAGTGACCGATGCGGTCAACTTTGTCACACAGTCTTGGTTTACGATAACCGATATCGGTAGGGGCAGTGATTTAGGGGCTTTTAGTGAAGGTTGGCTATAAGGTGGCTATGGTGTTTATTAGGCTGGTAAATGATTGGGGATAGGTAATGGGGTGATGGAGAAGACTCAGAGAATATGGGGGGCTGTTCTTGGGGCAATGTAAGGGTAGAGGAATGAAGATTAGATGTAGGGTGTTACTAGGTAGTGGATCTGGGAGTAGACTTATAATTACTGTGATTCAGAAGTCCAAGAAATGTTATTAAAAGAACGTACAAGACACTACTTACTAGTTCCTGATGAAGATACAGGTCCAAGGACTGTGATGATGAAGGCAGGGTTCAGGTAGGATGATCTGACAATCCAAGATGAGCTATCTTCTCTCCCAATGCTTGGATGAGTGTCACTGGGCTCTGGTTACTCAGTTGCAGTCTTGGGCTTGATGTCCTTCTCTGTAAAACTCTTCTCTTTCCTTCACTTGTATCTACTCTGTTAAGTGAATCTCGGATCCTTCCAATGACTTCCGATCTTTCCAATGAATTCCAGCCCCTTTGTTTTTGGTTGGGGGAGGTCATTTATAGGGAACCGATGGTGGTTACGTAACCGATGGCGGTCGAGTAGGAACCGATGTCGGTTAAGTCAAAGTGGGCTATTTTTAGTAAAATAGCCAACCTTCCCTCCTTTTCTCCCGAGAGATTAGTTGTGGGCTTGGTCAAGTCATTATTAGGTTGGTTTTGGTGCGGGTGAGGGTAATTAGTCATGGGTGTGGATGTAGACCAAGTTATAGGTCTTAATTAGGTTAGTTTAGGATTAGGGCTAGGTCATGATGAGGTGGTGAAATGAGGTGGCGGTTTGAAAATGTGGATTTATTAATTATAAGGTAATTAATAAATAATTGTGCAAGGTTTAGGTGGTGAGGTTAGGTTGAAAATTTGTCATGAATCATCATGACAATGTCTTATAACTAACCCAACTATCATTCATGATTAAATTCTTCTAAATATCTATATCTATAAAGACTTACTTATGTTATCATGTCTTATTCTCACTATTCTCACTTGAAAGGAACTATAAACCTCATTAAAACTCTTAGTATTGACCTAAAAATCCTCCTACATGTCATATGTAGTATCAAAATGCTCTATCATGATTCTCCATGAGTTCTTTACTTTAAATCTCATACCTTGATGCTAAACCACATGTTCGAGGACTAGGACTATGCAGGAATGTCTGACTCAACCATGTCATCCCATGAACTGACCTTGATGAATCAATGCAGAAACATAAACACACATGACACATCATATCAACCTTCCTTGACCTCATGAAAAATTTTGTAACGCATTCCATTACCATGCATGCTTGTACCATGCTCAAAACCATGCCTATAAAACATAGGATCTCAATAAAATAAGACACTACCAATCAACCTTCATGTTTGACAATGTAAAACTCCTTATCTAGACTCACATGACATCTACAAATCCTTTTACATCAATATAATTGACATCAATGCCAACACCTAGACACAGTGGCCAACAATCTCCCCTTTTTCATTGATAGCAACCACCTTCATAAACATTGATGGCAACAACAAGACCAAACACCTACATGACCTTTTTCATATTTCTTCACCTACTCTCCCCCCTTTGACATCTATGAAAAATGATACAATGATGAAACTATATTAAAATGAAAACACAATAAAAATATAGTGGAAACAATGACTTAATTGCTTCACTAGCTCCCCCTTGAGTTATACTTTCTCTTCTTGTCTTCATCAACAACAATAAATGATCCAATGGACTTGTAATGAGCCTCAAAACATCTCCCCCTAAGTGTGTACTTTCCAAAAAATTTCTTTATACTTGTTTTGTAACTTCTTATAGATCTCTAGCATGCCAAAACCACTAATTCTTCCTTCTCAACTACATGTCGGGACTTTAGGAAATTCAGCCCTAAAACACATTCCATGACCCAAAAATGCCAACTTTATCCTTTTCATAAAGGTATAATAAGATCATAAATCATAAAATTATAGATCCCCTTGTCACCATATTGTCCTCTTCTAAATAAAAATAAAAATCAGATCTCATACCTTACTTGTGTGCCATGAAGGTGGATCAACAACATAACCTTTGTCTGAAACAACATTTTAGTGTTCTTTTCACTTATCTTTGAAAAATAAATATATTTGTACTTAATCAACAACCCTTTAGCTCATTGACATAGTGAACACTCAAACAAAACTCTCCTTGAGTTAATAAGTCCTCAAAACACATATAGCTCACTAATGCATAATTTCATTATACACTATAATCTTCCCTATTTTGTTCTTTACATAGACCTGTAGTAGTCATCTTCTCTTCTAAACTTGTATCATGCTAGAACCAACTATCATGAGCCTTTTTTTACTAATTAGGTAAATTCTAGCTCTTAAGGAACTTTTCTATAAAAATTTTCCAATATGGTGGTACCAACATCCATTTGCAAGACTCAACAACACTAATTATAAAATTCAAAGCTCAAAAGCTGAAACTATGCTTCAAATCGAGATAAACCATGGATGTTCCCCACGGATAGTACATATCTCTTGACTTCTCTTCTTATGGTAATGAGTATTTAGGCTCTCCTCAATATATCATTACATAGAAAAAAATCACCATGTATATATTATGATAGTACACACTTGGCCTTACCATACTTTAGCATACTACTAAATGAAATGAAAAAATGAACATAGCTTAGCCTTGCACTATCTTCATAAGAATAAACCCTTTACTAGTATAGCTTTGCAATATTCATATCCTCACATCTCAAGAGTGAAGAGCACTCAAGCTCACTTTTATCTTTGCACATAATTCATATACTATCATCAAGATACAAATCAAAATAGATACTCTTTCCTCATAGATCAAGGTTT
Organism: Taxus wallichiana var. yunnanensis; assembly: GCA_018340775.1. Lineage (NCBI taxonomy): Eukaryota > Viridiplantae > Streptophyta > Pinopsida > Cupressales > Taxaceae > Taxus > Taxus wallichiana. Next base: position 775,278,534 of record CM031238.1, on the reverse strand, counting down.
GAAACGCATCATCTTCCAACTTTATATTCACTTCTCAAAGCATGGGCATATGCATACTAATTCAGGAGAATCCTAACTAGAAATATATGTCATAGGTAAAATTTTCAATTTGTTGTGTGAGAGATATTAGGAGATGTTTTCATGTTTTCCCTCCATTTCATTTCATTTGAATGTGTGGATTTTTAAAATATCTCTATGAGCTAAATAATGCCTAAATTGGATTATTGGTCAAAAAAAAGGTGTAAATGGGCTTGAATATCTTTTCCCTTTAGGAAAATATCTCCAAGACCTCTCCTAGGATAGATGGGAGTGATAATAGAGAGGAAAATCTATCTAGGTTGTTTGGGGCCTAGCTAAAGTTAGTGGTGGTTGGGCCCAAGTAGCAAAAACAGGAGAAAATCATGTATTATGGGGTGTACAATCATCAGTTTGGTAGAGTAGTGTGAAATTTGGAGTGGGATTCAAATGTAAAATAATGTAATAGTGTTCTAAGAGTGAATAGAAAGGATGAAAATTATTTTTGTGTGATTGGATAATGTTTTTATGAGGTTTTAGTGGTGTAACACGTAATTTCCCTATTTACGTATGCGGATGAGAGCCATCAATGTGCAGAGCTTGAGAAGAGTAACTAAACCCGATTGTAATGATTAGAGTGTGTTAAGGGAGCAAAGACAGGAATCTTCAATTTTTCTTATCCTTTGAAACTTCTCCACATGTGTAAACCGAGCAATTTTGTGTATTGGAATGGCAAACTAGGGCTCGTTGGATCTCGAACCACGAGTTGAGAGAGGTCTCCAAAATTACATGACACCATTTTCATGACTAAATGACCCTACAATTTTGGGTCATGAAATACTCCACAACCCTTCCAACCATGAAATCACTATGCATAGGTCATTTTTGCATAAATACAATCAACAAAGAGGAAAATTCTTCACTTTTGACAGGTTGCCAAGCTAACCCAAGGGTATGAACAAGTTTCACACACCTATCTACCTTTGTTGAACAAGATTCCAAGAAGAATGGAGCAGGTTTGATTGGTTTTTGCATTTTTTCCTACTAAACCCAGTCTAATAGACCTAATTCCATCATTAGGACAGTCTAGAAAGGGAGAGATAAGCTGATGTTCCTAAACAACCTCCATCAATCTTGTAGTATGTTTTGCAGGGTCAAAATGGGTGTCCAAAAGTGCATGTTTCCTTTCTTGAATAGGGGTATAGTGTTAGGTCTCATCAAACTTGACTGTCCCAAGGGCTACAAGCCTAATGCCCAAACCTACAAGGAACTGCCCTGTCCTAGGTTGATTCATAGCTTCTTGAGAGTTGGGATGGGTTCTTCCTATCTTGAATTGAGTTCCTAAAGTGTGTCAGAGTGTGGGTAGCTTAGGGGAGTGTGCTTAGATTAAAATGGTGTGTCATAGTGTTGTTTAGGTGTGTGTGTGTGTGTGTGTGTGACAAAAGAGTAACCCAAGGAAGAAGGGAAGCTTGCACTGATTCCAAGCAAGCATAAAGAGACAAACTAAGAGAGAGAGAGAGGTCCTAGAGTGAATTAGGACAGTCATCACATACTAACATCATACCATACCAAACACAAACTAACAGACCTAGATAAGGTCTTGAATGCACTTTCTCTCTCAAATACTTATTTTTCTTAGACTATTAAACATCAAAATATTTATTCACAATCATATATCAAGAAATGCTTCATTTTCATCCCTTTCAAGTAAAGATGCACAAAGTCATATCTTGGATTTGATACACTTACAAAGTTCTCTCGGATCTTCATCATGGTTCAAGTCACTAATCTAGACAATTTTTATCTTCAAATCACCCTATCTTACCCCATAATTTTGATGCACTCTTTAGTTTTAATACATAGTTAGAGCATAAATTTAAGCATCTCTACACGGTTTCATGATGTAAAAACATGCTTGATACTTCTTGGATTATGAGTCCAAATATTGAAGATATAAACTCAAAATCCTACTGATCCTTCACACTCTTTTCTTGTCGAGATTTTACTCTACCTTAAGAAATCACTATACATTCTCAAAATGATAATTGATCTTGATCACACACCTATCCTTGGATCATATACATTCTTGAATTCTTCATTAGCATGCCTTCCTTATTAAAAATTTCACGACCTTGATGTCCTTCATCTATCCACATATATTACAACCATTGTAATGGACTTATTACTTAATCTTCTTCTTTCAAAGCCTATGTCCAACCTTTATATATGTATAACATGCACAGGCTATCCTTTCTGTCTTGTAAGGAAATCCAATAGACATCATGATAATACACAACTCCTAGATCTCAAGACTTGTCATACCTTCTGACTTCAAACTAAGTGTAGACCTTAAGATCGTCATTTTCAACTCTTAGTAAATAACAAAATCATAGACCTTTGATAAAAAAATGCATGATTGTAACACACTGGATAAAATATTATACCTACTCCCTCTTGGATGAGAATCTAACTCGAGACCTACTTTATTTGTACTCATTTTTTCAATCCTTATGTAGACATACATAAATCATGGAACCACATACTTTGTAAGCACCCTTATAGACCCAAGACCATCCTTCTTGACTCTAAATTTTTGTTCATGGGTCCATTTTGCGAGAGAGAGATTATAATTGAACAAATATATCCTTCATTGAGACTTTTCAAAGATAGATATATGTCTTTTCACTAACATAGACTTGACAGAGCATATCATCAACTTGTAGACCTTATAGATTGTTTGACAAATATATAGAGTACACAAACCATTTATATCTCAAATTTTACTTATTTACTTGCATACCAAATATTTTCAAATTTGGATCCCCTTTCATAACACTTTTGGCATACTCGGAGATATTCTACATATCCATCTAATAGAAAGAATCTAACTATGATAACTTTGAATAGACATACCTTGATGAATTTTGAACCTCGGACCAAAAGCACTTCTCAGCTTGACAATTATTAAAGATAGGATTCCAAAGACCTTTTATAGACGATAAGACATATAAGAATCAACATAAACCTCCTTGAGATTTGAATATTAGCAATTTCATAGGATGTGAACAAAATGATAAAAAAACATGACTCTTAAACAAGACTTCAAATCAAATATTATAGTAGTATAATCATCTCGGGGCTCATGAAAATGACTTCTTGGATGACTTCAACACACTTTTCACACTTATTTTTGACTTAAAATACTTTAACCAAGAGGACCTATGTGACAACACAAAATTGGTGGAGGAAACACAGTCTACACAAATCAAATATTTCTTCACTAAAACCACACTCTTTACCAAAAAAAAAGCATTATGGATAGATTAAAGGAAAATTTCTCATACCTTGGAATGACAAAAATAATATTCAAGGAGAACTCAAATCAACACCAATGATTATTTTACCAAAAGAATGTATTCTAGAAGCTTAGAGAATACATACAAAACACTTATAACACTAAAACATAATATAGGAATCGGGTGATCTTAATGATTCCATCTTCTCCTTTCTGTCTTTGAGATATTTTCACTTTTAGGTATAATTATTTCATTACCAATACCTTCATCATATGATTAAAAACATGATAAACACATATGGAGATCCCCATTTGCAACATGATCCATCGAACTTTATGTCTTGTATTATATTTTCCAAGCTTGATTACATCATTCTTGATCTTGTTAGCACACTTTGGCACCTTGATTGAGATTGAATCTCCCTTTACTATATTTATTTATTTTTACTTCAAGCCATCTACATTTTATAACTTATTATCAAAGTTAGGCTCATCATACTTCATACTCTTCTCACTAGGTTGTAAATCGGTTTCCTTGACCTTGTTTACTTTTTCAACATCCTTTATTATCATACCCGCACTTGACTCACTTTTGGGACTAATATTCCTTTTGAATACCTTATTATCTATTCCTTTGAAATCTTGATGCCTACTATTATTCCTTATAATTTTACCTTGATAAAAAAATTACAATTTGATCCTATTTCTAGTAGTTATAACAAACAATACTATTCCAACTTCTAGGCTCATACACAATAAGGTTCTAACCACAACCGGTTTCCCTATGGCCTACCTCACTACATGAGTAACATTGAACCTTAAAATAGATTTCATCATTCTAAGATGAATCTATCTTTTAAAAATTCTTCTTACAATCCCTATCTCTATTAGAAATAGAGTGTACTTGAGAGGGGGTGAATCGAGTCCATAGAAACACTTTAATATATTCATATTTTCTTACTTAAGCCATTCATTAATGTGTTCTTAACATTTAATAAAATAAACATAATCATGAAAGAGACAAAGAACACAAGATATAATGGGAAACCATCAAGGGAATAAACTTCACCGAAACTACTGATTATATTACTCAAATCAAAAACATTAGTGAAGCACCAACTTCACAAGTAGAACTAACCCCTAGTTTAGTAGATCACCAACTTGTTATCCCAAATTAACCCCCATATTAAGTTAGATAGCTTATTTAAATGGACATAGCCATTTAACAATCCTGGGATGTTCGAATGATCATCAATTTCCACCTCTCAAAAGCATTGGTTGTTGGCATTAAAAAAACCATGGGAGACTTAGATAATTCATTGGTGGGTTCCTTTTAAAATCAAACAGATTTCCTAGTGTGTTTCAAATTATACACCTTTAAAGAAGATCAAGCGTTCGTGATGCGAAGAGCCGCATGGCATGATTCTAAGTCTCTTCATTACCTTTGGGTTTCATGGACTTCAAGTCTATGGAATAAGCCTAAGTTCATATGGCATCGATTCCACGGTAGCACAAAGCAAAGTTAGGAAGGTCAACAAAGTGACATGTGGCACATTTTTTTAAAGCCAATAATTTCTAATTCCCCGAAGTTAAAAGTTATGACATGAAGGCAAACTATGACAAGTCCGACAACCCGGATCTATGTGGGACCTTTTCACTGGATCACCTTCCGCAATCTAACATCATGAATAGAAAAGAGAATTTTGACACAAGCCGACACCTTTGTGAAGAGTTTGGATCCTTCTCATTTGCTCATTCTTTAAAGTTTTCACTCAAGATATATCTAAAGTCTGACAACTTAAAGAGCATGGAGCTTTCTCATTAGCTCACACTTCACATTGGTCGAGTTAAGGGCTAGTCAAAATTAAATTGTGAAGAAACGTGTAGCCTTCTCATTATCTAATGTTTCACGACAGCCAATGTAAGTTCAAGTTCAAAGAAGGTCGACATTTTTGAAGAATGTGTCATTATTCTATTGCCCCATATATCTTAACATGGCATGCCCACTTACAAAAGATAAGAAAAAAGGAAAAGAGGAAAAGTAGAGCTCGAGTCGTAATCCAATGGGAGACCAAAGCACATGGAAAAAGGAAAGTAATCCACACATTAGTCGAGGGTAGTACCTAAGCAACTCAAAGGATGTCACGTGTCAAATTTCTATTGATCCCAATAGGAAATATTTAAATGGCCATATTTCACTCCACAGAGATTTAAATCGAAAAATATTATATCATTGGAAAGGTCTCCTTGAGCCCTTAAATTTCACATCATTAGAATCATATTTTTGTGGTGTTTAATAGGTGAAAAGGGGAAAAATAGTTTGGCCATTATGCACTCACGAAATCATCGATCCTCGAGATCACCCAAAATGTGCCATGTTCAATTGCAAGATCGAGATCCATATATTTTGATCTTATCATAAAGCTACCAACATAGGCCACACCTTGAACTATTTAAAGTCAGATTTAGGCATATCTCAATAGGCGGTGGAGAGGAAAAACAATTGGGGCATGAGTAATTATAGGTGACTTAACCACCGAAATTGATGGAGTGTTTAATGGACATGTCGGATGCTCATTCCTCCTCTGCAGATTGATCCTTTAGGGTGATGGGTATTTAAAACCATTAAGACATAAACACTTCCCCCTCTTTTCTCCTTTCTTAGTAATCTATAAATGTAAGTCTTGAGGCTCATTAAAAGGGAAATTATGTTCGAAATGTGAAGTAACTTCGTTAAAATTATTCCATAATTTTTATGAGTTGCGAGTCTAATATTTTGGCATTCTCAGTAAGGTGATTCTTATCTTATTTCTCATCTTATAATGGACTCAGTAAATCCTTTTGAGAAATAAAACTCATGTTTTGTGTATATTTTACCTTAACTTGTGTTATATTGCATCTTTTTCCTTCCATTACAACTATAAGTGTATTATGCATTCCTTATTCTTCTTGTAAGATATAAATTTGTTGTGCTTACTTCATGAAAATGATGATGGTAAATGTAGTTCAAGATTGTGTCTCTCATATCTGATCTCTCTCCTCTCTTCTCTTATCCTCATTTTCCCTCATTGTAATATCTCCACCCCTTATTCTTGGTGCTATCACCTCCCTTAGTTTAGGATTTCATTTTTATGCATCTTCCTCTCTCTTTGGTCCCTTGGAATTATAGGTTAGTGTTAGGTATTTGTATTTACATTTGTAGAAGTATTTTAGTAGTAGGAATAAGCATAAGAAGCCATCCTTCTTTGAATATTTGTCACATTTCAAGTTCCACAACTTGGAAATAGTCCCATGTTGCCTTGAAGACCCAAATCAATCGATTAAGGATGGGTGCAATTTTTAGCTCCAATAGTTTTGGGATGCACGGTGGGATGGTTTGAAAACTTTATATTCTGTATTTTACAAAAAAATTATGTAACTTAGTAATTTCCAGCCTTTGGAGGCTTATTTCTACACATCTGGTGACTCCAAATTTCAAATCAACTGGTTTCGTAGTCAATTGCCTCAATTTCATGAGAAGAATCCAACCAAGATCAAGAACAACGGAAGAATGACATTTTGAGTACTTACAATTATCACCTTGGAGGAGAAGAAGGGGCAAAGAAATTCAAAGGTCACCTTCACCACCAAACAAGAATCTTTCTACTCCACCTCCTGGTAGGCCCTTCTTGTTATCTACTAGAATTATGAGACCTATTAGAATGTCACAACCAGTGAATCTAAAATTTGTTATCTTTATTGGTAGTAGTCCTCTTACTCTTAATGCCTAGAATCCCATTCCAAGTAGCAGCCCTAAAAATTATACCTTTCTTTATCGGGAACATCATATCTAATTGATTGTATTCAAGATATAGTTAATCTTTATGTTACTCTTCAAATTATCAAACAAGATCTAGTTGTAAATTTTTTAGATTCTTCATTCAAGGGAAAATCTCTTCAATGGTTCAAGAGTTTTACAACAGATCAATTACTAACTAGAAGGAGCAGGGGACATCCCTTTGTAATTAGTTTGAGGAAAATGAAGATAGCCTCTCCTTTATAAAACAAGCGACAACTATTAAGAGAGCTCCTAATGAGCTCAAGGTAGATTTTAATTTCAGATTTGAGAAAACTTGGGACGAATTGTTGTAATGCTCAAAATTACTAGAACTAGAAAATGGGGATTTTTTTAATCATACATAAAAATAGATTACTCAGTCGCATTCATACAGATTTATTTAATCAAATTATTTAAATCAAATTTGTTCTTTTGATCCATCTGATAACATCCGTGTAAGACATGTGCAACTGAGAAGGGTGTATCCAAATCTCCACGATCTCCCTTCGCCACTACTTCGAGTGACAATGCTTATTAGCATTTTGGCTTAACCTTTTTTTAGGTCATGGGAACTATGTGAAAGTCCTTGGGTTTACCATAAAGGTAGTTTCCCAACTTCGTATTATGGTATCTAACCATTTCCTACCTCATGTTCGTGTTCATCTTCCCATGATCGGAGTTCTTTGGCAATTTTAATTTAATTGGAGGACTAGGTGATCAGACAATGCACATCCATCAATGCATTACTTTGGCCAAATTTTTCCACCGTGCAGGTTACATCTAAACTCAAGACAACACACTAGTCTTATGAGTTTAAGTCTTATGCCACCTCACTTTGTTGATCAAGAATTTCGCGCTTGTTACCTGTCCAAGTTAATGTACCAAACTAAACACAAAAACCTTGAAAAAATCAAATGAAATTGATACCTGATGGACAAGATCCGAAGATGTAGATGGATAAGGAAGCCGATGTAGATAAGACGGGCGCACATGAGAAATTCTGCACAGTAGATCCAAGTAACCTGCGAGACACCGATGCTTGACAGAAAAAGACCATGTTAAAAGATATTTAGGTGGACTACCCGAGAAGTGGGTCCGAGAAGCGATAAGCTCCCTCGGCGGATGTCAGTCCACGTTTTCAATTAAGTAAAGAAGGATACATGATAAAAGATGTACGTACAGGACTATATTTTCTAATCAAAGTAATAAACAAAATCTAAACAGTAGACAGAAAGCAACAGAAAATAGGAAACTGTGAAAACAAAGCTGGATTTGTGTTACCTGTGTCCTTTTACCTGTCTGTAAGATGATCGGCGTCGATTATGTAGAATCGGCGTCGGCGGTTCAATCGGTGTCAGGCCCGATATAGGTCGGCATTGATCCAGACAAAGTGTGAGAAGGTTTGGGAATCGAGAAAATGAAGGCAAGATCATCAACGTCTGCTGGATCTGCGAAGCCGAGAGAGATCTTGTGAGGCTCCACCTGTCTTTGAATACGGGAACAAAGTCACCAGAAAATCAATGGAGACGTGCGATGTTGATGTGGTAAGAGTAGAGTAACGGTGCTCCTCTCAGGGATTGATTTGGACAAGATTCTCTCTCACTCGATAGATAATGTTCAAACTTGATGCTCAAAACTCTCTCGTTCTCTCTGTCTAATTCACTATCTATCTCACCGTCTAATTGTCTCTCTTACAATCTGTGTCTAACCAGAACTGAGTTCTAGGCTTCTATTTGTAATTGGCACCGAATAATATTAAATTGGTGCCATTAGAAAAATCGGCGTTGGCCAGGAGTGCGGTCGGCGCCGATCATGGAACAGACTCCCAAAATGGCCAAAAGGAGTGATTTCTGGAAAGATAAGAGTGATCCCTCCACCTCAAATATGGGAAATATCCCACTACTTGGTTTGGGAGGAGGAGAAATAGGGGGGATATATGGATAGAATAGATATGGGGTAGATAAGTGGTTAGGATACATGTAAAAAGGTGTAATTAAATAGTTAATATTTAATTACTCACAGGTAAAACATAATGGGGTGAATTAAACTTAGGATAGGTGTTTAAATCACAAATTGAATAATACCCCAAGGGGATAGTGGTGATATAAACGTGCCCCAGGTTACCTGAGAGAGCAAACGCGCACGAGGGACACTAAATTGGATAACCAATTTTAGGTGTCTACATTTTGCCCCTTTTTGTCAAGTAACTTGCGATAAGCAAGGTTGTGAGACAAAAACAAGGAGGTGGAAGAAAGGAAGAAAGAGTGATGATGTGATCCCCCTCAAACTAGGGATGGGATGGGTGATAGAACAAACGATCCCAAGTTTGAAAAAGGTAGATGAAAACGTAGGAAGCCCCAGCTAGATGTCTGGAGTAGACCGGATCATTAATGACGCACAAGAATAAATAAAGAGGCAGCAACCTAAGGAACTCACATTGGTAGGGCAGACTAGACGGTCTCCTCATGAGACGACGTTAGTACCTACAGACCCATGAGTGTAAGGAGGGCTGCAAAATAGTCAGCATCTAAAGAGAGACACATTGGTAGGGACAACTGCACGGGCCTCGCAGTGCAAGCGAGGCGGCGTTAGTGCCTACAGACCCGTTAACTCTAAGCTACCAAAAAAGTGTGAGTGCCCCATGCAAAGGGAACAAACTCGAAATGGATGATAATATCGAAAAATTATGTGCCAAAAGGTAACACTCAGGGTAGGATGACGACCAGATAGATAAGCCAAGCATCAACACCATGGCAAGAAGATTAGGAGATGGAAGTAAACGACGTGGAGAAGCGATACTGCAACCCATCGGTAAAAATGAGTATAAATCGGCGTCGATTTAGACAAATCGGCACCGACAGAAAAAGATAAAAAAACAATCACCTCCGACCACAAAAATCGGCGCTAACGATTGCCCAACACATATAAATATGATGTGATGGATAGGTGGGAGTTGATAGTTGGAATGGATTTGATATTTTGAGATTTTAATTAAATTTTGATGAAAATAGATAGATAGACCCACATGTGTTTATAATAGAGGCGATGAGATGTGTTTTGGACAAAGTAGATTAGATGAAATTAGATAAATGATAGAGTTTGATTAAATTAACATGTTAAATGTTAATTTAACTGGATGAAATGATTGGAAATACTCTGTGAGAGCCAGGACGTAATGAAAATGACCTTGATTAGAAATAAAGGAAATACACCCAGATAAGAAGAAAAATGATAAGCTGGGCTCTAACCGACCATAAATAGAATCTGGATAGGAAACCAAAAGATCATGCATACAAGGCCCTATATGAGGTTAAAATAAACCTGACACTAACTAGCCACAAACCAGATTTAGGAGGGAAACAGAAGGAGCAGTAAGTAGGTATCTTGTCGAAATTTACAAGGGACAGAATACATATTCATCTTTGGGAAAATAGGATTCTCCATATGATCGACAAAAGGTCTTATATCTCAGCTTCATGATTTCTGGCAGAAAAGAAAACTGATCAATGCGGGAAGTTTGCTAGATATGGAAAGACTGATCAATACGGGAAGTCTTTCAGTGATGCTAAAAAGTGTATAAACTGACTAAAAGGCTGATCAATGCAAGAAGCCTTGAGAATTCCTTTGAGAAACAGCCATCCTTGAGGAGCGATGCAGTATTTTGAATTTTAATGATAGCCATCCTTGAGGGCATGGTCTATATCTTTTGATTCATTTGATAATGTATGGATAGCATCTCTTTTTTTTTTTTTTTTTTTGAAAAGCTTTTTGGAAGAAGCTGAGTTTAGACCTAGATAGATCAGATAGAGGGGAAGAAAACGTATAAAGAGCACGCACTCATGCCTCGAGTAGATCCAATTAAGATAAGCACTTGGGACAAAATGAAGTGGTGATTAAGGTATTCCTACCATGAGGAGAAACATATCCAAAAGAAAAATGCTATAAGTAGAGCTGCAATACTCATATTTAAGGTAAAAAAGACAATAGGCGGAGAACCACATAGTTTCGAATCACCATGAAAGTATATGACTGGTTTAGATGGATGAAAGATTTGTCTTGCAACTAAATTTGTGTAAGATAGATTTTAATAGTAGAAGGGCCATAGATGCAAGGCATTAAGAGGTTCCACTTCAAGTATACCATCCATGGAAGATAAACGATAAGCCCTGACCCATATTTATGAGTAATAACATACGGACCCATCCAATTGGGAGCAAACTTACCACGCCCATTTGCTTTCGAGTGTAGTAACATTTTGGTTTTCTTTAAGAACAGATCACCAATTTTGAAGTCACGGTGCTGCAAGTTCTTGTTATAAGCACGTTTGACACGCTCAAGATAGACTTGATGGTGTTCAAGAGCGTTGAGACGCCGCTCATCTAATAATTCAAGTTGTCTTAGATGATTTTGACGATACCCCTCATCGAGACAAATTCTCTGAGAGAAACATGGAGAGATGGGATTTGGACTTCCAAAGGAAGAACGACTTGAGACCCATAGACAACGAGAGAAGGAGTAGCACCGGTAGAGAGTACGAATACTAGTCTTATAAGCCTAGAGAGCAAAAGAGATATGTAAATGCCAATCCCTACCAAACTTGACTAGTTACCTTTGCTGAGGATATTACGCAAAGTTTTATTGGAAGCTTCGGCCCGGCCATTAGCTTGAGGATAGCATGGAGAAGAAAAGCTGAGTTTGATATTGAAAGCGTCGCAAAGATTCTATAAATCAACATTCTTGAAAGACTTACCGTTATCTCGTGATGAGTTTGTCTCGAACACCAAAGCGACAAATGATGTGTTGATAGACAAAATCAACTATGGGTTTAGCTTTTGTTGAAGAAAGAGGATAGCTTCCACCCACTTAGTAAAGTATTCATGTGCGTAATGATAGAATGATGACGCTTGTGAAGAACAGGATTGATGAGACCAATGAGATCAAGAACCCATTGTGAAAAAGGCCACAAATCCGGCCAGTAGGTGTAAAAGCTTGACTAGGGATATGTGTGAGATTAGAATGTTGTTGACTCTTGACACATTTCTTAGTGTATTCACAACAATCTCAATTAAGAGAAGGCCAATAATATCCCAAACGTAAGATGCGTTTAGCTACGGCCAAGCCACTAAAATGTCCACCACAGATACCGTCATGGACCTCCTGGATAGCTTTAGATGATTCAGGGTTTTGAGGCACCAAAGCAAAATACCATCAAAGCCACGTTTGTAGAGGATCCCGCCTAGAATAGTATAGCAATTAGCGCGTAGGATAAAAGATCTTCTACCATTGGAAGTCAGATCTGGAGGAAGCACTGAATGAGATAGATAATCAACGATTTGTTGATACCACTCATCCTGAGTATTGGTTGTGACAGCATGGATTGAAGTTAGTTGCCTAAGATGAGATGGTTGATCTAATCGTTGCATAGCCACATAAAGTCGTGAGTCCTCGGTAAAAGGCGGGATAAGTGAGGCTAACGAAGCCATTGTATCTATGAATCGATTCGCAGTACGAGGAATAGCTTGGATAGTGAATTTATCGAAAGATTAGAGTTGAACGAGAATGATATCATGATATTTTTGAAGGATATCATTCTTGCATTGATAGACACCCATGACTTGATTAACGATGAGTTCAGAATCACCAAAGATGTCAATATGACGAGCGCCGAGATTAATGGAATTTTGAAGACCCAAGACAAGAGCTTCATATTCAGCCATATTATTGGTGCACTCAAAGTTCAATTTTTGTGTGGCCGGATAGGCGTACCCCAGGAGGAATCATCACGAAACCTACACCTCCCCTTCATCGACATTTGGATCCATCAAAGAAGAGTTTTACTTTAAATGGAGAAAGACCAAAATCAATTTGTTGGATATATTCATCGGGGAATTGAGCAAGGGGGACTTGAGTGTCTGGAAGAGGAGCATCAGCTAATTGATCTGCAATGACCTGACCCTTGATAGACTTTTGCGGGATAAACTCGAGATCAAATTTTGTCATAAGCATGAGCCAACGAGTGATACGATCATTGTGATAAGGCTTTGCATGCATTGTCTTGAGTGGATTGACACTTGTGACAATGTAAGTTTTGTGATTAAGGAGGTAATGACGAAGCTTAGAAGTTGTGAAGAAGAGAGCACAACACAACTTTTCAGCTTCAGAATAATGTGTTTCATAATCATGGAGGGTGCGACTAATGTAATAGACACTTGTTCTTTACATGCAAGCGTCCGTCGAGATCATGGCTCCCGAGCATGGTCGATCCACGAGAGATATAAAGATAGAAAGGCTCCCCCTCGCGTGGAGGTGTAAGCACAGGTGGAGAAAGAAGATAAGCTTTGAGATCATCAAAGGCCTTTTGGCAATGCTCATCCTATTCAAAATGAACATTCTTATGGAGGAGATGATGAAAAGGTTGACAATGGTCCGACAATTGTGAGATAAAACGACACACTGATTGAAGACGTCCTTGGAGACTGCGGAGTTGCTTTAAGTTAGAAGGGGGAGGCATCTCAAGGATAGCTTTTATTTTTTCGGGGTCTACTTGATACCCCCAATGGAAATGATAAAACCTAAAAGTTTACCAGTGAGAACGGCAAACACGTAGTTAGATGGATTTAGACGAAGACAAAAGCGAATAAGCCTCTCAAAGAGAGGTGCAAGAATGAAAAGATGATCCCGACGATGTTTGGATTTACTAAGGAGATCATCGACGTAATCTTCCATAGTTTTGTGTAAGAGATCATGGAAGATGTAGGTCATTGCTTGCTGATAGGTTGCTTCTGCATTCTTAAGACCGAAAGGCATGCCACGTTAACAAAAGGTCCCCTAAGGAGTAATGAAAGAAGTCTTATGTTGGTCTTACAGTGCAATGAGAATTTGATTATAACCAGAGAAACCATCCATAAGAGAAAGCATCTCATGACCCACAGTTAAATCCATGAGTTGGTCGATATTAGGTAGAGGAAAATCATCTTTTGGACAAGCAAGATTAAGATCCCTGAAGTCGGTACAAATTTGAATTTTCCCAAAGTAGCTTTAATTCTTGGTACTACATTGAAACCCATTGTGGATAATCTATGGGTTGGATGAAGTTAGCGAGAGTAATCATTGCGCTCTTCTTTAACAAGAAGGGCTACTCTAGGGTGCATTTTACGCAATTTTTGTTTAATCGATTTGATGTTGGGAAGAGTAACGATATTATGGACCACGATATCGGGATCGAGTCCTGGCATATCCTCATATGACCAAGCAAAGGCTTGATGATGGTTGGAAAGAAAAGTGGTAAAGTCTCCTAACTCCTATGGATTAAGGGATTGGCCGACCTTAATGATGCGAGGGTCTTTAGAAGTCCCTATATTAAGGTCGACAGTGGCTTCGTTGAGAAGCATAGACATGTTAGAAGGAATGGTTTTAGGAAGATAGGAATCCTCTGCCCCCAGATAGGTGAGGACAAAATCATCATCCGCACAGTGGATAGTGTTGATAGTAGGAGAGTCGTCTCCAACTATTTCAGGGAAAATTAACAGTATGGAAGTGGACCCGTCATTAGTCTTATAGGCTAGTGGTCCTAAGGAAATGGTATTGACTAAAAAAAAAAGTTAGACGGGATGGAAATGGTGTCGTCCACATCGAGTGATGCTTCTGACCTAGCGGGAGAAGATGGTTCCTCAATAGGAAGAGGCTCATCGAGAACAATGATGGTGGCTTTTGAAAGAGGTTTAAATCCTAAACCAAATTTTTGATGTGGCTTGAGAGTTGGAATGGACGCGAGGTCATGCACACCTTGTTCATATTTTCCCAAGCCAAATCCCTTCCACGCGCATCGATATAAATAAGTTTTTGCAAACGTGGGATTCTGTAGACAATCAAACCCTGTTGAATAAGGTTTGGTCCTAGGAGGAGAATCCGGGTGATAGTGAGGTGTATCAAGACCACCGTAAATGAAATTAGTCTATTGATTGGGCAGACCAATGGTGATGATGTGACCAAGACCTGGCTGATATTCAAGTTGTTTGTCTGGTCTACCATACTCACTAGGTTTGAGATGGGCATCAAAAGAAAGGAGAGGAATCTCTCCCAGTGAGAAATGCTATAATGTCTCTTCTAGATTTTGTAAATCCAGTAGTTTGGTTGCGGTATGGAAGAACATGAGGCCCGTCGGAGAACAAGCATTTTCCTTTAGAGGGGCAGACCCTGTGGTCATGTCGCATTGTGTGGAACGAAAAGGATCTCCTAGATGAGTATAGATTTTGCCCTCATATTGATATTTTAAGCATCGATGGAGGGTGGATGGGACATAATGCATTGCACGAATCCAGGAGCGTCCGAGGATCATATTATAGTGGAATTTCCCTTCAACAATGTAAAAGAGTTCGTGAAGTAGCTTCTTACCTACTCGAATGGGTAGGACCACAGTTCCTAAAGTAACTGCTAGCTGATCGTTAAATGATCGAAGAGCAAAAGGTGGGGGTGACACTACATTCTTTGGTAACTTAAGTTGCTCGAATGTGTGCGAGGAGATGACGTTGAGTGCAGCACCACTATCGATCATAATGCGTTTTAATGTAGTGTTGTTGATTTGGACTGTGATAAAGAGGGGAGCCTCCAAATCCTCGGAAGAAAGGGAAGGAATTTCTGAATCTTCAAAAGAAATGGTGGTTGATGGTCTATTCAATCCAACAACCATCTCGAAGGGCTGGGGCTCATCTGAATTCACTGCGATGTGACACAGATTATCAATCAGAGCCTGGCGATGTTGCGGAGAGGATTGAATGAGGTCAAAAAGAGACATTTTGACCGGAGCCTGGGTGAGTTGTTTCATAACACTCTCCTCAACTGACACGGGAATTTGAGCCCGAGTGCGGCCACGAATAGAGACTGAGGTCTCGGGGCTAATGAGGAAGGAGGAACTCCTTCGAAAGGGGTAGAAAATGATAACCCGTGGTCGAGATGTTGTAGATGAGGATGGATTATCATATTGTTGGGTTCTAGTGGCGATATGAATTGTGTCAATTTGAGAAGGTGGAAGATCATTTGGAGTGGAATCACTAGAAGTAGAGGTCTGAGTAGATCGTTGGGGCTCAGATGGAGCTAAGATGATAGGAGATACTTGTTCCTCCTCTTCCAGCAAAAGATCACTTTCTTCCAAAAGGTCATTGTGACACAGATTGAAGAGATTTACATCCCTCGGTATCATGACCCGGGGTACGGTGGTAAGCACAAATCAAATCAGAGTTAAACCAGGTAGGTTTAACTCCTTTAGGGTTATAGGGTTTAATCGGAGGAAGAGATATGGATGAAGATTGGATAAGTTGGCGAAGGATTTCAGTATAGAACCCGGTAGACAAAGATGAGGACAGAGATGATGAAGGCACCTCTTTTACTTTAACAGACTGCCGAGGTAAAAGAACCTGCATGTTAGGTTTGACAGTCTTTTTAGGGATCATCTTATTTTTTTGGACATCTGGAGGAGCAGCCTTGGGCACTTGAGATGGAAGTAAGTGAGACATGATTGATTTCAATGGAGGAGGAGCCCCTAAAATAGATTTTGAAGATGATGGAGATGTGACAAGTGTTGTGGTCTTCAGAGATAAGGGAGGCTACTTGGTCGAAACTAATGATGATTTAGATAATGTCGATTTAGATGAGGAAAAGCTCCCAAAGTAGGTATAATCGAAGGAACAGAGGGTGCCTTGGTTTTTGGTAATGAAGATGATGATTCTGATAAAAGAGGTGACATCTTTTTAGTAGGTAAGTCCACTTTTCGAGGTGCTGGTGAAGAATGTGTTGTAGAAGAAGATGATGGTTTTGATAAGTTTACAGAAGAAGACACCTTCTCAGTGGACAAATCCAATCTTTTATGAGGCACAGAGAGAGATTTTTGCGGGAAAGCACCAAGAGTCTTGATGGTTTGAAATATGGGCTTTCCTTTTTCAGGGATGGTGACAATTTCAACCGCATAAGGTGATTGTAACCTTTTCGGGGGAAGCAAATGGGGAGGTATTGATGACGCAATGTTAGATTTCGGTTGTCTCGGTCTAAGTTTAGGAACCGAGCATATAGATGTCGGTGCTACTTCTTTAGATTTTCCCTTAATAGGCAAAGTAGCATTGGTGATGGAAGAAGTGAGTGATGAAGAAGCAGTTCCTTGCGAGGGGAACTACTTAAATGCGATGGTTAATGTGGGTGAAACTACTGTAGGAAAGGAAACAGGAAGAGTCAAAATTGAAGACGCTTCCGTTGAAGTCAGCACAAATATAGGTACGTTCACCAATGGCATAGTCGCAGCAAAAATGGGAGAAACAAAAGTAGATGTATCCGCGGTGGAAACTCGAAGGGATGTAATTGCCTCGAGCATTGAAAGAATGTCTGACGATGAGACAGATGAGGATGATACTATCTCGGTATGGATGGAAGATCAGATAAAGAAGTAGAGAGAGGTGAATCCATATCTAACAATGTTGGAATATTCAAAGATGGGATATCTGAAGATGGTGGAATCCCAACGATTAATGAAGCGGAAGGAGATTCTGATTCGGTCGATGTGTTCGTAGATGGCTTAGGTTTAAAAGAAGATTCTCCAGTAGAGATGAAGCTGATAGTATGAGTGTTTGGTTTTTGAGACTCTGAAGCATCATGGTTCAGGGAATGATTGGGAAAAGGTTGTTTAAACACATCTAGCGCTTAATTTGGGGGAGCATTTGGGTTATCCAGAATGAGCTCACCTTTATCAATGAATTTTTGGACAATATTTTTGAAGGTTTGACATCGTTCAATGTCATGACCTTTGGTTCTATGATAATGACAGAAGTCATTTTCCCTATACCAGAATGGACATTCTTGGCTTTCATCAATATTCCTAATGGGGGGAAGTTCGATCATGTGAACTTCCAACATTTTTTTCAGGATAGAAGCATATGATTCCCCCAATGAAGTGAAAGATTGAGATGATGAGGACCCTTTTCGAGAAGATGAGGAGTCTCTTCATGGTGTTTGATTAGAAGTGTTATCGGCTTGTGATGTTTTTAATATGATAGCGTTGGTGGATCCTTGATTCTTGTCTTTAGAAGTGGAAGGATTTGATTTGGTAAACTGAGAAAAATCCAGTTTAGATTTAGAGCGAAGTTTTAACTTCCCTTGTTCAATGGCGTGAGACTCAAGTTTGCGTGCCATCGTAAAGGCTTCTTCAAATGTATGAAAGTTATGGATCCTTAAAGTGGAAGAAATATGATTAGCACAAGATCGAGTAAACAACTTGATCTGTTGGGATTGAGGAAGGGAGAAAGACAATAGGTTTATTATCCCTCTCCAATGAGCGACAAATTCTGCAATAGACTCATCATTGAATTGTCGAATGTTATAAAGATCTGTAATCGAGATCTTATGCGTGATATTTATTGAAAAGTTTTCAACAAACATCTGGGCCAATTGAGAGAAAGAAAACAAGGAATGTTGAGGAATGTTATTGTACCAGTCTAAAGCAGGACCTGCTAGAGACATAGGAAAAGTACGGAGCATAAGCTCCTGATCCTGGACTATGAGGTAGCAAGCATGTTTGAATGCTCACAAATGTTGTTGAGGGTCCTCCCGACTATGAAATTTTGAAAATTTAGGAAGTTCCCATTGGGGAGGATAAGGCTTAAAAGCCACTGAGGGGTGAATGGGTTCATTACACACTTCTTCAAAAGAGTATGAAGGATGAGCCCCTTTGGTGGAGGCTTCCAAGTCTGCGATTTTCTTGAAAAGAATTTGAACCACGTCAGATTGAGGAGGAGGCACACTGGCATGTCCTACATAAGAAGCAAATGGTGGATGTTGTTGAGGTGTCAACGGGGATTCATCTGTTGATTGATAGGATGATAAGAGGAGTAACCAGGCGTTCGGTGACACCTAGTGGGGTATTTCTTTGTGAAGGAGCCTGTGTATAGGCAGGCTATGAGATAATAAGTGGTTGAGAAAATGAAGGTTGGATGACGAGACGGAGCCTGTGATTGGTGGACTCCTATGCTTGTTGACTGAATCGGAACAGATTGAGGAACATGGGTGTTGATTTGATTGGACATGGTGGGGAACAAGACCTAAAAGAGGCTTTTTACTACCGGATTAGTTATTAAGGGTGCCGATGCTAGAGGATGGGCGAAGGTCACTATTGCTGGAACATTGGAAGAAAAACCAACTGGAGGACGAGAAGCAGGAACCAACTGACTAGTCAAAGGGGTTGACTCATAAAGAGGTACTGACCCTAGGACACAATGGATGGCATAGATGAATTAACAGCAATATGTGGGTGCGCAGACGTACCCATTATAGCCAGAGAAGAGGACTTCTCAGAAGTAGGTTGTGGAATAGTCGAGGTAACTGCGGCGTTAGGAATAGGTAAGACTATTTGAGAACTAGTCGATATGGTCGGTGGAAGAGAAAAAGGAGGCACAGGTGCGCCACCCTCTTCCGTGGTTCGAGGCGAGAAAAATGATGCTAACTATTCTACAAAATCCTGGGATGGTTCACGAGAATAATCATACACTTGCTAGATTGGTGGTCCCTGATCAGATATTTGAATAGACTTGTGTACTAGGTAGTCCATAAGGGCTACCGGATTGCGATCAAGGAGCGCCTGAAATTCAGGATCCCCGAGGAACATACTCTATATCAGAAGCGGATGATATTTCTGAAGGACTAGGGGAAGCTGGATGTGATGGGGTTGCTTTGGCCTGATAGAAAGGATTATATGACTAGGATGGGGAACCAACTAACAGCGGTCCCGAGGAAGACCTGGGGGGTGCCGAAACATCCACACTAGTGGTGATCTCGGAGGAAGAAGGGGCTAGTTGAGCCATTCTTCTAGATTGTAACAGTGATGACCGTCATAAACAAGGCGAGAAAGAATATTGACCTAACTAATGCATAGATAATTCAAGCAATGTAGGTGCTTATCTCTTTTAATTTTTTATGATTTTAAGAAAGAAAATATTTGGGAAGGCCTTTTAGAACAGGAACTACTCAGATAGCCAAACTAAGGATGGTTTGGGGATGTTTTGGTGAGGAGTCCTGAAGGCACTTCAGTAAAAGACCGGTACGTGGCTTGATATAGGGGCCTACCCCCGCACTTCACACACCGCTGCGATAAGGGATTTGGGTGCTTTGCCAATATATACCAGAACTTCTGTGAATTTATAGTGCGGCCCGAGTACCACGTAGGCTCTTCCTCTTGGATGTCACTTCCAAGTAGGCGAGGCCAGGGAAAGAATTTTTGTTTAAATGCTTTATACCTAGTGATTTTGGCTTTGTGTGCAAGGGTGAAAAATAAAAATCAAATAGTGTCACTACCGATTTTGATCAATTTTCCAGCCTAATTAAAACTAGATGAAAAACATACAGCAGAAATGACAAAGAAAGAGTTCTTTTTAAGCACTTAAAAACAAAGTGTTTGATTTCAATGAAGACAAGTCAAACAGATTCTTTCCCAAATGTGATTAAATTCTTTTTAAGCACCAAAAATTGAAATGTTCGAATGTGATAGAAAACAAACAAAGAAAGTTTTTTTAGTTCCTAAACAGAGAAAACACCGTAAAGAGAAAATACCTGTAGATTTAGCTCTCCAAGGTGTGTGGACTTCAAAAAGTGTGTTGTTGAGCTCTTCCCCTCAAACAATCCCACGAACAAGCAAAGTGCTCCGCAAGAAAAGGTTAAGCAAACACCAAACAAAATCCAGAAAGATATATCCAAATAATGGTGAAACAAAAATTTCTATTTTAAGAAACTAGAAAAATTTCAAGGAAATAACAATTTCGCATAAAGAGATGGATCAAACATGTAATCTTGAAATCAAAATGAAATATTTACTAATTTTATAAATAGAAATTGGAATTGAAATTTGTAAAAAAAAGAACGGACCTAACTTTGCAAATTCAGAAATGAAAGAAGCAAGACTGAAACGATGAAAGGAAATGCTTAAGCAGAACTGATAAAAATTGGTGAAGAAAAAGAACAAAGCTCAAAACTAGAAAAGAGATGAACTTACCAATAAGGGACTTTGGTTGGGTCCCACTGGGCGTGCTAGAATGTTGACCAATAATTTCGCGCTTGTTACCTGTCCAAGTTAATGTACCAAACTAAACACAAAAACCTTGAAAAACTCAAATGAAATTGATACCTAATGGACAAGATCCGAAGATGTAGATAGATAAGGAAGCCGATGTAGATAAGACGGGCACACATGAGCAATTCTACATAGTAGATCCAAGTAACCTGTGAGACACCGATGCTTGACAGAAAAATACCACGTTAAAAGATATTTAGGTGGACTACCCGAGAAGTCGGGAAGCGATAAGCTCCCTCGGCGGATGTCAGTCCACGTTTTCAATTAAGTAAAGAAGCATACATGATAAAATATGTACGTACAGGACTAGATTTTCTAATCAAAGTAATAAATAGAATCTAAACAGCAGACAGAAAGCAACAGAAAATAGGGAACTGTGAAAAAAGCTGGATTTGTGTTACCTGTGTCCTTTTACCTATCTGTAGGATGATCGGCGTCGATTATGTAGAATCGGCGTCGACTGGTTCAGATCGGTGTCGACTGATATAGATCGGCGTCAATCCGAGACAAAGTGCAAGAAGGTTTGGGAATCGAAAACGAAGGCAAGATCGTCAACGTCCGCTGGATCTGCAGAAGCCGGAGAGATACTGGCAAGGCTCCACCTATGCTGGATGCAGGAACAGAGTCACCAGAAAATCAATGGAGACGTGTGATGTTGATGTGGTAAGAGTAGAGTAACGGTGCTCCTCTCAGGGATTGATTTGGACAAGATTCACTCTCACTCGATAGATAATGTTCAAACTTGATGCTCAAAACTCTCTCATTCTCTCTGTCTAATTCACTGTCTATCTCACCATCTAATTGTCTCTCTTACAATCTGTGTCTAACTAGAACTGAGTTCTGGGCTTCTATTTGTAATCGGCGCCGACCGATATTAAATCGGCACCGTTTGAAAAATCGGCGTCGACCGAGTACCGGTCGGCGCCGATCATGGAACAGACTCCCGAAATGGCCAAAAGGAGCGATTTCTAGAAAGATAAGAGTGATCCCTCCACCTCAAATACGGGAAATATCCCGCTGCTTGGTTTGGGAGGAGGAGAAATAGGGGGGATATATGGATAGAATAGATATGGGGTAGATAAGTGGTTAGGATACATGTAAAAAGGTGTAATTAAATAGTTAATATTTAATTACTCACGGGTAAAACATAATGGGGTGAATTAAACTTAGGATAGGTGTTTAAATCACAAATTGAATAATACCCCAAGGGGATAGTGGTGATATAAATGTGCCCAGGTTACCCGAGAGAGCAAACGCACATGAGGGACACTAAATTGGATAACCGATTTTAGGTGTCTACACTCACAACTATCCCTTTCATAGTTATCTAGATCTTATAGTTTGTATTTACTTTATTTCCAATTTAACCTATCTTGTAAGAGTTTATATCAAGATATATGCTAAAGGCCAACTAGGATCATGAGATAAGTCTAATGGATCTTTTCATCAATTTATCTTCCCATTTAGTTTCTATTTTCCTTATGCTTGTTATTTTAACCTTAAATTACCTTTTACAACAATACTCTTCTATTCTCTATAATAGGATTTACAATCTTATCATATTAATACCAAGTTTACCGAAAGGCGAATTAAATATATATATTAAAACATATATATTTAATTATTCCTTCAATTAGCTATGCCACTAAATAGATTATTTAATTTACAAATTAAAGACAATTGATTATTACAATAATTGCCCAATTATTGGCTTCATACATTGACAAATATCAAATAAATAAATATATCAATTTATGATAAGTAAGATTTCTCACTTCTAATATTTATCATTTGCTCATATGGAGATATTATTACATACAAGGTAATCACCTCTTTATTAAAATCATAAATTACATATGCCGTTAAGGCAAAATATATAACTATTATGGTAACTCTCACATAGTGAGGTTTGAATATTAACAATGGGTCCAAGATCCCAATAAATTTAGTCAAAATTTCTGGGATATCATCCCTCTACAAATTGAATTCCAAGTATCTCATTTAGATCCATGCTACGATTAAACTTCACAAGACATAAGTTTCCGCACATCCGAACGTGACGGCTAATTGTCCTGCAAGACTGGAGTAGTGATATGTTGTCAGTTCAAAATGAACTGGCATGAATATTAACTCCAATTTCTGATGCAATTATTTAATAAAATATGAAACGATATACAAGTTATTTTATCAACAAATGCATGGTAATACAGCGGAGAATGTATTATTACCTATTCTACATCAAGATACAACTATGAATGTATACCAATAGAACAACCAATTTCTATTTCAACAATTATGTTTCACTCTAATCACAAGGATCAAGACATAATCAAACCATAATCATTCAACATCCAAATTCTGATTAAACCACAAGCAAATCATGCTTCACATGATACATTCAACTATTATTTTCTTACCTTCCAATCAACAAACAGTTTAACCAAACAATGCAAATCATCATTTCCAAATACCAATTAGACATATTCCCTCTAGGTAATGAACTACTCTATAAAATGCACAATAACTTTATTCCAAACAATCAAAATACATTGATATATATTTATAGGAACAGTCCAACTAAACGATGTAAAACCTCCTCTATTAAACTATTTTAACATTTTCTTTTAGGTAACCAACAAGGCAACAAAAAAATTGACTCACATACCACGGGATGATAATTTTGAATTCTATTTGCATAGAATAACAACAATAATTTTCTAACACTTCTAGTAATGAAATCCTTTGAGAAAAACTAAGTCATCTTACCTAGACTGTTAACACTAATTTATTTTTCACTCGGGTAATAAAATTATACCTACGAGAACAAATCAACTTGTACATATCCAAATGAGTTCATTATAGCATTAATTTCTTTTCTATTTATAAATTATTAGAATCGGAAACAAATATATCGGAAAAATGATGAAAAACACAGGAAAAACACTTTTCACACCACCCAAAAATTGATTTGCTCATACAAATAAATTATTGTTTTATTGTAATAAAACCCGGAGGCGAAATTGATTTGGGTTTCCGAAATAAAATTTAAATAGAAAATAAAATAAAATAAAATCTAATTAGGAACACCCATCTGCGTTTTTTCTAGGTTTAGCTAAAACCACACAAAGGAAACTTAAGAGAATACAGAATCCATCAATTTTCTTTTTAAATTTCATTTCCAAGCAATTAAATCGAAATAGTCCTCAAATTCATTTAATTGCCATTTAAAATAGAATGTATATTTCCTCATTATTTACAAATAATGCTACAGAGAAGGAGAAGATATTCATGCCTAAAGTAAACCCAAAATTGACAACCTTCTATCCTTCCTTCCTCCAAAACTCATGCAGGTATTTCTAGAAGAGAAGAATGAAAACAGACAAAGGAAAAATAAAAGAGAATATAAGGAAGAAACTATACTATAATGGAGAATTTTCGGGCTTCCAAATGTTGCTTCATGTGTCAATGCATGTCGTGATGCCACATACTCGGTGTCAGATGAAGGCATGTCCCTTTCAAAACTCTCAGATTTTAAATATTAAAATATTATTATTATACTTTTTAACTTTTGATTTACATGCCAAATCCTTTTAGGATTTAAATATATAATTTCACAAATTAATAATGCATTTTTTTATTAATTTTTATTTTAATTGATACCTAACTTTAATGGTAAAATTAATCATCATAATATAAGTCCACATATTGCCAACAATATGTTATCGTAATAATTATTCGAATTCCCATGTTCCATATAAAATATTCAAACAAATGAAAAATAACCAAGTCCGTAAATAATAATAATTCGAATATTCTCGTAAAGCTATGATTAAGGCCTAATCATGTTTTAGGAAGGATCATCAAGGTGGGTGTGGCCCTGCGGGGTTATTTGTTCTACAATGCCATGCCCCATAGTAGAAGCTGATGAGTCAAATGAATTTTATACCTAATGATGATCTCGTCTAATCCTATTTAGACTTAACCGTAATTAATTTAACTTACAAGAAATTTGGGATGTTACAATTCTAGTCATTGTAAGACCAACTCCAGGAGGTGTTTTTCTTTCCTTTTTAAGAGCATTAAATTTTGATATTATTGTCATGATTCGATATGTGGGGTACAACATTGAATATTTCCTATGCATAGCCATTAGGACTAAAAATGTTCGATATAAGTATAGAAACTAGCTCGTAAACCACCCATACCATTGTACCCTGAATTACTTCAAGATGCTCAGCCTTTTATTTCTCCTATTCCTAAGAAAAATTCCCAACCCACTTCCTCTACATATTATTCTCCTGCACAAAAAGGAGGATGAAGACATGAAAAAAATTAATCATATATTTGTCTAATAACGTTACATCCTTGGAAAAACAACAATCCCAATCTTATAGGAATTGTTCTAACCAAGGGAAATCTTCAAACCAAGGTTATCATCCATATAGTAACCAACAACCTAATCATATATTTACAAAAATCCACAAAATAATAGGTGGCAAGGTTAGAATGCACCTCTTCCACTAGCAACAATTACTCCTACTCATCCATTGCACCGCCCTTAGTAAAATTCAAGCATTGGTTCTAGTGTAGAATAATGTAATACAAGAAACAAAATGGTGTTTCCTATGCATCCAACCACATAATCAACTTATTTGTGCAAATGTGTTACATGCTCAAGCCTTCATGGTTCAAAATTCTTCCAATCAGCAAGAACCATTGGTAGAAGAACCAATCGTAATGTGCAAGAATTCCAAGAGGTCAATCCTAACATCAATCTCATATTCTTTAGGGATGATGAATTCTATGAAATAAACCAAGTAGTGGCAGTTATAGCAGACCTCATACTAATGTTTATGAAAATACAAGGTGTAACAAAAGAGTGATAGAATCTCAATCTTTGGCTTCTTCTAGTGAAGGAAATGTTGTCAACAAAGAAAAGGAATTTGGAATAGATAAGAACAAATTTCCTGAGTTTCCTAGTAAGCCTCTTTTTAAAAAGGAATTTTTTGTTTGGCCAAAGGTACATATCCCAACATTGCGATTACAAAGAAAGGAGAACAGTATGCCACAAATGTAAAAGCCTACGGGCCTTCCTTTCAACATTGTTGAACAAATAAAGAAGACAAATGTCAATGTGACAATGTGGGATACTTTGGTTATTCCATCATAGTGAGACCTCCTATGTGAAGCAATCAAACATCTTCCCCAAGATGACCTAGTGGGTAAAAAGACTCGAGGTTGTTGTCAACGTATGTCAATCATAGTTAGAGAAGGTAAGTAAAATTGTCAATACCCCACCATTTTATATGGTTGGCAAGAAAATTTGTCGAGTGGACAAACTTGTGGATTTCTTGTCAATGCTCGGGAATCTAAATCCCTCTACTTAAGCGGTGTATCTTCCATATATGCATGCGCAAAAAATGTGGATTTCTATGATGGCCTTTTGACCAGGGGATCTAATAGGGGAACTCCACTCACCACGAAAAAAAATCTTACACATCTTTATCGACACTAAAATTTTCCTCCGTAATTTCTATTTCATTAATGTATGTATTAGGAATAGGATGTTGTTAAGTGTAATTAGTAGTAGTGTCGATAGAATATAATGGCGCCATCGATGCAGTTCCGCTAATAATGGAGAGTACGGTAATAGTCAAAGTACAATAGGAATGTTGTAAAAGTAAATATTTGTCGTAAGTGGTCCTTAGGTAATGTTAAAATGTCAAAGTTTGGGTAATTAGAGAAGTAGGGTCTACATGATTAGGAATTAGAAATATTATATTGGTAATAAGGACAAGGAGTGAGGTCATAAATATTTTGTGTATTTTATTTGTAAAAAGTTTAAAAATGTGGAACCCATGTAAAATGATAAGGTTTATCTTATCTTAAAAGATAAGCTTACATGTACAGATAAGAGTTAAGGTATGGAATATGATTCGTCAGAGTGGATTTCTTATCCTATCTTAGAGATAAGATGGATAAGCACTGGAAGTTCTATAAATAGAGAGGCCACCCCCCTCATTTAGCATAGAAGGAAGTAGTGAGAAATATTGTAGGAAGTGTGCAAATGAAGCCATCGGTTTAAAGGTGTGTTGAAGAAGCCATTAAGAGGTGTAATTGTAAAGTTTCACCCATAGTCTTGGTGAAAGGCAAGTGAAGTCAATAACACTTGAAGTACCTCATAGGTGAGATTGTAACAATTTCTGTTAATATTATAATTTACTTTGATATTTCAGATTTGTCATCATTCCATAGTCGATGGTATTCTTGTGTTATGTTGTTGTTTTGTTTCAGATTACATCCACCAAACTAAAGGTCATGTGCATTAGTAAATAATCATAGCACGAGAGTTCCCGGTAAAGAATTATCATAGTCTTTGGATTGGTGATGACATTTTGGTTCCGTTCTTTGAGACCATTCCTCATTGGTGGATTTTACTGGAGAGATATTCCCACTTAGTCAAAAATCAATTAGAGGGTAACCTTGTTTTTCTTTGTGCATAGTAGTTACCATGGTAAAGTCATTTTTGCCATGAATAGTAGTTACCATCGTAAAGTCATTTTTGTTGCGAATAGTATTTACCGTAGTAAAGTCACTTTTTACCATGAATAGTATTTACCGATAACTTCACTTTTTTACCGTGAATAGTGTTTACCACAAGAAAGTCAGTTTTACATGATAAGTCAAGTTTTACCATAGTTACCATGGTCATTTCTATTTTACTTTGTAGAAAGGTGTAAAGTCACTTTCTAGTATAGTGATTCCAATTATTTGTGCACATAAGTCTTGTTGATTGTACTTGTGGGTTGGTATTTCACGGTGGATACTTTTGAAAATGGGAAAGATTCTGTTTTTTCAGCTCAATCTAATGAAGATGCTTCTTCTTTCATTCAAGAGTTTAAACGATCATGTATTTGTAATGGCCTCATAAGAAGGGAACAATGGACTGAATTTTTCCTACCTTTTTGGATGGTTCAAAGACTTAGGTAGTTTGAAACACTAGGTGATAATGTGAAAAATTCATGGGATTTATTAAGCTGAAAGTTTTCTTGAAGAATTTGGTGAACAACGAAATATGCGAGATCTCATGATCGATATCACAAAGCTAACCCAAGGAGAGAAGGAGAAGATAAGGGATTATCATGCTCGTGTTCTAGAGCTAAGGAGGAAGCTCGATGCCCAGATCTGGAAGGAAGGATTAGCGGATGGGTTGATGAATGGCGTGGATAATCTCCTCTGTAAGCACTTCATTCTTTGGACGAAGCCGAGAGATCGGACAACAAGTGAAGTATGACCGCCCAGCTACCATTGAACAAGCAAATGAGATTGCAAGAAGGCAAGAAGAAAGCATGGAAGAGGAGCCCAAAGAAATTGTTGCTAAAGTAGAGCCTACACCAGCACCTTTGGTCCAGAATCCACAACCACTCCCGGTGAGCACAAATATTTCTCCTAGTACATCTACTGAGTATGAAGATCTGCTCAAAAAGATGGGTCAGTTAACTATTAATCTTCTTGAGGAAAAGAATTTAGTTCTCGGGGAGGAGATAGAGGTCCAAAAAAATATTTCGAAGTTGTATGTTATGGTTATAAAAGGGTCATTATAAGTATAATTGTCCAGATAGAGCTTCTACATTTGGTAAAAGAGATAATGATAAAGGAAAAGCACCTGTGAATTCTTTTGATGTAGTAGATAAGAGCAGAAATAATGAAGTAGATGTGTTTGTAACAAAAAGAAAGAAAGAAAAAGATAATCAAGATGGAAATGATCCTAAGAAGATGAAAGGAGAAACTAGTAAGAAACATAGGAGAAGAAAGTTGGGTGTGTAGGATTTTTGATTTCATAGGGGCAAGGACCATACTCCATCTTGGAAGATCTATCCGAAGGGCCTGCAAATATTACATATGGTCAAATCTTGGCTATGTCTTTTGAGAAGAGGCGGGAGCTGCAAAGTGGACTCAATGCTCGACGAAGGAAGGAGGTTGAGGTCCCTGTTTTGGAGAGCGAGGCGGATCCCTATGCTACACAAGCTGAGGTATTATGTAATGGTATTTCAATTCATGATGTCTTAGTTAATGGAGGTGCTGCGATTAATGTAATGACCGAGTCTGTAATGAATATGTTGGGTTTAGAAATTTATCGCCCTTGAACACTTATGTTAAGGTCATTAAATAAGGGAAAACTAAACCGAGAAGGTGTAGTTTCAAATGTGACAATATCTCATTATGGGTGTTGTATGTGTGGTAGACTTTCGGGTGATGAAAAATGGTAATGTTGCGTACCCAATGCTTTTGGGAAGACCATGGCTAAGGAGAGTTCATGCAAGAAACTCTTTGGAATGAAGGTTTCATGACACTTGGACGTGGTAGAGAGAGGGTGAAGATAAACGTGATCCTCGACATCATAAAGCGAGAACACAATGGATTCAAGTGATAAAGCCGATGATTGGACATCCTCTCGATTACTCTAGTACCGATGAAGTAGACATTGAAGATGAACAAAGTGAGGTGGATGTTTCATCATGGATATCCTTCCAGTCACACCAACTCATGACCCCATAAAATTATCTCGAAGAAGAAGTTGATGATTGTCTCCAACAAATAAAGATTAGTGATCTTTGTGATGGAGAGTGAGAAGGAATCCTACCTCTAGCTCTTTTGAAGGTACATACACATATTCACTTTCAATTACAAGGAACTCCGTCAAGTAAGTTGGGTAGAACATTCATTGAGTGGTAGATGGTCTTAAGCCCATAAAGAAAATGCCATATAGAATGAATCCTAATTTTTCCAAGGCTGTAAAAGAAGAAATAGATAAGTTGCTTGATGCGGGATTCATATTTCTTTGGAGAAATTCGAATGGGTTTCTCCCATTGTGATCTCAATAAAAAATAATGGGAAGCTACGCATTTGTGTTGAGAAACAAAGAAGGATCATTACCCTCTTCCATTTTCGATCGAGATCTTGGGCGAAGTAGGCGGCAGAGTGCTATAGTTTTCCTAATGGATATAAGCGGCTACAACCAAGTTCATATAGCAGAAAAAGATCAGTGAAGACCACGATCACCACTCCTTGGGGAACGTTTGCTTATAGAGTTATGCCTTTTGGGTTGTGTAATGCTCCAGCAACATTCCAAGCATTTGATGAATAGGGTGTTCGAACCCTACATTGGGACCTTCATCAGAGTATTTCTAGATGATTTTTGCATCTATGGGAGCAAGTTGGACCACCTGCACCAGATGGAGATAGCATTTCAAAGGTTAGATGAAGCACAAGCCTCACTAAACCCTACAAAGTGTGTCTTTGGATGTTCTAAAGGTGTTTTGTTAGGGCATGTTGTATCCAGAGATGGTATTGGTACTAATCCTGATAAAGTTTCAAAAATCAAAGATTTACCATTTCCTATGAATAGAAGTAAGTTGAGATCATTTTTAGGCCATGTGGGTTACTATAGAAGGTTCATCAAGAATTTCTCAAAGATTGCACAACCACTAACCTAATTCTTGAAGAAGGATGTTACTTATGAACCAAGAAATAAGGCGCATGAAGCTTTTGGACAACTGAAGGAAGCCCTGGTGTCTTCACCTATTTTTTAGAATCCAGATTGGAGCAAGCCATTCATTGTGTACACTGATGCCTCAGATGCAGGCACTAGGAAGTACTTTGAGCCAAAATGATGAAAATGGGAACGAACATCCAATTTACTTTGGGAGCGCAGACAAATGAGCGGTCTTAAGGTAAATTATCTTTGTGGCTGAAAAAGAGGCTCGCTATCATTTTTTTGTAAAGAAGTTTAGAAATTACTTGCTAGGGTAAAAATTTCTAGTTGTAACAGATCATCAGGTTCTAAAATATATTGTAAATAAGCGTAACCCATTAGGGAGGATAACAAGATGGATAATTTTGCTACAAGAATTTGAATTTGATATTATAGATAGGCCAGGAAAGAAGCATGTCAATGCAGATGCACTCTCTCGAGCCTATGATGGTTTAGGATCATCTTGTGATGATGATGATTTCCCCGATGTAGCATTGTTATCCCTTGACACAATCCCTAGTGAATACATAGATATTTGGAATTATCTAAATGAATTCAAGTTTCTTGATGGTGCCAATGCAAAGACTAAGAGAAAGATTACTCAAGCCAGTCGTCCATATTCTATTCTGCATGGAGTATTATTTCGAATAGGACCTGATGGACAGTACAAGAGGGCAGTTGGACGTGATCAAGGGAAGGAACTGCTAGAAGAATTCCACAATGGTACATGTGGAGGGCACTTCTTTGGACAACTTACAGCAAGAAGGATCTTGGATGCAGGTTATCACTGGCCCACTCTTTTTAAAGATTGTTATAATTATTGTAAGACATGTGATATTTGTCAAACACATGGTAACCGTAAGACTTCATCAGCTCCATTATGTTTTATTCTTCCACTTGGTCCCTTTAAAAAGTGGGAATAGACATTGTAGGTCCACTTTCAACTACCTCATGCCAAAATAAGTATATTGTAGTTCCCACAAATTATTTAACCAAGTGGGTTGAAGCTAGGCCATTAAAAACAAATTTCCATGGATGAAGTGGCAAGGTTCATATATGAACGCATTGTCACCAGATTTGGTTGTCCATTAGAAATTGTAACAGATCAAGGAAGCCACTTCATTAATGAGGTGATAGAAGCCCTAGTCAATAATTTTTCTATTAAGCACAGGAAGGAAACAACATACAAGCCAAGCACAAATGGACAGGTGGAACGAACAAATTTTGTGTTTTGTCAAATTCTAGTAAAAGATGCGGCCTTGCAGTACATAAATGGGATAAAAGGATTCATGTAGCATTGTGGGCATATAGGGCAACATCAAAATCAGCAACAGGATACTCCCCATTTCAGTTGGCCTATGGCATTGATCCATTTCTTCCTATTGAGTTTGATATTCCCACTGTGAGAGTTATGAAAAATGAAAGGATGGATGAAAGTGATTCAATAAAAGAAAGGTTGGTACATCTTCATTTGCTAGAGGAAATGAGGGAAATAGCAAAGGATACAAGCCATAAGAAGAAAATGAAGCAGAAGGAATACTTTGATCAAAAGATCCGGTGGTCTCCATTTCATGTGAATGACTTGGTTCTAGTATATGATTCTAGATACAAAAAAGAAGACAGAGAAAATTTCTTCCAAAATGGATGGGGCCCTACAAAATAGCAATGAGCATGAAAATGGTACGTACCGACTGGAGGAATTGGATGGCACTCCCATTATGAAATGGGTCAACCATGACAAGTTGAAGATTTTCCAAGCACCAGAATAGTCTACTCCGAGGACGGAGTAGAAGCTAGGAAGGGGGAAGATGTCGACACTAAAATTTTCCTCCGTAATTTCTATTTCATTAATGTATGTATTAGGAATAGGATGTTGTTAAGTGTAATTAGTAGTAGCGTCTGATAGAAGATAACGGCGCCGTCAGTACGGTGCCGCCAATAATGTAGAGTACGGTAACAGTCAAAGTACAATAGGAATGTTGTAAAAAGTAAATATTTGTCGTAAGTGGTCCGGTAATGTTAAAATGTCAAAGTTTGGGTAATTAGAGAAGTAGGGTCTACATGATTAGGAATTAGAAATATTATATTGGTAATAAGGACAAGGAGTGAGGTCATAAATATTTTGTGTATTTTATTTGTAAAAAGTTTAAAAATGTGGAACCCATGTAAAATGATAAGGTTTATCTTATCTTAAAAGATAAGCTTACATGTACGAGATAAGAGTTAAGGTATGGAATATGATTCGTCGAGTGGATTTCTTATCCTACCTTAGAGATAAGATGGATAAGCTCCGGAAGTTCTATAAATAGAGAGGCCACCCCCCTCATTTAGCATAGAAGGAAGTAGTGAGAAATATTGTAGGAAGTGTGCAAAGGAAGCCATCAGTTTAAAGGTGTGTTGAAGAAGCCATTAAGAGGTGTAATTGTAAAGTTTCTCCCATAGTCTTGGTGAAAGGCAAGTGAAGTCAATAACACTTGAAGTACCTCATGGGTGAGATTGTAACAATTTCCTGTTAATATTATAATTTACTTTGATATTTCAGATTTGTCATCATTCCATAGTCGATGGTATTCTTGTGTTATGTTGTTGTTTTGTTTCCAGATTACATCCACCAAACTAAAGGCTGTGCATTAGTAAATAATCATAGCACGAGGAGTTCCCAGAAAGAATTATCATAGTGCCGGATTGGTGATGATAATACCTGCAAGAGAGGAATTTTTCTAGAGAGAGGGAAAGGGGAGTGAGAAAAGAGGTAGGAGAGCTAATGCTATAGGTGGGAAATCATATTTTTGTACACACTAGTAAGAAGTATAATCACATGAATTTATGAGAAGAAACAACTTTGTAAGCATCAGTAAGACCAAATGAAATTTGATGAACACAAAGTATCAAGAAATATATTAGTCAAAGAAAGCTAGAAACTCCTTCTTGTATTAATTTCTCAAACAAAATTTGTACATAGTGGAGAAATGGAGGAAATTGAGAAGGGGGAAGGAAGAAAATGGCTATCTCCTTTGTTTTCTCTAGGTACAATTCACTCTTGAGTTTACAAGATCAATTTCCAACCCTTTGAAATGGGAATGGCATTACAATTTACAGAATTAGAGGTGACTTATCATCTTCCTCATGACTCTACATATGCCTTAATTCTAACTTTAGACTATTCATATTCCTACAAAATATTTAAGTCCCTTTTATAAAATCAAGGCGACTTAATTTACATTATGTTTCTAAAGTCACTTTTAAGTGACTTAAAGGCATATTAAAAAGTGCAAACCCAAAAAAGAATTATAACATTTGAAGAGAGAGAAAGTTGGGGGAGAGGGAAGAGAGAGAGGAGGAGAAGATGTTTCCCGCGATGAAGTTCAATGGTCCTCATTCATGGAAAGCTCTGATCCAATAAAGTTTTGAATGTCCCATTGTGCCAAAAATGCTCTTTCAATGTGACTTTCTATTTTTAGCAGGTGTCCATGGGACCACTTACTATTTTTAGTAAGTGTCAAAAATGTCTATTCTGATGAATTATCAGCTGATGTGCACCTTCAATGTATCTGTCTCCTTTGTAGGTTCTTTTGTTGTTGACTTTCCTGAAATAGCAGTCCCTATGTAGAAGACCTGCTATTTTTAGAAAGTGGGCTTCTAGAGGTCCAATTTATGTGGAGAGAAGTTTTTTGATATGATTTTTTTCCCAATATTTCCCCTCTAAAATTTCAGGCCCGCCAGCTTAATAGTCCAGGAGATTTTAAAGTTTTAAATTTCAGACACAGTAGTGCTTCTACGGATGTGGTAGCCATTAATGGACATAAAAATTACAGGTCTAGTTTTCTCATCATTTTGAAGGAAATTATATTTTTGATGTGGTTTTTTTCTTCGGTGCTTCACGTGCAATCTTACTTCAATTAAACAATCGGTTTGACGGGAAATCCCACTTCTTTCTTCGTTGAGTCGAAAGGAGATTTCTTCATTGTGAATGCTATGTCACATGAGAGGAGAGTTTGAGGTTATGTTTTTATGGTCTATGTCATAGGAACAAATGGAAGAAAATGGTTTTTTGATTTGTGCATTGGTTTGTAGGATTTGTTTAGATTTCCATTTTTTGGCTATGGAGATTTTACTGTTCTCTTCTTCGTTGTTCTTCGTTTCTCCTTCTTAGCTTGATGAGAATTCCTTTTGAGACCTACGTATTGCCATGGGAAATTATTTCGATTACTTGGTTGATTTTTTCGAGTTTTTGCAATGGTGGAGTGATGGAAGAAAGTTGCAAAGGAAGGATGAAGATTGTCTGTGCATGGGAGTGGAAGCAGCTGGAAGCACTAGAAGCACTGAGCGGCAGTTAGATTTTTTAAATTTTGAATGCATGGAGGGAGAATCTTGGGTGAAATTTTTCATGTTTGATTTCTCTGACCTCAGGGATGTGAGGGACATCAAATTCCATGGTGGTCAAGAGGACAACACATGGCGGCGATCCAACGGTAGGGAATGAAGGTGAGAAAAGATGCTTTAAAGCACTAGGAGCTGAAATTTGGTCACATGGATGTCCAAAATACTCCCCATAGGGAATGGGAACATTTTTACAAGCTTTATTTCCCGGCCTTAGGGATGTGAGGGATATAAATTTCCACGATGGTCTGGAGTGACACGTGGTGGTTGATCGACAATAAGGAATGGATGCTCCAAAAATGCACTTGGGGGCTGAAATTCGGTCACGTGGGTGACCAAAAGACTCCGCATAGGGGCTGGGAGAATTTGTCCATGTTTTATGACCCTAACCTCGGTACTTGAGGGACATCAATTTCCACGGTTTTCATAGAGCTGACACGTGGCGCTTGATCCGACGATAGGGAATGGATGTTCTAAAAATGTACACAGGGGCTAAAACTCAAGTTTGGAGGTCACATGAGGGTCCTAGAGGTCACATGGGGGCTGCGATAATTTTTCAAAGGTTGGTGTACCTGACCTCAGGGACATCGGGGACATGAAATCCCACCAGGCTCTAGTCTTTGAGATGTGTCCTCTGAAAAATGACTAAGTCTGAACGCCTTTGAGAGGGTAACTTGGAATGATGATAATGTGAGCTCTAATTGAATTTCTTGGCGAAATTTTAAATTATCCTAACTAGAAATGTAATTTTGGATCCAATAGTGGGGTTTTAACTTCTTGATTCAGCCATCGATCCCTAAAAAGTGGATTTTTATTTGAGACTCCACTTGTGCTGAGAAAACCTACCGCTTATCCTATGCGCCAAGGTGTTGTGAAAAATATGATTTCACCATCATGTATTTACGGAGATGTTTTTTTACTTCTAACTCCATTTGGAGCTATCGAAATCACCTTCCAAAGCTCAGTGGTTGTTTTGGCCTGTGCACTAACTAGGCATGTGAACCCTAATTCTGGAAAAACTACCCTAACTTCTCTCGAGACCTTCCAAAATATTCCTGAACCATCTCCATGATGTCCCAAGACCTTTTAATCACCTCCACATCCACTTAGGCTCTTATTCTTTACTCCATGAGGTTGCTCCAGCTCTAAGAAGGCCAGTGATAGCCCTTCCCATGATTACATGTAACTTTACAAATGAACTCCTAAAATCTATTAGAGTAGGTATTTACCTTAGCTCATGTTTACGTAGGTACTTTATTTTCCTTTATTGTATTTATCCTCACCCTCTTATGTGTGTGGATATTTCTTTTATCTTATTTAGATATTAGGAGATATTATCTAGTTGTTAGGTATAGTTCTTTCCTTGATCTATGGTATTGACTAGATCCTTGATGTCTAGTTCTCTTCTAAATCTATGGTCTTGACTAGTTCTTTGATGACTAGTTATTTCCTTGATTTATGGCTTGATCTACGACATTGAATAGTTCTTAGATTGTTATTCCTTGCCTATTTAAGTAAGGCCCATTCTCAATGTATTGCATTGAGTTCCATAATAATATATGATATTATTGCTCATTTGTTTGCAAAGGTTTATGTAAAGCTATTCGTGAATTGACCCATTAAAATCCTTAGCCCTTAATCATATGGTATGGTCATATGAGAGCTTAAAGCTTTTGATTCCTCCTAGTAGGTGCT
This sequence comes from Taxus wallichiana var. yunnanensis, assembly GCA_018340775.1. Classification (NCBI taxonomy): domain Eukaryota; kingdom Viridiplantae; phylum Streptophyta; class Pinopsida; order Cupressales; family Taxaceae; genus Taxus; species Taxus wallichiana. The sequence continues at coordinate 775,241,696 of CM031238.1, read as the reverse complement.
TAACTTCAGCCCCTTTAATTTTATTTTTGTGGTGAAGGAAACGACAATTTATTTTGTTTTAGTGGCAACTAAAACAAATAATAGAGCAAAATATTAAAAAGCATGTAATTTTTATCATTAACTCGGTTTTGAGTGTCGTTTTTTGCAAAAGTGCTTGTTTTTATTCTCTTTCCATTGGAAATATTTATTTTGATACTTGCACTATAATTATTATGGAGTGTTGTAATCAATTGTGGACACAATTTTAGCCGAGCCCAACGTCCTAAACTTTTAGGAGTTGTAGTTTGTACCCATCATGGATTATGATAATGATATGCTTTTCTCACGAAGTATGTGGACTTCAAGAAGATATTGTAAAATTTGTGGAAGAAAATAGATTGCTCAATAAGTGAAATTCTCTTCGACAATCACTCATTCATGATAAGGATACAATAATACACTCCCTACAGAGCAAACTTGATAGCCTACAAAGATCACCCTCATATTGTGGACAGCCATATCCATGCTCTATTCCACTTACATCTATTACTCCTGAACCCAATAACATTGATCTGTCGGTCTTTGAATCTGCTTAAACTCTTGATGCTCATACACCTATGAAGCTTGTTCTGCATGCTCTTTTACATATGTGCCTATTACAGTACCACGTATTGTGTATCCTACTTACCTTTCCAGTTGTATGGTTTTTTGAGAAGCATACCACTGCATTCAATTCTTACATGCTCCGTTCTATGGGTCTCACTAGCAGAGTCATTGGCAGACATTCACAGGGTATTGTTTCCTCTATTCCACATGTTAAGTGGAATTCTCGTCATGACATTGGTTTTCGAGTAGATACTTCATTGGGATCACACATTGACGAGCTTCATTTTTGTTCGCTCAACTCTTTCTAAGGATCATGAGCAACACATGAGTTCTACACCTTCACTCAAGATTAAGAAACTTGAGATTTCAGTTGTCAGACATGATCAACCTAACACACATTTTGATGTTCTTTTGCATGCACCCATTGTGCATTTTGCACCAAGTCATATGCAGGCATCTTCTTCATCCATCTGTGTTTATTTGGGGTGGATATCTGATCACTCGTGGTGGCAACATAGGCATTCATTGAGAGGACTCTACAGCATGGATCCTCCACCATTAGGCCTCTTACTCCACTTTCTATACCTTATGCATTGTGATGCTTCTTGTTTTGAGCATTTTTCTTTAGCAGGTGTAGTGTATCTCTCTTGTTTGTTTAGAGAATTTGCATACGTATTTTTGACACTTTTGGCATGTTGATGAGTATCTCTTATGGGGGATCTATTCTGGTGCATTCCAGTATTTTTTTTCATGTTTGAGTAGTTGTTTTGACAACTCATATAGATTTATAGTGTCGCTCCACCCATTCAGCAGTATGGAAGGGTGTGGTGTTGATCATGTTTCTTTGGGTTTTGTGTCCTTGCCTTATTACCTTGGCTTTTCTTGGATCGTGACACTCTGGATTTTGTGTCCTTTCCTTGTTGCTTTGGTTTTGTTCTTGGATTGTGGCACACCTATTTGCAACAGTTGATCGAAATATGTTTGGTGTTTTTCTTACACTTTCGACATCACTCCATTGATAGTCTCTTTGTATGGAGCTATTAGTGAAACCCAGTGTCGATTGTTTTTGAGTTTTTTGATCAAGTAGTGGATTTAGACCACAAAGCACACACCAAACTTCTTGACATTGTACGGGTTTTTTTGAGTTGAGATTCTTAGGATGCCTTGGAGCAGGTTTCTACTCTCTTTACTTTGTTGTTCTTGGTTTTGGGTACCTTTTGGTGTCCCCTTTTCCTAGTTATTGTACATGAGTACCTCATCAAGCCTAGTTGTTGGGACTCATGTTGTGGACATGCCACTTCTATTTTGGCCCCTAGCTTCATTTGAGGGGGTGTTAGAGTAGGTATTTCCCTTAGCTCATGTTCACCTAGGTAATTTATTTACCTTTATTGTATTTATCTTCACCCTCTTATGTGTGTGGATATTTCTTTTATCTTATTTAGATATTAGGAGATATTATCTAGTTGTTAGGTATAGTTTTTCCTTGATCTATGGTATTGACTAGTTCTTTCCTTGATCTATGGTATTGACTAGATCCTTGATGTCTAGTTCTCTCCTAAATATATGGTCTTGACTAGTTCTTTGATGACTAGTTATTTCCTTTATTTATGGCTTGATCTACGACCTTGACTGTTCTTAGATTGTTAGTCCTTGCCTATTTAAGCAAGGCCCATTCTTAATGTATTGCATTGAGTTCTATAATAATATATGATATTGTTGCTCATTTTTTTGCAAAGGTTTATGTAAAAAGCTATTCGGAGAATTGCTTTCATCTTATTAATCATGGTGTTCGATTAGCATCTGTGTTCTTGGCTTGGTACGATCTGGTTATCGTTCCTTTCAAAATCACCTAAGGGAAATGAATGGAATTTCCTAAATCACCTATGGGAATGGTATAACATTATTCAGGAGGTCATTTTGACTTATTGGAAAGATCCAAGGTGTCTTGGAGTGATAGACTTGAAAATTTTGGCATAGAGGTATAGTTGTGCTCAAAAATTATCAATTTCCTGTTGCATATTTACACAAAAAGATCTGGATCTAGCTTGGGGACATGACATGAACTAAGTGTAGTGAATACATGGCATGAGAACTCCCAAAATCTCAACTTACAATATATTGACTAGTGCCTTATCCATTGGGCCCTATGGAGTCATGTACAACTTACAACAAGAGAGAAAGAGAGAAGAAGGAAACACACACACACATGAAAAGGAAATGACACACACAATAAGAAGGGAAACACACGTAATAGAAATTTAAACACACCTATCAATCACCTATGGTACAAAGTGGGGAAAACCCACTTTCACTGAAGCTTTTTTTATTTCTCAAAATTTATCCCGAGAGAGCAACACTGAATGATGATGTCTGCGAAGCCATTGATGGGTTCTAGAAAATAGCCTCCCCTCAATTGTTTATGGAAGTTATGTGCTTTGATGATTTTCCTTTTACTTTGTATGAGTGATTCCATGTGAGCTTCTTCATGCTTAGGTCTCCACTTGGAAATTCCACTTTTAGCCTTCATGTTCAATGAAATCAATTTCATAGTGCCAGTTGCATTCCATGTTTATCCACATATATGATTCTCCATCAATCCTCTCACTGCCACCCCAAAGCTGATTTTCATTCAAATTACTTGAACATTCTAGATTATTTTCTTTCCTCGGTCTATGCTTATTGACCTCTTTTCCATGAGAGACTTCAAACTTATCCTTTTCCTTTACTTCACTGTGAGGTGCTTGAGTACTGACGGAAGGATTGGACACGACCTCATACTTGTCTTGTATGTCCATGACATGAGTGAAGAGATCAAGGATCAACTCGGGGTCTTCCACAACTTCTACTGCATCCAAGATTTCTTGCACGGAGTTATGCTTCATCATTTCCTGCAGCTCCTCTTTGTATGCCTTTGAAGAATATTTATTTTTCAGCTCAAGGAAACTATCTAAAGGGGTTACCTCATCATTTTGGGAATCGATGCATTTTATCATTCCTTTTTCCAGAGGAGCTTTAGTTTCAAAGGCCTCAAAACTTCTTACTTTAATTTTTTCATCATGGAAATATTCTTCCTCTTCAAATGGGAAAGAAAATACCTCAATTTCATCATTGTATCCACCAACCATTGGCTTGAGAGGGACATCATATTTCTCATCTAGATTTATCTCAATATGGCCAACCTTCACATTGGTTAAGGATTCCAAATCAGCTCCACACTTGTCTTGCATATTTGTGGCTTACATCAGGAGCTTGAGACTGAGCTCAGGATCTTCAGTTTCTTATGCGGCTCTAAGCAGTTCTTGTATAAACATTTATTTTAAACCTTTCACAAGATCATCACAAGATGATTTTTTCTCTCCATAGATGGCCTGACTGAGATCATCTTCATCCCCAAATGGGAATGAGAATAACTCCTCATCTTGGATAAGCATATAAGCTGATTTTTCTTCTTGAAAATCATCAAGAACCATCTCCTCTTCCTCATGGTTTGCATCATCCAACAATTTAGGGCTTCCCTCTTGTAACTCGAATCTCCTCAATGCTTCTTCAAAGTCCAAATCTCTCTCGAGAAGTTATTCTGTACCTATCAAGATGGGGATATCCTTCTCCTCCTCCTCGATTTCCACTAAGTGATTCATCTTCCTACTACCTTGATATAAGATGTTAACTTTTGAGCTTCTGGACTTTCATACCGTGTACCTCATCTTATTCTCAGGAAGAAATTTCTCTATGTCTCCCTTCACTGGTATGGTTGTAGATGACCAATTCATCTGAATTTTCCCTCTCAAGTCTCGGAAAAAAATTCTACTCATCGACTGTTAGAGTAGGTATTTACCTTAGCTCATGTTCACCTAGGTACTTTATTTACCTTTATTGTATTTATCCTCACCCACTTATGTGTGTGGATATTTCCTTTTATTTATTTAGATATTAGGGGATATTATCTAGTTGTTAGGTATAGTTCTTTCCTTAATCTATGGTATTGACTAGTTCTTTCCTTGATCTATGGTATTGACTAGATCGTTGATGTCTAGTTCTTTCATAAATCTATGGGCGTAACTAGTTCCTTGATGACTAGTTATTTTCATGATTTATGACTCGATCTACGGTTTTGACTAGTTCTTATATTGTTATTCCTTGCCTATATAAGCAAGGCACATTCTCATTGTATTTCATTGAGTTCCATAATAATATATGATATTGCTACTCATTCATTTACAAAGGTTTTATGTAAAGTTATTCTGGTGAATTTCTTTCATCTTATTGATCGCGGTGTTTGATTAGCATCTATGTTCTTGGCTTGGTATGATCTAGTTATCATTCATTTTATGGTATCGTAGTAGGAGATTGTTGTTGACATCTATCTCGTAAGTTTCGTTTTGCAAGAAATTTTTTTGTATCACGGTCCATTGAAATCCTTAGCCTATGGTCATATGAGGGCTTAAAGCTTGTGATTCCTACTAGTAGGTGCCTAACTCTAGCCCTTTTTCATTTTATTTTTGTGGGGACAGAAAAGATTATTTTATTCTATTTTACTGGTAAATAAAATAAATAGTAGAGCATAATATTGCAAAGCTTGTAACTTTTGATCGGTAACTCGGTTTTGAGTGTCATTTTTTGCAAAAGTGCTTGTTTTTTCCTCTTTCCATTGGAAATATTTATTTTGAGAATTGTACTATAATTATAAAGTTCCATATTGTAACATGCACTCATTATAAAGTTCCAAAATCTGGGGAGGCTCTTGTTGCATTGTTTTGGGGTCTTGTTGCATTACTTAGTTCTTGGATTTCTTTTGGTGATTTTTTTAGTATGGAATCTACTTCTACATTAGATCATGTTGATCCATTAACAATACATAATTACCACACATGGAAACCAAGAATGGAAACAATAATCAAGTGGAAAAGGATTATGGGCTTTAACTTCTTCAAAACAACTAGTGTTCACTAGAGAATATGAGAAATTTCAGTACCAGTGTAAATTTGATGAGTGTATGGGTTTGATAGGAACTTATGTAAGTGACAGTATTTTGTTTCATTTAGAAAAATGTGACTCTCCTTTCAAAATTTGGAAGAAATGGGAGGATTTATTTGGTAAGGTGGATCATATGAGAGCCATGTAACTTGACATTGAGATCACCTCTCTTAATCCTAAATATTTTCCAACAACTATAGACTATGTTACCAAGTTCAAGCATTTTTGACACATTTGAAGGGGTGGAAGAGATGAGAAAGTTAAAGAGTGTGTTTACTTGATTCTATCCAAGTTGAGAGGACCGTTCCAAATTTTTGCTTCTACCTTTTTCTCTAGCATGGATGCCTTAGGTGACACATTCAAAATGCCTAACTTAGAAATGTTTTTAAAATACTTACTAGGGAAGAATCCAAATGATCTCACCTTGAGTCTTCCACTTGTAAAAAGGCATTAGTTACATCTAATCCTAAGGGCAAGGGGAAACCAAACATTAAAACCAAATCCACACCTTCTCCATCTCAAAATGATCCTAAACCCAAAGAAAACAACTCAAAACCCAAGGAGTCTTCTAAATCCAAGAATAAGTCTAGTCGTTCATGTTATTTTTGTGGGGGTAGTAATCATGAAGAACATAGGTGTTATAAGTGAATGCAAGCCTTAGAGGATGCAGTCAAGAAACACAAAATTTCTATCTCCATGCCACCTCCTTCTAATCAGCATGGAAAAGCACTTAATGTTGTTGGGAGATCTCAGTCACCACTTGCAGATAGTTGGGTTATAGATTCTAGTGCTTCTCATCACATGACTTCTTCCAAGGAGTCTTTTGTTTCTCTAGGTTTTAGTTCTACTTCCAAAATTGAGGTTGGAGATTCTTCTTTTATTTCTTTTAAAGTAAAAGGTGATATACAACTTGATGGTGGTAGTATCCAAGATGCACTATATGTTCCTAACATCACTACAAATTTATTTTTGTATATCAACTTTTCATTCTTGGTCAAGAAAAAGCAATGACTTTTATACCACATGGAGCGAAGTACAAACTTTGTTAGACCCTCGTTCACTAGTTGCTTAGGGTATTGTTGATCATAGTTCTAGACTATATTACTTTGAGGGTTTTGATGACACTTTTTCTATAGGGACAGGATTGGTTTCTTGTGTAGATTTAGAGAGTAATCTTTGGCATGAAAGATTTGGACATCTCAATTACGAGATATTTGAAGGAGTTGAGCACTCATGGTATGGTAGATGGTCTTCCTATTTTTTCTTGTCTTGAGGGAGTTTATCATGGTTGTGCATTAGGAAAAAAACACCAAGATCCTTTTCTAAGAATTTTTCTAAGAGAGCTTCTTCACCACTTGAGCTTGTGCATAGTGACTTGATGGTTTTTCCTAACCCGTCTTTCAATGGAGCTAAATATGCACTTACATTTATTGATAATTTCTTAAGGCGTACTTGGGTTTATTTTCTCAAGTAAAAAAGTGATTTTTTTCACACTTCAAAGTCTTTAAGGATTTGGTCAAGAAACAATCTTCTAGTAGCATAAAGAATCTTCATACTGATAATGGGGGAGTACTTCAGCAATGAGTTTTCTGACTTTTTGGCAACTCAAGTCATTATTCACTAGCATTTTGTTCCTCATACTCCACAACATAATGGCTTAGCAAAAGGAAGAATAGAAATTTGAAGGAAATGGCTAATTGTATGATGCATTCTAGAGATTTACCTCCTATCTATTGGGTAGAAGTAGTTAATTGTGCTAACTACATTCAAAATCACACACCACATAGAGCACTTAAGCATTTGACTCCAGAGGAAGCTTGGTCCAACACTAAGCCAAATGTCTCATTTTTTTAGTCTTTGGGAGCCATGCTTGGTCCTTTGTGCCAAAGAAGAAAAGGAAATATTTGGATAAGAAGATTAAACCCTTGATCTTTGTAGGGTATTGTGAAGACATGAGAGCATATTTTCTTTTAGATCCTGATACACATGATGTTATTTTTCAAACACATGTTTAGTTTGATGAGTGCTTCACTCATCATGATTCTTCATCTTCTTCCATGCCTCCTTCTTCTTCTTCATCTCATCTTGAGGATCCTTTCTTTGAGGATATTGATGAGGAGGTTATAGATGGAATTGAGGATCTTATTCCCACTGATGTTGTCACTATGACTAAGTGGGCTCGTACTACTGATTTCGAGGAAGCACCTTTCATAAAGGATCTTCCACCCACTAGGCATCATTATGCACATTCTACGGTTTTGAACTTTTGTGTCGGGTAATTTCGAGGATCCACAATCTTTTTAAAGGCTCATGGGATACAGGAGTGGGATGATGCGGTGTAAGCTTAATATTCTTCTTTGATGAAGAATCATAATTGGTATTTGGTATCTCTTCCTAAAGGAAGAAAGATGGTTAGGTGTAAATGGATATACCAAACCAAATACGTAGCTGATGGGTCCATTGACAAGTGTAAGGTTCATCTTGTTACAAAGGGTTTTTCACAAGTTGAAGGTATTGATTACTCTAAAAATTTTACACCCATTGCTAAGATAGATTCTGTATGCCTTGTACTTGTTATTATTGCATCACAGGGGTGGCTCATATACCAAATGGATGTGAAGAGTGCCTTCTTACATGGAGATTTACAAGAGGAAATATACATGGAGTAGTCAGATGGATTTTTTCAGGATTATTCTCTTGTTTGTAGGCTCCGAAGGTCTCTCTACGGTCTCAAACAAGCCCCTCGAGCTTGGTATGAGAAGATGGATTATTTTCTTCTATCTACTGGTTTTTTTTGCCACCACTCGATCATATAGTGTATCTCCAGCATGTTGGTGAGGATATTGTGATACTTTTCTTGTATGTTGATGATTTGTTACTTACTAGAAGATCTTCTTCCCACATTCAGAGTATTCATAGGGCTCCTTCTACACATTTTGACATGACACATATTGGGCTATTGCATTATTTCCTTGGTGTGAAGATTTATCGAGATAGATTCATGGATTCATTTGATTCAACAAAATCACACCCATCATCTTCTTAGGCACTTTGATATGGCTAATTATAAGCCAAGTTTGTCTCTTTTTCGATCTAGAGTTACTCTTACTTCCACATGTACCCCACCACTTTGTGATCCTATGTTGTATAGGTAGTTGGTTGGGAGTCTCATGTACTTGACCCATACTTGTCCCGATATTTCATTTGCAGTAGGGATTGTATCTCGGTTTGCACATTCTCCTTATAGTAGTCACTAGCAAACTGCTAAAAGGATTGTGCACTATTTACAGGGAACTTCCCACTTTGGCCTACACTACACTAGGGGTTCTAGTCAATTGGCTTGTTATATAGATTCAGATTGGGAAAGTTCTATTGATGACAGTGTTCCACTTCCGCTATCTTTTCTGCTTGGTTCTTCTTTAGTTGCTTGGGTGTGTAAAATGAAACAGGTTATTGCACTTTCATCTTCAGAGGCAGAGTATAGGGCAGAAGTTACAGTGAGTCAGTAGATTCTTTGTCTTCGTCAATTGTTGACAGAGTTTGGATTCCCACAAGATTCACCAAATGTATTTTGGTGTGACAACCAAAGTGTAATTCACATTTCTCGCAACCTAATTGAACACCAACGGACAAATCATATTGAGATACACATCCACTTCATTCGTCAACACATTCAGGATGGAGTTCTTTGCTTGGAGTACCTTCCAACTCAGCAGTAGGTTGCATACATCTTTACGAAGCCTTTTGCATTACCTTGCTCCCTTAAGTTGCATGGAATGCTTGGGGTTTTAGAAGTTCTTCTGGGGGGTGTTCGTGAGAACATCTTCCTTCTTCTTCTTCTTCTTTCTCTTTCCTTCTAGCAGGACTCTTTCCTTCTTTTGGTTTGAGATTTCTTCATGGATATATTATACATGATTACCTCATCAAGCCTAGTTGCCAGAATCATACTGTGGACATGCCACTTCTATTTTTGGCCCCTAGCTTCACTTGAGGGGGTGTTAGAGTAGGTATTTACCTTAGCTCATGTTCACCTAGGTACTTTATTTACCTTTATTGTATTTATCCTCACCCACTTATGTGTGTGGATATTTCCTTTTATTTATTTAGATATTAGGGGATATTATCTAGTTGTTAGGTATAGTTCTTTCCTTGATCTATGGTATTGACTAGTTCTTTCCTTGATCTATGGTATTGACTAGATCCTTGATGTCTAGTTCTCTCATAAATATATGGACTTAACTAGTTCTTTGATGACTAGTTCTTTTCATGATTTATGGTTTGATCTACGACGTTGACTAGTTCTTAGATTGTTATTCCTTACCTATATAAGCAAGGCCCATTCTCATTGTATTTCGTTGAGTTCCATAATAATATATGATATTGCTACTCATTTGTTTGCAAAGGTTTTATTTAAAGTTATTCTGGTGAATTACTTTCATCTTATTAATCGTGGTGTTTGATTAGCATTTGTGTTCTTGGCTTGGTACGATCTGGTTATCATTCTTTTTTGCAACATTCCAAATGAGGATGGGACATCTACTACCAAAATTATCGCTGAAAATTTCTTGTCTAGAAATCTAATGAGAGCCACATGTGCATCTTTGACCTTCCCTAAAAGTGAGACTTTTTTTTTTACTTCAAAGAGCAACAAGAGCCACTAGGTGGAGTCATGGTCATTTTGAGAGCCTTGGGGACCTTCAAAGGCATCACATTGTCTAAGCACCAGAATCTATTATGTAATTTTTAGTACATATTCCCCAACAAGAAGGGAGAAATAGAAAGGTTCAACTTTATTGTTCTTTTATGCACTCGGAAAACATGGTTTTGAGGGAGGTGTAGGTGAGTTTGGTAGTATGCCTTTAGAACTAGAAGTTATAGAATTTGGTGTTAGAATACCACTCTTGATATATCGAAAAACCTCTCAAATTATTCTGAATGAGTCCGTAAATATTCAATTTCATGATGTCTGCACTTTGGCTTTATTTGCATATTCTATGAAGTCAAAGGGAGCAGATGTGGACAAGGGGGTGAAGGGAATGCTTTTGGATTTAGGATAGGTTTGGAAGTAGGAGTAGATTTTTAGGGAATAGAGGGTATTTTGAAAGGTACACTAGGAGCTTTCAAAGTACTATATTTTACAGAAGCAGATTTATATTTAGACTTGGAAGAGACATCAGAAGACTTACTTGGGATTGCGGGAGTCTTCTTACTTGTTACAGGGTCATGCTCCAACAATTCGACTTCATGGAAGATGGAAGTGGGGATCCTCAAATGATTATCTTGTTTTTCAAAGTCATCATAAGAGGATCATCAACCTTCTTTTCCTTTTCAGCAGTGGAGGGAGATGTTGTTTTCGTGCGAGAACGGGTAAATACCACATGTGATAAACTCGGGTGTATCCTCTTCATCATCTTCATCACATCTAAAATACTCACAGAATATGATTTGTGTATCATTATCAAAATCATAACTTTCTAGGAAATCACCACCTACACTTTATTGTTCCAACTCCTCTTCATATTCCTTACTCCTACAATTTGCATTGATAGGTGGGGCCTCCAAGGTAAGCCTTCGAGGTGCTCCTGTAATCTTATTTTTTTTCTTTGGGAGAAACTCATTCAAATATTTCCCTCTTCAACGATGCCATTTCATTTTCCAATTTTTATAGCGATGGATTAGTTCTCTCATCTCCAGGATGTTGAGTCTTACCCTTTGATGGATTCTTGATCTTTCCAGAGAGGATGATATTGTCATCAAGTTTAATGGCCATCCTTTGTGCTTCTACAATGTTCCTTGGTTGGGCTCTTTACGAAAAAATCCCACTATTGATGATTGAGAATTGATGAAGAATCTCTTGACATTGTTTTGAGATGGCAAATCCTCAAGAAACCATTCCAAATGAGCCACGAAGTCTCTCATGGTTTCATTTTCTCCTTTCTTTATTTGATCTAGCTACACTAGGAGGTCTTGGCCAGTCTTTGGTTTATTTAAATATCTCTTCAAAATCATCCTTGATGTCATTCCAACCCATGATGGATCTGGGTAGGTAGGAGGTAGAACTATTCTCGCTGATTTTCTTGGAGATACTTCTACAAACAATCTTATAGAAACATCTTCATGTTAGAAACCAAGAATTCCACATGATTTCATGAAGGCAACAATGTGTTCTTCAGGATGTTGTGTTTTGTCACATTTGAACTTTGACAAGTTCTTGCGGGAACCCATTGGTATATCATGAAGAGGGGGTTCAAGAGCAAGTGGGCTTGTATTTATTCCCCATGGAATAATGGGTTGGGGTCTTTCTACTTCATCTTCCATTTTTCGTTTCTGCTTCTACTTCAGCTCTTGCTTCTATAAATTCTTCTTCAAATTCTTGTTCTTCCGGGAGCTCAATGCTCAAAGGTGGTTTAAAAATGGGAGAATTTGCAGGGGGAGTATCAACAGGAGTTTGGATAGGATTTCTAAGTGAACTTGCCCAAAGCACCAGATAGAGAGGAGGCTTGAGAGTAGAAGTATGGATTATCTCTAATTTGTTCTTGTTGATTTTAAAAGCCTAAAATTGGAAACAACACTACCTCTTGACTTGTTCAACCTAGTGTATTTTGGAAATTCTTGAAGTGAGAACATGAAAGGACACTGTGGAATATGAAGGGTCACTTGCAAGAAACTGACAGTGTATCTTTCAAAGAAAAGACTTTCATGAACTCTTTTATCTTTTTTTTTAATTTTTAAATTTATTTTTTTAATTTTTGGGACCTTGCGGTCATATTTTGGGTATATATGCTTGCCAAGTCTGCTCCACATGGGCAAAAAAATTATTCGTGAGAAAATTTGTCGATTGGACAAACTTGTGGATTTCTTTCCAATGCTCGGGGATCTAATTCCCTCTACTTAACTAGTGCAACTTTTGTATATGCATGTGTGAGAAAATGTGGATTTCTTTGGTGGAATTTCTTGAAGATCCAACAAGGGCACTCCAATGACCTCTGTGGAAAAGCTTGCAGATACCTGCAAGAGAGGAATTTTTCTATAGAGAGGGAAAGGGGAGTGAGAAAAGAGGTAGGAGAACTAATGTTGCAGGTAGGAAATCGATTCCTGTACACACTAGTCATAAGTATCATCACATGCATTTATGAGAAGAAACAACTTTGTAAGCATCATTAAGACAAAATGAAATTTGATGAATATAAAGTATCAAGAAATCTCTTAGTTATAGAAACCTACAAACTCATTCTTTTATTAATTTCTAAAACAAAAGTTGTACATAGTGGAGAAATCGAGGAAATTGAGAAGGGGGAAGGAAGAAAAATGGCTATCTCTTTTGTTTTCTCTAGGTACAAGGCACTCTTGAGTTTACAAGATCAATTGCTAACCCTTTGAAATGGGAATGGTGTTACAATTTATAGAATGAGAGGTGACTTATCATCTTCCTCATGACCCTCCATATGCCTTAATTCTAACTTTAGACTATTCATATTCCTACAAAATATTTAAGTCCCTTTTATAAAATCAAGGTGACTTAATTTACATTATGTTTCTAAAGTCACTTTTAAGTGATTTAAATGCATATCAAAAAGTGCAAACCCCAACAAAGAATTAGAACATTTGAAGAGAAAGAAATTTGGGGAAGAGGGAACAGACAAAGGAGGAGGAGATGTTACCCACGATGAAGTTTGATGGTCCTCATTCATGGAAAGCTCTGATCCGGCAAAGTTTTGAATGTCTCATTGTGCCAAAAATGCTCTTTCAATGTGACTTTCTATTTTTAGCAAGTGTCCATGGGACCACTTACTATTTTAAGTAAGTGTCAAAAATGTCTATTCGATGAATTATCAGTTGTCGTACACCTCCAATGTCTCTATCTCCTTTGCAGGTTATTTTGTTCCCGACTTTCCCGAAATAACAATCCCTATATAGAAGGTCTACTATTTTTAGAAAGTGGGCTTCTGGAGGTCGATTGATGCTTGAACAAAAAATTTTGATATGTATTTTTTCCCAATATCACCCTTCTAAAATTTCAAGCCCGCCCGCCTAATAGTCTAGGAGATTTAAAAGTTTTAATTTTCAAACTTGACAGTGCTTCTAGATGTGGCAACCATTAATGGACCTCAAAATTATAGGTCTTGTTTTCTCCTCCATTTGTGAAGAAACTTATATTTTGATGTTTTTTCTCTTCCAGATTTCTTTATGTGTGATCTTACTTCAATCCGACAATCGGTTTGACGGGAAATCCCACTTCTTTCTTCATTGAGCCGGAAAGGAGATTTCTTTGTTATGGATGCTCTATCACACAAGAGGAGAGTTTGAGGTTATGTTTTTGATGTTCTTGGATAGAGGAACAAATAGAAGCAAATGGTTTTTTTATTCATGCACTGGTTTGCAAGATTTGTTCAAATTTCCATTTTTTGGCTATGGAGATTTTACTATTCTCTTCTTTGTTGTTCTTCGTTTCTCCTTCTTAGCTTGATGAGAATTCCTTTTGAGACATGTGTATCACCATGGGAAATGTATTTCAGTTCCTTTTTTGATCTGTACGAGTTTTTTGCAATGGCGGAGTGATGGAAGAAATTTGCAAAGGAAGGATGAAGATTGTCTATTCGTAAGATTGGAAACGGCTGGAAGCACTAGAAGCACTGAGTGATAGTTAGATTTATTAAATTTTGAATGCATGGAGGGAGAATCTTGAGTGAAATTTTTCATGTTTGATTTCCCTGACCTCAGGGACATGAGGGACATCAAATTCCATGGTGGTCAAGAGGACAACACGTGGCGCGATCCGACGGTAGGGAATGAAGGTGATAAAAGTTACTTTAAAGCACTAGGAGCTGAACTCCAGTCACATGGATGTCTAAAAGACTCCCCATAGGGGATGAGTGAATTTTTCCATGCTTTATTTCCCTGACCTTAGGGACGTGATGTACATCAATTTCCACAATGGTCTTGGAGCTGACATGTCGCACTTGATCCAATGACAGGAATGGATACTCCAAAAATGCACCTGGGGGATGAAAGTCGGTCACATGGGTGACCAAAAGACTCCCCATAGGGTTTTGGTGCATTTTTCCATCCTTGATGTCCCTTACCTTAGGTACGTGAGGGAAATCAACTTCCATGGTGGTCTTGGAGCTGACACGTGGCACTTGATCCGACGACAGGGAATGGATGCTCCAAAAATGCACCTAGGGGCTGAAACTCAAGTCTGGAGGTCACATGAGGGTCCCAAAGGTCACATGGGGGTTGGGTGAATTTTTCCAATTTTATTTTACTTTACCTCGTGGATGTCATGGACATGAAATCCCTCCATGATCCAAGTGCTTTGACATGTGTCCTCCCAAAAATGACTAAGTCTTGAATCGCTTTATAAAGGGTAACTTGGAACGATGATAACTTGAGCTCCCGCTGGAATTTATTGGTGAAGTTTTATATTATCCTGACTTAAAATTTCATTTTGGATCCAATCATTGGGTTCTCATGTCTTTATTCAACCATATGATCCTGAAAATTTGTGTTTTGATTTAAGACTCCATTTATGCCTAAGAAAAATTTCTACCATCCTATGCGCTAAGGTGTTGTGAAAAATATGATTTCACCATAATTTATGTCTTATAATCCTCTTTCTAGATTTTTGTTTTACTTCTAACTCCATCCGAAGCTCCCGGAATCACCTTCTGAAGCTCAGCGGTTGTTTTGGCCTATGCACTAACTAGGCATGTGAACCCTAATTCGGTGAAACTGCCCCAAATTTTCTCGAGACCTTCCAAAATATTCCTAAACCATATCCATGATGTCCCAATACCTTTTGATCACCTCCACATCCACTTAGTCTCTTCTTCTTTACTCCGTGAGGTTTCTCCAGCTCTAGGAAGGCCAGTGATAGCCCTTCCCACAACTGCATGTAGCTTTACAAATGAACTCCTAAAATCACCTAGGGGGAATGAATGGACTTTCCTAAATCACCTAGGGGAATGGTATAACATTATTCAAGAGGTCATTTGGACTTACTGAAAGATCCGGGTGTCTTGGAGTGATAGACTTGAAAATTTTGGCACATGGGTATAGTTGTCGTGCTCGGAAATTATCAATTTCCCTGTTGCACATTTACACGACAACATATATGTCATTAGTATTGGGAAAACACTTGTTGCATATTTGTATGATTGATTTGGTTGCTAGTACCTCTATAATACCCAAAAAAATTATTGATGTCCTAGGTATCAATTACAATCCTATTTTTAAAGGAACCTTGCAACTTTATGGTTCAATTGTTGCTATATTAGGAGTGATTCAAGATATTGAATTATCACTTCATGCTTGTCCAATCCTAAATATATCCCATGACATATCATTGATTGACTTACCTACCATGCTTTCCATCTACTTTTCAAGAGATTTCATGCCCAAAGTAGGTGGTTATTTGTCTTCGATTGGACTCATATGCTTATAAAGGCTATGTATGGTGCCATATTTACCATACAAAGCTGAGCCTATATTTTATTATCATATTGTGTCTTATGACCTCACTCCTCTCTAATAGAATTTACTTGTACATGATAAGCATGAGCATGTGTCGGTTTAGAAGAGCCGAAGAATGTTATGAGTTTGATCCTTATGATGAAGCTTTAGAGACTAGACTTGGAACCTACTGCATTCTTGAAGAAGGATTTACTTCACCCAAACCACTCAAGTAAGAAGATAATAGTTTTTTTACTATGGAATATGTTTTTTTATGGTTCTAGAAGCACAATATGGAGCTAGGGAAGGTGTTGTTCTAATTTCTGCAATTAATGAGAAATTCTTCTTTTCCTATAGATTGCAGTTTACATGATCTAAAAATGTAGAAAAGTATGAGGGATTGGTGCATGGTCTTCTAATTGTTGAAAAGAGGAAAATAAAGGCATTGCATATTTTTTGGGACACTCAATTGGTTGTTCACCAAGTGAGAGGGAAGTGTTCTACAAAGAATAATATTTTAAAGTCTTATAAACACAAAGTTTGGGATCTTCTAGAAATATTTGATGCTCTTAATCAGTAAATGGTGCCTAGTAAATTGAAAAAGAAACAGACCGACGGAATCCCTTAGTTCACAATTTTCACCTACCGAGGATCTGGTTAAGGGAAATTTCCAACATATCAAGATAGTGGTTAGACCATCCATTCTAGATAATGCAACCAGCTTGGAAAATATTTGTGATGATGAACAAATTGTGTAATTTATCTAGAATGAGGCTGAATTTTCTTCAAAAATGTAATTTAATTTGCATGACATTTATGGTGACTAGATTATTCAGCTAAAAATTTATAAATTTCCAAAAGGATTGGTCACCTTGGAAAATATTGTCATTCCTGATGATGAATTCAGAGGATAGTAAAATAATATAACAGTAAGGCAAGAATATTTTCAATTAGTCAATATTACACAAGGAGGGGAACTTCTTCTTGGGAAAGTATGTGATGAGAGTGAGAAGTAAGACTTTATTGCCTTTTGTCAAAAATTGAATGATTTGTTTTCATGGGATTATGAAGATACAAATGGGTTTAATTCAAACATTTTCCAACATGACATTGATCTTGATCCTAATGTAAATCTAATTAGGAAAAAGAAAAGGCCAATTAATCTTAAGATAGAGCCCCTCATAAAGAAAGAGTTATCCAAAATCATTCACGATAAGATTAATTTTCCTACCAAGTACTCCACATGGGTGGAAAACCTTGTCCCAGTGAGAAAGAATAACGGGGAAATCAGACTTTGCATTAATTTTAGGGATTTGAATAAGTCCTCCCTAAAGGATCACTATCCTCTACCTTCCATGGAGAAAATTTTGAAAATATCGGCAGGAGTTGAGAGGTTTTCTATGCTTGATGGATACTCATGACTCAATAAAATAAAGGTTAGGGAGGAAGACCAGTATAAGAACACATTTATAACCTAATGGGGAACATATTCTTATCAGAAGATGCCCTTTGGTTTGTCAAATCTTTTAGGTGCCACATTTTAAAGGTCAATGGGCATTTGTTTCAAAGGGTATATCAATAAATTTATCCTTATCTATCTAGATGACATTACACTTTTCTCAAAACATATTAAAGATCATATCAACCATATTAAGAAGGTATTTGAGAGATGTAGGGAATTTATGGTGACTCTAAATCCCAAGAAATGTAACTTTATAGTCCCTAGGGTAATCTTTTGGGATGTATTATTTCTAAGAATGGTATTATCATTGATACAAAAAGAATCTCAGCCATCTTGTCTCTTTCCTTTCCAAATATCAATAAATCCTTGTAGTCATTCCTTGGAAAAATAAAATTTGTTAGTGTTGGTTTTCAAATAGGACTTTTTAGAAGAGCAACAGTCAGGGGACAAGAAGTCCCTCCTCTTTAATGGGAGAGGTTCCCTTATTGAGACACGAACTTATTTACAAATATACAAAATGTCATTTTATGGTCGAACTTGGATACCACGAAAATGTTTTCCACAAAGATCATCGATTCTGAAACGGATGAGGAAAGAGGATACGAAGATAAGCAGAATAGCAAACGTTTGGAATTATAGATAACAGAATAATTCTTTACGAGTGCGAAGTAGCAGGGAATTTGGAAAAAGATTATTTGTATTGGCTGAATATGATCAAAAGACACAAAGTTCTTCAAACGACCTTCTTCAGATTCATTAATCAAAGACACAAAGTTCTTTCTTGGTTGTGCAAGATCACTGTATTTGCAAAAGCAATCAGCGAGACTAACAGATTAAGTACAAAATAATCTTCACAATACTAAAGGAAAACACAGAGGTACAGAGATCCAGATAGAAAATGAAAAGAAAAGCCCTTTTGTATTGATACGTTCAAGATCTATCTACAATTTCGAGAGTATGCCAAGTTCTTCCTTTTTTCAAAATGGCGGGCAAAGGCCATTATATAGATTACAATTCAGTTACGTATTGTAACCGTTTCTTTTAAATAAAGAATAGTTAAGTATTGCCGGTTGCAATATCCTAACTAAATACAAGGAATGCGAAAAGACAGAGAAGAAGGGAAAAGAAAGAAAGAAGGAGACAGGTGGCCAGCTACTGGGAGGGACCCACTGTCTTCAGAATCCGTTGCCTGAACTTCTTCAATGACTCAGCTATATCTCTGCCACGAGGGACTGACGTGTTAGTTGCAGACTGAGTCCAAAATCCCAGGCATTTCTCCATCTCTTTATCAAACTCGACGTGAGTATGATAGTCTTTGTTTGCTTCTTCGATGGCAGACTGGAGAGAACAAATTTCCTTTATCTTGTCCTTAGAGATGGAGTCTTCCTTGAAAAGATTATCTTTGACAAAAGCTCTGAACTGAGCTTTGATTTCTTGCAAGGATAAGAGAACGCCAGAGTTTTCATCCTGAAGATGACAATGCATATCTTTGAATGCAGCAGCTGCCAGTGTCTTGAAAGCTTCTCCCTTCTGCCAGCTATTCTTCATTTCTCCCACAGCTTCCTCCAGGACTCTGATTTTCCACTCCACGCTGTAGACCCAAGGTTTTGACAGATTGTCCTTAGCATCATCGAAAATCTTGTTCGCCAGCAAGATGTTCTCATCAGTTTGGCCCATGAGGCGAAGGTCTACGATGCAACTACCCCAGAGCTTAAGCTCTTTATCCATTACCCCAATAGTAGAGGACAGTCTCTGCTGCAAATTCTCTACCTTTCCATGCAGCTTAAAAGCTTCATCGATGAAGTTTAGCCCAGCAACAAGCATGTCATCCACCATGGCTTCGATAGCTCTGCCATAGACAGAATACTTGTGCATATCTTTAATACTTTGCACTTCATCTTGGCTTAGAATTACAGGAGGCGGTAGAGCAGTCAAGGGGGTAGGGTCTAAAACTTTGTCCTTAGACAAAAGTGACTTGATAAAACTTGTGAGCACTCGGGCTTGTTCTTCCAGTTGTTCAATAGTCTGCTGCCCTTTCTCAACCCTTCCAATGACTCTGGTGACTGTCTCCTGGAGGTTATGAATTTCGCCTTCAGGGGTAGACTCTCCCATAGGGATCCTTGAAAGCTCCAAGTCAGATGTCAACAAATCTGATTCTAACTTATCCACTGTAGGTTTGGCAATCTCCAAGAAGCTGCGACCTTGAGCATCGAGACACAATCACGGAAGTAGTTACGGCTTTCTTGGCTCGCGAAGGAGTGGTGCCCAGCAAGGCTGCTACAGCATCAAAATTTGGTCCCAAGTTTTGAGAGGTGGATTTCCTCTTCCTTTTGTCGACCAGAGGTTGCACCCAAGCAAAAGAGGAAGAAGAATTTGCAGGAGAAGCAAGGGGTCCAAGAGGGGGAGCTCATGACACTCAAGTGCAATGCAAATTTCTTGACTCAGTGAGATGTGGGTAGAACCACGGAGGTAATGGCGGTAGAAGAATCGGTAGTACCGGAAGTTCAGTGCTCTGGACCTCCTTATCTTTATCTGTTGGATCTTCAGGAACACTTGCAGGAGTTGGCATCTCACTGTCTTCACTTTCACTGAGAACGATGATGTTCTCTGGCCCTATAGGCAACTCGGTCCGTTTTCTTGGAGGATCGTTCTCTGCAGGCTCCTTCTTTACCTCTTTGAGTTTCTTCTTGTATACCTGGGTAGATGGGGAAGGAGTAGATTCCACAGGTCCCTGAGTTGTTGAGGTAGAAGGGGTTTTTACTGGTGTTCCAGACTCTGGAACCGATGCCTCCCTTATGGGTGTTGAATCATCTTTAGAGCTGGATTCTCCTGAGTGCCTCTTGAATTCTCGGATCTTCTTGCTGAACCAGACCCTAGTTCTGATCAATACTGGAGCAAGGATCTCAGCCAGATCATCTCTCTCTTTCCTGTTCCAATCTAGGTCCTCCAGAGGGGTGTGTTTAATCACATTTTCATACTCATAAGAGTATAGCTCAGAATTATCATCCTGGAGACCTTCAGGAACTTGGTATAGACTGAGTTCTTGGATCAATTGCAAGGGGAACCTGCCACAATGCCTTCTTCTGGCTTCAAAATCATCTGCACAGTCGGCCCAGTAGTCTTCTGTATCTGCCCTGTGATGATAGACTATCTTGATGTTCCTTTCAATGAACTTCTTCAAGTCAAAACAGGTTCTTGGCTTGAAGAAATGAACAGTGATAGGGACCAGGGCTCTTTCTATGTTCTGGGCGTCCAGAGCTGTTTTGCATGTGTAGTTTCCCAGAGAGATGGGAAAGTGTACGCCAGAAATCTTCTTGTCTCTGCAAGTTCTGTGCAACTTGTCCAGTTGCCTGCATACTTCTATCAGGGCCATTTTGTCGTTGCAGAACATGGGGAGCCGCAGAGGGGTGCTCTCATGCCAGTTGACTGACATAGGAGAATTTCCTGAATTGAATGAAATAGGCTCCGTACTGCGATATCAAGTTCATGGCTTCATCCGAAAACCTTCTAGCAGTATCTCCTTCGAGCAATCTGACCACGTACATGGTGAAAGCGTCATTGACCCTTCTGAAATTGCGGTTGCTGGTCTCCAAGGTGAACTGCGGGCAATAGGCATACACTGGATCATCTTTGTGTGTATCTACATAGGAGAAGCCGAACCACTGCCTGGATGCAGCTAGGGTATACATCAGATATGAAGTCATGTAGAACTTCTTTGTTTGTCGGACGTTAGATAGCTGTTCAGCCAAATTCATCCTGATGATCTCTGCCCAGTTGATATTTTGGGTTCCCTCGCACACCATGCTGATGAGCGGGCACATCCAGAAATGAAATTCGTTGGTGGAGGGCAAACCCATAACCCGTGCCAGCAAGATTATAAAATCTGACAATTCTTCATTGAAATCTGCTCGGAATAGGGTTTTGGTTAGGCGAGAAGCACCTTTCCTAGGGTTCTTCAACCAAGACTTCGCCACTCGAGCTTTATATTTGTCACTGTCTTGGTCGAACATGGCCTGTGCTTGATCACGAGAGATGACTATAGCATTGTCCATCTCCGGAATCCTCAGAGCAGCTCCATGCGCGGCGTCCGGCAGCGATGAGCTCCCGTGTACGTTTGTCAATTCGCTCGTAGCGGGGTCGAAGTGAGCTCCGCATGAAAGTATAGTGTCAGCACATTGCACTGAGATAGGGAATCCTCCGGCGAAAGCCAAACCGCTATCGTTAATCATCTGTGCCATTGGCGTAGGGTTTGCATCTGTCATTCTTGACCAAAAATCGCCGAAGTCGAGATGACGAGCTTCACTGTCTCCGATATTGCTAACGGCAGACTCGAGTGGAGAAATTTGCTCCTGTCCCTGAAACTTGATCTTCATATTGATAGATTTGGAGCTGCGACTTGGACTTCTGGAAGGAATTTGCAAATGGAGGCGGAATCGCGCAGGTTTTCAAATGGCGAGGGTTCGAGCAAAAGATAGCATGGAAGCAATGCAAAAACGCAAAGGGGAATGCTCGTTATATAGCCGTTTGGAGAGAGAAATGACTTTAATGCGCATTGAATACACAACCGCCAACTTAAAAAAGAAAAACATACTTGGAGCGAGCGGGAAAAACTAAGTGTGAATGATACTAGGTACGCTTGGGACAGGTGAGACGCGAATGCGCGAAACACGCGGCTCGGCCGTTCGGGCGAAAGCAGGAGAGGGCGCACAAATGTATTTGGGACAAATGGGACGAAAATGTGCGAAGTACGCGATTCGGGCATTTCGGCCGAAATTGGAACAGCGGGCCCACTTGGACTTGGGACATTTGGGACAAAAAGTTCCGAAGGACGCGGTTTGGGCAAATCGGCCGAAAATGGGAAAGCTCACACTTTTTAACTTTGGGACATTTGGGACAAAAAGTTCCGCGGGCGAGAATGGGGCAGATTTAGGGGATTTCGGCCGATCGGGGAACAACTTGCACTTTCGTACTTGGGACAGGTGGGACAGAAAGTTCCGACAGACCCGAAATACTTACAAAATGACCCAAGATGCGGATTTTCTTGGTTTCACGACTTAGGCACCTCCGAGAAAGACACTCAAGACTCAAAATTTTAAAATTTTACTCTTATCAGAGCGGGAAATTTTGAGGGGACAACAGCTGGCTCCTTCTGGGGATGACTTGGTGTAAATTCATAGAATGAGACAAGGCAAGAACTTAGATAACTCGGTGAAGCAGACCAGTGCCTTATCCATTGGGCAACGGAGTCAAAAACAAACCAATACAGAGGGCAACACACACAACAGAAGGGAAACACACCGAAAGCAGGAAAAGCAAAACACTGTACATAATATACAAAGGGACTCCCTAGTCACCTAGGACTTGAACAACTTCAAATATTGCCCACTATAAGGAAGTGGGAGGGGGGAACCATCCATGTAATCAAGATAGAAAGAGTTCTCACCAGCAAAGTGTCTTATCTTGAAAGGTCCAAGCCACAGAGAATCAAATTTTCCATGGCTACCACGAGGTTCGTGTCTTTTGTCCCACAACAGCACGGTATCACCAACTTGGAATTCTCTGGACCTAGCTTTCTTATCGAACAGAACCTTCACCTTCTGCTGGTGGGCAGATATTCTGTCAGCAACCTCCAATCTATCCTCGTTCAGTTTGTGCAGGTACATGATCCTTTTATCCAGAGCATCACTGAAACTAGTGTCCTCAATGGCCTTCATCAGGTGCAAGGCTGGCAGTTCCACTGTCACTGGCAATTGAGCCTCTACTCCATACACTATTTGGAAGGGGGACATTCCGATGGCTCTTTTAGGTGTGATCCTGTCTGCCCAAAGAGCATCGTAAAGTTTCTTATGCCAGTTTCTCTGAGATTCATTGACCAACTTTCTTATGATAGTCACCAGATTCTTGTTGGTAGATTCTGCTTGTCCATTTCCCTGGGGATAATAATCTGAAGAATGAGCCAGAGAGATGCCATATCCGTAGCAGAATTCCATTATCTCAGTTGAGGAGAAGTTTGAGGCATTATCTGTTACAATCTTGTTAGGCACACCATACCTAACCAAGATGTTCTCTTTAATGAAGTTGCATACTACTTCCGAAGTGGTGCTCTTGACTGGAATAGCTTCCACCCACTTGGTGAAGTAGTCAGTAGCAGTTAGCACATGAGTGTGGCCCGCACTAGAAGCAGGATTCAGTGTACCAATGAAGTCCAGACCCCATTGTTGGAATGGTTCCTCGATCACAACTGGCTTGAGAGGCAAAGCGGCCAGTTTGGGTCTCCCCACAAAGGTCTGACAGGCCTCGCATTTATCTACCCATTTGGAGGCATCTCTGAACAAGGAAGGCCAGTAATATCCTCCCCGGAGTATCTTGTGAGCTGTGACTGTTGATGAATAGTGCCCTCCACATGCCTGATCATGAAAAGCTGAGAGCAATTTTCTCTGTTGTTCTTTGTCTACACACTTCAGGAATCTCCCATCCAAACCGCGCTTGAACAAGGCATTTTCCCACAATACATATTGTGCTGATCTCAACTTAACAGTCCTCTTTTCTTTAGCAGTTAAGTGAGAGGGGCATTCCCCGTAGGTGAGAAAATGAGCGATGTCAGCGTACCATTCATCAACTGAACTCAGGAACAGAACAGTAGGAAGGTCAGCTTTCTTCTCCAGTAACTCATGTTGGGCTCCTTCAGCAATGAGCTCGCAAAGACCTTTTCCCCGAACCAGCTTGGTTGGCTTGATATCAAGGTCATACTCCTGGACTTTAGCCACCCAGTTTCCCCTCTTGGATCCAAATTCTTGTTGCGTGAGAATTGACTTTGATCGTATCAGGACCCGGCCACAGTAGAGTGAGAGTTGAGGATATAGAAAGCGGAGGCTTGCAGCGACTTTGACTCTGCGCAAAGGCATGCTTCTCCATCATGGTGTACTTTAGCTCATGGTTCTTCAGGATATAGCTCATGAAGGCAATTGGTAGCTCATGTTTATCAGGATCCTCCTGGGTTAAGACAGCAGCCAGAGTACTATCTGTAGCGTAGCAATAGATAATGAAATCCTTGCTGAAATCAGGGCAAGCCAAAACTGGAGTTTTAGCAATAGCTTTCTTGATACCCTCAAAGGATTCCTTCCCTTCAGAGGACCAACCAAATGCTTGCTTTCCTTTCATCATCTGAGAAATATTCAAAGTTAATTCAGCAAAATCAGGGATGAATCTTCTTAGAAAATTGATCTTACCGAAAAAGGAATGCACGCCCTTTTTACTAGTAGGGAGAGGAATCTGTTGGATGGCTTGAACTCGTTCAGGATCAATCTTGATGCCATCCTTTGAGACAATGTGTCCTAATAGCTTTCCCTCTGTAACACAGAAGACAGATTTTTTAGGATTTAAGGAAATCCCATGCTCTCGGCATCTTTGCAGAACTGCTTCCAAGTGGTCGAAGTGATCCGCTCTTGTCTTTGAGAACACTGTCAGGTCATCAAGGTATATGACTATGCATTTTCCCTTCAAGCTTCCGAAAGCCAGATCCATAGCTCTCTGGAAGGTGGCACCGGCATTAATCAGCCCAAAAGGCATCCTCTTGTAGGCAAAGGTACCCCAAGGAGTTGTGAAGGCTGTCTTATGTTGATCAGCAGTATCAACCTCTACCTGATTGTATCCAGAAAAACCATCAAGCATAGATAACATCTCGAGCACATTACAACAAAACCTGATCCATCATAGGCAGAGGGTAGTTATCTTTCAGAGAGGCCTGATTCAGGTTCCTGAAATCAACACAGATGCGGATCTCCCCATTCTTCTTCCTAACAGGTACAATGTTTGCAATCCAAGTCGAATGGTGAATGGGAAAGATGATTTTAGCCTTTAGCAATTTCTGAATCTCCTGAAATATGGTATCAGCTATCTTTGGGTTATACTGCCTCTGTTTCTGCTTGAAAGGCTTGATTCCTGGCTTGAGAGGGATAGAGTGCTGCATTTCTTTTGGCTTGAAGGCTTTTAGATCTTCATAAGAATAAGCAAGCACATCCTTATATTTCCTTAGAAGGTTAATTGCTCTTCTCCTTTCATCTGATGTGCAACACTTCCCGATATTTACAAGCTTCGGGTCATCAGAACTACCAATATCAATTTTATCATACTCAGCCGATTGCCGAGGTCCAATGAGAGCTTTAGATCTCACGTACCTGTCATGTTTATCAAACAACTCCTCCAAACTCACCAAACCTTTGGGGATCTTGTTTCCTTTGAGCTTAATGCACCCTTCCTGATCAGTTTCTTCTCCTTGGGTGACGGCTTGGTCCGAAGACACGCTCTCACGAGGCAGGTTGTCACTTCCTTCGAAATACAGTTGTTCAAAATTGCCCTTGAGCTCCAGGAAGGAAAGCAAATGCTGGTCGTCGTTGAAGACTTGCCAGTTGTTAGTATTGTCAGGGACACTAGGTCGGTGGACCATCTCAATAGTGAATTTATCCTGAGAGAATTCAGGATGAGGAATCAATAATGACCCTGAGACAGCCAGGGAATCAGCTCTGCTGTTCTTTTCTCTGGGAATTGCTTCAATGGAGAAGGCATCAAGGAATTCAATTGAATCCCAAACCTGATTCCGATAATGCTTCAGCCTCCCGTTCTTTACCTGAAACAGGTTTCTGACTTGCTTCACAATCAGCTCTGCATCACCACGAGCCAAAAGATTTTTTACACCTCGTTCTTTGGCCACTTGCAATCCAAGGATGAGAGCCTCATACTCTGCTGTATTGTTAGTGTTCTCGAACTGCAATTTGAATGAAAAGGGGTATAGGCAGCCTTCAGGTGATATTAACAGAACACCGGCCCCAGAACCAGCCGAAGAACAACTGCCGTCGAATTCTAAAACCCAGACACCATTGGGATCTTTAGGTGATATTTTGCAGGGTCGAATTTCATCAGGGGACAAAATCATGTAATTACCATGGCCCCTGTCCTCATAGAGTATTTGTGCCTTGGGATCATCTGTCTTCTGCACAATGTACTCGGACTGCTTCTCAGGTAGTAACTTCTTCATTTGTCCATCGACAGGTATGAGAGCGTGTGACCAATCCATTTGAATCTCTCCACCCACATCTTTACAGAAGTTTCTGCTTAGCAACATTCCATAGGAAGGAGGAATGTCTGCTACTAGTATGGTAGCCAAGACCTTCTTTTCAGGTAAAGCAGCAAAAGCCACTTGTGCATCTTTAATCCTTCCCACCAAAGGTACTTCCTTACTTTCCATGGAGTAGCAAGATCCATAAGTACGAGTAAGGGTCAAGCCTAAAGCATGAGCTACTTTGGCGGGCATCACATTATCTGAGGCTCCGGAATCTATGACACAGTTACTGAGCCTGTGGCCAGCTATAAGGAGTGTTACATAGAAAGGCTTGATCTTGTCACCAGGTGAGGTGACAGCAGCTACTAGACTGGGCTGTGGTGTAGAAGGAGGTGTGGGCAAAAGGCCTTTGGAGGTGGTCTTGGAATGGGAATTTACAAATTGGATCATCTTGGCAAAAGCTTTTGGATGGGTTTGGTAATATTCAGCCTCTGAAATTTGAACTTTGGTCCTTTTTAGATGATCTACAATGTCAAAGGATCCAGAGGTGGATGGTCCATCATCATTTGGAATCTTAGGTTTATCAACCCTAGGAGAAAAAGAAGAAGAAGCAACTTTAGGGGCAGGATTGGCAGTACTTACCTTTGGTGCAGATGAGGTAGGAATAGGAGATCCTCTTCTGGCAATTACAGGAATAGTTGCAGGCTGCTCTTTGGACTTCTTCAGGGGTTGCGTCACCTTTTCCCTCTGATGCGTCTGTTCCCGAGTCATGACAGCGAAGGATTCGCTGTTCATATCTGCTACCACTTCATCATAGTCATCTGCCTCATCAATGCCTTCAGTGGTAAAGAAATTGACTCGAGATCCCTCGGGTTCTTCCGCCTCATCATCGAATTCCTCCAAGAACTCCTCACAAGTTTCATTATCATCTTCTGGTTCTTCGACCTCGCAAGTTGCATTCACAGGAACTTTGACGGGAGGTCCTTCAAGTGCCAATCTTGTGTGGGGGGCTGGCAAACGGTTTCTGGGCTGAAAATTTCTTCTAGGAACATCTGCATACGGCGCATGCTGAGCTAATTGTTTCTTTATAGCTACCAGATCATTTGCAAGTTTCTGGACTAACGGATCAGTATTGGGTCCAGAAGTGGAAGATGAAGAAGCAGCAGATTTAGATTTGGGAGGGTCTCTCTTCAACTTCCCTGACATGATTAGGTCATCCTCGACACTAACAGCCAGTTCTTGATCCAGTATTAACGTTCCAAGGTTAGCCCTTCTTAGAGCATAACTGACTTTAGGCGTTTGGGCATTCAAAAAGAAACATTTTTGAATTTGATCAACCGGCCGAGTATTCACAGGAATTTTGTTGATCAGTCTGTTGAACCGAGCCACAAACTCTCTCATGGGTTCCGATGGATCTTTCTTTATTTGAGAAATCTGGGCAAGCAGTGCATGCACATCTTCTGCCGGCTTGAAACGGCTTTCGAACTGAGTTCTCATGGTATTCCAGTCGATGATGGCACCAGCCGGAAGATGATAGAACCAGTCAGCAGCATTGTCCTGTAACGTCTCGACGAACAGTCTTACTGAGACGTCTTCATGTTCAACCCCCAAGACTCCACACGCAACTATGAAGGCTGCAATATGCTCATCAGGGTGCACTTTGCCGTCGCCTTTGAATTTGGGGAAGTTCTTTCGGTTACCTCTAGGTAACTCATGCAAAGGCTGAGTGAGGGCCAGGGGCCCGACACGTTGACCCCATGGTACTTGTGCCATTCTTCTTGGAAATACGGTTCTGAGGGGAACTGTAACACCAGCAAGGATTAAAGCTCGTAGATTAGGACTAGCAGGCTCTGAAGGACTTCTTTCTCGAACA
Source organism: Taxus wallichiana var. yunnanensis (assembly GCA_018340775.1). Lineage (NCBI taxonomy): Eukaryota > Viridiplantae > Streptophyta > Pinopsida > Cupressales > Taxaceae > Taxus > Taxus wallichiana. The sequence continues at coordinate 775,213,292 of CM031238.1, read as the reverse complement.
GGTGGAGTGCTCGTTGAACGAGTTCTTCTATTTGAAGGGAAAGGAAAACCCTGTTGCTCCAAAAGCTGAAACTGAGAATCTTCGATACCAAGGGCCCTTCTCCCTCGAGTGAAACGCGGAGTCGCCAGATCAATGGATGATCGAAAAAATTATAGTACTGGAATGCGATTTTCCCCAGCGGAGTCGCCAAAAACTGTTGGTTTTCAAATAGGACTTTTTAGAAGAGCAACAGTCAGGGGACAAGAAGTCCCTCCTCTTTAATGGGAGAGGTTCCCTTATTGAGACACGAACTTATTTACAAATATACAGAATGTCATTTTATGGTCGAACTTGGATACCACGAAAATGTTTTCCACAAAGATCATCAGTTACAAACGGACTGAGGAAAGAGGATACGAAGATAAGCAGAATAGCAAACGTTTGGAATTATAGATAACAGAATAATTCTTTACGAGTGCGAAGTAGCAGGGAATTTGGAAAAAGATTATTTGTATTGGCTGAATATGATCAAAAGACACAAAGTTCTTCAAACGACCTTCTTCAGATTCATTAATCAAAGACACAAAGTTCTTTCTTGGTTGTGCAAGATCACTGTATTTGCAAAAGCAATCAGCGAGACTAACAGATTAAGTACAAAATAATCTTCACAATACTAAAGGAAAACACAGAGGTACAGAGATCCAGATAGAAAATGAAAAGAAAAGCCCTTTTGTATTGATACGTTCAAGATCTATTTACAATTTCGAGAGTATGCCAAGTTCTTCCTTTTTTCAAAATGGCGGGCAAAGGCCATTATATAGATTACAATTCAGTTACGTATTGTAACCGTTTCTTTTAAATAAAGAATAGTTAAGTATTGCCGGTTGCAATATCCTAACTAAATACATCTGGAATGCGAAAAGACAGAGAGAGAAGAAGGAAAAGAAAGAAAGAAGGAGACGGTGGCCAGCTCATCGGGAGGGACCCACTTGTCTTGAGAATCCGTTACTGAACTTCTTCATGACTCAGCTATATCTCCACGAGGGACGCGTGTTTAGTTGCGGGATGAGTCCAAAATCCCAGGCATTTCTCCATCTCTTTATCAAACTCGACGTGAGTATGATAGTCTTTGTTTGCTTCTTCGATGGCAGACTGGAGAGAACAAATTTCCTTTATCTTGTCCTTAGAGATGGAGTCTTCCTTGAAAAGATTATCTTTGACAAAAGCTCTGAACTGAGCTTTGATTTCTTGCAAGGATAAGAGAACGCCAGAGTTTTCATCCTGAAGATGACAATGCATATCTTTGAATGCAGCAGCTGCCAGTGTCTTGAAAGCTTCTCCCTTCTGCCAGCTATTCTTCATTTCTCCCACAGCTTCCTCCAGGACTCTGATTTTCCACTCCACGCTGTAGACCCAAGGTTTTGACAGATTGTCCTTAGCATCATCGAAAATCTTGTTCGCCAGCAAGATGTTCTCATCAGTTTGGCCCATGAGGCGAAGGTCTACTATGCAACTACCCCAGAGCTTAAGCTCTTTATCCATTACCCCAATAGTAGAGGACAGTCTCTGCTGCAAATTCTCTACCTTTCCATGCAGCTTAAAAGCTTCATCGATGAAGTTTAGCCCAGCAACAAGCATGTCATCCACCATGGCTTCGATAGCTCTGCCATAGACAGAATACTTGTGCATATCTTTAATACTTTGCACTTCATCTTGGCTTAGAATTACAGGAGGCGGTAGAGCAGTCAAGGGGGTAGGGTCTAAAACTTTGTCCTTAGACAAAAGTGACTTGATAAAACTTGTGAGCACTCGGGCTTGTTCTTCCAGTTGTTCAATAGTCTGCTGCCCTTTCTCAACCCTTCCAATGACTCTGGTGACTGTCTCCTGGAGGTTATGAATTTCGCCTTCAGGGGTAGACTCTCCCATAGGGATCCTTGAAAGCTCCAAGTCAGATGTCAACAAATCTGATTCTAACTTATCCACTGTAGGTTTGGCAATCTCCAAGAACTGCTGACCTTGAGCATCAGACACAATCCTGGAAGTAGTTCTGGCTTTCTTGGCTCGCGAAGGAGTGGTGCCCAGCAAGGCTGCTACAGCATCAAAATTTGGTCCCAAGTTTTGAGAGGTGGATTTCCTCTTCCTTTTGTCGACCAGAGGTTGCACCCAAGCAAAAGAGGAAGAAGAATTTGCAGGAGAAGCAAGGGGTCCAAGAGACAGGGAGCTCATGACACTCAAGGTCTGTGCAGCTGCTGACTCAAGCTGAGATGTGGGTAGAACCCTGGAGGTAATGGCGGTAGAAGAATCAGTAGTACCCGGAAGTTCGGTGCTCTGGACCTCCTTATCTTTATCTGTTGGATCTTCAGGAACACTTGCAGGAGTTGGCATCTCACTGTCTTCACTTTCACTGAGAACGATGATGTTCTCTGGCCCTATAGGCAACTCTGTCCGTTTTCTTGGAGGATCGTTCTCTGCAGGCTCCTTCTTTACCTCTTTGAGTTTCTTCTTGTATACCTGGGTAGATGGAGAAGGAGTAGATTCCACAGGTCCCTGAGTTGTTGAGGTAGAAGGGGTTTTTACTGGTGTTCCAGACTCTGGAACCGATGCCTCCCTTATGGGTGTTGAATCATCTTTAGAGCTGGATTCTCCTGAGTGCCTCTTGAATTCTCGGATCTTCTTGCTGAACCAGACCCTAGTTCTGATCAATACTGGAGCAAGGATCTCAGCCAGATCATCTCTCTCTTTCCTGTTCCAATCTAGGTCCTCCAGAGGGGTGTGTTTAATCACATTTTCATACTCATAAGAGTATAGCTCAGAATTATCATCCTGGAGACCTTCAGGAACTTGGTATAGACTGAGTTCTTGGATCAATTGCAAGGGGAACCTGCCACAATGCCTTCTTCTGGCTTCAAAATCATCTGCACAGTCGGCCCAGTAGTCTTCTGTATCTGCCCTGTGATGATAGACTATCTTGATGTTCCTTTCAATGAACTTCTTCAAGTCAAAACAGGTTCTTGGCTTGAAGAAATGAACAGTGATAGGGACCAGGGCTCTTTCTATGTTCTGGGCGTCCAGAGCTGTTTTGCATGTGTAGTTTCCCAGAGAGATGGGAAAGTGTACGCCAGAAATCTTCTTGTCTCTGCAAGTTCTGTGCAACTTGTCCAGTTGCCTGCATACTTCTATCAGGGCCATTTTGTCGTTGCAGAACATGGGGAGCCGCAGAGGGGTGCTCTCATAGCCAGCCAGCCTGACATAGGAGAATTTCCTGAATTGAATGAAATAGGCTCCGTACTGCGATATCAAGTTCATGGCTTCATCCGAAAACCTTCTAGCAGTATCTCCTTCGAGCAATCTGACCACGTACATGGTGAAAGCGTCATTGACCCTTCTGAAATTGCGGTTGCTGGTCTCCAAGGTGAACTGCGGGCAATAGGCATACACTGGATCATCTTTGTGTGTATCTACATAGGAGAAGCCGAACCACTGCCTGGATGCTGCTAGGGTATACATCAGATATGAAGTCATGTAGAACTTCTTTGTTTGTCGGACGTTAGATAGCTGTTCAGCCAAATTCATACTGATGATCTCTGCCCAGTTGATATTTTGGGTTCCCTCGCACACCATGCTGATGAGCGGGCACATCCAGAAATGAAATTCGTTGGTGGAGGGCAAACCCATAACCCGTGCCAGCAAGATTATAAAATCTGACAATTCTTCATTGAAATCTGCTCGGAATAGGGTTTTGGTTAGGCGAGAAGCACCTTTCCTAGGGTTCTTCAACCAAGACTTCGCCACTCGAGCTTTATATTTGTCACTGTCTTGGTCGAACATGGCCTGTGCTTGATCACGAGAGATGACTATAGCATTGTCCATCTCCGGAATCCTCGAGCAGCTCAGTGGCGGCGTCGTCGGCAGCGATGAGCTCCCGTGTACGTTTGTCAATTCGCTCGTAAGGCGGGGTCGAAGTGAGCTCCGCATGAAAGTATAGTGTCGGCACATTGCACTTTGAGATAGGGAATCCTCGTGAAAGCCAAACCGCTATCGTTAATCATACATGTGCCATTGGCGTAGGGTTTGCATCTGTCATTCTTGACCAAAAATCGCCGAAGTCGAGATGACGAGCTTCACTGTCTCCGATATTGCTAACGGCAGACTCGAGTGGAGAAATTTGCTCCTGTCCCTGAAACTTGATCTTCATATTGATAGATTTGGAGCTGCGACTTGGACTTCTGGAAGGAATTTGCAAATGGAGGCGGAATCGCGCAGGTTTTCAAATGGCGAGGGTTCGAGCAAAAGATAGCATGGAAGCAATGCAAAAACGCAAAGGGGAATGCTCGTTATATAGCCGTTTGGAGAGAGAAATGACTTTAATGCGCATTGAATACACAACCGCCAACTTAAAAAAGAAAAACATACTTGGAGCGAGCGGGAAAAACTAAGTGTGAATGATACTAGGTACGCTTGGGACAGGTGAGACGCGAATGCGCGAAACACGCGGCTCGGCCGGTTCGGGCGAAACAGGGAGAGGACGCACAAATGTATTTGGGACAAATGGGACGAAAATGTGCGAAGTACGCGATTCGGGCATTTCGGCCGAAATTGGAACAGCGGGCCCACTTGGACTTGGGACATTTGGGACAAAAAGTTCCGAAGGACGCGGTTTGGGCAAATCGGCCGAAAATGGGAAAGCTCACACTTTTTAACTTTGGGACATTTGGGACAAAAAGTTCCGACGGGCCCGAGAATGGGACAGTTTAGGGGATTTCGGCCGATCGGGGAACAACTTGCACTTTCGTACTTGGGACAGGTGGGACAGAAAGTTCCGACAGACCCGAAATACTTACAAAATGACCCAAGATGCGGATTTTCTTGGTTTCACGACTTAGGCACCTCCGAGAAAGACACTCAAGACTCAAAATTTTAAAATTTTACTCTTATCAGAGCGGGAAATTTTGAGGGGACAACGATTAGTAGATTCATTCCTAATTTTGCAAGATTAGTTAGGCCTATCACTCTTACAAAAAAATAATTCTTATTTAAAATGGACATCCGAGGGGAAGGATAGTTTTTTTAAGATCAAATAGGAAATTTCTCAATCTCCTACAATTGTGAATCGAACTATGATAAATATTTAATCTTGTATGCATATGGATCTCGAATCTAGCATTGTTGATGTTTTGACTCGACAAAATGATCAAGGATTGGAGCAACTAGTGGCTTTCTTTAGTCAAGCATTAAAGCATTATAAACTAAACTGCAATCATATTGAGAAATAGGTTTTTTCCATCATAAGGGATTTAAATAATTTCAAAATTATGCTTTCCAATAATCATATCAAATCTCTTATATCACATTCAATGTGAGGAAATTTATCAAGGAGTAGACATCAAAGAAGAAATAAGTTGGATGGGTCAAGAAAATCTCATTGTATGATGTGACTATTAAGACCAAAAATTTGGTAAGAGGTAGATAACTTTGTGAGAATCTTGTTTTGGATGCTCAATGAACAATAAACCTCATTAATAAATGAATAACATCAACATGATGCTGAAATTTAGTAGAATGAAGGAGATGAAATTAATATTCATAATGGATGGGTGATATGAATAGATTATTGTCTATTGGTGCATATCCTCTTTTCTTAAAGAAAATTGAAAGGAGAAATTTGAGGCTTCATTCCATTCCTTATGCATTGATTGATGGAATTTTGTTTAAAAGCAATATGGATGGAGTTTTTCTCAAGTGTATTGAAGGTGAGCATTGTGACAAGATCTTGGTTGAATTTCCTGATGGTTTCTCTGGTGGAAATTTCTCAGCCAAGGCCACAACAATGAATATCATAAAGGAAGGTTACTTTTGGCCCACATTATTTGTTTATTCTCATAAGTGGGTCAGGAAATTCAGGGTTTTTTCTTTCTTCAATTGTAAGAAAATGTTGTCTTCCTCCCACTTCATGCAATTCAATCGATCGACAATTTTCCCAATGGGGTATGGATTTCATTATCATGATCAACCCTCCATCAAGTTCCATTCACAAATGGGTTTTGACAACAACAAACTACTATACCAGGTGGATATAGGTTGTGCCATTAAAAGAAACAACTAAGTTAGTCATCCTTAACTTCCTTGAAGACATTGTGACAAAGGTTTGGTATTCCCAAACTATCATTTCGATAAATTATGTAAAGGCCTTCTCGGGATCTAAAATTTCTTATTAGGATCTTAAACTCTATATTTATTTGAATACTTATTCGACTATTACCCTCAAGGTAATGGGTTGGTAGAGTGTAATAAGAAGACCATGTTATCACCAAATCAAAACACCTTATGGTTTGCACAAGTGTGTGTTCTTGAGCTCATAGTGTGATTGGACAACATGGGTACTATCTCCAAGATTTAGGACTTGCTACTTGAGATAGACCTCCAGAGAACCTTGGTTCTTGCTCCTAAACTACCTACCACAATCTACTCTAATACAGAAAAACTATCTATCCTAATCTAAATTTCCAAGGGACCAGGGAGAGAGAATGCATGAAAAAATCCTACACTAAAGCAATGATACACCAAGAAAAGAGAGTGTGAGGATATTATTTCAATGTGTGAAAAATAGAAGCAAAATGCATACTAGAAGGGGTGATAACAGTTCTCCACAATCTAGAAACTGCATTCACAACAATATTTCATGCACACACAATGATAATGAATCCTTGCAACAATATAAGATAGACACAATATATATGTAATGATATTGAAGGGGCAAGAGGAATGTAAATAAACACAACGAGGGGAAGAGAAATCCACAAACTTGTATCTATTGCTTTCATTGATATGCACAGTTCAATCTATTACAAAATAAGGGCTTGGATCACCATGCAAGGAGTCCACTACAAGGTCTTGCAGCACATTGGATTCACAAAACAATTTTGATAGATTTTTCTACTCAAAACCATCTCCTTTACAATGAGCCCAACACTCCAATTTATAGAAATTTGAGAAGAGAGAGAGAGAGAGGGAAAATGAAAATCCTGAAATTTGTCCTTCAACCACTTGTAAGGTGTCATAAATGGAGTGAAATGATTTTATTTTTCTTGAAAAAGGACTCCCATACTACCCCATAACTTGCAAGAAGAGAAATGTCAACCCATGCTTCATTGAATGCATCCCAACTACCAAATAAAACACTATTCTAAACCTGGCCACATTTTTTGCAAAATCATCATTGATTTCTCATAAAATTCTGAATTTATTGATTTCTATGCATCGGGCTCAGAAACCATGATTCCAACGGTACCAATTTTGTGCATTTTTGTTGAGAAATGCAAAGTTATGGCCTTTTGAGTGTGGGAAGCTATTTTGGGTCTGCCAGGCATTTCTATCATTTAACGGGAATGAGCATTTAATTGAATGGAGATGAAGATGTTTACTTTATTTTAATAAATATACCCTCATCAAAATTATTAAATCCATTTTCTATGGTGTAGAGGACGTCGTGCTCATTCTAGAAAATCAAATTTTGTGAAAATCGAAGCTCGGGGTCAAAAGATATGGCCATTTGAAGTTCGGGAGGGTCATGCATTGAATTTTCCTTTGTATGCGGGTATTTTGGCTATATTGGGTCCTTATGTCCTAGATGTCCCTTGTGTGACTTAGGATGAAAACTTCACTTCACCCACATCATGCTTGACTCGCTTCGCAAATCGGGCAAGTCGGCTTTTAGTGTCCCGTTTGTCCCACCGTTGACCGAGTCATCGAGCCGCTGACCACCACTTCACCCACATCCCTTTGTGATTGGCTATTTCAGAATTTTGGAGCTAGTGTGTCCCTATGTCCCAATTGTCTCAAGTGTGTCCTAGGATATTTTAACCCGACTTTGCTGATTTGCTCTTGGTGCGGTGATTTCAACCTTCCGGTGAACTCTTGTCCCGACATCCCACAAACCACACAGAAAGAAATACCCAATTTTGCTAATCCCTTCTACCTGCAAAAATTTTGGCCATGCGGGTCCTGGCTGTCCCAGATCTGCCCCGGACCACATAGGACAAAAATACCCGATTTTGCTGATTTGAACTACCTGCGGCCATTTCAACTTTTTAAGTCCCAGATGTCTCGTGCGTACTGCGGCTGGGCCAAAAATACCTGATTTTGCCGCAATACACTAGCTGAAGCCAATTTTTTTATTATTTTCATTTTTTCTAACTCCTTGAATTTTTCCTTGGATGGGGGTTAGAAAAGAGCCAAAGGGAGCTCCAAAACCTGAATTTTTCCCTCGAGCCATTTCTACTTGCTCAACCTGAAGAAATCATGTGAGTTATCCAATTTACCTTGAGGGGTGAATTTGGGATAACGAGAACCTAATTAGGATCATGAATGGGACAATGGATGTCAATCAAAAATAGTGACATACCAAGGTGATTCTTGAGAAATCCTCTTTGGGCTGACAGATCACAATGAATAAGGCAATTGACATTTCCCCTTACAAGCTTTTCTATGGAAAGAAGCTAGGATTATTTTGTCACTTGAATTTCCTTCAATTGAATTATCCTAAAAATTAGAATTTGAAGTGTCAAATCAAAGAGGAATCGAATAACATAACTTTTTGATCTTAAAGAACGAGGAATCCTACCATGATCAAATTATAACAAAGATCAAAAATCAACCAAGCAAAGCTTGTTTGATAAAAAAGGTCGGGTTTCGGATGTTTAAGGTTAGTGACTTAGTCTTGAAATGGGATGCTAATAGAGCTAAACTAGGGAGACACTCTAAATTTGATGAAATTTGGAGTGGGCCTTATATCATCGGTGCTTGCAAAGAAGCTAACTCTTTTAAGTTATTAGACCGTAATGGTGATGCATTACAAATCCCAGTCAATGGAATTTATCTTAAGCATTCCCATTTAATTAGCTTTTGACATCATGTACATATTATATTAGTTCAATTTCTCCAAGTTCTTACGGCACATTATTATGTTGTTAGGGTAGTTTCATTTTGTAAGAAGTGCTTGTGCAAACTCTGCATATTCCACTTGGGAAATGTATGTTTTTTGTGTTTATAAACATATTTTTTCCTTTTATTTCTATTGCACATTCTTGTTACAGGAAGTTTTCATGGTGAAAGAAAAGTGTCTGAGGAAATTTTAGAATGCATTCATTCAGCTTCAACAAATCAGTTACAGAGGAAATGGGGTGAGGTTTCAGTTCAAATTTTTTTCAAGTGTCACAAGAATTAATTCAAAAAAAAATCTTATGATGATATGGTCAATTCGAGCTTCAAATCGGTGTTAATTCCACATAGTGCTTCACGATGGGCTCAATGGTAATATTTTCAAATTTTCATGCTTGACTCCATGTGGAATGGATGCATAAAGGCTTCGATCTAGTCTAGTAGGCATATTATCCTTGAAATTTGCCAAAATGTTATCCCAAATTAACCCCCAGATTAAAATTGATAACTTATTTAAATGGTCTTATCCATTTGGTAATCTTGGGACATTCAAACAAATCGTTAATTTTCACCTCTCAAAAGCATTGGCCATTGGTATTCAAAAAACCATGGGGACTTAGATAATTCATTGGTGGGCTCCTTTTAAAAGCCGAGAGATGTCCTAGCACCTGTAAAAGTCTACACCACCAAATATTTTCAAACACTCGCAATGCGAAGAGCCACATGGTGTGATTCTGGCTCTCTTCATTTCCTTTGGGTTTTATGGACTTCAATTCCGTGGAATAAACCTAAATTCATATGGTGTCAAGTTTGCGAAGGCCCAAAAAGTAAGAAAGTTCAACTGGGACAAGTGGCACATTTCTTTGAAGCTAATATTTTTTAAGTTCCTTGAATTTAAAATTTGTGATGCGACGTCATCCATAACATGTTTGACAACCCGAGCTACATAGAACCTTTTCACTAGCTCACCTTTTGTATTTTTTCATCGCGAAGAGAAAATAGAAGTATAACACAACTAACACTACAAAGAGCATGGAGCCTTCTCATTGGATTGTGCTTCGTAGTTGTCGATAAAGAGCTATCAAAAGTATGACACCACTCAAGAGTGTGGATATTTCTCATTGGCTCACGCTTCATAGTGGTTGGTCAAGGGCTAGTCAAAAGTAAATTATGAACAAATGGGTAACCTTCCTATTATCCAAAATAAACCCATGCTTGTTTTGGTTAACTTTCCTTCTTTCTTCTCTCCTTTTTTGGTAGGAATATTTTTGCAACTGTAAAGCACTCAAAAGTTCCTAGAGATGGATTCATCAGATAGGACTTTTCTTCCCCTTTCCAAAAAGGTAAAGAATACCTCATAACTCCTTGTATTTTTTGAGTTATGGCTCGATGGAGTTTAGAGGGGAAATTTTCATAGGGCAAGCCTGCAGCCAATGAAATGTTGCCATGTGTTAAGGCAAAGCGGCGGGCATCGAGAGAAAATTGTGAAACTTACCTTTTTGGCTAAAAACTCAAAGACAAAATTCAGCCCACAAGCCCGTGAGAAGAAAGGTAAGAACTTGAACCACATCCCCATGGGCTAATCGGATGGTGCCACATGGCCACATCAGTGGTGGAGGTCGGCCAGCGGGACATTTTGAAAAAATTGCCAAAATGGTTAAAGGCACAAAGGTAAAAAATGGAGCACATTCCCGCCAAGCAACAAGGAGGTGCCACATGTCTCAGAGCGGCGGGGCCGCGGACAATTTTGGGAAAATTTCCCAATTCTATGAAAAGGGGCATAATGTTGTTTTGAAGCCCACATCCCATCAACAAACCAGGTGATGCCACATGTCTTGGAGTGGTGGAGGCATGGAGAATTTTGGAGAATTTTTCCCAAAGGGAAAATTTTAAAGTTTGACCCTGCCGACCCTAATTTTGACTCTGTTTTATTACCATTTTTTCCCTAAATATTCAAAGGGCCATATCTTTCAAACCAAAGCTCAATTTTTTTTTATTTTGATGTCATTAGAAAGTGGTGAAATTCTCCACACAATGGGCTATTCAATTTTGATTTTGGTGGAGTTTGGAGGAGAAAATTGAATAAATGTGTATGGCATGGGAAAAACATAGAAATGACATCCCACCAAAAATTAATGTATTATGGCACCCATTTTCTCCAGCATGGCTCGAATGCATTGGGAAGTGGATTTGCAGAGGTTTCCTTGTCGTTTTAATGGATGTTTTTAGTTGGTGGATGGATGTTTTTAGCAATTAAAAGCTAGATTTGGCTCATTTTGTAATGTTGGATGTTCTTACTTCTGCAAGCTCTTCTTTTCTCCTTAGCAGGTGGATTTGAAGGAGTTTCAGACCTCCCATGGAGACTACAGTTCATTTTTACCTCTTTTCTATTGCAACGTATTGTATCAAATCTGGAAATGATAATGTATGTTTTGTGATCAATTTTCAATCCTCTCATGCATTTATTATTGTCTTCTGATCCTTCATTGCATTTTGGCAATTTGTGCATGTTTTGATGCTACATCCTCATGATCTATGTCTATTTTTGCAAAGCAATAAGTTCAACACTCCTTTTGTGTATCATCGTTCGCTTTTTGCTTATTTTGTTTCTCATTTCCATGGTTTCTCGCAAATCCTATCTCCTTGGTAGTTTTAGAGTAGGATTTTGAATCAAACCTCTACAAATTTCATGCATACACCTAAACAGAGGAGTAGGAACCAGCCTTAATCTGGAGAGTTTTCCCAATTTTCAAGGTCCCACACTTAGGGTCATTTTAGGGGTGTTGTGAATTTGCACTAACAGTTTTGGCACACTTGATGGGACCAAGAGGTCTTCCACTTCATTTTTGCAAGTTGATGTGTTTCTTTTTAAAATTTCATCCTTTGGAGGCACTTGTAAACACATCTAATGACTCCATCTGATCAGCAACCCATCTCTGAAGTTACAAACCTTCTTTGCATTCATTTTCCTTCATTTATCATCCATTTTTCCTTCCATCTCTATCATTCCTTTTTCATTCCATGAAGTTGTGCAATCATGACTTCATTTCCCCCATGGGATCTACAATTTCAGCAACAGAACAATGTTTCCCACCTCCAACATGTTTTTCAAATCCTCCAAATCAGCATTTTGATCAAATTCAAAACCAATATGCATACCCATCTAAGCAATGCCAAATTCAGTTTGGCTATGAAGCATGTCAAGCACAAGGGTACACAGATTGTGAGGGAAGTCAAGAAGAAGTTGTTGATTTGTTAGAGAAGATCCAAAAGATGGAGGAAAACATGGTGTAAGTTAGGGATCAAGCACAAATGAAAGAATTTGGAATCGTTTGTGGAGCACCATGTCCGTGGGTGGGACATTTTCCAAGACATTACACCCTCGTGAGAAGCTATAATTCATGGTTGAAAGACGTGATTACTTGCAAAGTGGAATAAAGGAATAGAGGTGTATGAGAGGAGTATTCAACAACCTTGTCAATGGGTAAGCACACCATCTCATGCCTTTTCTTTTGCTCTTTCCCAATCTATTTTATCTCAACAATGTTAAGTTTTAAACTCTCCATATGTTGTCCCAAAAGTTGGTTCCATTTCTCCATTCCCTAATCTTCCGCCCCATTTCAGTTCTTCTACCCTTTTCCCTCCCAAATCCAAATCCCCTCCACAAGAGCCAAAAACAATACCTCCTCCACCACAAATAATTTCAAAACCAATTGAGTCACAACCCACCCTCCTCTTGCATTCCCAAATCCATGTTGGGAAAATGAAAATCAGAAATCCAGTCAAGGAGAACATCAAACAGAGGAACCCAATAGAGAAGAAATGATAGAAAATCTGAAGAGTTGGGCTGCTAAATTTGAGTTTTCAAAAATCCCCTTGATGGTGAAGCCAAAAGAGGAAGTTGGAGTTGAAGAAACAGTGGTGGTTGAGGCTGAGTTTACAGTAGAAGAAGAACAATAACAAGAGGAAAAGAATCAGTAGTTTGTTGGTGATGAGTTGGGTGTCCATGTTGGCACTTTGCCCAAACAAAATGCTGATCCAATTTACACTGCAAAATCAGTCATCATGGAGGAAGAAAAACCAGCTCAAAATCCCATTTTTGAGGAGCAAATGGATGAGATCAAGTCAGTTTTTGCAACAACAAAAGAAGGAAGCATTATTGATACATTTTTGCTTTCGTTTGAAGGGGCTGATTTGATCAATGAAGCCATTATGGAGGTGAACAAAATAGGTCCAAATTGTGAGAAAAAGGCACAAGAGATTTCATGTTTCTCTCCCACTTCATCTCTCCAAAAATCTGATTTTTTGGATGAGTTCGAATTGACAAGTTTCATGTTTGAAAATGAAGCTACACATGGTGAAGAAAACGTAGATTTGGAGGTCACCATGCAAGAGGGAAAAGCTTTGTTACAGTGGGACAACGAAGAGTTTGATTTTTATCAGACTTAGAAGAATGTTTAGATGAGGAGCCAGCTAAAATTACAACATTTTATTCTTCACCATTCGTTCTCCAACATCAAGAGCCTGCTGCCACAAAGGAGAACATTGAAAAACAATAGCCTGTGTTTTGTGACAGCTCATTAGAACCAAGATTGGAAGATTTAATTCTCCAATGTGCTTCATGGGAAAAGGAAAGGGAAGAGCAAGATATTTTTACCACTTCTTCCACCTCATCCATCCAGAAGGTTTGCAAAGAAGACCCCATTTTTGGAGTTAAAATTCAAAGCAATGGGCACATCCAAAGGATCAGACCATGCCCAATTAGGTACTTGGCTTCATTGGAGCCAAAGGAGAAGCCACACCCAATCATTCTTGCTTTTAAGCATGAGGATGATATGCAAAGCACCAAGGATTAGCTGCCATGCCTCTTCAATCCAAATGTAGAGCAACTAAAAGAGGTATTGTTTTTATCTTCAATTGACACCTTGCTGATTGGGGTGGAGGACCGGATTCTTCTAGGTTTTCCACTCACACAGCAGCTATATTTAGTGTCAAATCATTTACATGGCTTCCTTTCTTGAGAAAGGGAAGTTACTTCTCCCAACCAATTGCGGGTTTGTTTAGCCCACCTTTGCTTCCAGCTTAGAGTAGAGTAGGTAGGTTTGTTTTCAAAAAAAAAAAAGTGCTTTTTCACACTCTACATGTTCCATTTGGAGCATATATGATTTTCATGTTTGTACATAGTTTTTTTGGTGCTGGTTTTTGCCCTTGCACAAAGGCATTGTCTTGGCATTTGATGAAGATCGGCCAGTTTTAGTGGTTTCCAAGAGGCCTAAAAGGGATTTTTTCCAGTAAATATCAATTATCAGGGCTATCTATCATGACTCCATTCCCAATGGATGCTTCAAGGCAGATGGTCTTTTCATCTAGCGGGTAGATGACCTCTCGAGATGCCAAAATTGTTATCCAAAATAAGTTCGTGCTTGTTTTGGTTAACTTGCCTTCATTCTTCTCTCCTTTTGCTGTAGGAAGATTTTTACAACTTTAAAGCACTCAAAATTTCCCAGAGATGGATTCATTAGATAGGATTTTTCTTCCCCTTTCTAGAAAGGTAAAGAAGTCCTCCTAACTCCTTGTACTTTTTGAGTTATGGCTCGGTGGAGTTTAGAGGGGAAATTTTCCTAGGGCAGGCCCGTAGCCAATGAAATGATGCCACATTTCAAGGTGGAGCGGTATGGGTCGGGATAAAATTGTGACACTTACCTTTTTGGCTAAAAACTCAAAGACAAAATTCAGCTTGTAGGCCCACGAGAAGAAAGGTAAAAACTTGAACCACGTCCCCACAAGCTAATCGGATGGTGCCACGTGGCCACATCAACGATGGAGGTCAAGCTTGATCGGTATTTTTGAAAAAAATTCCAAAGTGGTTAAAGGTAAAAAGGTAAAAAATGGAGTGCATTCCCACCAAGCAACAAAGAGGTGCCACGTGTCTCGGAGCGACGGGGCCACAAAAAATTTGGGAAAATTTCCCACCCCGTGAAAAGGGCGAAATGTTGTTTTGAAGCCCACATCCCATCAAATGAACCAAGCAATGCCACGTGTCTCGAAGTGGTGGAGGTGTGGAGATTTTTGGGGAATTTTTCCAAAAGGGAAAATTTTAAAGTTTGACCTCGCCGACCCCAATTTTGACTCTGTTTTTACCAGTTTTTCCCTAAATCTTCAGAGGGCCATATGTTTCAAACTAGAGCTCATTTTTTCATGATTCTGGTGTCATTGGAAATCTAGTGAAATTATCCACATGATGGACTATTCAATTTTGATTTTTGGTGGATTTTAGAGGGAGAAAATTGAAGAAACATGTCTGGCACGGAAAAACATAGAAATGACATCCAACCACCAAAAATTAATGCAGTATGGCACCCATTTTTCTCCGGATGGCTCAAATCCATTGGGAAGTGGATTTACAGAGGTACTGGCTCCACACTAAAATTTTCCTCCGTAATTTCTATTTCATTAATGTATGTATTAGGAATAGGATGTTGTTAAGTATAATTAGTAGTAGCATCTAATAGAAGATAACGGCGCCAAACACAAGCACGGTGCCGCCAATAATGTGGAGTACGTTAATATCAAAGTACAATAGGAATGTTGTAAAAAGTAAATATTTGTCGTAAGTGGTCTAGTAATGTTAAAATGTCAAAGTTTGGGTAATTAGAGAAGTAGGGTCTACATGATTAGGAATTAGAAATATTATATTGGTAATAAAGACAAGGAGTGAGGTCATAAATATTTTGTGTATTTTATTTATAAAAAGTCTAAAAATGTGGAACCCATGTAAAATGATAAGGTTTATCTTATCTTAACAGATAAGCTTACATGTACAGATAAGAGTTAAGGTATGGAATATGATTCGTCAGAGTGGATTTCTTATCCTATCTTAGAGATAAGATGGATAAGCCTAGAAGTTCTATAAATAGAGAGGCCACCCCCCTAATTTAGCATAGAAGGAAGTAGTGAGAAATATTGTAGGAAGTGTGCGAAGGAAGCCATCAGTTTAAGGGTGTGTTGAAGAAGCCATTAAGAGGTGTAATTGTAAAGTTTCTCCCATAGTCTTGGTGAAAGGCAAGTGAAGTCAATAACACTTGAAGTACCTCATGGGTGAGATTGTAACAGTTTCATGTTAATATTATAATTTATTTTGATATTTCAGATTTGTCATCATTCCATAGTCGATGGTATTCTTGTGTTATGTTGTTGTTTTGTTTCCGGATTACATCCACCAAACTAAAGGTTGTGCATTAGTAAATAATCATAGCACGAGGAGTTCCCGGTGAAGAATTATCATAGTGCCGGATTGGTGATGACATTTTGGTTCCGTTGCTGGGACCATTCCTCGTTGGTGGATTTTCTAGAGAGATATTCCCACTTAGTCAAAAATCAATTGGAGGGTAACCTTATTTTTACTGTGCATAGTAGTTACCATGGTAAAGTCATTTTTACCATGAATAGTAGTTACCATGGTAAATTCATTTTTGCTGTGAATAGTATTTACCACAGTAAAGTCACTTTTTACCGTGAATAGTATTTACCGCAGTAACTTCACTTTTTACTGTGAATAGTGTTTACCACAGTAAAGTCAGTTTTTACCGCAGTAAGTCAAGTTTTACCATAGTTACCATGGTCATTTCTATTTTACTGTAGAAAGGTGTAAAGTCACTTTCTAGTATAGTGATTCCAATTATTTGTGCACATAAGTCTTGTTGATTATACTTGTGGGTTGGTATTTCACGGTGGTTACTTTTAAAAATGGGAAAGATTCCTATTTTTTCAGCTCAATCTAATGAAAATGCTTCTTCTTTCATTCAAGAGTTTAAACGATCTTGTATTTGTAATGGCCTTATAAGAAGGGAACAATGGAATGAATTTTTTCCTACCTTTTTGGATGGTTCAGCACTTAGGTGGTTTGAAACACTAGGTGATAATGTGAAAAATTCATGGGATTTATTAACTGAAAGTTTTCTTGAAGAATTTGGTGAACAACAAAAATATGCAGATCTCATGATCGAGATCACAAAGCTATCCCAAGGAGAGAAGGAGAAGATAAGGGATTATCATGCTCGTGTTCTAGAGCTAAGGAGGAAGCTCGATGCCCAGATCCGGAAGGAAGGACTAGCGGATGGGTTGATGAATGGCGTGGATAATCTCCTCTGTAAGCACTTCATTCTTGGGATGAAGCCAGAGATTAGACAACGAGTGAAGTATGACCGCCCAGCTACCATTGAACAAGCAAAGGAGATTGCAAGAAGGCAAGAAGAAAGCATGGAAGAGGAGCCCAAAGAAATTGTTGCTAAAGTAGAGCCTACACCAGCACCTTTGGTCCAGAATCCACAACCACTCCCGGTGAGCACAAATATTTCTCCTAGTACATCTACTGAGTATGAAGATCTGCTCAAAAAGATGGGTCAGTTAACTATTAATCTTCTTCAAGGAAAGGAATTTAGTTCTCATGGAGGAGATAGAGGTCCAAAAAGAAATATTTCTGAAGTTGTATGTTATGGTTGTTATAAAAAGGGTCATTATAAGTATAATTGTCCAGATAGAGCTTCTACATCTGGTAAAAGAGATAATGATAAAGGAAAAGCACCCGTGAATTCTTTTGATGTAGTAGATAAGAGCAAAATAATGAAGTAGATGTGTTTGTAACAAAAAAAGAAAGAAAGAAAAAGATAATCAAGATGGAAATGATCCTAAGAAGATGAAAAGAGAAACTAGTAAGAAACATAGGAGAAGAAAGTTGGGTGTGTAGGATTTTTTGATTTCATAGGGGAAGGACCATACTCCATCTTGGAAGATCTATCCGAAGGCCTGTAAATATTACATATGGTCAAATCTTGGCTATGTCTTCGAGAAGAGGCGGGAGCTGCAAAGTGGACTCAATGCTCAACGAAGGAAGGAGGTTGAGGTCCCACTGTTTTGAGGCGGAGGTGGATCCCTATGCTACACAAGCTGAGGTATTATGTAATGGTATTTCAATTCATGATGTCTTAGTTGATGGAGGTGTTGCAGTTAATGTAATGACCGAGTCTGTAATGAATATGTTGGGTTTAAAATTTATCACCCTTCAACACTTATGTTAAGGTCATTAAATAAGGGAAAAACTAAACCAGAAGGTGTAGTTTCAAATGTGGCAATATCTGTTATGGGTGTTGTATGTGTGGTAGAATTTGAGGTGATGAAAAATGGTACTGTTGCGTACCCAATCTTCTGGGAAGACCATGGCTAAGGAGATTTCATGCAAGAAACTACTGGAATGAAGGTTTCATGACACTTGGATGTGGTAGAGAGAGGGTGAAGATAAATGTGATCCCTCAACATCATAAGGCATAACCTATGGATTCAAGTGATGAAACTGATGATTGGACATCCTCTGATTACTCTAGTACCAGTGAAGTGGACACCGAAGATGAAGAAAGTGAGGTGGATGTTTCAAATCATGGATATCCTTCCAGTCCACACCAACTCATGACCCCATAAAATTATCTCAAGAAGAAGTTGATGATCGTCTCTAACAAATAAAGATTGGTGATGCTTTGTGATGGAGAGTGAGAAGGAATCCTACCTCCACTCTTTTTCGAAGGTACATACACCTATTCACTTTTGATTACAAGGAACTCCGTCAAGTAAGTTGGGTAGAACATTGTATTGAGCTGGTAGATGGTGCTAAGCCCATAAAGCAAATTTCATATAGAATGAATCCTAATTTTTCCAAGACTATAAAAGAAGAAATAGACAAGTTACTTGATGCAGGGATTCATATTTGTTGTGGAGAATTGAAGGGGTTTCTCCCATTGTGATCTCAATAAAAAAGAATGGGAAGCTACGCATTTGTGTTGATTACAGGAAGCTCAATAAGGAAACAAAGAAGAATCATTACCCTCTTCCATTTTCAGATCAGATCTTGGACGAAGTAGCTGGCCAGGAGTGCTATAGTTTTGCTGATGGATATAGCAGCTACAACCAAGTTCGTATAGCAGAGAAAGATCAGCTAAAGACCACGTTCACCACTCCTTGGGGAACGTTTGCTTATAGAGTTATGCCTTTTGGGTTGTGTAATGCTCCAACAACATTCCAACGTTTGATGAATAGGGTGTTCAAACCCTACATTGGGACCTTCATCAGAGTATTTCTGGATGATTTTTGCATCTATGGGAGCAAGTTGGACCACCTGCACCAAATGGAGACAACATTTCAAAGGTTAGATGAAGCACAAGCCTCACTAAACCCTACAAAGTGTGTCTTTGGATGTTCTAAAGGTGTTTTGTTAGGGCATGTTGTATCCAGAGATGGTATTGGTACTGATCCTGATAAAGTTTCAAAAATCAAAGATTTACCATTTCCTATTAATAGAAGAAATAAGGCGCATGAAGCTTTTGGACAATTGAAGGAAGCCCTGGTGTCTTCACCTATTTTGAAGAATCCAGATTGGAGCAAGCCATTCATTGTGTACACTGATGCCTCGAGATGCAAAGACTAGGAATTACTTTGAGCCAAAAGGATGAAAATGGGAATGAACATCCAATTTACTTTGGGAGCAGACAAATGAGCAGTGCTGAGGTAAATTATACTATAACTGAAAAAGAGGCTCTGGCTATCATTTTTGCTGTAAAGAAGTTTAGAAATTACTTGCTAGGGTAAAAATTTCTAGTTGTAATAGATCATCAGGCTCTAAAATATATTGTAAATAAGCCTAACCCATCAGGGAGGATAGCAAGATGGATAATTTTTCTACAAGAATTTGAATTTGATATTATAGATAGGCTAGGAAAGAAGCATGTCAATGCAGATGCACTCTCTCGAGCCTATGATGGTTTAGGATCATCTTGTGATGATGATGATTTCCCCGATGCAGCATTGTTATCCCTTGACACAATCCCTAGTGAATACATAGATATTTGGAATTATCTGAATGAATTCAAGTTTCCTGATGGTGCCAATGCAAAGACTAAGAGAAAGATTACTCAAGCCGTCATCCATATTCTATTTTTGCATGGAGTATTATTTCGAATAGGACCTAATGGACAGTACAAGAGGGCAGTTGGACATGATCAAGGGAAGGAACTACTAGAATAACTCCACAATGGTACATGTGGAGGGCACTTCTCTGACAACTTACAAAGCAAGAAGGTTCTTGGATGCGGGTTATCACCGCCCACTCTTTTTAAAGATTATTATAATTATTGTAAGACATGTGATATTTGTCAAACACATGGTAACCGTAAGACTTCATCACTCCATTATGTCCTATTCTTCCCCTTGGTCCCTTTGAAAAGTGGGGAATAGACATTGTAGGTCCACTTCCAACTACATCACACCAAAATAAGTATATTGTAGTTTCCACATTATTTAACCAAGTAGGTTGAAGCTAGGCCATTGAAAACACTTCCATGGATGAAGTGGCAAGGTTCATGTATGAACGCATTGTCACCCGGATTTGGTTGCCCATTAGAAATTATAACAGATCAAGGAAGCCACTTCATTAATGAGGTGGTAGAAGCCCTAGTCAATAAGTTTTCTATTAAGCAAAGGAAGGCAACAACATACAAGCCAAGCATAAATGGACAGGTGGAACAAATATTTTTTTGTTGTGTCAAATTCTAGAAAAAGATGCAGCCTTGCAGGTACATAAATGGGATAAAAGGATTCATGTAGCATTGTGGGCATATAGGGCAACATCAAATTCAGCAACAGGATACTCCCCATTTCAGTTGGCTTATGGCATTGATCCAGTTCTTCCTATTGAGTTTGATATTCCCACTCTGAGAGTTATGAAAAATGAAAGGATGGATGAAAGTGATTCAGTAAAAGAAAGGTTGGTACATCTTCATTTGGTGGAGGAAATGAGAGAAATAGCAAAGGATATAAGCCATGAGAAAGAAAATGAAGCAGAAGGAATACTTTGATCAAAAGATCCGGTGGTCTCCATTTCATGTGAATGACTTGGTTCTAGTATATGATTCCGTATACAAAAAGAGAAGACAGAGAAAATTTCTTCCAAAATGGATGGAGCCCTACAAAATAAAGAATGTGGCATGAAAATGGTACGTACGTCTGACCGGAGGGAATTGGATGGCACTCCCATTACGAAATGGGTCAACCACGACAAGTTGAAGATTTTCCAAGCACGTAATAGTCTACTCTTAGGGACGGAGTAGAAGCTAGGAAGGGGGAAGATGTCGACACTAAAATTTTCCTCCGTAATTTCTATTTCATTAATGTATGTATTAGGAATAGGATGTTGTTAAGTATAATTAGTAGTAGCGTCTGATAGAAGATAACGACACCGTCAGTACGGTGCCGCCAATAATGTGGAGTACGGTAACAATCAAAGTACAATAGGAATGTTGTAAAAAGTAAATATTTGTCGTAAGTGGTCCGAGTAATGTTAAAATGTCAAAGTTTGGGTAATTAGAGAAGTAGGGTCTACATGATTAGGAATTAGAAATATTATATTGGTAATAAAGACAAGGATTGAGGTCATAAATATTTTGTGTATTTTATTTGTAAAAAGTCTAAAAATGTGGAACCCATGTAAAATGATAAGGTTTATCTTATCTTAATAGATAAACTTACATGTACATGAGATAAGAGTTAAGGTATGGAATATGATTCGTCAGAGTGGATTTCTTATCCTATCTTAGAGATAAGATGGATAAGCCTAGAAGTTCTATAAATAGAGAGGCCACCCCTAATTTAGCATAGAAGGAAGTAGTGAGAAATATTGTAGGAAGTGTGCGAAGGAAGCCATCGCTTTAAGGGTGTGTTGAAGAAGCCATTAAGAGGTGTAATTGTAAAGTTTCTCCCATAGTCTTGGTGAAAGGCAAGTGAAGTCAATAACACTTGAAGTACCTCATGGGTGAGATTATAATAGCTTTCATGTTAATATTATAATTTATTTTGATATTTCAGATTTGTCATCATTCCATAGTCGATGGTATTCTTGTGTTATGTTGTTTTGTTTCAGATTACATCCACCAAACTAAAGGTCATGCATTAGTAAATAATCATAGCACGAGGAGTTCCCGTGAAGAATTATCATAGTGCCGGATTGGTGATGACAAGTACCCTTGTCGTTTTAATGGATTCTATTAGTTGGTGGATGTAAAAATGTATTTCTCACGTTTCTCTCTCTCTTTTTTTTTTATTGATTAAAAGCCGATTTGGCTCATTTTGTTGTTGGATGTTCTTGCTTCTACAAGCTCTTCTTTTCTCCTTAACAGGTGGATTAGAAGGAGTTTCGGGCCTCCTATGGAGACTGCAGTTCATTTTTTGCCTCTTTCTATTGCAAAGTATTGTATCAAATCTAGAAATGATAATGTATGTTTTGTGATCGATTTTAAATGCTCTCATGCATTTATTATTGTCTTCTGATCCTTCATTTCATTTTCACAATTTTTGCATGTTTTGATGTTGCATCCTCATGATCTGTGTCTATTCTTTGTAAAGTAAGAATTTTAGCACTCCTTTGGTGTATCACCGTTATGTTTTTGATTAGTTTGTTTCCCATTTCCATGTTTTCTCTCAACCTTGTCTCCTTGGTAGTTTTAGAGTAGGATTTTGAATCAAACCTCTACAAATTTCATGCATACACCTAAACAAAGGAGTAGGAACCAGCCTCAATCTAGAGAGTTTTCCCAATTTGCAAGGTCCCACACTTAGGGAAAACTCCATGTTGTGCATTCACACCAAATTGACCATTTGTCTATAGTAGATCTGAGGGTCATTTTGGGGGTGCTTGTGAATTTTCACTAACATTTCCCATTAGCTTATGCTTCATAGTGGCGATGTAAGTTCAAAGAAGGTCTAAAATTTTCTAAGAACGTCTCATTGTTCTATTGGCTTGTATTTCTTAATACGAAAGACCTCGCTTGCAAAAGACATGAAAAAAGGAAAAAAGGGAAGAAGAGCTTGAGCACGTGACCCAATCGAGACCGACATATGGAAAAAGTAAAATAAATGGATACATTGGAAGAGGGAA
The DNA here is from genome assembly GCA_018340775.1 of Taxus wallichiana var. yunnanensis. Taxonomy (NCBI): domain Eukaryota; kingdom Viridiplantae; phylum Streptophyta; class Pinopsida; order Cupressales; family Taxaceae; genus Taxus; species Taxus wallichiana. The sequence continues at coordinate 775,190,401 of CM031238.1, read as the reverse complement.
ATCCTCGAGCTAATCGAGGCTGCCACATTTAAATTCTTGTCCATCCCGATAGAAAAATATTCAAATGGCCATATTTCCCTCCACAGAGCTTCAAATTAGGAAAATCTTATATCATTGGAAATATCTCATGAAGCCTTTCAATTTTTCATCGTTAGAATCATATTTTGATGGCATTTTATAGGTGAAAAGGGGGAAAACATTTCATACATTATGCACTTAAGCAATCAACTAACCATTGAATCAACCATAACGCACAACGTTCTATTGAAAAGATCATATCCATACATTTTGATCTTATCGTAAAGCTAATGACATATGCCACATATTGAATCATTCAAAATCATATTTATGTGGAATTTTATAGGTGGTGGAGAGGATAAACAATCGTGCATGAGTAATTATAGGAAGCTCAACCACCAGAATTGATGGCATGGTTAATGGACATGTCGATGCCCTCCTCCTCTGCAGACTCATTATTTGGGGCAATGGGTAGTTGAAACCATTAAGACACGCTTATTTCCCCTTGTGCCTCTCCTTTCTTACAAATTTATAAATTTAAGTGTTAAGACACATTAAAATGAAGAGGATGTTCTAAAACGTAAAGGAAATCTGTTAAAATTGTTCCATAATGATGCAGGAGCACCTATAAAGAGACATTTAATTACAAAATTATTATTGCTTAGAGTCCATGTGAGTTGTAGGAAGTTATAGATGATCAAGTGGATTCATATGAGGAATTTGAAGTTAGTAGTGGAGAGTAGAAATTTGAATTGTCCTTCTTTGTGTACTTTCCCTCCAAAAAGTGAATTTGAAAATTCAAATGCATATGATGGGTGTATGGTCATGAAAAAGGTTTTCTAAGTGTATTAAGGGGTTATTAAGTGTTTATTAAGGTTATTTAGTGTATTTTTAGGTTATAAAATGTGTGTAGTGAGTCTTGTGTGTTTTTGCATCATTAAGATGCTTAGAATAAGGTAAAATGGTAGTTATGTAATTAGGAGATGAGGGAAGTTGAAAGATCACTACCAAATGTAAGATTTTCAGTTAGATAATACATGTAAGAAGGAGTTACACATTCAAAAATGGTTTGAAATAAAATGATTAAGCTTGAATATAGGTTGGGGTAGTAAATTTGGAGGAACTCCTCGTGGAATGAGGAAAAGGATCATGCAAGTTTTTATTTTTACATCTTTTGAAATAAGAACTTTACCTTGTGTCTAAATACTATGTTTTTGTTGAAACTTTCATAGATCATGCATTCGATGCAAGGAGATTTGATTTATGTGTGGATAAGGATTCATTTTATAATTATTAAAAGCATTCCCCCGATTCATCTCTTGAAACATTGCGGTAGAGACAAGTTATACCTTGTCTTGATAAGATTATGAGGCCTAAACTGTCATGGTAATTGACAAGATTGTGTTGAATTTTATAAGAGCATTTGGTGAGCTTTATAATTGTTGTATGTGGTAATATATTTTTGGAATGGGTTTGCATGATCTAAGGATTGATTGCATGTGTTTAGAATCATTGAGCCTATATTATGTCTAACTATAGATGAGTCAAAACTATGCATTTAACTCCTAAGAAGGTGAAAATATTTCAAGACATTAAGGTAAGTATGTTAATATCATGTTTCATGAGATAATTGTAAGTAATGATTTTAACTTATATGTATGGTTAAGTTTCTTTGATTCAAATATATGAGACACTATCCAACCGTGATCATGAGATCTTACAACCCAAGAGAGAGAGAAGTGATTGGAAGGAGGTTTTCATGTTTTCATGAGCTCCCAATTGTAAGGAAATTTCACATGTATCCTTTAGTTATATATCTATGAAAAATTCAAGTGTTGAATCATTGAATAGAATAAGTTATTGGAAAATTTGTATTCTCTCGGTTCTCTATGTTGTAAAGTATAATTAGTGCTAGGGCTTGGAAGTAGAAGTACCGATCAAGAAGTTTCAATTCAAAATTTGTAAGGAATGATGATAGAGGTATCCTTTAGGGGATAAAACAAGAATTTTGAGTTGTATTGGTTGAAGTGGGAGATCTCTTTACTATTCCCCTTAGAAGACTGGGTACATAATGGAAAAACCTAGTTGTAGAGACCATTTTACAAAGGTACCAAATCTTATAATTTGAGCTAAGCATTGAAAATTCTTAGGAGGATAAAAGAGCTTAAAGGTGACATAAAACATATATTTTTTTACTTAGTACCTCTATGAATCAAAAATATTCATGAAACTTGCTTAAGGAAGACTCGTGAGGATTTAAGAACAAAATTAAAAAAGTGGAATAGTAGGAATTAAGGAGATAAATTATCAAATTTTGCAAGCACCTTGGGGAAGGTAAATTTGGACTAATGGAGCTTATAAAAATTTTTGGTATCTCTAGAAGATTATTTTCATGAGTGGAGCAACAACATTGTCTTAAGGGACATATATGAGCAAACAGAAAAGAACAGTGAGTGTGGAGTTTTGAAGGTTTGAATGAATTTCTTAATTAGATCTAATAGTGTTGTGAGTGATGCTGAAAAGAGGAACATGGTGGGAAAGCCTTGGGTAGATGAATGAGCTACAATACCTTAATGTTGGAAGAGCTAGTGAGTGAAAAGGTAGAATAAGTTAAGATAAGAAAGTGTAAATTAATTTTGGTGATGAATGGGCTATCTAACAAGTGGGATGGTGTTGTGAGGAAGGATATGGAGAAATGAAAATGCAAGGAATGAGGTGATATTGTATTAATTTATGAAAATTTGAGAAAACATGATAATTTTGAGCCATTATAGGCTTATTGCAAGATCCTCTTTGCAGATATTATGAGAAGTAGTTGTTCACAAACTCTTAAAAGTTGATTATATGCATGCTTATATCATTTTCTCTACATCATTTAGTATCGAGCCTAGAATTTATATATATATATATATATTATATTCTTTTACGGATAACGATGTGTGTAAGTGTGTGTAGTGAATAAATTGACAAGTGAAGAGAAGTGTGAGAAGTTGAAAAGAGATAGTGAAGACACCAAAAGACTTGGTGACGCCAAGGTGAGGTGTGAAAGAGAGGAGGAAAGGTGAAACATACTTTTCAAAGTGAGCGAGATGGATCCATAGGAAGTAGTGAGAGTGTTGTGAAACTGATTAGCTATAAGAGGAAACAAGAATAAATAGAGAAGAAGAAGAGAGAATAAGAAAAGAAAGATACGTAGAGCAAACATAAAGAGTGGATGGAAGTAGAGGTGAATAATTTTAGAGAATAGATAGAGAAGCTAAAAATATGGTAAAGGAGAAACCAAGGTATGGACTTGCATTTTCATGAAAAATAAAGCTAAATGGTCTACAATGTAGATTGTAAAGAGAAATCAAAATTTGCAGTTGAACAAGATGATTAAGAATGAAGAAAAGAAACTGAGAAAATATTAAAAGAAGGAAGATAAGGTTGACACGAAGAAGAATGAGGATGAATTCATGATAAACAAGAAGTTTGCATAGAACAAAGAAGACAAACAAGCTAAAGATTAATACAATGTAAGTAAAGTTGATGAAATCTTTCTTGGTATTAAGGATGATGTGAGTGAATTACTTGAAATTGTTCAAAATGACTTCGGTTGTGTATTTGACGTTGATTAGCATGGAGAGGAGAAAGAATGAATGTGATGAATGTTTTATGAGTGAAATTGATGATATTTTACAAAATTGGTTGGATGAGATGGATGGAGAGAAGAAAAATGTAGGTATAGCTGAGACAGAGATGATTTCATGGGAATGTGATAATGAAAATGAAATCAAGGCACAAGAAAATACATGGTTAAAGAATCTTAAGGTGGTGAAGGTTGAGAATAAAAAAGTGAATAAGTCAAAATATGAAGTTTTTAAAAAGTAAATGTTGATTATATGAACTATAAGTGTATGAGAAGCAACATAAGGAGGAAGGAATAATGTATTTTTGTTAATTTTGTGTTTATGTGTGCAGCTTTAGAGCATGGAAACTTGAAGATGAAGAAATAAAGAATGAATATTAATGAACAAGGAAGTAATTTCAAGGAAAATAGAAGACCAAAAACTACTATGTGGGACCCAGGTAATGTGAGGTAGCTGAGAACCATAACATAAAGGAAAGAAGATCAAATATAGACCATGAAGATGAATATATGAACAAGCGATAAAGAGTATGCATGTTTTTTCACCACCATGGGAGTATGATGCAGGAGCATCCATGAAGAGACATCTAATTGAAAAATTCTTGTTATTTGGAGTCCATGTGAGTTATAGGAAGCTCAGAGGTTCAATTGGATTCATATGAGACATTTGAAGTTAGTAGTGGAGACTAGAAATATGAATTGTCCCGCTTTGTGTACTTTCCTCCAAAAAGTGAATTTGAAAATTAAAATGCATGTAATGGGAGTATGGTCTTGAAAAGTCGTTCTACTTGTATTAGGGGGTTATTAAGTGTTTATTAAAGTTATTGATTGTCTTTCTAGTTGATAATATGTGTGTAGTGATTCTTATGTGTTTTTTCATCATTAGGATGCTTAGAATAAGGTAAAATGTTAGTTATGTAATTAGGAGATCGGTGAAGTTGAAAGGTCACTAGGAAATGTCATCTTTACAGGTTAGGTAAGACATGTAAGAAGGAGTTACACATTAAAATTGTGTGAAATACAATGATGAATCTTGAATATAGGGTGTGTTAGTATTTTGGAGGCACTCCTCGTGGAATGAGGAAAAAGGAGCATGCAAGTTTTGTATTTTTGCATCTTTTTAAAGGAGAACTCTGCCTTGTGTGAAAAGACTATGTTTTGTTGTAACTTTCATTGTTCCTGAATTTGGTGCAAGGAGAGTTGATTGATGTGTGGATAAAGATTCATTTTAAAATTATTAAATGCATGGCTCCCTGATTCATCTCTTGAAAAATTGTAGTAGAGATAAGTTATACATTGTCTTGGTAAGCTTATGAAGGCTAAAATGTCATGGTAATTAACAAGATTGTGTTGACTTTTTAAAGAAAATTTGGTGTGCTTGATAATTTTTGTATGTGGTAATATATGTGTGTAATGGGTTTGCATAATCTGAGAATGGATTGTATTTTTAGAATCATTTATCCTCTACTCTTTCAATCAGTAGATGAGTTAGAACTGTGCATTTAACTCCTAAGAAGGTAAAATCTTGCAAGACATTAAGTTAAGTGTGTTAAGAGCATGTTGCTTGAGATAATGATAAGGAATGTTGTTAACTTAGATGCATGGTTATATTGCTTTGATTCAAAGTTATGAGACACTATATAACTATGAATGCAAGATCTTACAACCTAAGGCACTTTGGATAAGTGATTGGAAGGAGGTTTTAACGTGCTCATGAGTTCCCACTTGTAAGATCATTTTGTGTGTATCCTTGAGGTAGATCTCTAATCAAAAATCCAAGTCTTGAATAATTGAATAGAATAAGTTATTAGAAAATTTGGATTCTCTAGTTCTCTTGTTGCATAGTCTAGTTAGTGTTAGGGCTTGGAAGTAGAAGTACCGGACCAAGGAGTTTCAATTCAAAATTTGTAAGGAATGATGATAGAGGTATCTGTATGGGATAAAACAAGAATTTTGAGTTTCATCGGTTGAAGTGGGAGATATCCTTGCAAATTCTCTAATAATATTGAGTGCACAATGGAAATACCTAGTTGTAGAGACCATTAAACAAGGAAATGAAAAAATACAAACTATTTTTGTGGTGGCTTGAATACCAAGGATCACACAGGAATACTTCCTAAACTATGGAAATTGCTTGTATTCAATACAAGAGAATAAAATTTGCTTAGTGAGAGAGATAGGAGAGAAATAGAGAAAGGGATTTCAATCAAAAATAACATAAGAGTTTGTTGAATTAAAACTAAAACATTTCACTTGCATCAATCATAAGAAACCATTTGCAAAGAAAGAGGAACAATCAACAAGAAACACAAAGTCTTATTGCATCATGTTGCATAATTTACAATGCTCCTAGAGTACAAGTTGAGATGGAGATAGAACAATAGTAGATAAGGAAAAAAGAAATGAAGGCACTTGCTTCTAGAAAGACAGTGAGAGCTAGTAAACAAGTATTAACCATTGCCTCAAAATGAGGGTTCCATTCATATTTATAGTGCTAAGACTGAATCTTTTTCATCTCCCCATATGACCTTTCACCTTCCTTCATGACTGTTGACTTTTTCAACTTCTAACCTTTGGTGTTCCTTCACCACTTTGTGACCTTTTGAATTCTTGACCTTTGGTTTTCCTTCACCACTATGACCTTACGAATTCCTGACCTTTGGTGTTCTAGTTTTTCACAATACCTTCTTTTATGTGGTAAGTCGTCATTTTTCTTTTCCCCTATCATGTCATCAAAATTTTTTTGTGTTCCCAATCTGTCATCAAAATCTTTTTTTCTCCTATCCATGTCATCAAACTTTCTTGTTCTAGGAAATCATCAAAATATTTGTTCCTATATGTTCCCACATCAACACATCCATTTTGTTACCATAAGCAACACATTTTTCATGTTCCCATCATAGACATACATTTTTTTTTCCTGATAACACATTCTTGTTCCCAATGGTAACACATTGGTGTTGCAGGACCAAATTTCATTTCTTTGCTCAGGGTCAAAAATTAACAAAAATTGGTCATCCAATATATGAATATTTATGGAAAATGGAAATGAATCCAATGAGAATATTTATAAGTCCTGAAAATGATTCTTCATCAATTTTTACCCCTATTTTCATTTTTACCTTCAAGGTGTGCACCACTGACTAGACCGAGTGATAAGAAGAGTTTATGATCACCAAAAACTAACACATCATATGGGTTATGAAGAGAATTAAATATAATTTCATTTGATATTTGGTTAGGCTCTCAAATATTCATGAGGCTCTCTAAAACCTTCCAGAAAGTTACATCTTGTATAAGGATCTTTGTGTCGCACTGTCGATGATTTTCCACATCTCAATATTCCCAAAATCTTTCCTTGATGATTCCAACATGAAGTAGGATCTTTTATCTCTCCAATTCCTAGGGTATGAGATTATAACTCTTCACAGGGCTCCTAAAAACTCTTCAAACAAGGTGACTAGCTTTTTCAGAACATGCATTTCCCAATACCTTGCTCATAAAGACCCGGTTTTGTATAACTTGTTCCTAAACCTTGATTTTCTTCCAAAAATTTCCTAAACTACCTCGATTATTACATAGTTCTATCACACACTTCTTGGATGCATTATATATTCTTGGTACATCCCCTGGGAGGTGCTCTACATGTGCAAAAAGTCTAAAATAGGCCTTTTTAGGCCTCCGAGAGCAACTCCTTCCAGGTGAATCAAAATGAATCATGAATTGTTTTTCCCACCAACTTACCTACACATGAAACACACTTTAAAAATATATTTAGCACATCCCTCTCATCCATGATGGGTTTTCCATACATAGTCATAGATATTAGCCGAGAGGGGAGTTTACATTACCGGTTCAGGATTTTTTGAGTGTGGGCTTGATTGTCATGGCCAAAATTTTAATTTTTATGCTAGACATTTAGCATGAAACAATAATGGCTCTAGCTTGGGGACTTGTCTCAGATTGAAAAAAGTGAAATATGGGGCAAGTAGGAATCCTAGAATCTCAAGACACTAAGAGGACCAATGTGCCTTATCCATTGGGCTATAGGAGTCATTACAAAACAAGGGTGGATACAACAAAAAAATTATTTATTGAACACAACACACACAAAAAAAAACATGACATAAAGGAAAACACACAACACAAAGGGAAACACACAAACCTATATTCACCTATGGTACATGTGGGGACAACCCACTTTCACTATTTATATAATTTCAGATATTTCCCACTGAGGGCAATTCCAAGTGAGTGTCATCCAGATAAGATAGTTGAAAGTATTCTCTCCACATGTGTCCATATCTTGAAATGGGCCAAGCCATAATGAATCAAAATTTCCATGGCTTCCTTTTTGTTCTCTCCTCTTATCCCATAGTAGGACAAGATCACCAATATGAAAAAATCTCTTTTCTTTTCCTTCTTATCAAAAAATTTTATTTACTTTCAATTGATGATCCTTTATCCGATCAACCACCAACACCCTATCTTCACATAGCTTCTCCAAGTACAAAATCCTTTTATCAAGTGAGTCTTGAACTCACCATCTTCTACTTGCTTTGATCAATTACAATGCTAGTAACTCTATAGTTTGGAACTTTTGCATTTATCCATATAGGAGTTGGAATGGAGACATACCAATATTTTTTTTGGAGTGATCCGATCATCCATAATGCATCATATAGCTTCTTGTGCCAATTTCTCTTATTCTGATCTACAAGATTCCTCACAATTGTCACAAGATTCTTATTACTAGATTCTGCTTGACCATTCCCCTAAGGGTAATAGTCGATGTGTGGGATAAGGATATTTTGTATCCATAAAGAACTCAGTTAATTCCATAGAAGAGAAATAAGTGGCATTATCAACAACTATCTTCTATGGAATGCCAAAATGGATAATAATATTTTCCTTGATGAAGTTACATACCATTTCTAATTGGCTTGTTTAAATTTAGTATGGCCTCCACCCACTTAGTGAAGTAATCTATTTTGTGAGAGCAAAAGATATGACCTACACTAGAATGAGGATTAAGAGCACCGATGAAGTCTAGACCCCATTATTTGGAAAGGCTCTTCAATCACCACCGGTCTAAGTGGAAGTGCAATGCGAGTTGTGGTCTTCCCACAAATTGTTGGCAAGGCTCACACTTAGATACCCATTTCTGAGCATCTTGAAAGAGAGTAGGCTAGTAGTACCTCCCTCAAAGGATCTTGTGTGTAGTGACCATGGCAGAGAAATGTCCACCACAGGCTTGGTCATGATATGCTTTTAACAACTACTCTTGTTTCTCTTTATCAACACACCTTAAGAAACATCCATCAAGGGATCTCTTATACAATACATGGTTCCAAATCACATACCTTGTAACTTTGAGCTTGAGGGTCCTTCTTTTCTTGTAATCCATATGCTTCAAAAAATCACCATAAGTGAGGAAGTAAGCAATATCATTATACCACTCATTAGTAGTATTTACAAAGAGTACTTGGGGCAAGTCCTTACTTACACATCCATAAAATGGCATTATTTATCTTCATATTATTCATGAGAGACTCATCTTCAACTATCAACCTACATAACCCATTACCTCTAACCAAATTAGATGGCCTTATCTCCAGGTCATACTCTTGAATCTTTGACACCCAGTTTCCTCTTTTTTCTCCAAGATCTTGTTGAGTCAAGATAGACTTTATAGATGATCCAGAACCATCACAATGGTGTGAGAGTGTAGGATGTAGAATCTGAAATTCTTGACCACCTTAACCACAACATAAGCATGCTTTTTTCCATGGAGAGTATTTGAGCTCATGATTCTTCAATGGGAAGCTCATGAAGGCAAATAGGAGACTCAAGCCCTTCCTCATTCTTCTAACTAAAATAGCTGAAATAGTGTGCTCATATGCATAACAATACACAATGAAATATTTATTGAAATCAAGACATACCAGGGTTAGAGCTTTGGCTATGGCCTTCTTGATATTCTCAAAAGATTATTTTCCTCCTTACTCCACTTGAAACTCTCTTGGGGCTTCATCATTTTTGTAATATGCTTGGTCAACTCAAAAAAAATATGGAACAAAGTGGTGAAGAAGTTGACCTTACCAAAGAATGAATGAACTCCCTTCTTTCTTGTGGGTAAAGGAGAGTTTTGAATGGCTTGTACTCTTTCTGGATCAATCTTTGTTCCTTCTTTGTTCACAATATGTCCTAAGAGATTTCCTTCAGTCACTCCAAAGATTGAATTTTTTGATTTAATGATATGTCATGTTCTCAAACCTTAGAAAAACTTGTTCAAGGTGTATCAAATGTTCTTTCCTCTTCTTAGAGAAAGACTATGAGATCATCTAGATAAATGAAAATACATTTGTTCTTCAAATCCTTGAAATCCAAGTCCATTTCTCTTTGAAAAGTGGCCCCAACATTGATGAGACCAAATGGCATCCGCCTGTAGGAAAAAGGTTCCCATGGAGTTGTAAAAGTAGTCTTATATTGATCTTCTTGAGAAACTTCAATTTGATTGTAGCTCAGAGAATCCATCCAACATGGAAAGCATTTCTGAACTGTGACTGCTTGTAAAATTTGATCCATGATTGGAAGTGGATAATTTTCCTTTAGAGAAGCTTGGTTCAAATTCTAAAGTCTACACAAATCCTTATTTCTCCACTTTTCTTCTAGATAAGGACAATATTTTCCACCCATGTAGAGTGATGGATTGGAAAATGATCCTTGCATTTAACATTTTCAAAACTTCCTCTCGGATTGTTCCAAAAATCTTTGGATTATATTGTCTTTGTTTTTTTTAAATGGATTTTCTTCAGACTTGAGAGGTATTGAGTGTTGCATCTCTTTTGGTTTAAAATATTTCAGTTCATCATAAGAATATGCCAATACATCTGAATACTTTTTCAACAATGAAACAAAATTTCTCTTTTCCTCTGGTGAGAAACATTTTCCTATATTCACAAACCAAGGTTTCTTCTCTATTCCAATGTTTACTTTCTCAAAATCAGCAATACTCTTAGGAGATTCCTTAGCTTTATCTTTCACATATCTATCATGCCTATCAAACAATTCTTCAAGTGAGACTAGGCCCTTAGGAATCTTATTACCTTTCAACATGAGCACTCCATCGAATCAACCTCTTCAACTTCACCTTTTTCTTCTTCTAAAGTTGAACTCTCGAGGTGAAGAAGTAATTCCTTCAAAGAAAAGGTTGTTAAAATTATCTTGTTTCTCAAGGAAAGAGAGGATATGTTTATCATCATTGAATACTTGCCAATGGTTGGCATTATCAGGCACACTTGGTCTAAAAATCATCTCTATAGAATATTTCTCTTTATCAAAAGAAGGGTGTGGTATCATCAAAGAACTTGACACAACAAGAGAATCAGATTTTTCATTTTTTTCATGGGGAACAACTTGTATAGAGAAAGCATCAAAGGATTCAATGCAATCCCACACTCTATTCTTGTAATTTTTTAGCCATGAATTCTTCACTTGTACTTGATTCTAAACTTGTTTCACAATTACCTCTGCATCTCCTAGGCATCTCAATTGTTTAATTCCCATGGACTCAGTTATATCCATGCCTAAGAGAAGGGCTTCATATTTTGTAGTATTGTTTGTATTTTCAAATTGGAGCTTGAAAGCAAAAAAAACAACTCACTTGATGGGGAAATCAAAACCACACCAAGCTCGATCCAATCCTAGAACTGCAATGACTTCCATCAAACTCCATAGTCCATATTTTATCTTCATCTTCTTCTAATATAAGAGGCACATCATCATCTCCTCTAGAATTCATGAAGTAATTCCCATGTCCATTGTCTTGATAAAGAATATCTACCTCTAGGATCTTCTGATTTTTTGCACTATATACTTCATTTTTCTCATTGAAACAAATTTTTCATTTGGCCCTTGACTGGAATATTTTGTTGAAGACCAATCCATCTGAATTTCTCCCAAATCTCTACAAAATTTACTCAACAACATCCCATATGAGGTTGGAATGTCTACTACCAAGATAGTCAATAACACTTTCTTCTCAAGGAAATCAACTAAAGCAACTTGGGCATCCTTTATTCTTCCCACAAGTGGGACTTATTTAGTTTCCATAGAATAACACCATCCTTTAGCCCATGTTAGAGTGAGACCAAGGGCATTAGCTACTTTTATTGGCATCACATTATTAGAAGCACTTGAGTCTATGATATAGTTGTTTAATTGGTAGCCTCCAACAAGAAGAGAAAGGTAGAATGGTTCAATCTTGTCAATCTTGGATGCACTTAAGGCTAACATGTTTTGAGATGATGGGGAAGGAGGAGTTGGTAGTAACCCTTTGGAAGAGGGCATGATAAATTGGGCTTTGGGTTACTACCTTTGATAAAACAAACTAGTTTATCAAATTGTTCTAGATGGGTTTACAAATATTCAACTCAGATATTTGGACCTTAGACCTTTTGACATGATCTATGATATCAAAAGAGGATGAAGTATGTATCTAAGGTGGTGGAAGATTTGGAAGAAGACACTACTTTGGGAAAGGGGTTACTTTTAGGCAAAGAGGGTAGACTTGAAGCTATTACAGGGCTTATTAGGTACCTCAAAGTTTTGCTAGAAACATTTTTACCATTTTGGAAGTAGCATTAGAAACCTTAGAAGAAGATGTTTTAATAGATGTAGACTTAGGAGACTTACTTGTTTCATCTGTGGTCTTCTTGGCTGCCACAAGGTCTGGTTTTTCTTTAGCATATTCCATAGAAGGAGGAAGTGCAGCTCCTCTATTGATTATTTTTTAGATGGAGTCACCATGGGAGAATCTGCATCCTTCTTCTTCTTGGGAGTAGATGGAAAAACTTTTCTTTTGGATTGAGAATGAGTGAACACCATGCAAGAGAAACTTAGTGCATCACCTTCTTCACTTTCATCTCTAGATGAGTACTCAAAATACCCAATCTCAGCATCATCAACTTCTTCAATTTCAAGCCCATATTCTTCTCATCATCATCATCATCATCATCATCTTGTTCAACAATCTCATCTTCATCATCACCCTGTGTATCATATGATTACATTGATAGGGGGAGCCTCTAGAGAAGTCTTTGAGGTGGTGGGCCAATCCTTTGTCTATTTGGAAAGTTTCTTCTTAGGTGCCTCTCTACTCACAGAAACTTGAGCCAATTTATTCTTAAGAGACAAGACATCATTAGCCAATTTTTGACTAATGAATCTGTGGTACCTACGTTTGAGCTTTGGCCTTTCTCCTTACTTGGACCTTTTTTATCTTTCCCAACATGATCAAATCATCTTCCACTTCAATTGACAATCTTTTTGCTTCATCCAAATCCATTGGTTGAGTTCTTCTTAGCATAAAAATCACCTCAGGAGTTGGGCATTTGTGAATAATCTTAGCTTTTTTGTCTTTGGTAGGTCGGGCCACTTCAAGTATCTTGTAAAAGCATCCTATTGAACTTTTCCATGAACTCCCTCATTGGTTCAAGGGTTCTTTCTTTAGTTGAGACCATTGGGCCAAAATTGCATGAGCATCTTCTACAGGTTTGAATCTGGTTTCAAACTTGGTCTTCATGTCATTCCAGTTAGTTATAGATCTAGCTTGGAAAGTGGTAGAACTAGTCTGTTTGCATCTTGCAAAGATTCTACAAAAAGGTGAACTAATACATCTTCATATCCAACTCCTAGCACTCCACAAGTAAGTGATGAAGGTTGTGATGTGGTCATCTGGATGTTTTTTCCCATCACCATGGAACTTGGGAAAATTATTTCTCGACCCTCTAGGTAGATCATGCAGAGGCGGGGTGAGAGCTAAAGGGACTTGTATTTTTCCCCAAGGTAAATGGTGCTTTTGTTGAGCCATTGGTGGTTCTTCTTTCCTTCTTCTTCTTCTTCTTTCAAATCCTTCAAGAATGACTTTGATTCTTTCAAGATCTTCTTTAAAACTTCCTCTTGTGGAGGAACGTAGTTTAAAGGTTCAACTACAACTCCATCAAGTAGGGGACTCAAAAGACAAAGTAGGATCAAATTGAGGGAGTATTTTCACCTGTTCTTCTTGTAATTTGATTGATAGGAAGTCTGAAATCAGCTTGCAACTATTCTTCAAAGTTAGGATCAGACACACCACTAGCTCTTGAAGATCTTGTATACCTTCTGTCAGCCAACTTGAATGTGCAATTCAAACAAGATTCTTCTAGGCTCTCCTTTACTGGTTCTTGAACTTGTCTTGCTCTTTCCAAGGCTTATGCACATTTCTTCCTTAAAATCTAGAACTCTTGTAGTAGTGTGGTAATGGAAGAAGTTTAATATGTTGTGCCAAATAGTTTCCCTCAAGTCCGATGTAATATCTTCTTGGGTATGGAATAGAAGCTTCAGGCCTTAGGACTGGGGATTACTAGGAATAGCCATCAGTGAAAGACATAAGGCTCAATGAATTTTCAAATTTCAATAATTTTTTTTTTTTGAAATAAATTTTTTTTGGATTTTGTGGAATCAATATTGGGTTAGCATATATATAAATCTACCCCATGGTGGGCACCAAAAACTATTGGTGAAATAATTTTTCGAGTGGGAAAAATTAATGGGTTCTCACCAACAATGTGTGGGACTAAGTCCCTCTACTTGAATGGGGAAGCTCCATTTATTGAAAACAAGGAAATGAAAACAATCTAAACTAATTTTTGGGTGGCCCAAAGACCAAGGATCACACAAGAATACTTCCCTAAACCTATGGCAATTTCTTGTATTTAATACAAGAGAAGAAAATTTTTTAGTGAGAGATAGGAGAGAAAAATAAGAAAGGGATTTCAATCAAAAATAACATAACAAATTTTGTTGCATTAAAATCAAAACATTTCACTTGTATCAATTAAAGAAAAAACCATTTGCAAAGAAAGAGGAACAATCAACAAGAAACACAAAATTCTTATTACATCATGTTACACAATTTACAATGCTCTTGGAGTACAAGTTGAGATGGAGATAAAATAGTAGTAGATAAGGAACAAAGAAATGAAGGCACTTGCTTTCTAGAAAGACAATGAGAGCTAGTAAAAATATTAACCATTTCCTCAAAATGAGGGTGCCATTCATATTTATAGTGCTAAGACTGTCTTTTCATCTCCCCTATATGACCTTTCACCTTCCTTCATGATTGTTGACTTTTAAATTCCTTTCGATTCTCCTTTGGTGTTCCTTTTCCCATCATTGACCTTTCAATTCCTAACCTTTGGTTTTCCTTCACCACTATGACCTTAAAAATTCTCGGCCTTTAGTTCCTTTTTAGCATGTTGTGCATCAATAACTTCTTGTTACTATACGTCGTCATTTTTTCTTGTTCAAATTCCTCATGTGTCATCATGAAAATATTTTTTTTTGTCATTACGTCACATCAAAATACATGCTCCCATAAATGTCATCATAATCTTATTTTTCCCATCCAACATCAAAATATTATTTTTGGAAATCAACACATCCATTTTTAATGGACAATGTAAAACATTTTTCATGTTCCTAGCTGGTAACACATTCTTGTTCCCACCAATAACACATTGGTGTTTTAGGACCAAAATTCATTTCTTCACTCTAGGGTCAAAATTAACAAAATTGGTTGTCCAATATATGAATATTTATGAAAATGGCCAATGAATCTAATGAGAATATTTATAAGTCATGAAAATGAATTATTCATCAATTTTTACCCCTATTTTAATTTTTACCTTAAGGTGTGTGCCACTAGACTGAGTGATAGAAGAGTTTATGATCACCGTGAACTAACACATCATATGGGTTATGAAGAGAACTAAATATAATTTCATTTTATCTTTTTTAATGCTCTCAAATATTCATGGGGCTCTTGAAATATTCCATGCAAGTTAAAACTTATACAAGGATCTTTGCGTTGTACTTTCGAATGATTTTCCACATCTCAATATTCCCAAAATATTTCCTTGATTATTCCAACATGAAGTAGGCTATTTTATCTCTCCAATTCCTAGGTAGGATCTTCTAACTCTTCACAAGGATCCTAAAACTCTTCAACAAGGTAAATAGCTTTTTCAGAACATGCATTTCCCAATACCTTACTTATAAGGACCTGGTTTCATATAACTTGTTCCTAAACCCTATATTTATTCAAAAATTTCCTAAATTTCCTCAAACTATTACATAGCTATATCACACACTACTTGGATGTATTATATCTTCTTGGTACCTCCTCAAGAGGTGCTCTACATTTTGCCAAAAGTCTGAAAATAATCCTTTTTAGGCCTCTAGGAGCAACTCCTTCTAGGTGAATCAAAAGGAATCTATGAATTGTCTCCTGCAGACTTACCTGTATATGAAACAAAATTTACAAAAACTATTTAGCACATCCCTCTCAGACATAATTAGTTTTCCATAGTTAGATACTAGTCAGAGGGCAAGTTCACATTGCCCGGTTTATGGATTTTTTGAGTGTGGGCTTGATTGTCATGGCCAAAGTTTCAATTTTTATGCTAGACATTTAACATGGCAACATAAACCCAGATTATACTTTGAGGAAAGAATTAAAACTTTTTGGGAGGAGAAAATATCTTAAAGGGTGATTTAAAACATATATTTTGTGTCTTATAACCTCGGTCAATTGAAAATATTCTTTACAATTGCTTAAGGAAGACCTAGTGAGGGTTTAAGAGAAAAAATACAAAAAGTGGAATAGTAGGAGTTAGGAAAGGAGTTAAGTTCTCAAATTTTACAAGCATCTTGGGGAAGGTAAATGTGGACTAATGGATCTAATAAAACTTTTTGGGTACCTCTATAAGCTTATTTGCATGAGTGGAGCAACAACATTCGCTTGAGGGACATATGGGCGTAGTCTTGTGAAAACAAGAGTAGTGTGGATTTTTGAAGGTTTGAATGCATTTATAAATTATATCTAATAGTGTTGTGAGTGGTTTTGAATAGTGTAACATGATGGGAAAGCCTTGGGTAGATGAATGAGCTACAACCTCTTAATGTTGCAAGAGCTAGTGAGTGAAAAGGTAAAGCAAGTTAAGATAAGAGAGTGTAAAGTCATTTTGATGATGAATGGGATATCTAATGAGTGGTATGGTGCTGTGAGGAAGGATATGGAACAATGAAAAGATAATGCATAAGGTGATATTGTATTAATTTATGTAATTTTTAGAAAATATGATAGGTTTGGGCCATTATAGGCTTATTGCATAGGATCCTCTTTTCGTAGATCATTGTGAGAAGTATTTGTTCACAAAATCTTGAAAGTTGATTATATGCATGATTATATCATTTTCTCTACATCATAGAACTTTATGAGTTACATGCCTCATATTTTGGCATTCTGCAAGTCGATTTGTGCCTTATTTCTCATATTATAATGGACTATACATCCTTTTGAGCAATAAATTCCATGTTTTGTGTCTCTTTTGCCTTAACTTGTGTTGTATTGCATCTGTTGCCTTCCATTACAACTATAGGTGTATTATGCATGCCTTATTATTATTACAAGATTTAAATTTGTTTTGCTTCATGAAAATGATGATGGTAAATGTAGTTTGGGATTGTGTATCTCATATTTGATCTCTCTCCTCTCTACTTTTATCCTCATTTTCACTCATTGGAATATCTCCACCCCTTGATCTTGGTTTTATCACCTCCCTTAGTTTAGGATTTAAGTTTTATACATCTTCCTCTCTCGATGGTCCCTTGGAATTATAGGTTAGTGTTAGGTAGTTGTATTTCCATTTGTATACATAGTTTAGCAAGTAGGAGTACACATACGAATTTGGCCTTCTCTCCGCAGGTCCATGCTCTACTTCAATTCCCACAACTTTAATACAGCACCATGTTGTCTCAAATCCCCAAATCAACATAATTTTGGATGGGTGCAATTTTGAGCTCCAACCCAACCCCTGAAGGAATACCAACCCCTAGTTTAGTGAAGAATCAATTGCACAAAGAGGATACAACCTCCTAATATTATCAAGCACCCACTAAACCACCTTTTAATGAAGATATATGATGTCTTTTTGCTACAACCACTGATGGAGATAATTGATTTAGATCACACACATTTAAACACTCTTCAAACCCTCATTCTCCTAACTCAATCTTTCTTCTTCTTTCATGACCTGATTTTTCTTAAAACCCTTACACATATACTCATCATTACTCTTGATATTTTCAAAATCATACTTAAATCTTAATTCATTATTTTTAACAACTCTCACAATTTCATCTAGGTTGCATTTTCCCCTCTTGTCCAACTTGTTCTAAAATGTACCACAAGACTCACTTTTATAGTCTCCTCTTTTATATAACACAACATACGTTGGTATAGAGAAATTATATTGAAAAAAAAATGTAACAATAATGTCATAACAACACTTAGAATGGACCCATATATGCTCGACCATGCTCAAATGCACCAAACAAGCCCAAAAATGACTCAAAACCCCATCACTGGATAACAAAAGACCAAAAACCTCATCACCATGATTATTCAAGCTTTAAAATTCCTAAAAACATGTTATATGTGACATACCAACACCATCCATGGTCATACATTATCTTTCACCAATCAAATTCTTCATAACACTATCAAGAAGGCTCATATCCTTCTCAAAACAGCTGTTTTCAGAACCAATCTTCACCTTTGGGCCTCAAGATCACTCAATAACATCTCAAATATTAAGTATATCCACTCATTATAAATATAGTGATCTTTACATCACATCCATGTTTGATAAATCTCACGAAACATCTATACATGAAAAAAGCTGACTTTCTTCTTCACCTAACTCGATCTTTCCATAAATAAGTTTTGGAAACTCAACTAGTTTGCACCCTTTATGCCACTTCAAGACCTCAAAAGGCCTTCAATAGGAACAAAATTCATCCCTCTTCACTCTCAAATTGATATCAAGCATGAAATAACCCATCTCGTGTATCTTCTACCTCAATCTTCTAGCCTGAGCAATCATGTCCTGAGAAATAAGAAACCTTATTCTTCACAAAATTAGTTGGATAACTATCACATCACCTCATCATAAGTAAAACCATATTCCATTAAAAATATCTCTCAATATAATTTCCAACATCTTACATTTCCTTCCAAATTCAAATGGATGGATTTTAACCAAGTCCATCTCTAAATTTTCTCCGAACTACCCCTAAACTACCTTAAGGCCAATCTTCGTAAATAGGGAATTTTTTCACTTTATAATCTCAACCATGATCTTAAACCATCATGGAAATCAAGTACCCTAGGATAAAACCAATCTTAATTTATTTAATACCTACTTTGGAAAACTTTGTATGAAACTAAACTTCTTCAAAAAAATTATTGTTTGAGTGGGGTCCACAAATCACCACATTCTATAATATACCTTTCTGGAAATATAGAAGAGTTATATAAAACATATAATCATCATTTCATCAAAAAAATCATTTTGGTTACCTACAATGATAATCTCTCCTACCGCTTTTTAGCTAGGGTTGTAAACTCTTAAATAGTAGTTTAGCTTCTTAACATTCATTCATAAAAATGTGACAATGAAATGACCTCATTATTTTTCAAATGATCTTATCTTAATGGAAAATAATCCTTTTTAAGACACAAGTTACCATGCAAATCACACAATTCATGGTGAGCATTGCACCGAGCTTGAAAACACCCTTTCTTGGACCCTATTTCACCTAAAACATCATAGCTTGCAAAATATTCTTCAAAATGACCTGAAACTTATCATGAAGTATCATGAAAACATCCTATAACTTTCCATACTCACCATATATCCCAAATAGGTCTGAAAATCTCTATCCATTAAGACTTACCTATGCCAACTTAGCATGTCTTCACCTGTTTGCTTCCCAAGGACCATGAAACACCACAAAACCTCTGAGAACTAACCTGAAACTAATCATACACCTCATATACACTGGAATCATGTTGATACCATACTTCACCATGATTTATTAACACAAAAATCATACCTCCATGCCATACCACATGCTATAGGACTAGGAATAGGTTTGGAATGACCTAACTCAACTATGCCAACCCATGAACAAACCTTAATGACATCATAGAGACAATTGGAAACCCTTAACACACCATACCTAGGGAAAATTTTAAGGAACCCAACTAAAATAATATTATAGAAATCATGGTGAATATGGTCAGAACCAGATTCATTGGGTTGACAAATTATCTAAAGTCAGCGCTTGTGGCATTGGCAAAATATAATATATTTTTAAAGGAAATTATAGATAGAGTGGAGAATGAAGGATAATTCATTGGCATGAAGAATATTTCTTACAAAAAAAAAAATTTAAGTCCAAATGGAGGTCTCATAATTTCCCACGACTTTCACTCTTTTTCACATAACCGCAGACTTAAAACTTTATTTAATTGGTTCATTCTATGGGCTTGGAGTCCACAAAATTCCTTTTCCTTAAGGATGCCTAGAATCCCACCACATTTCCACCGATATCCAATTCTAGGCATTGGGGCTACTTTTTCATATCTTTATGCTCAGGTTCCCAAATGGGTGACACTTGGCCACTCCTCATGTGCCGAGGCTTATCAAAAGTTTTAGCAACTTCCTAGGTAGTTAGTAGAGTCTTTTAAATTTTTTGGGTCTTATAAAGGTTTAATGGATTCCAATCTAGATCTGTGTGTGTGTGTGTGTGTGGAGAATCTAATCAAATTTCAAAATAAATCCTAAACATGTCGCGAATGAGACCAAATGAACAAGAAGGTTCCATAGATTTATTGGTGATCCAAGAATGTTTTAAAACCCTGACCCATCTATCTTGTGGTGATTCGATAAAAAATATATGTTTGGAGATCTACTAGCTATTCTCATGGGGAAAAAATAGTGGAAATTTTGACGAAAAGTGGTCACTACTATGGTCGTAAAAATAGCCAAAATCATATTCCAAAATTCCTACTTTTATAAAAATTATGAATATTAGCCACTAAAATTTTTGTTATGTAGTAGAACACGCAGATGTGGTAAAAAAAGTGTGCCAAATGAACCATATAGCATTTTGAACCATGGATCAACATGTTGATCCATGCAACGTATCAAGAAATGCAATATCGCAGTGAATTGCATTGAATGAGAGTGATGGTTGTAATGTTGAATGGTTGATGATTACGAATAATCATGTGATGGGGTAGGGAGTGATTAATTCTCAACCCAATTACATGTATATGAAAAATTGACCGGAGGATTTGGGCATCCTACTGCTAGAGGAAGAGTGTAGGGAGAAAGGTGTGTTATTCTCCAACCTTTAACTACATCCTCAAGATCTATTCGTTGTAGGACTCAAATCAATCTTTTTGTAGTTTTGGATCCAAATAATTTCGATCAATTAGTTGACCCATATAGGAGAGGTATAGGAAAGGAAATCTTTCCCCACTCCATGAGTGTCAACGCAATGTGATGGCTTCCAAGTTAAGTCATCTGGAAGAAAACACAAAATAGAGAATAACCTCCCAAGTTAAGCCATATGGGAAAGTAACGCATGTAACTCCCAAGTCAGGTCATCTAGGAGGCCAATTATGTTATATTGTATTGATTAAGTGATATGATTTTGATTGTTAGAGATTTGAATGTGTTTATTGATTGATTCTTTTTTGATTGGTTACTCATAGAGAGATTTTACGCTAGTTTCCCCAAGTTAGGTCATTAGGGTTGAATCGATAAAAATTGGTGAATGATCACATGGAAAATATTTTAACGCTTGTTTCCCACATGTTAGGTCATTAGGGGAAGTGATGAAATGTCGCATATAGAAATTGTATGTTTGTTGCCCCCAAGTTAGGTCATTAGGGGAAATCGATGGTGAAATGTCACATAGTGTATTAGTAAATGTTTGGAAATTGTCAAATTGGTAGTGTTTGTTTAAACACATGATGATATAAGGGAATTGTAGGATGCCCCTAATTATATGCCCCCTTTTGGTGAAAGGGGAAGTAATGATGAGAATGAATGTTGAGCCAAAAGTAAGCACGAGATAGATAAAGTGTGATAAAGATTTCCAAAATGTGTATAGATTGAGTGAAAGACAACATGAAGGAGAGATAACACGTGCGTCATGTGTATGGTACAATGGTAGGTGGAATTATAAAAATAATTCCATAGACGAGGTGTAAATCAGAGTAAATATGCTCAATTTATGATGAAAAACATGTAGTATGTATTAGTTGAGGTGGTAAGCTTGAAATAATGACTATAGTAAAGTTTGTGATGTAAAGTAACTATAAGTATGAAGGTGAAAAGGTGATTAGTCACTTCATTTGTCTTTTTGCGAGTGTGTGATTGATCTCTAAGCGTGTAAGGATGCCGCAAGTGATAGTAGCATCAATTAGCTGATTTGAGATGGTGACAACCGTAGCGGTGTCACATACAACGGCGAGTTGTAAGTATAATGTTTTTTAAAATGTGTGTGTCATGGTTGTTTTTGTCGAATTTTTGCAAAATTATAATTTTTAATGTTCTTGACATTTTATACCTAGACAAGAGTGGTGAAGGTGCTAATTTCCTTAGGAAAGGAGTACCCACACCAGGGCGCTAGTGTCCTACTCCCGGCACCCCAATACGCTTACAGGCGCCCCCACTAGAGAGGGTGTATTTAGTCTAGAATGATGGAAATGTTATTTTGGATGTATAGTAATGTTGAAAGTGAGTGTGTTTAGATTTATATAGTGTTCTAACGCTTGCGTTTGTTGTTTTTTAATTATGTAGAGGGATATCCAATCAAGGAGTTCTGCAAGGGTCGTCATTTGAGTAATTTGCTTAGATTGGGTTTGTCGACGATGATTAGGAGATCAAGGACCATGTCGGTCTATGGCATATAGAACGGATGGGTTATGTGCCTCATAATATTCCTATGTTGATGCAGTTATGTGAGATATGGAACTCGGATACTTGTACATTTTGGTTGCCTACGGGGAAATGATTGTTACATTGGAAGATGTGTATCATATATTATGGTTACCATTTTTGGGGAGACGTTATGTGTCATAAAGCGTGGAGAACATGGAGAAGAAGATGAGAGATGTCCAATGGTATTTTGTGGAGACCTGGTACTGCCAAGGCCCATATCAACTTGGATGCCATTTTGATAACCGGGTTCCACGCTTACAAAAGTTCATAGTTGTTTTCATTGCGGCCTTTATTTCCATCGAGGAGGTGGTGTAGGCATATTATATAAGATGTGATACATATGTTTTCGGATTGATGAGGGTACCGAGATATGCATGGGCCACCTATACGAGACTTATACTGATTCACCCAGGATGAGCACGGAGGTGGTATAGGTGCTAAAAAATTATTGCATGTGTGGGTCTATGAGCACATAGTATTTTTGAGTCCAATAGGAGCTCCTAGAGCAGAGAGTTGACTAGACTAGACTAACATATATGCTTGGAGGTGGATTGGTGTGCACAGATGGAAATTGGTTATGGATACTTATAGAGCACTTATAGATCGTATGGGGCCTGAGACAATGATATGGCAGCCATACCGAGACTCGGGGATGGTCGAGGATGCTATAGAGCTAGGGTATATGTGGAGGACCATGTGGTTGGAGGATCGGTTCTAAAGTGTGACCGAGATATTCTAGGTGGAGAGAGGTATCGCATCAATTTGGTATGGCCTGCAGGTGCTCCCTCAAAGCCGTATGTGTGGTTGAGGGAAATTAAAGCACCTCGAGGGTTAGAGCTAGACCAGGGCCGATAAGCAGTAGTAGTTAGTGCCCCTAGGGCCGGACAAGGTAGATCCCATGATAGAGCCAATAGATGGAGATGACATGGGATGCACAAAGGCATACCGAGCATGATGGGTAGCACATAGATGGGTGTTCCTATTTCCCATGTTTGTGGAGGTGGGGGTAGTAACACATGGAGGAGGGATAAAGGGGCAAGGAGATGCCCCGATCCTATAATGGCAACGAGATCTCGAGCCTGCGTATCTATAGTCATGTTGTAGGTTTTTACCCTTACCTATGTTGTGATTATCGGTTTTCTAACGTATATTATTTGATTTTTTTGTAGGTTGTGTGTATCCATCTTTGATAGTGGACACATCCATCCACGATTGATGCGAATGTTTCCACCGATGTACTTGGCGGGTAGAGGGATACTAGAGCACGTCGATGACATTTTAGGTGCACATGCCCATTTGTTTGAGTTGATTTGCTATAGCATCAATGACATGTACTATACTACTGAGTAGATGGGTGAGGAACGCGAGGATACACGATGCACAAGAGAGGTCAGTAGGTGGTGGTCCATTAATGCGGGATGTGTTCGCACAATTTATGAAACTATAGAGTCGTTTTATTTAGCAAGATATGGATAATAACTTGTTATGTAGGAAAGTAGAGAGGTATAGGAATCATGATTGGTGGCATCGATTTAGTGACTAGGCTTATAGTTTGGGAGATCTCGCAATGCCAAAGAGCGATAGCGATGATGAGATTTGAGTTGCATTGTTGTGTAATATGTAGGGGCATTTCCCGGTGATGGGATGTTTTGTAATGATGATTGTACTTGATATATATAGATGATGTTATTGGTATATGATGATTACATTTCATTGTGTATGATTGTGTGATTATTTTTGTAATGTATGTGATGTGTTGGATATTGTTCATGTTAGTTGATGTAGACTTGCACTATGATGTTGGTATTGATAGAAAAAATGTGTAATGTGAATGATGATAGGTAACATATGTAATCTGATTGATGAGTTGAGTGAGATGCATATTTGTTGAATGGAACTTGTAATGCATAGTTATTATAGTGGGTATAGTAGCATGTATGTAAAAATAGATAATGTATAATTGTTGAGCTATCGTGTCATGATAATGTAATGTAATCATAATATGTTAGTGAGATGAATATGGGGGATAAGATTAGCAATGCCCCCAGTGTATGGATGACGATATTCATTTAATTAAGACCCCTCATCACCAAGAATGAACCGTGTAAAGCATTGGGAAATGATTAAGTGTGCTAGATGAATCAGCAAAGCATATGATGAGAGGTTCTTATAGAAAATCCCTCAACATCCATGTAAGCATTGTAAGAACATAAGTGCATCATAGTGGGGTAAGGTAATAGTAATCACCTACAAAAGACCAAGGTGGTGCGAAGTGGTGGAAACATATGGGATGGAAGCAACATGAGTGTATGAACCAAACTGAAATTCATATGGATTTGCGGTGGGATGGACGAATGTAGAGGGTTGTGGTAGCCAATGTGAAGCATGATGTGGTGGATGAGATGGATGGAGCGGATGTGGTGGATGCGAGTGTGAAACCATGGATGGACACAGTGGAGAGCATGCATGAGTGACAACCTGAGGTAGTGGATGTATAATAACCTTAACATTAGATGGAGTAGACAAGTCAATGTGAGTAGAAACATGTTGACAAGGCAGAGGAGAGATGGACCGCTCACATGAGTGAGAACCAAAGGAAATAATGCCCTTATCCTCTAATTGTTACAATCTATCATGAGGGGAAAAGAAATCATTTTCCATATGGCCATTTATGTGATGATAATTACAATATGGTCGATCATGCTAGCGTTATAAACATTGTTGTGGATGATGATAGTTAGAAGGTAAGTGAAATCGTTCATTAATCAAAACACACATCACATCATGTGGTCGAGCGTGATGAGAGAAGTGTAATGGATCACGTGCAATAGATGGAGTATATAGAGAAGTAGGCTGTCATGGAGGAGGAGGAGAAGGATGTTTTTTTGGTATAGTAGGTTGAGCTTACTTGCTAGGAAAGGATGGAGATTGTGTAAGATGATCAACTGATGACAATAGAGGAGAACTGGATGACACCACAATAGTAGGAGGAAGTGGAGGATCAATAACATGGGCTAAGAGAAGATACTATTCTAGGTCAATGAATTTATAACACAAGAGTATGAATGAATCACATGTATCATATTGTAATTGTCACTTGAGAGTGGGAATGAGACCGCGAAAAAGATAAATTGCTTCTCTAGATCGATAGGTTGGAATACTAGTTTATGCATACAAGCATTGAATCATAAAATGTAATCCTTGATAGGTTCGGATGAACCCTGATGTAAAGTAGGTATATGATCATAAGTATTGTTAATGATAAAGCAACAAAGGAAGGCATCTTCTATATCATAGTAGGTACTAATGGAACCAAATGGAAGATGAGTGTACCATTGTAATGCATCATCAGTAAGACTATGTTGAAAGGCCTTAAGAAATAATCTATCATTAGAATAGGAAGCCATAGCCATGCGGTAATGTTGGAGATGTAGGTGAGGGTCACTAGAACCATCAAATCATGTGAATATAGGCATGATAAAGTCTTTAGGAAATGTGGAGTTATGGATCTTATAACGAATAGGGTTGTCATGTAATTAGTTGTTATCAATTAAATCATAATAATCCCTACTTCCTAAAGTAAGTGACTAAACCTCGAGATTGCAATTGACCTACGGCATACATGAGAGACAAAATATCTTGTGAGGGAATAGGAGAAGATGGCAATAATGTATTAAGAGGTTGTAACTTTCCACCGTGAGTAATCATGGGTACCTCAAGATAAGATAAAGGATATTTTGATGCTAAAGGCACACTAAGGGTAGGTGCCGTAGGAGGTGATGTAATGTCCATAGAAGTAGTAGGACTCATGTTAGAAACATCCCTAGGAAGTGAAGTAATCGATGGAGATATCTCAATAGTAGAAGATGAAGTAACAGATGTATGTGAAGTGTTAGGAGGAGATGAAACTGTAGGAATAGAAGAACTAATAGATGGAGGTGCCTCATGAATTATTCTAGATATAACCTCGGGAGAGAGTGGAGTAGGATATTCGGACTCGGCAGTATGAAAAGTTGAAAGGAATGATAAGAATATTGTTCCAAGCCACAATCTTAAAAGAGGGATCTGCGAGAACCGATGTCGAAAAGTGATGCACCATAACGAAGTTGCACTCCGATGGTAACGTCAAGCCAACGCAATACGCAAGATTCAAAACAATGGAAAGAAGATTGCAAGTAAGAATAATGTTCCTGCTCATGCTCATAGATCAAAAAATAGGAAGTACGAATAGGAGTGTTGTGTAACCCCCATGCCTAAACATGGAAAGAACTCAATGACACCACTGACGCATATGACGTTGACTAATGCATATGACGTTGACTAACACATATGACGCCTAGAAGAGGAGTTACAATTCCAAATAAGGAATGTAACTCCTATGATGCATATCGATTGACGTAAATGACAATGTCAGATTCTATGACAAAATCTGACACTTATCATTTGACTTCCTAAGACCTATGACTCTCGCAAGGCGAGATGACTCACCTAGGTGATGTGGACGATGACTGGATAGTCACACACACCAACACCCCCCTTCATCGAAGCTGAGGAAGAGGTCAAGGTAAGCTAGAATAGAAAAAGAAGACTCCCCTAGACAACTAAGAAAGATGTGTCAATGGGCCCCGGCAACTAAAGGCCTGATAAGGTGCCCATGTACAAACAACATCTTTCTGGAAAGAAGAAGAGGAGAAGGAGGACTATATAGCCCGAAGAAGATGGGTGGCTGCAGCAGACCTCACCCTAAGAAGAGACCACAAGTGAAGAAACTTCACCTTAGTGAAGGGCTTGGTGAAAATGTCTGCAACCTGATCAAATTGTCTGAACATACTATATGTCGATGATGTTTTCATGTATCAGCTCCCGTATGAAGTGCATATGAATCTCAATGTGCTTCATCCACTGATGTTGAATGGGATTTCTACAAATCGAGATAGTGCTCATGTTGTCACAGTAGATAATGGTAGGCCACCGAAAGTGGATGCCAAACTCTATCATGATACCTTGTAACCAAACAACTTCTGTGGCAGCGTTAACTACTCCTCTGTATTTTGCTTCTATCGATGATATGGCAATGGCATTTTGTTTCTTGCTGACCAACTGACAGGACCTGAACCAAGAGTGAAACTATAGCCTGAGGTAGACTTCCGATGATCTAGATCACCGGCCCAATCTGAGTCTGTAAATCCAACCAAGTCAATCTCAGTCCCTCCTAAGTAATGAATACCATCTGTGTGAGTGCCACAACATAGTGAAGGATCCACTTTGCTGCTTTTAAGTGCAGCTCATGAGGCTCCTGCATAAATCTGGACACGATCTTGATGGCATACAATAGATCTAGCCGAGTGTGAGTAAGGTAGATCAAGCTTCCCACCAACTGTCGATAAAGGGTACCGTCAACCAAGGGGGAAGAGCAATCAGAAACCAACTTAACCCCGGAAAGAAAAGGAGTAGGTGAGGACTTGCAGTCGGACATGTGAAACCGAGCAAGCAAATCAAGAGAGTACTTAGGCTGTGAGATCATAATTCCCGAGTCATATTGTGAAATCTGGATCCCAAGAAAGTAATGAAGCAATCCTAAGTCAAACATGGAGAACTTGTTGGCCAAGGAGATCTTCACATAATCAATGATAGAGGAAGAGCTACTAATGATCAACAAGTCATCAACATAGAGAACAAGAATAAGCATGGAGTCATCCTATCACAGAATATACACATTTGGGTTAGAGTGACACCAAGTGAACCCTGATGCAAGTAAAAAGGAGTCCATCTTGGCATACCAAGCCCGAGGGGCTTGTTTAAGGCCGTAGAGAGACTTCTTTAATTTTTAAACGAGGGATGGATCATGGACATAACCTAGAGGTTGTTCCATATAGATCTCCTCCTCTAGGTCCCCATGAAGGAAGGCACTCTTAACATCCATCTGGTGGACTTCCCATCTATTAGTGGCAGCGATGGCAAGGGTCAGTCGAATGGAAGTCATCTTCGCAACCGGAGCAAAGGTTTCTGAGTAATCAACCCCAACTACCTGGGAGAAACCCTTAGCTACAAGTCATGCTTTATACTTCTCAACTTCTCCATCAACTCCATACTTTGTTCGATATACCCACCTACACCGAATGATTTTTCTTCCTTTTGAAAGAAGGGTAAGATCCCAAGTGTCATTCTTTATGAGTGAGGAATACTCCTCATCCATGGCAGAATCCCACTCAGAATCCCAGAAGCTTCCTGGAAAGATGGTGGATCAGAAGCAGAGGTGAAGAAGGAGTGAGGTCCAGTGAAGTCTGAGTGAGTACGTCTCTCATCCAAAGGATCTCCAACTAAATCTCCAGCACTCTGTAAAGTTTTCCTGGCCCAAAGAGGTCTCGAAGGCTCAAGCTCCGAGTCGAAGATTCTTCACTTGAGTGAGAAGGGACATAGTCCTCATCATCACTACTGTCAGAATCAAAGACTCAGAAGTTTGAGGATCGGGAGGAGTAGGGAGAGGTGGAACTCACTCAACAACATCATCATCTGAAGAGTCAGAATCTGAATCAATGGGCAAAAGGACCTCAGTGGAAGTTGAAGTCAAGGATGACTCATCAAACTTCACACTCCTCTCAATATAAAGCTCACGGGTGGTAGGGTTCAACAATCGATATCCCTTCACGCCATTAGGATACCCGACAAAGATACAAGGTTTGGATTGTGGATCCAATGCCTTGCGTTTCTTTTTGGGAATCTGAGCCATAGCCTTGGATCTAAAGACTCGAAAGTGCTCGACATCAGGCTTGTGTCCAAACCAGGCTTCAAAGGGTGTCATCCCTCTTACTGCCTTGTGTGGGACATGGTTTTGAATATAACAAGCACAATTCACTGCTTTAGCCCAATACTGTGGAGGAAGATATTTTGAGTGAACCATATAAGTAGCCATCTCCTTTAAAGTTCGGTTCTTTCTTTCTACAACTCCATTTTGGGAAGGGCTATAAGAAACTGTACGCTGCAAAGCAATCCCCTCAGAAGTGTAGAAATCCTCAAACCTGTTGCTCACATACTCACCTCCATTGTCGGTTCGAAGAACCTTGATAGACCGTTCCGCTTGTTTCTCAGCAAGATCCTTAAAGTTTTGAAAATGCTCAAAAACTTCAGACTTAAGCTTAAGAAAATATACCCAAGTATAACACGAAAAGTCATCAATGAAGGTTAGTATATATAGAGCTCTAGTAAAAGAAGGAGATGGAAAAGGGCCAGAAACGTCACTATGAACAAGATCCAAGGGATGAGTAGCTCTCCAGGATTTTCCCTTGTCAAAGCTTTTTTCAGGGTGCTTTCCAAGGGTACAACCCTCACAAAGACCCTTAGAAAACTTAACTTGGGTAGCCCATTGACCATTTCATTTTGGCTCAATTGTTCAAGGTAACGATAATTTAGATGCCCAAAATGCTCATGCCATAACTTGCTAACCTCATTTGCATGAGTGAGCAAGGCATTGGGCATCGAATCAGAAGAGAAGTGGGAAAAGGTATACAACCGTGAATGGTGATCTGCCTTTCCCTCAGCCACAGTGCAGTCAGAGTTAAGCTCATGAATAATCACCGAGTTAGGACCAAATTCCACTCGCATTCCTTCACCAAGGTGGGTGATTTGGTAAACCGATAGGAGATTGGTAGAGAGATTGGGAACACTCAACACTTGGTTAAATGTTCCACCTTCAATCTCTACCGATCCACTACTGAAACCGACACATGAGTGTCATCACCCAACATGATTTGGGACATGCCACATGGTTCAATGCTAGAGAATTCAACCTCTGAAGAAGCCATGTGGTGCGAGGCACCGAAATCGATAATCCAAGTTGATGATGGAGCTGATCTAGCTACAAGGGCCTTACCTTTCTTCTTTTCATTTTTAGTCTCCTTTGCATTAGAAGACTCGCCTTTCTGAGCATTTTGTTTAATAGATTCAGGAACACTTATTTTATTCTTCTCAAGTAAATGAGTTAAGTGATCAATTTGTTTCCAAAAACAATGTTGCTCATCATGGCCAAAATTCTTACAATAGGAGCATTTATACTTTTCCTTCTTTGCTTTAGGCTCAGAAGTCGAAGTATGAGTGATGGGCTTAACTAGGGGTTGGTTGGTCTTGGTTTCTTTCTTAGGTTGGTCCTTAGTTTCTTTTTTCTTTTCATTTTTCTTGCCCTTATTTTCCACAAGGGCATGTGACTTGGATTTTAGAGTCCCCATTTGAATGAGTTTGTCCTATTCTCAAATGAGTTGGGATGAAAAACTGTCAAAGGAGGGCATAGTCCAAGTACTACCCAAGGTGGCTTTCGTGGCGTGAAAAGTTGAAACGAAAATAGAGTATTCAGGACCTAACTTAGAAAGAATCGACAAGATCAATTGAGAGTCTTTCTTATCCACTTTACATTCCTTTAGAAGCATTCTAGTGCGGACAAATTTTGAAGAAGGCCTGTAGGTTTTCAAAGTCACTAGGATTTAACCCTAGTAGTTCGTTCTCCAACTCATGCGCTCTCATGTCATCTTGCTTCCCAAACATATCATCGAGCGTTTTCCACGCTTGATCGGGTGTTGAGGAATTTTGATGTGGAAGAGAAAGTCGGAGAGACGGACATACGAGATAAGACTAAGGCTTCATCACAACAAATTGAACCATTTAGATTTTTCAGTTCATTAGTAGGTTCGGTCTCTAACCCCATGGTAACTCGGTATAACCCTTTACTTCGCAAAACCAATATAATTTTAGATTTCCATTCGAAGAAATTAAAAGGTGTGAGCACTGGTACTTTAGAGATATCCATAATGAAGAGATAGAACCAAGGAATGTAGAAGGAAGGAGAGAGAAAGGAAACAACCACCCCAGAAAAAAATTACACCCCCGAGTTTTGGCACTTTATAATTCAGTGCGTTGATTACAACCAGATGCGACTGTGTTCCGAGAACCAATTTGTCACTCACCTTGCAATTAGCATAATAATGCGCAATGGTGGAGACAACAATCAAGGTTCATAGGGCGCAACAGATCGACACTGCAAGCAAGCACAGAAAGAGAGAAGCAAGAGGGGGAAGAAAGAGCTTTGTGAGAAACAAGTGTCTCACGTCACACAAAAGAATCCCTTTGTCGTAAGACTGTGGTGGATGCGCTCACAAGTCCACAAAAAAGGAATAGAACAAAGCTCAAGAAAAAATGAGCTGAATTAAGCAATACAAAGACACCCCCGAATGTGGCACTTTATAAAATTAGTGTGTTTACAAAACTAATGATCCCATCATCTAGAGTGCAAAAAAACATGCAAATTTGACTAAAGAAGTGCTCAAAACCGAGCAACGAGTCAAAAGTTATAGCAAAAACCAATTCCCACAATTGATGAGAAAAAATCCAATAAGCCTACAAACGGATTTAAAAAGTGCCCTAAATGCATGCAAAAGGTGTCGTATGTATGCCCGTTGGAAATGGCATGGAATTTGAGATAGGGTTTGTTTGTATTGCGAGGGGGGATTAGCCACCTGCCAATCCCGGACCTCACCCTTCGTCTTCGGCACTCGATGGAAGGTTAATAAAACAAGCCAAAAAACTTACAATGCCAATAAAATGTAATGTTTTTACCTTATACCTTTTAAAAGTAATGAAACAACACGTTTTTTAGAAGAGTGATAAGGTAAAAAGAATGCAAACACGTTTTTTTTAAGAAAAGTGAATAAAAAAACGTATTTTTAGAGAGATATTACGGAAAAAGAATCAGTAGAAGCTGTCCACACGTGCTTTGGGAAAATGCAAAATGAATGCAAAGAATAATGCCAAAATGGAGAAAAACGTAGGAACAGGAAAAAATAAGATGCCAGCTGGAAGAAAGACGCCAAGGACAGTGCAAAATGCCAAGTGGAGAGAAAAACACCAGAAATGAGGTTTGAAACGCTGGAGCAAAGGAGAAAATGCGGCCAAGGGAAAGAAAAATCCCGAGGACAAGAGTGCGAAAACGCCTAGAAGGGAGAAAACACTCGTGAAAAGCCCAAAAATGCCTCGGGACAAGTTTGAACGTGGGAAAGTGTAAAAACGTGAGTAGTTTTAGTGCAAAAAAATGTGAGAGACCAGTGCAAAAATGTGAGAGACCAGGAAAAAACGTGAGTATTTTGCAAAAAATGTGAGAGACCAGTGCAAAAATGTGAGTATTTTTGCAAAAAACGTGAGAGACCAGGCAAAAACGTGAGAGGTTTTGCAAAAATGTGAGAGACTAGGCAAAAACGTGAGTATTTTTACAAAAAACGTGAGAGACTAGGCAAAAACGTGAGAGGTTTTCAATGCTCGTAAAAACGTTCGAGACCAGCAGAGGTAACTTCGAGACAACAAGGAACCACAGCGATGAGCAAAAATCTTGGAATAGTCTGAGTATACACCGGTGAAGAAAAAACAACGATTCCAACCAGTAATCACAGGTCCACACTAAAAATGAGCTCTTCTTTTACCCTACAGGCGCTGAATCTGAACACAACCAGCAAGAAACACACAAACAACCCAAACAAAAACCACAAAGATCTAGAAATATCCAAATATGAACTTAGCTGATAAGAAAACCAACCAAATACCTTAACTTGAAACTGCTGAAACCTCAATACGAGGTGAGCAATAATTCCAAAATGATAATAAAAAAACTTGCACACGAGGAAATGAGAAGAAACCAGAAGTAATAAACAACTGAGAAACGAAGAGTGCACATTTACCAAAACCAGCTCTGATACCATGAAAGAGGGATTCACGAGAACTGATGTCAAAAAGCGATGCACCACAATGAAGTTTCACTCCGATGGTAACGTCAAGCCAACGTAATACGCAAGATTCAAACAATGGAAAGAAGATTGCAAGTAAGAAGAATGGGTTTGCTCATGCTCATAGATCAAAAAATAGGAAGTACAAATAGGGGTGCTGTGTAACCCCCATGCCTAAACATGGAAAGAACTCAATGACGCCATTGATGCATATGACGTTGACTAACGCATATGATGCCACTAGAAGAGGAGTTACAATTCCAAATAAGGAATGTAACTCCTATGATGCATTGACGCAAATGACAATGTCAAATTCTATGATAGAATCTGACACTTGTCATTTGACTTCCTAAGACCTATGACTCTCGCAAGGTGAGATGACTCACCTAGGTGATGTGGATGATACCGGACACCACACACACCAATAGATCTCAGATGATAATAGCACACCACATTAGATTTGTAAAACAAAAGAGCTAAAATAACATATATGGAAATCCATCATAATCCATAATGTTCAATACATTACAATAGAATGACTTGAATTATTCAATAAGAAAGATGTACATATAGGAGGGAAGTGTAACTACTACCTAAATCGGTGGTGAAAGAACTCCCACTAACCGATACTCGGTAGTTAAGTTAACTCCAAAAGACTAGTAAGATAACTTCACATAACTGAGAAGCTAACTCGACACAACTAATAAGCTAACTCCACACAACTAGTACACCTAAGCAAGCTAACCCAACAAGTGTAGGGCTAACACAAGTGTAATAATTATCCTGATAAATAAATAAAAGGATAAATAATAACCTACACTAACACCCTCCCGTAAGCATAGCTTAGGTGGGTGGAAAAGAAGGTGTGTCCCGAAACAAGGCCTAATGAGGTACCCATGTACAATAATCTGGTAAAATTAGATACCACAAGGTACCCAAAAGCAATAATAACAAAGTAGAGAGCAAAATCTTGTTGCAGATATCCTCGAAGCTTGGCTCCAAAAACTCATACAATCCTGAAGAAGTGTGGTGCACACTATGGTCTGAATCTACTGCTCGATCATATAACTCAAAAACAACTGACACTAGGCTTCACCAGAATAGCTCCATGCAAGGAGACTGTCAATGGAGTGATGTCGAAAATGTAAAAAAACATCAAACATAATTTGATCAACTGCTACAAATAGGTGTGCCATGATCCAAGAACAACCAGTCAACAAGGCAAGGACATGAGATCCAAATAAATAGGAGTGCCACGATCCAAGAAAAGCCAAGGTAACAAGGCAAGGACACGAAACCCGAAGAAGTAGTATCAACACCACACCCTCACATACTACTGAATGAGTAGAGTGATACCACTGATTTATGAGTTATCAAAATCAACTACTCAAACACTCGAAAAACTAACACTGGACTCCACCATAATAGCTCCCCCACAAGAGAGACTATCAACATGCCAAAAAAGTGTCGAAAATACAGATCCAAAATATCTCAACAAACAAGAGAGATATAAATGTATACACCCATAGATACAATAATGCAATACCCAAAATTTTAGGATGTCGGGCTCAACCAAAAATCCATCCACAAGTGATCACAACACCCTCCTGAATTTGGCACTTTATAATTGAGTGCATGTAAATATTACAGTGAGTAAAAGTACCTTTCATATTTGAAATATGTGTATAAAAATGTCACCAATGTGTAGATCTCGAAAAAATACACAATTTAAAAAAAAAATCACCTTAATCCGAGCTACGGATCAAAAGTTATGAGCTCTACAAGGTTTTGCTATTAAAATAATTTTTAATGCTGATCTTTTTAAAAGGTACACGTGACACCCAAATGTCCAAAGGGTAAAAGAGTTCATCTACATGATACATGCTTGCGACCAAAGGATAAAGTTTGCTCCCAAAACCTAAAATGTCCGAGGGTAAATCATCAATCCAAAGGGTACACGCTTATATCCAATGGATAAAAGAATGCACCCAGAGAGTACAGATCTACGTCCAATGGATAAAAGACTACATCCAAAACCAAAATACCCGTGAGGGTAAAAGAATGCATCCGGAAGGTACATGCTTATATCCATGGATAAAAGAATGCACCCAGGAAGGCAGGATAAATGTGCGTCCAAAGTGGATAAAAGACTACATCTAAAACTAAAATACCCAGAGGGTAAAAGAATGCATCTGGAAGGTACACACTTATATCCAATGGATAAAAGAATGCACCCATAGGGTACAGATCTACGTCCACTGGATAAAAGACTGCATCCAAAACCGAAATACCTAGAGGGTAAAAGAATGCATTCGGAAGGTACACGCTTATATCCAATGGATAAAAGAATGCATCCAGAGGGTACAGATCTACATCCAGTGGATAAAAGACTACATCCAAAACCGAAATACCCAGAGGGTAAAAGAATGCGTCCAGAAGGTACACGCTTATATCCAATGGATAAAAGAATGCACCCAGATTTGACTGTCTCAAAACATGGTTGAGTTTACAGTCGATTCTAGGGTTTTGGCACCTTCCAAATCCAATTCCGCACTCCGTTTTACATAAAAATGCATGCTGCAAAAAATTTCTAACAAATTCCATATACATGAAAAAAATAAACCCTTGCTTGCAAAGAAAAACTTACTGGATGTCTACATCATCTATCACTCTGATACCATGAAAGGAACGATAAGAATATTGTTCCAAGCCGCGATCTTATATGATAATAGCACACCACATTAGATTTGCAAAACAAAAGAGCTAAAATACCATATATGGAAATCCATCATAATCCATAATGCTCAATACATTACAATAGAATGACTTGAATTATTCAATAAGAAAGATGTACATATAGGAGGAGGGAAGTGCAACTACTACCTAAATCGGTGGAAAGAACTCCCACTAACCGATACTCGGTAGTTAAGTTAACTCCAAAAGACTAGTAAGATAACCGCACATAACGAGAAGCTAACTTTGACACAACTAATAAGCTAACTCCACACAACTAGTACACCTAAGCAAGCTAACCTAACAAGTGTAGGGCTAACACAAGTGTAATAATTATCCCGATAAATAAATAAAAGGATAAATAATAACCTATACTAATAAAAGTAGTATAATCATGACTATCAATCGTTCCTCAAAATCGTAAAGAGGCTCGAGATAGAAGTATGTCACTAAGTGGATCATTGACATAGTATGGAGTATGCGAATTAATATGTGATGGATTAGGAGAACCAATATCAAAAGTAGGAGATTTGTGACATGTAGCCATAGTAGTGGTCTAATGAGGAGGAGAATCGTATGAAAGCAATTTTCAATACCTAATATGTAATCAATAATAGAATCATCTAGAATTTCCTTAGATAGGTCAAAGAGGATCACCGGTAGTCATATAACATGGTGCACAATGAGTGAAGGCTATCAGATCTAAAAAAATACTGATACCAATGGGAGAATCTTCAAAACAAGTAGGTACATATTATTGACCATCTAAAAGTTGGTGAATATGATCTGGAACAGTAGCATTACTATAGAGAGTTGTGAGTTCAGCGATAGCAGCCTCATCATAGATTGGATTAACACTAAAGTGTGACATGATGGGAAAAGAAGGAGAAGAGCGATCCTTATCCATTAGGGTTTGAAGTGGATCCTAGGGAATTTTTTTTTCTAAACGTCGGGTTCACCAAAATGATTAACTAAAATATGAATTTTATAGGTTAATCTAAGAAGTACAACAATGTAATAACTGGAATATACTAAAATATAGACATTATATAATTTATTTGATGTTATAAATGAAATCAAATAAGAGGGAAAGGGTACTAACTTTAAATATAACTTACCTCGTAGTAATCGAGTCATGTTCTGCGCTTTGAATATGATGACGAACCTCGTAAAATTATTACGTAGTGAAAGATCTTGCAAACTAGGATGCCTAAAGGAGTACATGGGCACTTGTGGGCACCCCGTGTTCTAGAATATGGGTGCCCTGTCTTTAAAATGAGTGGGAAAATGAATCATAGGATCGCTAAACCTTTGCAATGCTTCACCTTTGATCAGGTTGGGGTTGCACTTGATTCACCAATGTCCCTGGAGATCTCCATTGAATAATCTCCTACAAAATCCCACACAAAAGCATCAAACCCAAAAAAGAAAGATGCAAATGAATGGGTCAGGCTGTCTCTCGCTACCAAATGGATGGACTTATGATTGAGCGTTGCACTACATCTTAGATCCAATGCAGTTCTATGTGCTTTTGTGTGCAATTATTTTCCTAGGGTGCCCTAGCGCCAATGACACCAAAGTAGCGGGCAATAACTAGATGTAAGATACAAATAGTGGATGGAATAGAAGGAATACAACCCTTACTATGCACTGTGTGATGTAAAATAGTGCCCAAATGTATTCATTTGCCTTATGTAGATAGCTATCCCTTAGTAGAATAGTCCACCCTTAAGATAGTTTGTATGTTGTGTTTATATAGGGATCTCTTGCTCAAATTTCGACACTAATGACCCGACATGCCGACTAGTACCTAGGGGAATGGGAGAAAAACCATAAAGACCAACCTCAAACTTTTAAATTAAAACTAAGTGTGACCGGGACCAGGGAACCCAGAAATGAGGACTAGGGAGCCTAGGGTGCCCTAGTCGAAGACAAGAGATGACTACTACGTAAATAACGACAACTAAGACTCATCCAGAGATGACCAGAAATGTGAAAACAAGTGACGACTATGTAAAGCACACAATAACAAAGACCAACTAGACTGACGACAGGACTAGGGATGGGTCATTAGTGAATAATTTTCTTATGCAAGATCCATATATAAAACAACATACTTGGCGGTATAATTATAGTAGTAAGTGTGTGGTTTTGTGACTATAACTTCTTGACTTGGTAAGAAGCTTCACGCATGTAGTGATTTCAACCCTACCGAGTATGTATGATATTTTGTAAGATTTAGGGATCCTTGGGTGCATTTTGTAAGTGTTGTAAGTGAGTGTATCAATGTAATGCCATATGATTTCTCGGTTAGCAAATGAGGTAGTGTTAACTTTCCTATATAGGTCTCAAGGTAAATTATAGAAAAAGGATGACCTAGAGGGAGTAAAAGAACCATAAAAAATATGAAACTAAAAGAAAAGATGGAGGATATATAGGTGCAAATCCATACAAATAGTTAAAGACCATATATAAATTCCTAACCAAACCAGATGTACCTTGACTCGGGATGAGAAACATGAAAAATGGAGTTTGCATCATGTCAAGTATACTTAGTATATGGGTTTTATTCATTTAATTCTCAAAATTAGATGACATATTGGTGTGTAGGGATAAGAAATATAAACAAGATACCTTAAGGTGTAATAAGTGGGAATATACAAGTTGTATTTATCTTAGCAAGAGTGCATTGTCAAAACTAGTAGTGTTAAAGAGTAAATTGTCAAATTTGAGTATTTACAATTGTTATTTTAGTGAAAATTGTATGCGTTATAACATACATAGAAACCTTGATGAGGGTAATAAATGAAATTATACTTTATGTGATGATTTAACTTTTAGAATCATTATCAAACTTGGAAACACGTAAAACCGGAATTATATACTTAAAACTTACTATAGAGCATTTATAGCTCCCATGTTTGTATCAACAAACCATGTATAGGATTCTCATAATAACAATAAATATTGGATGGTATGGGACACTAATCAAGAGAGTTGTGATTTCTAGAGTCCAATCTATGGGTTATCTTGTGTTATTTTGGAAATAAGAAATTAAGATTAGGGTCCTTAGGATTAGAAGCTAGAAGATAGATATTCTATGAAGAGTGATGAGAAGGAGAACAAGTTAGTTCTATGTTTTATGTTATTCTTCGTGTTATGGTACTAAGGGGTAGTTGTTGGATTTTGCTAACTTTTACACAAGTTTTGCTAATTAGTAAATCTATGTAAAATAAAATTCTTGGTGTTGGATTAAGTTGTATTGATCATGTTTTTTTTGGACATTTGTGGAATATATATATATATATATTACTGTTTTAGTCCTATTTCTAGTTTTTGAGTTACATGATTTTAGAGATAGAGATGTCCTATTGTGAATTGTTTAAGGGAAAAGGGAAGTTTTTAGAGATGTGTGTAAGGAATAAGGATTGCTCTTCGTATTGATGGGTTAGGTTACCTAATGCATTTTTCAAATATGACAAGTGTTAGGGGTTAAGGGTTGAATGCATATAAAATCAAGGTCTTACCTCATGATTAGTTGGATAGAATTCCTTGATGCTCTTACATTGTCAGATTTCATTAAGAATGCAAGCCTATTATTATCCTAGTTCTCTTTTGTCCAAAATAATATTCATAACTACTATTGTTTTTAGGATGTTATATTCCTACCCTATTGATAGGTCTATCACTTTTTGTGTGGCTTCTCTAGACATGGTATTCTCTCTTACTTTATCGTTTACTTGCTTATTCCTTCTCACAATGGGTGGGGCCACTCTCACTTTGTGGGAAGTGTACAAGGCTTTGTAAGGCTCATGGTTGGAGCTAAAGCACTTAGATGATACTATTTCTCTCATGATGTAGTTCAACATCATGATTGATGTTTGGAAAATGGTGACAAGTGTGTCCCAACATAGTTGTGATGTATAATATTTCATGATATTTATTGTGTTGTCTATTGAGAAAAGAGAAGTTGTAAACACCGTTTATTGAATTTATATAACCATTGTATATTGGAAACCATGTAAACCGAAATACATATATTCATTTGTAATGAATTATAACATGATTATGAGATGTAAACATGTGTAATATTGAATCACATGGATTATGGAATTAATATAAACTATCTACTTTTGAAACACTTCTTATGGATTTGTAAAATTATGTCGTAACATACATGAATTAACATTCAAATGTATTATGATGAACTCATTGAATGAAATTGTACTTATTATGTTCTTGTTCACATTTATTGAAATGGACGGAAATGAATGCACATGTTAATGAATTACTTGTAAATGCCTTAGTTTAATTGGATGAATAATTATATGCAAAAATCATATAGGTAGTTATAATTAATGTTATATGTATTGTTAACTCAAGAATGATTATGTATTGAAGAAAATATTACAAGCTAAAATAAATGACACAGTTTAATCTACTATGTTAGTTAAATATGATTACTTGTATTATTATTATTATTGTTTCTTGCATGTGTTTTTTGTTAAGCATAGGACTATGAAAATCATGGGCGTCGATTTCCGTCCTCATATGTGTATGGGTGATTTGAATTTCCATTTCAAAAAATGCCAGTGTGTTTTTGTGATCACCCATCGAGAAGCATGTGGATTTGAGGCACATAAATAAATAGTTCAAATTGGGAGGTTTTAACTATTCGTATGTATTGTTGTGAGGGACATATAATAAGCTAAAATGTGAGAAGATAGGGACATGCGAGGTGTTTTACACGTTTATCGTGAAAGATATGTGATTTGCATTTCTTAAAGGTATTTATATATAACCCATATTCAATGTAGCATACTTGTATGAATGCCACGACGGGTAAGAGGAAGATGATGGGGGTTAGGATTGTAGATACACGATGGGAGAGAGAAAGTATCAAAGGAGAAGGAAGAAATAGAGGTTATCTTAAACTCTATAATTTACAACAAAGGTGGAGTTTGAAGTCGTGTATTTGAAGTTTTCCAAGGCATGAAGTGCATGGAACTATCTTGCACATATATCGAAACTACACAAGCACAAGAATCATGATGTATTGGCGAGGGTGTGTGTGATAAACCAACAAGAATCCAGGGAGGAAAATTGGAGGTTTTAATACAACATAGGAAACAAATAGGGTGCCACGAAGAATGAATGTAGGGTGCGGGGTTATACACAAAATTGGAGAATTGGCACATAAGTTGTTAGAACCCTAAATCATCCAAGGAAGCCATTACTTGTACAACACAACGAATCTCTTATGAGTGGCACACAATAATTATAACATGCGAAGTAAGGGTAGTGCACAAAGACACCAAACTTCGAGGAAATTAAGGTTCGACCGTTTGGCTTTAGTAATAATCAAATTGACCCAAGAGCTTTGCAACTACCTTGGACTCCATAACTGTAGGAGATGAACATGGGTGACATGCGTCAACTAGTATAGGGTGCATATATCAAAATTAACACACTACATTATGTAAGTCATACATCAAAGCATGTTGAGAAAGCATTAGCATAAGTCGATAAGATTCAACCAAATCTCTGTCAATTTATGAAGCCTAAAAAGAATAGAAGATTCTCCCAAAATCAAGAGAGATAAGACTAGATGGAAGTATGAGAGGCTCTATTATTATATCAAGTAAAGCTTCACGTTGCAACACAAGTGAATCTACAAGCTAAAACTAATGTTGAATCTTTATATATCCCTTAGAATCATTACATGATGGGTTTTGTGTTTACTTGTGTATGTTTGTTTATATTTATCTTAATTGTTGGGTTGAAACTTTCCTCGAAAAATTGAGTCCTTATGATTGGATTAATTATTTAAAATTAATTATATTGTTGTATACAACTAAACGTGGATTAGATTTTACTATTTTAAATCAATTTAAATGCACGGAATCCATTCTTAATGAGTAAAGTGTCATGTTGCAAGACAAATGAATATGCGATGTTGAATCTTTATATATCCCTTAGAATCATTAGTGGATGGGTTTTGGGTTTACATGTATGTGTTTGTATATATTTATCTTAATTATTGAGTTAAAACTTTCTTAACAGAAAATTGAATCCTTTTGAATGAATTATATTTTACTATTTTAAATCAATTTAAATAGAGCGGATCCATTCTTAATATAAAACCACTTTCCACATAAAACACACTTCTGGTAATTTGGATTCATTTAATCAATTCCTGAAGTGAGAAGCAAGCCCCAGAGATTGATTTCAAAGGCCATATCCCCTAGAGGCTACCTAAATTGAGAATCACCATGTGTTCCTCTAGTCAAACAATCCACCCGTGCAGCCACACTTTTCTGTTTCAACTAGGCATCTACTTAACCTAAACCTAAGCAAGCAAGGGTCCAGCAGCAATGGCAGAAGCCGAGGTGTCGAGCAGAGAGACAACCGGGCAGTGTCATGTCCCTCGGGCAGCAACACCTCCGCGTACGTGATGTGATGTCGGCTGTGTCCATTAGCGTTTGGGAGTGTCTGCAAAAGGCACATTAAGTAGACCACTTACCACATGATATCCACTCCAGAGTCCAGACTCACACAGTACGTGTACCACACCACACCCCCAGGCCCCCTCCCCCGCATGGACAGATACACACATATATATACGTTCAGGGAGAGCTTAACATTTTGTGGAAGCGCGAGCCAACAGTCCGGCCCCGGGTTTTGGCTTCAGTCCAGTCCATACGTGTACGGTCCATGCAACCCACGTGCCTACCCCACCCGGTGGCCCCCACGGTCGTCGGCGCCCTTTGTTCCAACCCGCCGTTTGACCTCCCCGAAAACCGCGTGTGGCGGGCGCGTTTCCGCCCGGATTCCCGCCGCCCGTCCACCCGCCGGGTCGAAGACAAAATCCCGCCATGGACAGACAAGGTCGTATAAAGCAACGTCCTTTTAAAACATTTCGATGTCCCGATTAAATAGTTTAATTCTCGTCCGGCGATGGTATTTTTATTATTATTATAAGTACGCCGTTCGGATCTCCTCGCTAACGTAAAGAATTCTCTTCTTATTATTAAATGTAGGAATTGCACATGAGTTGCTAGTTATCTTCCATAGGATAACAATTTTAAATTTATTTGAGTTGTAATTCTTAGTTTTCATGGTGTGTGAGTACGCTGACAAGGGTGAGTTGATCGGGTTGAACGTTTGTTGGTTATATTTGGTGAAAGAGGTTATACACATGAGTTGGTCGAGCCCAACATTGCACCGATCACCCCCTGTTTTCCGCTCATGAAGATTTTTAAAATCAAAGCCCAACCCAAATTATTAACGGTGGGTATATATCATTGGACTCTTAAACATTAAATTATTGATTTGACATAATTATTTGAAATTTCAACATAGACATGGGCTACACTTGAGACTGTGGTGAAGTTTCCGAGGCTTCAAACGCGTTAAAGTTTGCTTTAAGCCTCCATGTGCGGAAGCCATCAATGGCTTTTGAGGATGACCATGTCTAAAAGTTTCTTAACACCATTTGTCATCAATTAATAATAAACTTACAAAGGAAGCTACAAAGTTATTTATTATGTATAGTTATTGATGGGGAGAAGCAAACAATATAGTACGACTATAACATCGAACCGACAAATGACGTTTGTCATCAATTAATAAGAAACTTACAAAGGAAGCTACAAAGTTATTGATTATGTATAGTTATTGATGGGGAGAAGCAAACAATATAGTACGACTATAACATCGAACCGACAAATGACGTGGTGATGTAGGAACTTGACAAGGTCATAACTTGAGCTCCAGGTGTCTGTTTGAGTCTTTTTTTTTTGAAACCACATATTTCGATGAGACGAACACACCAACAAACGGCCCTACCATTTGGAGCAAGTTTTGGCACATTTTCGGGCCCTAAATCCGCCATCTTGAGGCCGAAAATTAGGATTTAAGTTGTAGTTCGGTTTTTCCTATTTTTGGGCATTAGTTAATTTTAGTCTATTAGTTGCATTATGAGTTAGAAAGTTGACAATTCCTCTAATTTAGGAATGTAGAAGATGCGTGGCAATTTCTATGCCCGTACGAATAAGCATGCAAACTTACTAAGAATAGCAGTTCTAGTAAACTGCTAAAAATAGTAATTTCGCCACCTAGAGTAGATTTAGTCAAAGTTAGTTAGAGTTTGCTTGGCAACTCGAGTTGGGAGTTGTTTTCCTATTTAGGAAACATTGTAATTCATTATTCAATAACAAAGAAGGAGATTTATTTTCTTTTGGAGTTCATATTATTTGCAGTATATCAAGTTTGTTTAGAATTTGGCTACATTACATGGCCGGTGAAATGATTCGGCGTCATCATGGAAAAGAGAGTCGGTTTGAAAATCCGCATAGAACGTAAAGAATTGAGCCATGTTTAACATCCTCCAAAACCGCATATGGTGGGGTTGGTTATGCCCGGATTCCCGCCGCCTATTTTCGGTGAATATTCACCCATCCACTTGCCGGGTCAAAGACAAAATCCCGCCTCCAGCGCTAGAATTTCAAATTGTTTGTCCCTGTCAAATCAAAATTCGCTGACGATTTAACTATGTCATGTGGCTGTAAATTCTAGAAATTTTTAAAAATTTTATATAATCTGTTCATAGATGTATAAATAGGTATTATATCTTTATATAATCTACTTAAAAAAAATTACGGCTGTAAACAATTTCTAGCTGTCATTATCTACTGTTTCTAAATTTTTTCCCCTGTAATATATGGTTAAAATCACAAAAACGGCCTACACCGTGTCAATTTCCAGGCCTGGGCCGCCGCCCTCGCCAAGGCAAGGTCGTATAAAGCAACGTCCTTTAAAACATTTGGATGTCCCGATTAAATGGTTTAATTCTCGTCCGGCGATGGTATTATTGTTATTATAATAAGTACGCCGTCCGGAGCTCCTC
Source organism: Taxus wallichiana var. yunnanensis (assembly GCA_018340775.1). Classification (NCBI taxonomy): domain Eukaryota; kingdom Viridiplantae; phylum Streptophyta; class Pinopsida; order Cupressales; family Taxaceae; genus Taxus; species Taxus wallichiana. The sequence continues at coordinate 775,145,449 of CM031238.1, read as the reverse complement.
AATGACGTAAAGAATTAATTCCCTTCCTATTATTAAAAATATTACGCACGCATTGTTCTGATTGTTTCTTTGACCATATAATCTGATTAGACTCGTTTAAGCAAGCTTAGAAAGATCTTGATGGCGATCTGTTCGAGTTTTCGTTTGTCACATTTCTAATTAGAACCAGTTGCCACGGAATACTTATCACCCTGTTCCAAAACCTTTTATTTTCTTACGAGAAGGACCTGTAAATATTCTTGTGGGGCTAGGAGCCAAAAGACATTTGCTTTATAGATCACCGAATCCCAAATAATTTTTTGGGCATTGAGTACAAGACTGAATAAGTATTTTGTTTAAGCTTTTCTTTCTTCCACCTTGCAACTTGGACTAAGAGCCTATGGAATTGACAGAGAGAAGATAAAACAAAATAAAAATGTGACAGGAGTGCCCAGAATTCGTTGTTTCAAATAAAGAAATACTTAAGTCCTCCTTATTTTAAAAAAATAATGTAACTTCATTCAAGTCATTACATGATTGGATTCATTAACCAAAATGATTGACAAAAATGACAGGATGTGTGTATGATAAGTTGCACTCACCCCCAATCTCATGTGTGATTGCCTCAATACAATCCAACAACTTAACTATCAGATGTTACCTTTTGGCTGTAATTATTGTTTGGAAAGTTTGTAATGATGGCCAACTTGATTGTCACATTTGATCAAACTATTTTTTTCTCCATCTTTTGGATAAAAAACCGAAAGTATGTAGACATGATTTTAGGTTTTATTAGATTTATAACTTAAAAAATATCCCACCTCTTTATGAAAAGAAAGATAGTGAAAGATGGTGTGGAAAAAATGCATGTCAAGACAAGTTATAGGCTTAAAAACAAAATCTTTGAATCATTCTAAATTAATTATCTATACCTGGTTATTTAAATAATGTTAACTATAACACATCAACATCAAAACAAATTGAAATGCAAACAAAAAAGGAAACAATTTAATAATATTATTAGCTATGTATTGGATTAGAAGACAAAATTAATGCATGTGCTCATGTATATTTCTTACAAAGAATAGACGTGCATGGGAATATTGTCAAGTCCCATAATAATCCATAATATAACTCATTATGCTTAATAATATATAGTTCAAAAGTCCTTTTATATTCCAAAGGAACAAGGGAACAATGATTATACTTAATTAGTAATTATTGGTGCTTTTTTATAATAAATAATGGCATAAGAGTATGGATCATAACATAGCAAAAAAAATCTATTTGGAATAAAAATAAGTAATATTATATGATTCAATAAGTTTTAGTTCTATACTTAGTGCTTATATTATAAGATTTATGGTGTATTAATATTTTTCTTTCTATCTTGTCCATTTATTTTACATGATAGAGGAAATTCTTATCTTCTCTATTTTCTCTTGTGTGATTGAAAATAAGTTACCCTATAATATTTTAGTGGCCAATAAACAATTTTATAAACAAAAGGGAATGCACAACTTTTTTAAATCCATGGAAATTGAAAACAATCACTCGAACCTCCTCCTCTTCCTCATCCCTAAATTGTTTGTCTAGTATGATCTTCGTAAGTCAAGAAACTTCATTGATAGATCATCAACCTTTTTACATAATGTACAATTTTGATAATGAAGAGTGTACAAACAAATTGTTAAATCAAAGAATTCAAATATAGTTAACATATACTTTTGTTTATGTGAAGTGTAAAAAAATAAGATTTACTAAAATGGAGAGTAAAAGACTAGTTAAAGCGTCTAGTATACAAGAATAAAAAGGAGCTCATGTATTTTTCCTATGATGACTATGGAATTGTGCAATGGGTTAATGGATTACATTCAAGTTGCAATACAAGTACATATATACATTTATTTAGGTATAATATACGTAAAACAATAAATATGACCTAATTAAGTTATTTCAAAACCTATGAAAAGGAGGTGGTAGGCAAGGTTTAGAAGTCTAACTTGAATATCATGATACTTGGTGATAGTTGTCAAGTTATGACATGGGAAATGTGCATCTAGATGTAGGACATAACTAGCCTAGAAAATTCATGTCGAACAAAAAAACTTTGTCCAAAGCATTTTGTATTGTCTTTTCATCATTTGTAGTTTTCAAATACTTTAGATAAAAGTGTAGACCAACTAAAGGTTTTCTTAAAACTAGATTGTCCTTGTTTTAATCTCCAAAATATCACTTATTCATCTTTTTTTTACTATAATAATTCACAGTGGAAATCTTTTTCTAGCCCTCATAGAGAATAGTGTCTAGACAACTTTAATTAAAACATATACATTTTTGGGACAATGCCATGGGTTAGATGTGGGTTTAAGCACCATTTGATTATAAAACCCTTAAATAATAACAATATCAAAAATATCGAACCATAAGTTGTAGCAATACTTGGATTCTTTTTGAAGCGCAGAATGCTTCTTCGATTATAATATTTTATGATATATGCTAGATGATAAATGACTTAGCATCCTTGTGTATTTAAAGAAATAATGAATTCGAATTCGGACCTTATTGTTGTGCATTAAATGACCTCAATTGGTAAAAAATAAAAAATGAGAGAAAAAGGATCAAGTTCCCATAATCTAATAGGGGCCACAAAACATATTTCTAGGAGCATTTGGATAGTCATGAAAGTACTTAGGAGAAGATGAGTTCTTCGAGAGATGTTGAGAATACATATACAAGGATAATGTTAAATGAGAGAGAGAGAGAGAGAGAGAGAGAGAGAGAGAGAGAGAGTTTTGGTTGGTTTTGTGAAAATTGTATTGGGTATCATTAGTAATCAACAAACACATCAATAATGCCTAATATGTATCGACAATAGACAAGTATGCTATAATAATGAAATTTAGTAACTAATAATCCATTTTCCACACTCTTATGTGAGTCTTTATGCATACATACCAAAGTAAAGGGAGAAATGCTACATGAATATAATTTTTGTGTACCTAAAGATCATTAGGAAAAATTTGATGTACTTTTGATTATAACAACATTAGTTTTCTACACACGTGTGTGATTTCCAATTATAATAATCTACATAAATTTTCAAACAAAAATTGATATAACTTTATTTGAATTGGAGGTGGGTAGAATTTCCATGTAGATCATTGGCTCTAAACCCATGCAAATCATGTCGACAAGTGCTTCAAGGTACAACCTTTAGTTAAATAATAAATCTAAAGAACGTGTTTCTACACATCAAGATATTATTTATAATATCCATGAAATGTATCCCTTGATAAGTTCATAAGTGCCATCTCCTTGGTAAAAATCCATTTATACGAGTAAGTGTTGCTTTCCAAAGTGCCTTCACTTATAGGAATACATCTTTTTATGTAGTGATTTCCCTTATATGAGTAATTAGATTATGGATGAAAGTAATGTGTGGGATAAATGAACCCACATTGAGATTTTGGATGAACCTATGAATTATGATTAAATCAAAATAAAGGACATAGTGCACAATGTTGTAACACTAAAATTAGGGTTAATATAATTAAGACATTAAACTTTATTGTGTGGCCATTGTTGGTGTTTCACCGTTTTCTTTAAGGGTTTAGACAAAATAGATAACGGTATGGGCCAAGGAGGAATACCTATTGTGATGGTCAGGTTGAAGGTCATTGCATGCGTTTTGACTTCTTGATCCAATGTTGACTGTGAGAGCTTCCTTTTGGCTAGGACGAACTACCTGAAATATAAAACAAGACCAAAAAAAGAGAGTTAAATAGTATATGATAGTGGACTACTTAGCGTATGCTAGATCCATGAGGTATGATACTTCCTATAAGGTTATCAATCCACTTTTTATAAATCAATATAAAACAACTTAAACATGTAAGTAAAAGAATCTAGTGCTAGCATTCTGATATGGGTGCCTCAGATTAATTTCAATGTTGATCCAATTAAATACTAAAATACTATGCAGGTAGAGGTTTTGGATTGGGTTGCGGGTAGTGCAGGTGGTCTGCAGGTCATAGATAGAGTCTTGGTAAGGTTGGGTGAGATTTTGGGTTGTTTTGGGTGTGATACTTAGGTTTTTGGTCTAGAAAAATATTATCGAGACAAAGAGACCGACTCGATTAGGGTGACTGATGTCGGTTTAGGTAGGACCGATACCAATTTAGGGTGACTGATATTGGTAACTATGTAAAGTGACAGGGAGTCATGTGGAGGATGTTTGGGTTCTCTTGTCTTGGAACGAGAGAGTTGGAAAGGTCTTTGTGGGGGAGGGTGTGGTGTGAGTCCAAGATAGGTGTGGTAAGGTTTTGAGTGAGGTTTGGGGTAGGCTAAGGGTTAAATTATTACGTTGGGTTGATAGTCACAACGATCGATATTGATTGAGGAGACCGATGTTGATATAAGACGAACCGACCATGGTTAGGGTTAAATGGTGTCGGTGAGTATGTAGAAGCTGGAGAATGTTGTAGAATAAGGTTTGGATCCTCTTTGTGGTACACAAAAGAGTTTGGAGGGTGTTTGTGAGGTCTACGTGAGGGAAATGGTTTCAAGATAGGTTTTTGTGAAGTTTAGGTGGGGTGTGATGGGGTGGTTGATAGATAGAAAGGTGAGGATAGAGAATACAACTGCAGTGACAGAGGAGAAATCAACTTACTTGGAGTTCAGATGGGTTTTGAATGCCTGTAGTGGTGGAGAGGTGGTTGAAGATGCCAGGTTGACAATTGATCTATGGAAAGGTGTTCAGTGTTATAACAGTGCTTCCCGGAATGCTACCGTAGATGCAAAGGTATTTTGATAAATCTTGGTGCTGGTTATGGCTATCTAGATGTGCGAAAGGGCTCTGGTTCTTGCTTGCATGTAGATCTCCTTCGTTCCAAAGCTCAAGAATGTGGCCAAACTCTCAAACAAGGTTACCAAAATGGATATAAGGTAATCGATGATAGTTTAGGGTGACCGACATTGGTTTAGGGTTGACCGACGTCGGTTAAGTGGGAAATCCTAGGTTTACTAAAAATGCTAGATCTTGGTAATATTTTTGGGCCAACTTAGTCTATCTCACGGATCAAAACGGAATGTTACGTTTTAATGAGCATGAATGTGGTTAGAGGGAGAATAGGCGTATGATTTTAGGGTTCCGCTAAGTCTTAGTTCATTAACGTAGGTATGAATAAGCCTTGGTTAGTTATGGTGAGTGAATGTTGAGTCCTAGTAAAGGGGAAATATGCAAAAAATAGGTTTGTGGTGAGGTGTCTATGTGAGGTGGAAATTAGTTTAATTAGGGTAATTGAATAATGAATATTGTGAGGATGAGTATCACTTTAATTATCAATAATTAAATGAATATTAATGTGGAGTAAAAGGGTCATGGTTAGGTGAATATGTTTGAGTTGGCTATTTGAAAAGGGACCACTAGGAGTGTGACCCAATTTTGGTTTCTACACTTTGCCCCTTTTTGTTACGTAGCTTGTATTAGTAAGCGACGTTGACAAAAAAATGAAGTGATTGCCCCATGTGTGGGTGAAGGTGATCCCCCTCAAACTAGGCACTGATGAGGTGAAATACGGAATCAGTGAGTGGTTTGATAAATGTGTAGGTGGTGAAGATAGGTGGGGAAGGGTTGACGGTTAACTTGGGTAAGAGGTAGTAGGTCGGGGTCAAAATTGGGTCATGTGTAATGGTAATAAAAACACGCACATGTATAGATTGCAACACGATACTAGGTTGAAGAGCTTGCAAACTCTATATCGTCCAAGGTCGATAGGTTTATCCAAACAAGGGTGAAGTGATTCAGGTATCCAAGGTATAAGATATGGTCCAGAAACAAAACATAGGTCAGGTGTAGGAGAGTTTAGGTATGTTCCAGTACACCAAAGGTTTGGTTGGGATAAACAACACAACAATAGGCAAGGTATGGTTGGTAGGCTAAAACAACATAGGTAACAATATTACAAGGTATAGCGAGTGCATAAGGTCAATGGTCACATCAATTAGGTCAGGTCGGTCGTGTAAATAGGTCATGGCACGGGTAAGGCCAAGATAATCAAGCGGGCGAACACACATAGATTATGGTAAGGTAGCCAGGTTGGAGAGCTCGTAGAATCCACATTGTCAACAAATTGATACATGTATCTAAACAAGGGTTGTTGAGGTCCATTATCTAGGGTAAAGAATACGGTCTTGACATATAATGAGGTAAGATGCGCAGGAACATGTAGTGTAGTTCCAGTACATCCAAAAGGTTAAGGCATTGCTTGGGTAGACCACTTGACATGTAGGAAGGCAAGGTCGTTGGGTTCGCCAAAATGGGTAATAATGGTGTAAGGGCGATGTGTATATTACGTTAGAAGGTGCGAGAGGGTGTTGGTAGGCGGGATAGGGTTGTTTGGAGGCGGATATGAGGATGAGAGGGGAAAAAGGATGCTCTAAGGGTCAAGGGAAAGAATAGAAGGTTCTTGGGTAATCGATGGGGTGAGGGAGAGTGATAAGTAATAAGGTCATGAGGGTGATGTGTAATGTCAGGGTCAACATTGGGTTAGGTGGAAAAAGGTTATAGGAAAGTAGATGTGGTGCAATGTGGAGCAAGGGGGTCAAGAAAGATAATTGACACTGCTTTGGATAATCAATGCCGATCTGAGAAACTAACCGCGGTAGGCTAGGGCACATGACCGATGTCGGTCAACTTAAAACGACTTCTTAGGTCGGAGTCAAGGGTAGGGTAAAAATTAAAATTTTTATGTTACTGCTTTCATTTTAACCTATCCACTTTATAGAAAATGACAGAGTGAATTGTTTTTAGCATTTTCCGTGAAGAAAAGGACGAGGTGTGGTACTACATTGAGTTGGAGGTATCTAGAGTGGGTGGAGGAGGTAGGTTGATGGGGCCATGAGATCATTTAGAGTGATTGGATTGGTCGTAGGACTGAGAGTTCCATTAGAGACATGGCATCAGCGGGTGGAGGTGCAAGAGATACAACAACAACGAGACTGGACATCCCGACGATGAGGTGCCTGCTTGTAGAGGAAGGATTCGATCCATGTGTAGTTTTGAATTAAATTGTTTGAGGTAAAAATGGAAAGAAAGGGGGTGTCAAAAGTTTGGAAATGTGAGTAAAATGAATGGATTTAGGTATGGGGAGAGGCCATAGAGGTCATGTAGGTAATAAAAATAATTTTGGGTGGGTTGGTTAGGTGTTGGGGTAGGTTTTAGGGTTTGTTTTCACATTTTAGAAAAGTTAGGAGTGTGGGGTTTCAGATATGGAGCCAAAACAGAGACCGACATTGTCAAGGATGATTTACGTTAGTCATATTAAGCTAGCATCAGTCATGGTGAGGTGACCAATGTCGGATAGATGCGACCGATAACGGTCGGTAGTGACCATATCGGGTAACATAAATGGGGTGAGGCTAGATTGGGAGGGTAAAGAGTGGGTGGAAATAGGAATGGGTAGAAATGGGGTGCTAGAGAGGGACTAAAAGAGAGATAGGAGGAAAGGGGTTAGGTAAGGGATGTCCCAGGTAAGGTAATATGGGGTTGGGGTAAGCGGGCGCAGGGTAGATGATAGGTCAAGGAAGTAGGTATGGAATAGATAGGTGTGTGGCATTTTTGACATGGTTGATTTATATGGGTGTAGGCATAACACCATCTGATGATGTGAGACATATTCCCACCACTATTGGGGGAGATACGACCTTGTGTCAATGCGGAGGAGTGGGGGCACATTCGCGTGGTTGCCTAGTTGGCATCAGATGGTATAGGTGGATCCGACGAGATCATAGCCTCATGTTCACGCTCATCGATAGATGGGATTACTCAGTAACCAACACTTTGTACTTACGTATCAACGGCGAGAGATGATCATCATCAAGCTGGAGGATGTCTACCAGATATTGTAATTTCTGATTGTTGGTGAGCCGGTGTATACAATGTCGGTTGTTGTGGCCTATGAGGAGATGATCACTATGTTCGGGAGATGGCGACTGAGTTGATTGAGCATAGTGCTAGCCTTGTATATGAGGTGATGTACGTAGTACACCCATAGGAGACATGATTGGCAGTATTGATGATGGTGACGGTAGGGTGCTATGCTCTACCTAATTCAAAGGGTGGCCGGTTTCCTCGAGGTTTGATGGGGGTTTTACGGGAGATGGTGGAGGATCGGTCTAGTTTTCTTGGGCACCTACCTATTTGGTGCAGTTGTATAGAGAGCTCTAGGGTTACCAGAGGATGCGCCGCTACGGCCTATGTTGTACATTCATGTTGCATTGTTGGGTGTATGAGCACATTGTGATAGTGCAGCCATGAGGATTAACTAGTAGGAGATTTCCATAGAGGTGGGAAGAGAGATAGGTACATGAGGTGGGTAGTAGGCGAGGATCACCGACGAGGCGAGGAGGTGACCTATGATGTCGTGCATTATATGTAGAGGTTGGAGGGGTTGTATGCATTGGATATCATGTGGTGGCCGTATGTGGGCTACCTAGCATTTAGATGCATGAGGCGGGAGCTACGGTGGTTGCCACTAGTACAGTGGATACAAGGTAGACGTGTTGTGAGCATGAGATGATTCAGGTGGATAGAGTCCGGTGACAGTTTGGACTAGTTTAGGATGTTCCCCGCCGGTTGTATGATGTATCTGCCGAGAGGATGTGGAGAGGCATTTTCCTCTACCTCACGCTATAGATCCATTAGGTCGGTGAAGATGCTTTGGTGGATAGCTAGATTGATGATGCAAGGGTGACCGATGGGTGTAGACGATGGTGGGCTGCGAGTTACATGTGGCACCTCCACAACCCAGGGTAGCTGATTTGGTTACTGTGATAGTGTAGAGAGATGCACTATAGGGATAGGTGACAACATTGGAGTGCAGTTGGCCACTACATAGGCACAAGTAGTTACCTTGATGGGGCAGATGACTATTTTACGGGAACAATAGACACAGGTACATGTAAAGGGGCTAGGATGGGATAGGGCACAGATTGCCACTATGCAGGCACATGTCACGGGTTTGTAGAGCCAGCTAACGCAGCAGAATCATAGGCATAGTTAGCCACCTTATAGGGCCAAGTGACTATATTACAAGGGCAGTTGGCTAGTGCCCCGGGACAGTGGTGGTACATGTACCCACAAAGGGTCAGGGACAAGAGTTATAGGCACAGGGACCGAGGTCAAGTAGCAGGTCTTAGTACATAAAGGGCAACGAGGCCCATGACGCCTCCACAGACAATATCAATGGCGTGGTTCAAGGATTCCCTGGGAAAGGCTTGGTACTATCAAGATCACCTGATGGTTGTAGGGATAGATATCCCATCCTATAAAGAGCACATAACATAATAGGCCTCGAGTGAGAGGACCAGGTCCCGCACTCACAAAGTGTAGAGAGTGCGGGGGATGAAGAGCCCGAGATAGGGACATGGTGAGGCCACTAGTTTATGAAGGCCAACGCCAGGTGAGGGGCCATTAGAGGTCAGACCAAGGCCAATGGAGGGTGATGAGATGTTAGCTGGATGCCACACGGGAGTAGAGGAAGAGGAGGATATGAGTGAGACAAGCATATAGGGTATCTGATGAGGAGGTGATTGATATCTATGCGTACTTCCCCTATTGTTTATTTTTTTATATATACTAGCCTACGTGCCAAAGAGAGCAAGGATGTATATGAGAGTTTTGAGATTTTTGAGCATATACCGGCCTATGTGCCAAAGATGGTGAGGCTATATATGAGAGTTTTGAGATTTTTGAGCATATATTGGCTGCGTATGAGGAAGATGGTGAGGTTGTATATGAGAGTTTTGAGAGATTTATATTATTTGTATCGTGTATATTGGATAGATACACATATTTTAATGATAAGATCGATGATTATGTATGATTTACTTGTGTTGGTAGAATTATATTGTTATTTGGAGATAGATGAAACCCGGTGTATTGGGCATGGTGGAGACAGGTTGGTGTAGGCATGATTGAGTCGTCGTAGGCATGATTGAGTCAACTCATAGGCATGATGGAGTCAGGTCATAGGTATGATGGAGTCGGGTTGCGGGCATGGTGGAGTCGGTTCGGTTAGGCATGGTGGAGTTAGGTATAAGCATAATGGAGTCCTATTTTTAATTTTGATTTAATGTCAAAGTTGTTAGTAACATGGGAAATGAATGGTGATGTATATGCATGTTATGGTTTAAATTTCCAAATATTTGGTATAGTGGAAATGTGAAAATGATAAATGAATGATTTGATGATGTGGTAAAAATGCTTATTAATTGGTGCTTGTTTGGTTTAATTTCTAATTATTGATATAAAATGGTAACCAACTAAGGTAGAATGTGAATAAGAAGATGGGGAAAATAGGTTAGGGTAAAAGGGGATGAGCTAACCTTCTAGGGCCCCATGCCCTAGGAGTGCTTTGCCTATATAGCCTCGGTAAAAAGGGGCCTCGGGCTGATGTAGTTCTCCCATAATCTAGGGAAGAATATGATGCATTAGAGGAATGGGTTGGTAGGTTTTAGGTATGGTTTAGTGTAGGTCATAGGCATGGTTGATTCGTTTAAAATGTAGGTGTCGATGCATTGGTCCTGTATAGGATAATCAATAAGTAATGAGGAAGGTGAATAGTAAGAGGTGGTAAAAGAGTCGTTTAATTGATAAGAACCCTAATGAGTCTACCATACCCAAGAGGGGCTTATGAACGTAAGACCCTAAAGGCATTGCAAAATGGACTATTCTAATGGTGAAGAAAGTCACATGATCATGAAATGTCGTGGTTGCGGTGGCAAGTCCCTTGAGTAGAGAGAAAATTAGGGTGAAAAAGGTAATGAGGTGAAAGTGTGTGGTTTAGCATAACTTAGTGTACAACAACATGTTTACCTAGCAAGAAACCCAAGATCAAACATAGACAAGTCCATGACAAAAAAATCATCTTTTACTAATGTAATGATCTGTTTTTAATAGACTGATCGATACAAGAAGTCTATATAAGATGAGTATATTATCTCCTTGAGGTCTTCCTGAAGCTGATCGATGTGGGAAGCTTCTGAACATTTTATTGTATTTTTGCAATGACTTTATATAGTTGTCCTTCAAGGGAGCAGTCTATTTATAGTAGTGAGATAGATAGAAGAGATGTCTCTTTTTTGAGGGATTCATCTTTTCTGGAAGTTTGACTTAAGGAGTTAAATCCCACTTTATTTTTTGGACATTTTAAGTCATGGACAAGACTATAGAGGAAGATTGGATTCTTGTTTAGAAGACAAAACCATAAAGACACCGATGTTAACCATGAAAGAGGTGGTTTCAAGTGATGAACGACCATGGGATTCCATCTTTTTTTAAAGATGAAAAGTATCCATGAGAATCATGCTATGAGTAGAGACATGGTACTCATATTGAAGATAAGGCTGAAAGGTGACGAGTAATCACATGATTTTTGTTTAGTCTTTAATCCTCAAAAACGGGTAATATGGAAGGTGAATAATGCTCGAGGGAAGAGAGGTCAATTGTGAAAGTGATATAGGACTTGATGTCAACAATAAAATAGTCGAAGATACAAGGAATTGAGGGCTTAGGTTCAGTTTACCTTTGAGTGAAGACAAACGATAAACACCGATACATAGGCATGGGTAACGATATAGGGTTCAAGCGATTAGGAGTAAATTTTCCCCATTTACTTTTCTCTTCTTTGGTTAATGGTGATTTTCCTTCGGGATGAGGTCACCGACCAGTAAGGTGCATTCATGGACACATTTTTCATAAGCACACTTGATACATTTTTGGTAAATTTGGAGATGATCAAGAGCATTGAGATGATGTTCATCTAATAACTCAAGTAATGCTAAATGGTCCTGGTGAAAATCATCATCATTGAGCATGTCTTGTAGTGAGATGTGGAGAGATGGAATATGGAATTCGAGAGGCAAGATAGCCTTGGTACGTAGACAAGAGAAAAATATGTGGCATCGAGTTAAAGTGTGAATACAAGTGCGATACGACCAAAAGGTGAAAGGAATGTGCATATGCCAATCCTTGCCGATATCATTAACTAATTTCATAAGAATTTTTTCAAGGTTTTATTAGTTGATTCTACTTGGCCATTGGTTTATCAATTATAAGATGACGAAAACGAGTTGGATGCCAAAAGCGTCACACACAACTTACGTAGGGTTTTGTTTTTGAATTGCTTGCCATTATCAGTGATGAGGCGGTAAGGAACACCAAAATGACAAATGATGTGATGGTTGATGAATTCATATATTTTCTCATATTTTGTAGAAATGAGGGGAATGGATTCTACCCATTTAGTGTAATATTTAGTAGTGGTGATAATCCATTGATGGCATTGTGAAGAATGGGGATTGATCTCTTCAACAATATCCAAGCCCCATTGAGAAAAAGGCCAAAGGTCTTATGCAACTAGCAAGGCATGACTAGGTGTGTGATGAAGATTAGCATGTTGTTAGAATTTCACACAACATTTGACATAGTCACAATAGTCACGGTTTAGGGTTTGCCAATAATAGCCAAGGCGAAGAATGTGTTGCGATAACTAAACCACTAAAGTGTCCTCCACAAATTCCGTCGTGAACTTCCTTGATGGTGTAGGGAATTTCATAACTTGTAAAACATCATAAGAGAATACCGTTGAAGTTGTGCTTATAAAGGAAACCACCCATGATGACATAACAAGAGACACTTTTAAGAAAGGCATGTTGTCCATTACGAGTGAGATCAGAAGGTAGAATGGAGAGGGAAAGATAGTCTGCAAACTATTTATACCAAAGGTCACGTGGGTCAATCGTAATAGCTCGACACGGAGACCTCGTGAGGTAAGTAAGAGGGTGATTACAACCTTTTTATTATGACAAAGGTTTTAGAGTAATTGGGTGAAGCAGTATATAAGAAGCCAAACAGGCCATGGTATCCACAAACTTATTGTTAGAACGAGGGGTGGTTTGAAGTTCATAACGGTCAAAGGTAGTTACAATTATGTCTATATGATGTTTATATTTTTAAATTATTTCATTATGACACTAATATATACCATTGACTTGACTTACAACCACTTGGAATCACCAAATATATATTCATTGACTTAATATCTATGGCATAAACAACCTAGAGACCCAATACTTGAAAGGAACGATAAGAATATTATTCCAAGTCATGTGATTTCGAGATGATAATAGCACACCACATTAGATTTGCAAAGTAGAAGAGCTAAAATACCATATATGGAAATCCATCATAATCCATAATACTCAATACATTTCAATATAATGACATTGAATTATTCAATAAGAAATATGTACATATAGGAGGAGGGAAGTGCAACTACTACCTAAATCAGTGGTGAAGAACTCCCACTAACGTCTTACCGTAGTTAAGTTAACTCCAAAAGACTAGTAAGATAACTCCACATAACTTAAAGCTAACTCCACACAACTAGTACACCTAAGCAATCTAACCCAACAAGTGTAGGGTTAACACAAGTGTAAGAATTATCCTAATAAATAAATAAAAGGATAAATAATAACCTACACTAACACCCTCTTATAAGCATAGCTTAGGTGGGTGGAAAAGAAGGTGGGTCCCAAAAGAACAAGGCTTTTGGGAAAAATAGACACCATAAGGTACCCAAAACCAAGAATAACAAAGTAGAGAGAAAACCCTGCCGTAAGACATCCTCAAAATCTCAGCTCCAAAAACTCGTACAATGTTGAAGAAGTGTGGTGCACACTATGGTCTAAATCTCCGCTTGCTCAATCATATAACTCAAAAACAACTGACACTGGGCTTCACCATGGAATAGCTCCATGCAAGGAGACTGTTAAAGGAGTGATGTCGAAAGTGAAAAACAAACACCAAACATAATTTGATCAACTGCTACAAATAAGTGTGCCACGATCCAAGAACAACCAAGGCAACAAGGTGGACATGAGATCCAAATAAATAGGAGTGCCATGATCTAAGAAAAGCTAAGGTAACAAGGCAAGGACACGAAACCCAAAGAAGCAATATCAACACCACACCCTCCCATACTATAGAATGGGTAGAGTGACACCAAAATTTGTATGAGTTGTCAAAATCAACTACTCGAACACTGACAAACTAACACTGGCTCCACTAGAATAGCTCCTCCACAAGAGAGGTCACAACATGCCAAAAACATGTCAAAAATACGGATCTAAAATATCTCAACAAACAAGAGAGATATAAATGTACACCCATAGATACAAGAATGTAATACCCAAAATTTTAGGATGTCGGGCTCAACCGAAAATGCATCCACAAGTGATCACAAAACCCTCCCGAATTTGGCACTTTATAATTGAGTGCATGTAAATATTAAAATGAGTAACAATAACTTTTACATTTGAAACATGTGTTTAAAAATTTCACAAATGCATAGATCTCAAAAATAACACAATTTCAAAAAAGATCACCTTAATTTGAGCTACGGATCAAAAGTTATGAGCTCTACAAGGTTTTGCTATTAAAATAATATTTTAATGTTGATCTTTTTAAAAGGTACATGTGACACCCAAATGTCTAAAGGGTAAAAGAGTGCATCCACATGATACATGCTTGCGACCAAAGGATAAAATCCTGCACCCAAAACCTAAAATGTCCAGAGGGTAAATCATTGCATCCAGAGGGTACACGCTTATATCCAATGGATAAAAGAATGCACCTAGAGGGTATAGATCTACGTCCAGTGGATAAAAGACTGCATCCAAAACCAAAATACCTAGAGGGTAAAAGAATGCATCTAGAAGGTACATGCTTATATCCAATGGATAAAAGAATGCACCCATAGGGTACATATCTGCATCCAATGGATAAAAGACTGCATTCAAAACCGAAATATCCAGAGGGTAAATGAATGCATCCAAAAGGTACATGCTTATATCCAATGGATAAAAGAATGTACCCAGTGGGTACATATCTTTGTCTAGTGGATAAAAGACTACATCCAAAACTGAAATATCCAAAGGGTAAAAGAATGCATCATAAGAATAAGAATATTGAGATTGTGGCTTGGAACAATATTCTTATCATTCCTTTCATGGTATCGAGCATTCTTTTACCCAAAATCCTGCCGCAAGATATCCTCAAAATATCGAGCTTTAAAAAATCATATAATGCTTTGAAGAAGTGTGGTGTGCACTATGGTCTCAATCCACTTCGATCATATAACTCAAAAATAATTGACATTGGGCTTCGCTGAAATAGCTCCATGCAAGGAGACTATCAATGGAGTGATGTTGAAAGTGAAAAAAACACCAAACATAATTTGATCAATTGCTACAAATAGGTGTGCCATGATCCAAGAACAACCAAGGCAACAAGAATAGTCTCGTGAAGCCCGGTGTCGATTGTTTTTGAGTTATATGATCGAACAGTGGATTCGAGACCATATTGCACACCACACATCTTCAACATTGTACAAGTTTTGGAGCCGAGCTTCGAGGATATCTTACGTATGATTTTGGGTAAAAAATGTTTTGATACCATGAAAGGAATGATAAGAATATTGTTCCAAGCCGTGATCTCAAGAATATTCTCCTTGCATGGAGCTATTCTCGTGAAGCCCAAGTTAGTTTTTTTGAGTTATATGATCGAGCGGTGGATTCAAACTATAGTGTGCACCCCACTTCTTTAGCATTGTATGAGTTTTTAGAGTTGAGTTTAAGATATCTTGCAATGTGGATTTTGGGTACAAGAATGCTTTGATACCATGAAAGGAATGATAAGAATATTGTTCCAAGTGGCGATCTCGGATGATATTAGCACACCACATTAGATTTGCAAAATAGAAGAGCTAAAATACCATATATGGAAATCCATCATAATCCATAATTCTCAATACATTACAATAGAATGACATTGAATTATTCAATAAGAAAGATGTACATATAGGTGGAGGGAAATGTAACTACTACATAAATCGGTGGTGAAGAAATCCCACTAACTCGATATTGGTAGTTAAGTTAACTCTAAAAGACTAGTAAGCTAACTCCACATAATCGAGAAGCTAACTCCACACAACTAGTACACTAAGCAAGCTAACCCAACAAGTGTAGGGCTAACACAAGTGTAATAATTATCCTAATAAATAAATAAAAGGATAAATAATAACCTACACTAACAATACTAGTGCTTCATATTCGCGATATTGTTCGTATAATCAAAATCTAGTTTGAAAGATAAAGGCATGGGTTCACCACCAAGAGGAATGAGGATAACACCAGCACCACCCCCACACTGACATTTGGAACCATCAAAGAAGAGGGTCATTTGGTAAGTGGTATTGTCCAAGGAGAGGGTAGCAATGGATTCATCTGGGAAATCAAAGTTAGAGGGTTGATTTTCGGAAAGAGGTGCGTCTGCTAGTTGGTCAACAATGGCTTGGCCTTTGATAGAATTTTGATGGATGAATTCGAGGTCAAGGTCTGCGAGAAGCATGAGCCAACGTGTGACACATTGATGTCAATAGGGTTTTCCATACGGGTAATGTAAGGGTTTGGTATTGGTGACAATAAAGGTTTTGTGGTTAAGTAGGTAATGATGAAGCTTGATGGCGACAAAAACTAAGGCTAAGCAGAGTTTTTCGACATGGGTATATATAGTTTCATAGTATAAAAGGGTACGACTTATGTAATAAACCAATTTCTCTCGATGTTGCTCGTTGTGATTAGTGAGCATGGCACCTAGAGAATGGTCAAAGTGGCTGTCACACCCTCAAACCCTCATTCTCTTTTGTCATAAAATGAATTGAAGCATTAAAATAATTTACGCGAATAAACAACCTAATACCACTATGTTGTCTCGTGTACCGCTATGAAAATGTATGCATAGCTGAAAGGGTATGCATACGCATGCACAATTGTATGCATGACATCGTAATGGCTCCTATTGTCACATAGAAACAAACTGAGTAATGTTGTAATTCATTTTGCATGTTTGGTACACTACCTTGTTTCTGTTGATGATGGTTTTAGTAATCATCTCGAGATGGCTATGTGGTCATGTTGTGTGTTGTGAAATACCTTCTGGTTAGAGAAGATGAAATTTCATTATGGGATGCATAATTGGCATCTGAACCTTCATGACTAATATTATTGTTTTACTTTTTCATGCTGGATGAGTTAAAGTTGTAAAAATATGGTTGAACTTATACACAACTTCTATACTTTAGTCATTATGAGGAAATAATGATATGGTACTAAATTGTATATTGAGCTTGGTTTCTTACACGACCGTTATAGCAAGTTGGATCAATTCTTACATTAAGTAGTATGGGATAAATGTTTGATTAATTCATCACTGGGCATGTTTATAAATTTTTGTAATCATCCCCTTCAACCTATCCAAATATCCTTCATGTAAACTCTGTTATGATAAAATTCTATAAGTTTATGTACTTAATTAAAGAACATTTTAAGTTATATAGAGGAATTCAATTATTAAAATAACCATGAGGCTATGAGATAGTGTTTAGATTAATATTACTTATATATTTTGACAATGAAATCAAATATTTCTAGGTATCTTTATTAATTATATAGGCCATGCATGAGGCTTTAGGGTCTATAAGTTGAATGACTACATTGAAGACCCACCAAGCATTATTTAATATGTTGATTAATGCATTTGATGATCACAAACCATGATTAAGTTATTCTCCTTGAAAATGGTTAGTTATATGCCTATCCATGCAAAGTGGTTAAATTTGGAAAAATAATATAAAGTTTTCTAAATGTGTGAATCCCACCTTTTGTGGAGGAGAAATTGGAGGCCGACGGTGATGGCTGGTTGGATATTAAATGGAATTGAATATATTTAATGCACTTAAATGAGGAGATAAGCTTGGGAAGTGGTGAAGCTTCCTGAAGAAGCTATCAAACATGCTGGAAATCCATTTTTTTGTCTTGCATGTCACAATTGCGAGCTCTTCTTCTTTCAAAAGCTCCACTTTTGGAACCGAATTTGCATGCAGTTTTTGAAAGATAGCTCATTGGAAAATTTGAAAGATAAAAGGAGCTCAAGTATTTTGTATAGAAGAGGGATACGTGAGATAGATGAGTTTTTATTTTATTTGGGCTGTATTGTTTGGCCTTGCGCAAGGAGCATTAGTAATCACATCTTGGTGGCGAGAAATAGTTCTAGGACTACAAGGTGTAAGGATTTCAGTCTTAGCAGGCATGGATCACTCTCTCCCCCTCTTAATATATTATTCAATCTAATATTTGAATGGATAATCTTCTGTAACATTTTCTTTGGTTTAATATGTACTTGAGGAAGATTAATACTGGTTACTTGTATGATTCTTGCGAAATTATGAGTGATTGTGTTTAAGCTTTCAAAAAAATGTGATTTTAACTGTTAATTTGGGTGTTGTTTTATTGCATGAATATGGTTGTTACTACTGTGTGTTGTTATAATATTGGATAGTGCAAACTCTTTTACCTGAGTTCTATTATTCTCTATTTTGAACATTAATTCATTAGCTCTGGGTATTACCCAGATGCCTGAAATGTTTATTCGATTAAGGAAAAATACTTTAAGTGGTATGCACTGTAATTTTGGTATTATGGGGTTTTGTTGGCTTCACTGTATAGCTAAAACCGTGTTTAGTTACGAATTATTTTTCCTACTGGAACATGGGGTCGATTCCATGTTAGAGAACCCAACGTAAATCCTATATAAAAACCCACAAGGGGAATTTCTGATTTGATCATTTCTAATCGATCAGTTTCATCCAGTTAGACTGGGTGCATTAATGATAGATACCACATAAATGTTATATTGATCTATCTAGTAATATGATTTGCATGATTGAGTGTGAGTGATTGACTTGTGAACTCTAAACTCTGTATATGTTGTTAGCCATATTTTATCGGTCACCTCCTGGCAATGCAAATAAGCCAGTAATAAGTTATTCCCTTGAGTTGTCGATTAGTATCACCATTAACTAGGGATGGGTTTGATTAAGTAAGAAAGTTACAGGTATTTTTGGAGGCTCTCGATTCAGTTAAAGGTAATTAGAAATTACCTATTTAATGTTTAACTTGGAAATTGGATAGTATAATGTCATATGTTGAGTTTGATGGTTATTATATCTGGGAAAAAGTAAGGATTCCCTAGTAAGATATATTTAACTATGATTAAAGAATAATAATAAACTATTCTTATAAGAGTATATAAGTCATGCCTGAAAAGTAGTGTATATTATTTTCTTGAAATAATTATTAACTTATTCTAGCAAGAGATGTCTGTGGGAAGTAAGAAGGAAGAATGTTTTTAGGGTTATTGTTCAAAACCCATTTATAGCAAATTTTTACTACGTGCACCGAGTAAAGTAGCACATTGAGATCATCCTTATGGACATCGGAAGAACACCTTAAGGATATAAGGATATAATAGTATAATTACATGTTTTAGAAGTTTTGCTACCAAGGCTCAATTCTATTAAGTCTGTAGCATCTACCAATTACGCCCTATCTCCTTATTGGCGAACGAGATCATGAGATAATTGGATCTCATCAATTTCATTTCGATTGATTTGGTGGATATTAGTTCCAGTTCAAGGCTGTGATACCCTCTGTTACTTCCTTATCTTTCAACATCTCCAGTCTCATTGAGGCTGAAAGTCATTATACTATTTCAAGTATTTTATAAGCTAGTGTTTTATTTTCCACTCTTGTTTGTTTCAGACTAGTGAAACTATTGACAACAATTGATTTAGACTTGTAATTTATCATGTTATTGAAAGTGGAATAAATGCTATGAATGCTTTAATCCTATGTTGTTATGTGATCTATTCCTGTGAATTCCTTTTATTGAGGCATTTAAAATCTATGACAGTGAATAGTTTTCAGATGGATGAAAATAAATTATTCTAAACATATGATGATTGATTCTTTGCATTATTGTGTTGTTACTATGATCGTAATGTTGCAGCATATCATTTAATTAAATATTATATTGCATAAGTCATTAAGCGGGAAAAGGGCTATTCATGCCAGTCATGTTGGACTGACCATGTGCAATTTTGTACATCAACTTTTCAGTGCAGGGAAAAAGGAATTTTGTGGCGATTAAAGTCTGGACGATGCATTTTGTATTTTCCTTAGAATACATGAGTGATTGGATTGTATTGAAACCATAATTTTCAGTCAAGATTTATTGTGAATATGAGGGCTATTGAGCTTAAGATATTTTGACTCACTTATGAGCTTCTCCTTGATAGTTAAAAAAAAAAAGACAATTGATGATGTGTAGAAAAGATTTCTGTTTTAACCAGAGGCATTAAGCCTATTTCAATTTATGTTCAAGTTTGATTAGACACTTGACCTCTTTATCTTATTCTTTAATTGCTGAGATACAATTCGAAGATCTTTATAGATCAACTACTCAAATAAATATAAAATATGATTATATGATTTCCATTTGGGTGCAAGAGGCATTTCGTGTTATGGTTTATAATAAATTTTATACCTTGGAAATATTATGGGTTATGTTAACCATTGTTAATAAGTTGTAAAATATGTAGTTATTATGGACTATTTACCAAATAATAATGTTGAGAAACTATTATATTATTAATCACTTTAAAAATGAGGTAAATAAAGAAACAACTTAGATTATTTCAAGTACTATTGAAAGTAGGTTGACATCACAACGTAGGTAATGATGCATGCAACATTGTTGTGTATCATCAGAATATAATTGAGTGCTATTTACTTAAATCATGTTTGGTATATCCGTGAAGTGACCTCACACCATAGGGATCTTAAGAACTTGACCAATTAGCTTAACTAAAAAGATATGAATATGTATTGGTAGCATGTATGGATACCTTGCAACACTCTAACCTCAACTACTATGAATTCAATTAATAAAAATAGAGGTAACCATTAATGAGATAAAAAGTAAATAGCAATAGTTTCAGCAGATAGATAATAGTATAATATTCTTAAGTGATGGATCATATCTAATGCCTTGAAAGGTCATGTAATATAATCCAACTTAAATAAATTATGATCTTAAAGTTTAACCATTATCAATAATGGTGGAGACCTACTCTTATTTGGATTAAGATGTGATGCCATGTAAGAAAATAGTAATGGAACAAGTAGAATGAATGGCTTTCGGGAAAGACAAACCGCAAATGAAGTAAAAAGGACTTCATGGATAATATGATCCATAATGATGAAACAATAGTTTAGAAGTTATATCCAAAATGGTATAGTAAACCACACGCAGATTGACTATTGTTCTCGCAGGCAGCATTTTAATCTTTTATGGTAGGGTTGAGTTGTCAGGTAGACAATCAATGTCTGATTGAGTATTCAAGTGAAAGAGGATACGACTCTAATTAATCAAGTACTAAGGTATGTTGATACCTCTATGAAGGTTTAGGAACCACACTTATATAAAGATAAGTCTAATATAACCATAAAGAAATTCGGAGGGTGTAGAATTACTTCAATTATAGGAAGAGGGTGTTGGCACTATAGCTGATTTACATTGTCATATATCTACGGTCGCCCAAGATGTTGTCATAAAGATGTAATAAGATGGGTCTCATTGTTCAGGAATCACAGAATGTGATAATTTGTTCTAGGAGATGATAACATATTTAAAAGGGGTTGTCCCATAATGCGCCATTACGAGCATACAAGTATGATTTCTGTTTATAATGGAGGTAAAACGGGAACACACCTACTAAGTTGGAAAGAACATAGCATCTGAACCCCAACCTTTGTCAAATCTTCTATTTTCTCTAATGAGGATTAGTAAATGATCATTACTAAAGAAATCAAAGACCTTATGTAGAAGGCTATGACATGAGTGGATGAAAAGGCTAGTAGCCCATCCAACCTATCATAACATATACTCCTGATATATCTACTTGTTGGACATAATAAAACAAATGAATAATCTTGATTAAGCTTGCCACTAAGAAAAGTGGAGTGTTTAAGCTTAAAATGTGTATTGGCATCAATAGTCTATGACTCTATAGTACTTGATAAAAATTACGAGTCATACTTAAATACATAGTTTTATGTAAGTATATATATCCCTAAGATGAAATAAAGGAAACATGGGCTTAATTGATTAAGCAGGGACATATTTTAATTTGTAATGCTAGGTCTTGGACTTGAATAAAATCATTCTCCATTCACGGTTATCTTGAGCATGAAACATAGTAAGGAAAATAAGTGATAAGGAGATTGAGGTCCTGGGATCGACTTAAACCATATCTTAGTGTAGACACTAAAATTAGGTCACACTCCCCCTTTTCCCTCAACATATAAGCCCCCCTTTATTACATCTACCTAGCCATGACCCCCTTCACCCTACTAATATTAATTTAATTAAATTAATTCATTATCCTCACTATATTTATTATTTAAATAATATCTACACAAACAGTTCACTTAGACACCTCACCAAGCTAACTCAACCTAAGACCTATTCTTAGCAAGTTACCATAACTAACTAAGACTTACCCAAACCCTAAAAATCAATGCCTACATTCCCTCTAACCACATTCCCACATGCTCACAAGAAGCTCCCAGTCGAATCCGTGGGATAACGACACAAGATCCGAGGAAATTAGGAGGATCTCCCTAAGTTTAGTAAACCTAGAAAATCCTGCCTTGACCGACATCGGTTTCCCCTAACCATCGCCGGTTAAGCCGGACCACCGTCGGTTACCCCTTTTAACCCAAAAACAAGCTACTCGAGGAGAACTTAGAACTTGGGAGCAAGTTGGCAAAACATTGGGAGAAAGTTGATGAGAAAGAACACATCTCAAAGAGATAATGCATCTTTAGAGAGCCAATTCCAGCAAGAACTGACATCCAAGGAAGGAGATTGAGGATCTTCTCTTGCACACCATCCCAAACCACATTTTGATCTATCCAAGCAAAAGAGGAGTGTGCATGCAACCCATGTAGAAGATTTTCTTCAGTTGGTGATCACTTACAGCCTTCAAACCCATCATCAGCACCTCCATCCTTCACACACAGACCTTTAGAATGAAATCCAAGTAAGTACAACATCATACTTTCCTAGTTATTTCATTTTATCATTATTCTATCATCCATTGTTTATCTTGCTCCCTATTGACCATATCCAACATTTTGTACCTCCATGTACCCATCAAACCCTCATAAAACCTATTCCAATCACCCAATACCTCGTCCCAACCAACCAAATCCTTTGTGCAATCACAAAGGAGACCAAAACCTCGTTCTGTGACGTTTTCAAATTTCACAGTAAATGACACCGGTTATACCTAACCGCGGCCTGGCACCACCTCGACCGACGCTGGCCTCTCTGTGTTTGCATACATAGTCTTAAACAGAGATCTCCCACATAATTTTACCTCACCCTCACTTACCTGTGACCTACCCGAGACCTTTATCAGACCTGCAAAACCCAAAACCAACCATTTGACCTATGGATTCTATTCTAGCTTAGCCTGTTAGATTAGATCTGTTTTCTTATTGTGTTTTTAAGTGAGATACCTAAATCATTTCAAAATAACAATAGGATTTACCTTGTTTTCAGCATTAATTTGTTTAAAATAGTGGACTAACAACCATCTAGGAAGTATCACGCTTCCCGGATCTAGCTCACGCTAGGCAGTTCACTGCCCATATTGTTTAATTCTTTCTAGTGGTCTTGCTTTCATTACAGGTAGTTCCTCCTAGCCAAAAGGAAGCTCTCATGGTCAGCTATGGATTCGAAGTCATACGTGCACAACAACCCATCAACCGACATTTGAATAGGTATTCCTCCTATGCCCATTACCCTATCTGTTTCATCAACAATTCAAAGAAACAATCTAAGAAAAAGGTGAAACATTTTGGCATGCCTGGTGGGACCCATCTCAGGGTTCCTTGCATTTCATTCATTCCTAGGAAAAAATTGTGTGTTTGTTTCCCTTCTAAAAGCGTACACACTAATTTTCTTCCCTGGTAATCCACTCCTTTCTATTTGCTCTAAAGGAAACTTTTCTTTTGGTGTATTTAAAAAGAATCATTTCTTCATGTTTTCTGCATTTTAGTGAAAGAGCATCCCTCTTCCTCTTCATCTTATTATGTCATCCAATTTCATATTTTTGATTTGGGTTTAAAAACAATCACATTTCATTATGATTTTCTGCATTAGCTCACATTAATTGAGGGCAACCTATATGCTTTGGAGGTCATGACCAGCTGATGGTTGATAAACAAATTGTAGAAAAGAACTTCTATCCTTTTCTCTTTCTCCGAGTCTTACCAAACCATACAAAAACTCAAATACATAATTTTGAAACAATATCTTACCTCGGAAGAAGCTGTAGGTGATCACATGATCACGGCACGGTGGGCACCCAACTCGCTACTCTGTCAAGTCATACTTCAGAACGAAGCCCACCCCCACCATAACAAACCTGAAACCTCACCCTTTAGATCTCCTTCTTTGTAGGAAGTCATCCTCACCAAATACTTTATTTCACAATTCATGTGTTAGTCCCTAAGTAGCATAAGCTAAACAACATAATAGAAAAGGTCACTCTTAGGAT